>CM074725.1:154628092-155278092 GCA_037306005.1 Rhinophrynus dorsalis
TATAAATAAAGGATAGGAATAGTGATGAGCGAGCACCCCAATGCTCGGGTGTTCGGGTGCTCTGACCGAGCACACCCCCGGAGGCTCGAGTGCTCGGCCGAGCACCCGAGCCCATTGAAGTCAATGGGAGGACTCGAGCATTACACCAGGCACCCCCTGCTCTGATGAGGGGAGGGTGCCTGGTCCATAGGAAAAGGGCAGAAAATGATGGAAACACCACAGAAATGGTTCAGGGACAGCATAGGGAGGATGTCTGGATGCATCTTGGACTCCACATCGCTGCTGGGAACGATCTTTCGCCCGTAGTACGCCATTTTTTACAGACTGACCGTAAAACACACAAAAAGGAAGATAAAAACGACTTTAGGCGAAAAAATTGTTACCAAACAGTATTTGCTGTATATTTACTTGTATATCATCTGCAAATTCTCCAAAAATTTCCTCGATTTTTCTGAACTGAGGCCATGATTAAGAGGGAAACGTGCGCAGGAGGCAAATTCTCCCAAAAATTTCCTTGATTTTTCTGAACTGAGGCCATGATTAAGAGGGAAACGTGCGCAAAAGGCAAATTCTCCCAAAAAATTTCCTCGATTTTTCTGAACTGAGGCCATGATTAAGAGGAAACGTGCGCTGAGCCGACCATCCAAAACATTATGGGTGAGGGTCTGCTGCGGAGCTGACCATCCTAAACATTATATGCGAAGGCCCGCTAGTGAGCAGACGCTATAAAACATTATATGAGAGGGCCCGCTAGAGAGCTGACCCAATAAAACATTATATGAGAAGGCCCACTGGTGAGCTGACCTATACAAAAAATGTCAAACTGCGCCCGCTGGCGAGCTGGCCCTATATAAAAATTATATCACAGGGCCCGCTGGTGAGCTGGCCCTATATAAAAATTATATCACTGGGCCCGCTGGTGAGCTGGCCCTATATAAAAATTATATCCCAGGGTATATGGAAGAGAGTCAACCATATACCCATTTTTTGGGTGGAAGGGGTGAATGGGAATACAGAGTATTCCCATCATTGTAAATAACATATATAAAGTGAGGTTTATGTTCCCCCGGGCTTTCCTCCAGTGGAGTGGAGAAGTCAGGGGAAATCCAGGCCTTGTTCATTTTTATAAGTGTCAACCTATCAGCATTGTCGGTGGAAAGGCGGATACGCTTATCTGTTATGATGCCACCAGCAGCACTAAATACCCGCTCAGACAGAACGCTGGCGGCAGGGCAGGCCAGCACCTCCAAGGCGTAGAGTGCCAGTTCATACCACGTGTCCAGCTTGGACACCCAGTAGTTGTAAGGCACAGAGGGATCATTGAGGACGCTGACACGGTCTGCTACGTACTCCTTCACCATCTTCCAAAACTTTTCCCTCCTTGTGACACTAGGCTGCGCATCAGGGTGAGGGTGCTGGCGGGGTGTCATGAAGGTGTCCCACGCCTTGGAGAGTGTTGCCCTGCCTTTGTCGGAACTGCTGTGTGCTCCCCTTTTCTCCCCTTCTCGGTTGGCCAAGGTAGCACGTACTCTGCCGCCAGCGTTGTCAGATGGAAAATTTTGGAGCAATTTTTCAACAAGAACCTTCTGGTATTGCACCATTTTGCTTGTCCTCTCCACCGGAGGAATGAGAGATGAGAAATTCTCTTTGTAGCGGGGGTCCAGAAGGGTGAACACCCAGTAATCCGTGTTGTCTAAAATGCGTGTAACGCGTGGGTCACGGGAAAGGCAGCCTAACATAAAGTCAGCCATGTGTGCCAGAGTACCAACAGGCAAGATTTCGCTGTCCTCACCAGGAGGATGACTCTCAATATCCTCATCCTCTTCCTCCTCTTCTGCCCACCCACGCTGAAGAGATGGAACTAAAGTTCCATGGCTACCCTCTGTAGCGGAGGCAACCGTGTCTTCCTCCTCCTCCTCCTCCTCCTCTGCCTCCTCCAATTGTCGCTGAGAAGACGAAGTGAGGGTGCTCTGGCTATCACCTTGTGTAAGCTCTTCCTCCCGCATTTCCACCTCTTCCACATGCAAAGCGTCAGTTTTAATTGTGAGCAGCGAGCGTTTCAGTAGACACAGAAGTGGGATGGTTACACTGATAATAGCGTTATCGCCGCTCACCATCTGTGTCGATTCCTCAAAATTGCGTAACACCTCACAGAGGTCTGACATCCATTCCCACTCCTCACTTCTGATTACAGGAAGTTGAACGGAGAGGCGACGACCGTGTAACAGCTGGTACTCCACTACTGCCCTCTGCTGCTCACAAAGCCGGGCCAACATGTGGAAGGTGGAGTTCCAGCGCGTGCTCACGTCACACAGCAGCCGGTGAGCTGGCAATTGTAAGCGCTGCTGCAGCTTCAAAAGGCCGGCTGAAGCTGTAGATGACTTACGGAAATGTGCACACACGCGGCGCACCTTGGTCAAGAGATCATGCAAATTGGGGTAGGTTTTTAGAAATCGCTGAACCACTAAATTAAATACATGCGCTAGGCATGGTACGTGTGTGAGCTTGCCGAGCTCCAAAGCCGCCACCAAGTTACGCCCATTATCACACACAACCATGCCTGGTTGCAGGTTGAGTGGCGAGAGCCACTGCTCGGTCTGGTGACTAATCCCCTGCAACAGCTCTGAGGCCGTGTGCTGTTTGTCCCCAAGGCAGATCAGCTTCAGCACGGCCTGTTGACGCTTCCCCACTGCAGTGCTACACTGCTTCCAGCTACCGGCTGATGGGTGAGTGGCGCTGCGCGCAGAGAATTCGGAGGTGGAAACGGAGGAGGAGGAGCCAATAACGTAGGTGCTGGCGGAAACCCTGATGGAGGTAGGGCCCGCAATCCTCGGCGTGGGTAGCACCTGTGCCATCCCAGGGTCTGAGTCGCTCCCAGCCTCCACGACATTCACCCAGTGTGCCGTCAGGGAAATGTAGCGTCCCTGGCCACAAGCACTTGTCCATGTGTCAGTCGTTAAGTGGACCTTCCCAGTAACTGCGTTGGTCAGGGCAAGGGTGATGTTACGGGACACATGGTGGTGTAATGCGGGGATGGCACACCGGGAAAAGTAGTGGCGGCTGGGGACCGCGTACCGAGGGACAGCTGCTGCCATCAGGCTGCGGAAGGACTCAGTCTCCACAAGCCTAAATGGCAGCATTTCGATGGCCAGTAATTTGGAAAGGTGTGAGGTTAGTGCTATGGCCTGTGGGTGGGTGGCTGGGTATTTTCGCTTGCGCTCAAATGCCTGGGGTAACGACATTTGGACGCTGTGCTGGGACAGGGAAGTGGATGTGGTCGCTGATGGTGCTTCAGATGGTACAGGTGCAGGGCGGGAGGTATGCGGGCCTGCGCCTTCGACAGGCGATTGGCCGGCACCGAAAACAGGGGAAGAGGAGGCAGTGGTGTGGCCTGCAGACACAGATGGGCGATCCAGGCGTTCCTCCCACTTATTACGGTGCTTGGATGCCATGTGTCGGATCATGCTGGTGGTGGTGAGGTTTCTAGTGTTCATGCCTCGGCTCATTCTGGTGTGGCACAGGTTGCAAACTACAATTCTTTTGTCGTCCGCACTTTCCTTAAAAAAACGCCATACCGCGGAACACCTACCCCTTGGCAAGGTAGATTTACGCAAGGGGGTGCTCCGTGGAACATTTGCGGGCCGGTTTGGTGCGGTCCGCCTTCTTTCTGTAGCCACACCACTGCCTCTTCCAGCCTGTTGCGGTGCTGCAGATGGCTCACCCTCAGGACTGCTGTCATCGCTCGGCTCTACACCTTCCCAGGTGGGGTCAGTCACCTCATCGTCCACCAAGTCCTCCTCCACTTCCTCACTCTGATCATCCTCCTCATGTCTTGATCCCACCACATACTCAGTCATTGACAACTGTATATCATCCTCCTCATCAAGGTCTTGAGACAGTAATAGTGGTTGATTTAATGGCAACTGTGTCTCATCATCATCATCATCCACTTCCTTTGACCTTAAATGCCGTTCACCTCTGTCATCTTCTTGTGATTGGGTACCCTCTAGAGGTTGTGAATCAGGGCACAAGATGTCATGTTCCTCTGCAAGCGTGCTTGGAGAGAGGGTCAAATGAAGGATTGGTGATGAGACGAGCTCCTCACTATATCCCAGTGTGGGATCACTTCTTTGACCAGACCCTCTATGGTGGGAGGAAGGATGATCAGAGTGAGGATTATGTTGACCAGACTCTTGGCTACTGAGAGTGGACTTGGTGGAAGACAGGGTGGTGCTTAACTGACTGGAAGCAGTATCAGCTGACATCCAACCGACCACCTGTTCGCAGTGGTCGGACCTCGAGAGTGATGTCCTGCGACGCCCTGTAAAATGAGACATGAAGCTAGGTATGGTGGATGTCTTTCTGTCTTGTGCTCTGGCACCAGGCGCAGTTTCTACGCGTCCTGACCCGCGCCCTGAACTATCAGGATCACGTCCACTTCCCCGTCCCTTTTTACCTGCCTTCTTCATATTACACGGAATATGTGCTGCAAATCTGCAACTTTGCACAGTACACAGAATTTGCTTCTTAACTGCGGCAACGCACAGTGAATGGAATATGTGACTTTGATATTTTACAGTTTGAAGACTTAACAGAATTTTTTCCTATTCTGAAACTGTGCACAGTCAACAGAATGTGCTGCTAAACTGCGGCGACGCACAGTGAATGGAATATGTGACTTTGATATTTTACAGTTTGAAGACTTAACAGAATTTTTTCCTATTCTGAAACTGTGCACAGTACACAGAATTTGCTTCTTAACTGCGGCGACGCACAGTGAATGGAATATGTGACTTTGATATTTTACAGTTTGAAGACTTAACAGTATTTTTTCCTATTCTGAAACTGTGCACAGTCAACAGAATGTGCTGCTAAACTGCAGCGACGCACAGTGAATGGAATATGTGACTTTGATATTTTACAGTTTGAAGACTTAACAGATTTTTTTCCTATTCTGAAACTGTGCACAGTCAACAGAATGTGCTGCTAAACTGCGGCGACGCACAGTGAATGGAATATGTGACTTTGATATTTTACAGTTTGAAGACTTAACAGATTTTTTTCCTATTCTGAAACTGTGCACAGTCAACAGAATGTGCTGCTAAACTGCGGCGACGCACAGTGAATGGAATATGTGACTTTGATATTTTACAGTTTGAAGACTTAACAGAATTTTTTCCTATTCTGAAACTGTGCACAGTCAACAGAATGTGCTGCTAAACTGCGGCGACGCACAGTGAATGGAATATGTGACTTTGATATTTTACAGTTTGAAGACTTAACAGTATTTTTTCCTATTCTGAAACTGTGCACAGTACACAGAATTTGCTTCTTAACTGCGGCGACGCACAGTGAATGGAATATGTGACTTTGATATTTTACAGTTTGAATACTTAACAGAATTTTTTCCTATTCTGAAACTGTGCACAGTCAACAGAATGTGCTGCTAAACTGTGGCGACGCACAGTGAATGGAATATGTGACTTTGATATTTTACAGTTTGAAGACTTAACAGATTTTTTTCCTATTCTGAAACTGTGCACAGTCAACAGAATGTGCTGCTAAACTGCGGCGACGCACAGTGAATGGAATATGTGACTTTGATATTTTACAGTTTGAAGTCTTAACAGAATTTTTTCCTATTCTGAAACTGTGCACAGTCAACAGAATGTGCTGCTAAACTGCGGCGACGCACAGTGAATGGAATATGTGACTTTGATATTTTACAGTTTGAAGACTTAACAGAATTTTTTCCTATTCTGAAACTGTGCACAGTCAACAGAATGTGCTGCTAAACTGCGGCGACGCACAGTGAATGGAATATGTGACTTTGATATTTTACAGTTTGAAGACTTAACAGAATTTTTTCCTATTCTGAAACTGTGCACAGTCAACAGAATGTGCTGCTAAACTGCGGCGACGCACAGTGAATGGAATATGTGACTTTGATATTTTACAGTTTGAAGACTTAACAGAATTTTTTCCTATTCTGAAACTGTGCACAGTCAACAGAATGTGCTGCTAAACTGCCGCGACGCACAGTGAATGGAATATGTGACTTTGATATTTTACAGTTTGAAGACTTAACAGAATTTTTTCCTATTCTGAAACTGTGCACAGTCAACAGAATGTGCTGCTAAACTGCGGCGACGCACAGTGAATGGAATATGTGACTTTGATATTTTACAGTTTGAAGACTTAACAGTATTTTTTCCTATTCTGAAACTGTGCACAGTACACAGAATTTGCTTCTTAACTGCGGCAACGCACAGTGAATGGAATATGTGACTTTGATATTTTACAGTTTGAAGACTTAACAGAATTTTTTCCTATTCTGAAACTGTGCACAGTCAACAGAATGTGCTGCTAAACTGCGGCGACGCACAGTGAATGGAATATGTGACTTTGATATTTTACAGTTTGAAGACTTAACAGATTTTTTTCCTATTCTGAAACTGTGCACAGTCAACAGAATGTGCTGCTAAACTGCGGCGACGCACAGTGAATGGAATATGTGACTTTGATATTTTACAGTTTGAAGTCTTAACAGAATTTTTTCCTATTCTGAAACTGTGCACAGTCAACAGAATGTGCTGCTAAACTGCGACGACGCACAGTGAATGGAATATGTGACTTTGATATTTTACAGTTTGAAGACTTAACAGAATTTTTTCCTATTCTGAAACTGTGCACAGTCAACAGAATGTGCTGCTAAACTGCGGCGACGCACAGTGAATGGAATATGTGACTTTGATATTTTACAGTTTGAAGACTTAACAGAATTTTTTCCTATTCTGAAACTGTGCACAGTCAACAGAATGTGCTGCTAAACTGCGGCGACGCACAGTGAATGGAATATGTGACTTTGATATTTTACAGTTTGAAGACTTAACAGAATTTTTTCCTATTCTGAAACTGTGCACAGTACACAGAATTTGCTTCTTAACTGCGGCAACGCACAGTGAATGGAATATGTGACTTTGATATTTTACAGTTTGAAGACTTAACAGTATTTTTTCCTATTCTGAAACTGTGCACAGTACAAAGAATTTGCTTCTTAACTGCGGCGACGCACAGTGAATGGAATATGTGACTTTGATATTTTACAGTTTGAAGACTTAACAGTATTTTTTCCTATTCTGAAACTGTGCACAGTACACAGAATTTGCTTCTTAACTGCGGCGACGCACAGTGAATGGAATATGTGACTTTGATATTTTACAGTTTGAAGACTTAACAGAATGTGCTCTAATCTGCAACTTTGCACACTAAACAGAATGTGCTCTAATCTGCAACTTTGCACACTAAACAGAATGTGCTCTAATCTGCAACTTTGCACACTAAAAAGAATGTGCTGCTAATCTGCAACTTTGCACATTGAACAGAATGTGCTCTAATCTGCAACTTTGCACACTAAACAGAATGTGCTCTAATCTGCAACTTTGCACACTAAACAGAATATATGAAGTTTTTTTTTGTTTGTTTTTTTCCCCCCACACAAAATAAACTGCTGCCCCCACACACAGTAGTCCTAAAAAGGACTTTTGGGTCTTTTTTTTTACAAATTTGCTTTTCTTCTCCCTACACAGACTTTCCCTGCCTGAGCGCATCTCTCCCTGGCTAAGAATGAGCCGAACTCGCGCGTCGGGTGCTATACAGCACCCGATCACGGGTTCTGGCCAGCCAATCATTGTAATGCCAGCAGCCAACATGGCTGCTGGCATTACACTGATGTCAGAGCCTCCCTGCACGTTTATTGGCTGTGCAGCAGCCGCGAAACGTGCGGGGAGGAGACCCGAACATGGCGGGCGAGCACATGCGGTACTCGTACGAGTACCGCCATGTGCCGAGCAGAGCGATGCTCGAGCCGAACCGAGCTTCGGCCGAGCATGCTTGCTCAACACTAATAGGGAATATGGGTGAAGGGGGGAGGGGAAATTGGGCTGCCCCCGCCGGCTCAAGAGTGGAAAATGAGATTGAGGTAAAAGTAAGCAGAAGTATCTATCAGCATAGCATCCAGGATAGACTAGTTACTAGGTCAAGTTTTATTCCCCTGTCCTTGCAGGAAAGACATCAAGAAACATGTATGCATCATTTTTAAATAAATGTGATACTTTTGGAATACATCATAGCACCTCTTTATTTGTCCGGATATCTTCAGGGGAGAAGAGACCGGAGTTTGTGATAAGGGACAAGCCAATATCCCTGTATGCGATATACTGGTGACATGAGAACGCCGGTTGAAAGTATCCTGTGAGTATCTGTTTTTTAAACATACACCACTTTGTTGAAGATTGATACCTTGAGCACTCTATCATACCATGAATATATACTTGCACTTCTTTCTTTTGTCTTATTGGTCTGATTGCGGTGACATTCATGTAAATGCAGTGTGGATGATTGTGGAGAAGCCTGGATTATCGAACACTAGAAAGAGAAATACACCCAAGTGGAAGTGGGTCCAAATATCTTCCATCTGTGTGACTTGTCCCTCTCTCACGTATGTATGTAGTGGACATGTCTAATATGTGAGTAGGTGCTTTTGAGGGATTGAAGTGGAATTAATATTTCATATTTGTATTGGATATACTACTGTATGAGGCACCACTCTTCTTTTGTCTGTCAAAATTAAGCCATACAATCTTCCTATATAGCATGTACAGGACAATGGGATAAAGTTATGTAAGTGTCCTGTGCACCATGTTAGTTGGGATCAAAGGAAAGGAACACTCTGAAACACTGATACACTTCCCTGCTCCCTTGGTGTAAGCAGAATTAGTGGGATAATTTTAAGCATAGAGAGAATACTGCATAGGTATTAGGAAGGAGCTTAGTTCAGAGCGGTCTCTTATTAGCACATCCTCATCTGATGCATATATTGTATTGTAAGTGCCAATAGTCCTTTTAATGTCACAAAGTTGTCTACATTCTATAGATCTGCATGCATCCTATGCACAGATATGAGGTGATTCTACAGTGAATGGTCATTTGTAGGTAGATACAGAGATTGTCTCAGTGATAATGAATGGACTAACAGCAAGACCTAACTGGTATGTTAGTCTGCACCAGACATGTTGGTGTAAGTATTATGAACAATGTCACCAACTAGATTGGTCAGGTATAATGTTGTTTAGACTGTACCAAGAATGGTCCAACAATCAGCAAGCAGCACTCCTGTGGCCAGAGACAACTTGTCGATGCACTATGCTGCCATAGTGCATCTGAAAACATTTCTCTGCCCAGCCCTTATCTTTATCCAAGGGAAGGCAAGTGACCCCTCTTTCCTTCCCCTTGCAGCCACCATGATGGGTGGAAAGAATCACAAAGTCTAACAAGCTGGCCATAATCAGTCAAATGGCAGATTAGCACAACAGTAATCTGCAAGGGAGCATGTAGAAAAGACCAATGCATCAGACCATATCACAGATGGAGTAAATTGGCAGATACCCTCACCAGGTCTCAATCCTGTCAGCATCTATGGTTACTATAGTGACAGGAAAGCTGAAATTATACTCTTGATAAGTGGGAAAGGGTCACCTTAAACAACGATCCTGGTACCACCTGTTCCACATTGATGATGGGGTCAGAGCACAGAAATGTCAGCATGACTCAATGTACTCATTATGCCACATCAGACAAAATCTGTTGTAAGATACACAGGGCAAGATTTGCCAATAGGCAGTCACAGCTATGCTTGCCACACCCACATTCTAAATTGAGAGTGTGGCCAGCGCAATATCATTGTTTGTGCACCAGTTTTATACCCCTTTACAAGGTATTTTTAACCCTTGGATAGTAGAGAGTTTTCCCTATGCATTGCCAGGAAATAGTGAATTGGACTGGGGGTGGGGCTATGTGAGAAATATGAGGGTGGAAATGGGTGGAGCTAAGGTCACCTAAAGTGCCTTACCTAGAGATGCCTGAGATGTAAATCCGGCCCTGAAGACAAAATCCTAAGGCTCTCAGGCAATAAGACAACTACTGCTGCTTAGTCCTTCATTGTGTGCTAAGTGGCACTCATAGCATACTGTATTGTATTTTAGATCAAATAAAAGGAGGCAGATATGAAGAATTAAAAAGGGTTGGAAACCTGTTTCTAGTCTCAGAGAGTGATTGTTTTCTTCTGTCCCATCATGACAGATATCAACACTACAGGCTAATATTAGTGGTCATGTTATGATGTGTGATCCTGTTTTTGTGATACACCTCAGGGCTGACAGAGCAACATTTGAATACCAAAGAATACCTGAAATGTGTTGATGATCAGATGAATCACTTCATGCTCACAATTTATCCTTCCTCTATTGGTTACTTACAGCATTACAATACAACATGTCACAGGGTGTTGATTGTTGGTGAATAATTTCAGGAGCACAAGGGTGATGTTACAATACCTCACTTACCTACACTGACACTTGATCTCAATCCAACTGAGCACCTGTGATTTGAGGTGGACTCCCTGTTACGGTTCAGTACACTCAGACACGTTAGGTTTAAGTAAAAACACAGTTTTATTGAAGCACACAAGAAATAATGTAACCCTCACGGGTCCAGTAAATAGCATCAACTGACACAAGACAGGTTACAAGTGGTACCCACACAGGTCCAGTATGGTGCACAACACAATACTGACACAGGTCAGGTATATCGTGATGCCATGTATGAGTCCGATATTACAGTGGAGTCACTGGCAGAGTGGCTAGCAATAGCTGCAGTACAATGTCGCCTAAAGCAACAGGAGGCGACAGTGGCCTAAGAGTAACGGAGGCAAAGGCAACTAGCACGGTTCCACTATGGTGGAAGTCCACCATGGACTACAAAGGCTGGTCAGAGCTCGTGCCAAGCGGAGGCCCAACGGAGAGGTCAACGCCAATGCTCTTGCTATGCCCCAAAGGGTTAATGTGCTTCACATAAAATGGATGGCAACTGGAAGCGCCCAACTGACCTACAGAAACGGTACGCCCAGGGTATTTGAAGCAACCACACTGGTATAGCAAGTGGATACGAGGCAACGCCCCTGAAGGGGTTAATAATCGCAATGGTCTGGATAATGGCAACCACGGGAAGCGCCCAACTGAACACAATTAAGACCAAGCGATGCAGCACGGTGTGAAAGGATACTGGCACACTGAGACTCTGAGCCAACTGGTAGGATCGGACAAGGTACCGGAGTACCGGAGACGTGAGACACACTCTGAGGGAACCGTGCAACTGTAAGCAGCCAGAACTACCGTAGATAGTCCAGCAAAGCAAGCTGAGAGCAGGAACCACCGCCAAGCCGGTTCGGTAACCAGCACAGGAACGTAGCCAAGCTGAGTCGGAGCAGGAAGCAGGAACGTCAATCTCGCTGGGTCGGTAAACGGAGCAGGAACGTCAGCCAGGCCGGGTCAGAACAGGAAGCAGGAACGTCAGCCAATCTGAATCAGTACACAGAATCAGGAGCAAAGACTAATGGCGTGGTCAGGCAGTCCGGGGTCATAAACTGGTATCAGAATCACAGAACTAGCGCTAGGCATCAGGTACACCACGAAAGGGCATTAGCCAAGTGACAGCCCAGGGTATAAAAAGATTGTCACTAGGAGGAGCAATACAGCACAGCCAATAGGAGAGCAGCAATATAGAGATGGACAGAATGTCACTCAGATCACGGGCGCCGTGATACTTCCATACTCATTTATACCCAGCACCTTCCAGTGTGAGGCAACTGCTGGTGTGATTGACTCTACATATGCCAACTTCCCTATGAAACACATCTAGCAACTTGCTCACGGACATTTTAAATATTTGGATAGTTCTAAAAGGCTCCAAAGGACACTGAGCAAGTATAACCTGTAACACATATATTATATGTGCAATAACATCAATTTAAATAAGAAGGAATTCATCCAATTGTATATACATCAGATACTTCATAAAAGTTTCAGCGTGAATATCCAATAAAATAAACGAATAAATCAATAAGAGGATCAATGCTAAAAAAGATAAGAATTATTATGTAATATTAAAATTTCATTAAACCATATAACTACTTCCAGAACAGTTCTCTATAGAGATTCAGGGATGAGGAGAAATGAGATGGAAATGGATAGTGATGATGAAGATGTATGATGATGAGTCACAGAATTTAGTCTATGCAACATCCACCCTGTCCAAATCTCATGCTGCTTGTCCAAACGTGGTCCTGCAAACCACCAATAGGAGCTTCTGTACTGGAGAACAGATGGCACATAGAGAGCAAGTAGAGAAGAAGCATGGTTCTAAGTGCTGTACATATTGTGCAGAATAATAACATGATACAAATGCCCACTCACATTTCTCATCGTAGGGTAAATAGCATATCGGTGTCCCAACCCCTATCTAGCCATGTAGCTGTGTCCTTTTTAACATCCAATAATTAAGTGTCAGCAGAGATAAATCCTCCGCTCCAGCCTCTGGTGTTCCACTTAAGATCAGTCAGCTGCTTCGAGCCGAATCCCACTCAAACAGCTTTATTCAAAATGGCAGATACAGTTTCCAAAATAGGCCAAATACACAATACAGGCAGGATACCTCTAAAACAAGGGCCTAGATTCACTAAAGTTCAAAGAGGGCTGAAAATGTTGATGTCCTGGAGAAGCAGTGTTGAAGGAAGTGGACAATACTAATTACAGTAAAGTGTCTTCAACATCACATCACCATCAGTCCAACAAAAATCTGCCCACATCGGCATCCATCTGACAGGTTTACAAATTTTCACTCATCACATGGACAATGGCCTATTTCCATATGGAAATTAAGCATTGTGACTAATGGCGCAATGCAAGAAACATGTGCAATCACTATTTCCTGTGTGAAAACCAGTAGGGAATAGGTTTGTGCATGATTTTGTTGAATTGAGCATGAAAAAAATCAAGATTAGCGAACAGCTGCGCATATTTATTTTTTTTGTGGACGTGACCAGGTTTAACGAATATGTGTGAGTGGAATTACGAATGCACCTAATGCAGGACGTGCTATTGTGAATGAATTTATACATCTGTGTAGTGTTGTCATAAAAAGGATTTTTTTATGCGCAATTCAAGAAGGGTTCGGTATTCAGCTTCCTGGATTAGAACATGCTCAAAATCTATCTGCGTGCAAAAATGCCTTTAGCAGATGTGATAATTTCTTGCATTACACCATTATTTCCTTATGGAAATGTGAGATAATGAGCCAGTGTCGTATACAAGGGGGTGTGCTAAACTCCGATAACAGCCTCTGCTATCAGAGTTTACAGTCTCAACTTCGCATACCCGAGGCTGGTGAAGTTGGGATCTCCCTTTAGTTTCCTATGCAGTAACAGCCCTCAATTAATCACAGGCAAGGAGGGTTGTGAACTGTTGTCGATGTACAAGGGATTTCTTCCCTCACATATCATCAGCACTACGACAATCCTGAAGTCTAAGAGCATTCTCTCTGCTGCCTCAGTAAGGGAGTGGAAAGAATGCTTTCAGCACCATGGACAGCATCACTCACATATCCCTTTGAGTGCTATAGGGATGTGCACTCGAAGGGTTAAAAAAAAGTACACCAAGCACTACACAATTATACCCTCAGCATATTTATTTCATACATGTCATACACTCCTGTGGAAACAAGGCTGGGGGTCAGACAGCGTCCATGGGGATTTGCGGCTACCACTTGCCTGCCAGCCTTTTTCCCTTGTCCACTGGTTGCCATAGAACCCAATGTACACTGCCTGCCCCCCAGCTTTGTTCCATTGCCCACTGGTTGCTATAGAACTCCATGTACACTGCCTGTCACCCAGACTTGTTCCCTTGCCCACTGGTAGCCACAGATCCCTATGTATATTGTCTAACCCTCTCCAGCCTTTTCCCCTTGCCTTGTGCTAGCCACAAATCCCCATAGGCACTGCCTGGGCAAGTGAAGAAGGCAGGGGTAGTCAATCAGTCAGTGTATACGGGCTAACACACAATGGTAATTTTCCCCCACAATAGGTATATTCAACATGCTGCCAAACAGTTAACATTTGATACGCTGCTTCCCCCTGAAAAATCTGATATTTCACACCCCTTTAATTCGACATATGCTGTCCTAACACTTCAAATCCAACATATCATGCCCTTTCATTCGAACACATGCTGCCCTCACACTTAAATCCGAAATAGCATGCCCTTCCATTCGACACATGCTGCCCACATACTTCAAATCTGACATATCATGCCCTTTCATTTGACACATGCTGCCTTCACTGTTTATGTACAAAAAGGTGTTGTCCCTTTGTAGTTAAAGTATGTATTCTTCCTTAGTTGTAGTATATTAACCCTATGAGTGCCAGAGGGGTGCGCAATGCATTGCATTGCTATGTGTTGCATTCCCTTTGGCACTCATAGGGTTAAAAGTAAACTATTATGGTTTTTTACGTGATGTACTAAAGTCAGACCTTGAGGGGGGCATCAAGACTAGTGTTGAGCGAGCGTGCTCGGCCGATGCTCGGATCGGCTCGAGCATCGCTCTGCTCGGCACATGGCGGTACTCGTCGAGTACCGCCATGTGCTCGCCCGCCATGTTCGGGTGGCGGGGATCTGTGCCGGACTGGAGGTACGGGGGCATTGCGGAGATGAAGGGGGCATTGCGGAGATGAAGGGGGACATTGTGGAAGAGGGGCATAGAGTCTATGCCCCTCTTCCACAATGTCCCCCTTCATCTCCGCTATGCCCCTCTTCCACAATGTCCCCCTTCATCTCCTCTATGCCCCTCTTCCACAATGTCCCCCTTCATCTCCGCTATGCCCCTCTTCCACAATGTCCCCCTTCATCTCCTCTATGCCATAGAGGAGATGAAGGGGGACATTGTGGAAGAGGGGCATAGCGGAGATGAAGGGGGACATTGTGGAAGAGGGGCATAGCGGAGATGAAGGGGGACATTGTGGAAGAGGGGCATAGCGGAGATGAAGGGGGCATAGCGGAGATGAAGGGGGACATTGCGGAGCTGAAGGGGGCATTCGGAGATGAAGGGGGCATAGCGGAGATGAAGGGGGGCATTGACCAGGCACCCTCCCCTCATCAGAGCAGGGGGTGCCTGGTATAATGCTCGTGTCGCCCCATTGCATTCAATGGGGCTCGGGTGCTCGGCCGAGCACTCGAGCCTCAGGGGGTGCTCGGTCAGAGCACCCGAGCACCCGAGCATCGGGGTGCTCGCTCAACACTAATCAAGACCCCTCCTGATGTCCCCCTGACATTGATCACCTTTCCAATAAGATAGGTAATGAATGTGGCACCCAGGAGGACCAGGAAGGTGGTCAGCCTCTTCCTCTTGTACCCCCTATACAAGAGCTTTGGTTTTTGACAATGAGCGCTTGTGTAGGAAGATACATATGTTCATTGACAAAAAGCTGCTTGACAGGCTTTTGTAGACACAAATCCCCATGGACACTGCCTGGGCAAAGGAACAAGGCTGGAGGGTGTCAGCCAGTATATGTGGCGCTAAAACACAATGGTGATATTCCTCCATGCTGCCCCAAAATATAGAAATCTCCCATGCTGCCCCTCTGTAAAATTCGACATATGGTGCTCCATAAATTTGACAGTTAACTCTTTGTGAGCCAGAGGGTACGCAATACATTGTTTGCAATGTGTTGTGAACTTCTCTGACACTCAAAAGGTTAATATCCGACATTTGATGCCCCACAAATTCTGTATATATTTAAAAAAAGATATGTCCGTTTTGTTTTAAAAGAAAAAATATGTCCGTTTTGTTTTGAAAGAAAATCAGTCCTTGAGGTGGGCACCAGGCCCAGTCTTGAGGATCCTCCTACTCAAGCCAGTCATTCATAGAAAGCCAGCTTGATTAGGAGCTAATATGTGAAAGCACTGATAACCTTCCTGGTCACCGCATTAATCTGTAAACTCCTGTATGAATTATCTCTGATTGTCTATAAGCTATTGCACACGTACCCAGTGCCTTGCAAAAGCATTCAGGCCCCTGTCAAATTTTATAAAAAAGAGAACAAAACAAAAGACAGAGCACAAGCGGTCTAAGTGTAGTATGGTAATAAATGAGTGTATATATATATATATATATAAACAATACAAGGAGCAAATCAAAGATATTGATATTTATTATGTTTGACAAAGGAGAAGCAATTGCTACATCAAAAAAGGCATATATAAAAAACAGTAAGTAAAATTATATCAGTAAAAAAGGTTTAAAACTGACACAATTCTTATTATATGGAGGAATGATAAAGATGTACGTATTCACAGAAACACTATTTGGTATACTGCAGACTGTCTATATAGGGGCAGTCATACTTACCAACACTGCCAACAAAACCTGTAAAAAGGCGATTAAATTAGATAGACTGGAGAATGAAAAAATTATTGCTAAGGAGAGCAAGAGCAACCAAAAAAAAAATATTTAAATACATTAATGGCAAAAAATTTAAGTCTGATAATGTTGGGTCCTTGTTATCTGAAACGGGTGAGATGGTCAACGGGGACAGAGAGAAAGCAGATATTTTCAATAATTTCTTTTCTTCTGTTTTTACCAAGGAAGACCCAATGGACAAGAATCTGCAAACTACTTTTACAGAACAGTCACAGCAAGCATGGGATTAGCTAACACAAGAAAAAATGTTAAAACAATTGAATGGTGTTAAGGTAGACAGAGCCCCGGGGCTGGATGGTATGCACCCACGGGTATTTAAAGAGTTAAAGGGATAGTAATACTTCATTTTAACTTTATTTTATTTTGTAGGCATTAAAAAAACATGAAGAATGATATAAGTCTTATCTCTGAAACCTTTATGGTTTAAGAGATATTCACAAACAAAGTATCCCCCCCCTGTTCAACCAGATCAGAAGGGAGATGCCCAGGTAGACTGCAGAGTGGGACAATCTTCAATTAAGATAATGGAAAAAGCTGAAAAACTTGTCAAGGGGGGAAGGGCTTTCATTGTTTTCGTACAAAGAAAATTGTCCCCTTCTGTTATCTGTACTGTCATACAACCAGACTCACATCTGAGAAGAGATTGTTTACACTAGGTAAAAGGGGCGGGGAGGGGAACTTTGCTTGTGAATATCTCATAAACCATAAAGGTTTGAGAGATAAGACATATATCATTCTTCATGTTTTTTTAATGCCTACAAAATAAAATAAAGTTAAAACGAAGTGTTACTATCCCTTTAAGCCAGGCCCTGGCAAGACTGTTATGTTTTGATTTTCAGGGATTCTTTTATTTCAGGTATGGCACCCACGGATTGGTGTAAAGCAGAAGTGGTGCCCATATTTAACAAGGGATCAAATTCACAGCCAGGAAATTACAGACCTATAAGCTTGACATCTGTGGTAGGGAAGCTGTTTGAAGGGTTGCTAAGGGAATATATTCAAGAATTCAGCTTGAACAGGAATATCATTATCAGGAGCCAACATGGCTTTGTGTAAGACAGGTCTTGTCAAACTAACTTGATTGCATTTTATGAAAAAGTGAGTAAAAATATAGATGTGGGAGCAGCGGTTGATGTGATCTATTTAGACTTTGCCAAGGCATTTGATATGGTTCCATACAAGAGGTTACTGTACAAATGGAATGAAAAAGGCTTAGGGGAAAATGTTTGTGCGTGGATTGGAAATTGGCTGAAAGGTAGAATACAAAGAGTGGTAGTAAATGGCAACTTCTCCAATTGGAAAACTTGATAAGTGGAGTACCTCAGGGATCTGTCCTTGGTCCTTTTTAATTTGTTTATTAATGACCTCCCAGAGGGCATAGGGGGCCATGTATCAGTGTTTGCCGATGACACAAAATTAAGTAGGATAATAAAGTCTGAACTGGATGTGTCTTCATTACGAGAGGATTTGGACAAATTGAGTAACTGGGCAGGCAAATGGCAAATGAGATTCAATATAGACAAGTATAAAGTTATGAATTTTGGGTATAATAATAAAAATGCAACATATAGTTTAACTCCTTCCTGACAATGGACGTACATGTATGTCCCGCAAAGACTGTCACTTAGTGACAGAGGACGTACATGTACATCCCGGAAGTCCAGGTCCCCGCGTGGCTGCATGCTGTTCGGGGACTCCGGAATAATTTTAAAAAAAAAAATTCTTAGCCGGCCGTTAAGTGATGGCCGCGTGTGCGCACGGCCGGTCACTAAGGGGTTAATTGGTGTTTATCTGGGGAAATCTACTAATGAAAAGGGTTTGGGAGTAATGGTAGACAGTAGACTTAGCAGTAGCATGCAGTGCCAGCTGGCAGCTGCAAAGGCCAATAAGATATTGGCATGTATTAAAAGGGGTATTGACTCAAGGGAGGAAGATATTATCATGCCTCTTTACAGGTCCATGGTAAGACCTCACCTAGAATATGCTGTTCAGTTCCGGGCTCCCTTTCTGAAAAAGGACATTATGGAACTAGAGAAAGTGCAGAGGAGGGCTACAAAACTAGTAAGGGGAATGGAATGTTTTAGTTATGAAGAAATGCTAGAAAGTTAAACTTGTACAAACTAGAGAAATGGCATCTTAGAGGGGATATGATAACACTATATAAATATGTTCAGGGCCTATACAAAGGGCTCTCCAAAGACCTGTTCATTAACAGAACAGTACAAAGGACAAGGGGACACCCGCTTAGACTTGAGGAAAGGAGATTTCATCTACAATAGCGGAAGGGTTTCTTTACGATAAGGACAATAAAGGTATGGAATTCACTGCCGGAGGAGGTGGCGCTATTGATTACATTAGATGCCTTTAAAAAGGGCCTGGATACTTATTTAAAAGAGCAGAACATAGAAGGCTATGTACATTAGTATTGGGATGAATATTTAGTTGGGGCTTGTTGATCCAAGGAGAAATCTGATTGCCATTTGGAATCAAGAAGGAATTTTTTCCCCCCATTCAAGGCAGAATTTGAAATTGCTATATTGAGGGGTTTTTTTGCCTTCTTTTGGATCAACGATGGTAAACAGGAATAGGAAAAGGGTTGAATTACATGGACGCAAGTCTTTTTTTACTATGAAAGCTGAATTTACTCCCAAGCAGTTTTTTAGTGGACAGAAGCATGTTCTCTTACAGTATTTCCCTGTATTTTACTCCATCCATTCTTTATTCAGTATTGATAAGATCCCCAGTCCCTGCTGATGAGAAACATTCCCACAGCATTATGTTGCATTTATCTTACTTAACTGTAGGGATTGTATGTATTGAGTCATGGGCAGTGTTAGGTTTGTGACACGCATAGAGCTTTGAGTTTTGGACAAAAAGCTTTATCTCATCTGACCACATCACAGCTGGGGCACTCAGAAACATTCCTGACAAGCTTTCATATGGTACTTTTTGAGTAACAACATATTTCTTGTTTGACTGGTGACCATTACTCCACTTTCTGCCACTGAACTCGGTAGCTCTTTCAAAGTGACTGATGGCCTCACTGTAACTTCTCTCACAAGTTTCCTTCTTGCTGAGGGACAGCCTTTTCTGGGCACTGCCTGGATACTGTAATGCAGCTTTCACCTCCTGATTATTGACCCAGCTGTGCTCAGTGGTATATCCAGACACTTCTAATGTTTTTTGGTCCCTTTTTCCAATGCACACTTCATGTTACTTTATCACTGACTTCTGTAGAATGCTCATTGGTCTTCATTTTCCTACAGAGCTGCAGCGTGACCAATAATCTTTCCACAGTGGATTTTTTATCCAGAAAATGCAACAGTAACTATAATGGTTCACAGGTGGAGGCCAATAGTAAGGTAATTGTGTCCTCATTAGGGAAATGTCTTTTATCCGTGTAAACTGGGAGCTTCCACAGTGCAGGGGGTTGAATACTTATGCAAGCAACTTATTTCAGTTTTTATTTTCCTTAAAAATATTTCCTGACATAAAACCAATGTCGCCTTAAAATAACTGATTTTGGATTTACTGGAGTTCAGTAATGTAAGACACTTGGTCAGGGGCCTGAACTGGACTGGCTTCCCCTACCCCGCACGGCTCCCAGGCGAGCCCCCCTCTCTGCCCCGTCCATTAGCTGCCTTCCATATTTAAATGGGCTACCCCAGGCATAGGGTGCCCATTCCACGAGCTTCCATTGTGCTTATTCTGGATTCTGCTCTGCTTAAGTTACTGACCTTTGGCTCTGTTCCTGACCTCCAGCTTGTCTCCAGTCCCTGGCTTGACCTTTGGCTCTATTCCTGACCCGAGGCTTATCTCCAGTCCCTGGCTTGACCTCCAGCTCTGCTCCTGACCTCTGGCTTGTCTCCAGTCCCTGGCTTGACCTTTGGCTCTGTTCCTGACCTCTGGTTGTCTCCAGTCCCTGGCTTGACCTTTGGCTCTTTTCCTGATCTGCGGCTTGTCTCCAGTCCCTGGCTTGACCTCTGGCTCTGTTTCTGACTCCGCTCGTGCCTCCCGTCCAGATTCCAGTTTGTCTAGTCGGCCTGGTTCCTAACGGTACCCAGGGCACTCCCATCCTGGTTGCACCCTGGCTCATCTGGGCTGGAACAATCTGGTTTTGTGACCAGCACCTTTACTCAGCTTTGGCTGCAGTAAGGGAGTACCTGGCACGCCGTCTCTGATCTCAAGCATCGCTCCACAGCATCTCTCTCCTGCTACTGAACCAGTGCCGGCACCACACGGGTCCCTACTCCCCACGTGGTGACACTAATTACACAGAAGGAATATTCTGGGTTTATGTGGTAGTGGGCACCATGATACTTATTTCTCCATGTGACCTTTTTGTGCAACCATTATAGATATGTACAATAAATATACTAAATACATGGAATCACTGCTGACATATGTTGCTGGAGGTCTATATTTTAAAGACTTTTAGTGCCCTCCATATTGACCTAATGCAGTGAATGTATATGCATATGGATTATAGCCACTATATTAACTAATATTCAAATATTATTAGGCATGAATTACATAGATATCAGAAAAAGAGAAGAAAGAATAATGAAATAACCCATGGCTGTTGTTACATGTTTTTTTTGTCGGTGACCCAGTAACTTTAATCATTGCCATTTTTTGGCACATTGTTAAAAAAAAAAATAAGGAGACCTGATACCTTTCATTCTAGAAAATTACCCCTGTCCCCCAGGTTGATTGGAAAGGTCCAGCTGCTTATATTACTAAGATTACATTTACTAAGACAACCCCTGGTAAACCCCACCCTAACAATGCAAAGCTCTAATGGAGGCTAGGCAGTGATTCTCAGTTCATACCCACAGGACGTACAACATGCCAGGACTTGAGGATTTCTCTGCTTCAGGTGAATAATCAATCTATTGATTAACTCAGCTATAGTCTAGCATGGAAATCCTCAGGTTTTGGCCTGTTAGTGGATCCTGGGGACACAGATTGAGAACCACTAGGCAAGGGCACTATAAAGAATGGTAGAAAAATTAACAAAGTACTTGTTACAATATAATATGTTTTAGGTCAACTATCTGGCACTTACAGATATGGTTTAAGAGATATTCACAAACAAAGTATCCCCCCCCTGTTCAACCAGATCAGAAGGGAGATGCCCAGGTAGACTGCAGAGTGGGACAATCTTCAATTAAGATAATGGAAAAAGCTGAAAAACTTGTCAAGGGGGGAAGGGCTTTCATTGTTTTCATACAAAGAAAATTGTCCCCTTCTGTTATCTGTACTGTCATACAACCAGACTCACATCTGAGAAGAGATTGTTTACACTAGGTAAAAGGGGCGGGGAGGGGAACTTTGCTTGTGAATATCTCATAAACCATAAAGGTTTGAGAGATAAGACATATATCATTCTTCATGTTTTTTTAATGCCTACAAAATAAAATAAAGTTAAAACGAAGTGTTACTATCCCTTTAAGCCAGGCCCTGGCAAGACTGTTATGTTTTGATTTTCAGGGATTCTTTTATTTCAGGTATGGCACCCACGGATTGGTGTAAAGCAGAAGTGGTGCCCATATTTAACAAGGGATCAAATTCACAGCCAGGAAATTACAGACCTATAAGCTTGACATCTGTGGTAGGGAAGCTGTTTGAAGGGTTGCTAAGGGAATATATTCAAGAATTCAGCTTGAACAGGAATATCATTATCAGGAGCCAACATGGCTTTGTGTAAGACAGGTCTTGTCAAACTAACTTGATTGCATTTTATGAAAAAGTGAGTAAAAATATAGATGTGGGAGCAGCGGTTGATGTGATCTATTTAGACTTTGCCAAGGCATTTGATATGGTTCCATACAAGAGGTTACTGTACAAATGGAATGAAAAAGGCTTAGGGGAAAATGTTTGTGCGTGGATTGGAAATTGGCTGAAAGGTAGAATACAAAGAGTGGTAGTAAATGGCAACTTCTCCAATTGGAAAACTTGATAAGTGGAGTACCTCAGGGATCTGTCCTTGGTCCTTTTTAATTTGTTTATTAATGACCTCCCAGAGGGCATAGGGGGCCATGTATCAGTGTTTGCCGATGACACAAAATTAAGTAGGATAATAAAGTCTGAACTGGATGTGTCTTCATTACGAGAGGATTTGGACAAATTGAGTAACTGGGCAGGCAAATGGCAAATGAGATTCAATATAGACAAGTATAAAGTTATGCATTTTGGGTATAATAATAAAAATGCAACATATAGTTTAACTCCTTCCTGACAATGGACGTACATGTATGTCCCGCAAAGACTGTCACTTAGTGACAGAGGACGTACATGTACATCCCGGAAGTCCAGGTCCCCGCGTGGCTGCATGCTGTTCGGGGACTCCGGAATAATTTAAAAAAAAAAAATTCTTAGCCGGCCGTTAAGTGATGGCCGCGTGTGCGCACGGCCGGTCACTAAGGGGTTAATTGGTGTTTATCTGGGGAAATCTACTAATGAAAAGGGTTTGGGAGTAATGGTAGACAGTAGACTTAGCAGTAGCATGCAGTGCCAGCTGGCAGCTGCAAAGGCCAATAAGATATTGGCATGTATTAAAAGGGGTATTGACTCAAGGGAGGAAGATATTATCATGCCTCTTTACAGGTCCATGGTAAGACCTCACCTAGAATATGCTGTTCAGTTCCGGGCTCCCTTTCTGAAAAAGGACATTATGGAACTAGAGAAAGTGCAGAGGAGGGCTACAAAACTAGTAAGGGGAATGGAATGTTTTAGTTATGAAGAAATGCTAGAAAGTTAAACTTGTACAAACTAGAGAAATGGCATCTTAGAGGGGATATGATAACACTATATAAATATGTTCAGGGCCTATACAAAGGGCTCTCCAAAGACCTGTTCATTAACAGAACAGTACAAAGGACAAGGGGACACCCGCTTAGACTTGAGGAAAGGAGATTTCATCTACAATAGCGGAAGGGTTTCTTTACGATAAGGACAATAAAGGTATGGAATTCACTGCCGGAGGAGGTGGCGCTATTGATTACATTAGATGCCTTTAAAAAGGGCCTGGATACTTATTTAAAAGAGCAGAACATAGAAGGCTATGTACATTAGTATTGGGATGAATATTTAGTTGGGGCTTGTTGATCCAAGGAGAAATCTGATTGCCATTTGGAATCAAGAAGGAATTTTTTCCCCCCATTCAAGGCAGAATTTGAAATTGCTATATTGAGGGGTTTTTTTGCCTTCTTTTGGATCAACGATGGTAAACAGGAATAGGAAAAGGGTTGAATTACATGGACGCAAGTCTTTTTTTACTATGAAAGCTGAATTTACTCCCAAGCAGTTTTTTAGTGGACAGAAGCATGTTCTCTTACAGTATTTCCCTGTATTTTACTCCATCCATTCTTTATTCAGTATTGATAAGATCCCCAGTCCCTGCTGATGAGAAACATTCCCACAGCATTATGTTGCATTTATCTTACTTAACTGTAGGGATTGTATGTATTGAGTCATGGGCAGTGTTAGGTTTGTGACACGCATAGAGCTTTGAGTTTTGGACAAAAAGCTTTATCTCATCTGACCACATCACAGCTGGGGCACTCAGAAACATTCCTGACAAGCTTTCATATGGTACTTTTTGAGTAACAACATATTTCTTGTTTGACTGGTGACCATTACTCCACTTTCTGCCACTGAACTCGGTAGCTCTTTCAAAGTGACTGATGGCCTCACTGTAACTTCTCTCACAAGTTTCCTTCTTGCTGAGGGACAGCCTTTTCTGGGCACTGCCTGGATACTGTAATGCAGCTTTCACCTCCTGATTATTGACCCAGCTGTGCTCAGTGGTATATCCAGACACTTCTAATGTTTTTTGGTCCCTTTTTCCAATGCACACTTCATGTTACTTTATCACTGACTTCTGTAGAATGCTCATTGGTCTTCATTTTCCTACAGAGCTGCAGCGTGACCAATAATCTTTCCACAGTGGATTTTTTATCCAGAAAATGCAACAGTAACTATAATGGTTCACAGGTGGAGGCCAATAGTAAGGTAATTGTGTCCTCATTAGGGAAATGTCTTTTATCCGTGTAAACTGGGAGCTTCCACAGTGCAGGGGGTTGAATACTTATGCAAGCAACTTATTTCAGTTTTTATTTTCCTTAAAAATATTTCCTGACATAAAACCAATGTCGCCTTAAAATAACTGATTTTGGATTTACTGGAGTTCAGTAATGTAAGACACTTGGTCAGGGGCCTGAACTGGACTGGCTTCCCCTACCCCGCACGGCTCCCAGGCGAGCCCCCCTCTCTGCCCCGTCCATTAGCTGCCTTCCATATTTAAATGGGCTACCCCAGGCATAGGGTGCCCATTCCACGAGCTTCCATTGTGCTTATTCTGGATTCTGCTCTGCTTAAGTTACTGACCTTTGGCTCTGTTCCTGACCTCCAGCTTGTCTCCAGTCCCTGGCTTGACCTTTGGCTCTATTCCTGACCCGAGGCTTATCTCCAGTCCCTGGCTTGACCTCCAGCTCTGCTCCTGACCTCTGGCTTGTCTCCAGTCCCTGGCTTGACCTTTGGCTCTGTTCCTGACCTCTGGTTGTCTCCAGTCCCTGGCTTGACCTTTGGCTCTTTTCCTGATCTGCGGCTTGTCTCCAGTCCCTGGCTTGACCTCTGGCTCTGTTTCTGACTCCGCTCGTGCCTCCCGTCCAGATTCCAGTTTGTCTAGTCGGCCTGGTTCCTAACGGTACCCAGGGCACTCCCATCCTGGTTGCACCCTGGCTCATCTGGGCTGGAACAATCTGGTTTTGTGACCAGCACCTTTACTCAGCTTTGGCTGCAGTAAGGGAGTACCTGGCACGCCGTCTCTGATCTCAAGCATCGCTCCACAGCATCTCTCTCCTGCTACTGAACCAGTGCCGGCACCACACGGGTCCCTACTCCCCACGTGGTGACACTAATTACACAGAAGGAATATTCTGGGTTTATGTGGTAGTGGGCACCATGATACTTATTTCTCCATGTGACCTTTTTGTGCAACCATTATAGATATGTACAATAAATATACTAAATACATGGAATCACTGCTGACATATGTTGCTGGAGGTCTATATTTTAAAGACTTTTAGTGCCCTCCATATTGACCTAATGCAGTGAATGTATATGCATATGGATTATAGCCACTATATTAACTAATATTCAAATATTATTAGGCATGAATTACATAGATATCAGAAAAAGAGAAGAAAGAATAATGAAATAACCCATGGCTGTTGTTACATGTTTTTTTTGTCGGTGACCCAGTAACTTTAATCATTGCCATTTTTTGGCACATTGTTAAAAAAAAAAATAAGGAGACCTGATACCTTTCATTCTAGAAAATTACCCCTGTCCCCCAGGTTGATTGGAAAGGTCCAGCTGCTTATATTACTAAGATTACATTTACTAAGACAACCCCTGGTAAACCCCACCCTAACAATGCAAAGCTCTAATGGAGGCTAGGCAGTGATTCTCAGTTCATACCCACAGGACGTACAACATGCCAGGACTTGAGGATTTCTCTGCTTCAGGTGAATAATCAATCTATTGATTAACTCAGCTATAGTCTAGCATGGAAATCCTCAGGTTTTGGCCTGTTAGTGGATCCTGGGGACACAGATTGAGAACCACTAGGCAAGGGCACTATAAAGAATGGTAGAAAAATTAACAAAGTACTTGTTACAATATAATATGTTTTAGGTCAACTATCTGGCACTTACAGATATGGTTTAAGAGATATTCACAAACAAAGTATCCCCCCCCTGTTCAACCAGATCAGAAGGGAGATGCCCAGGTAGACTGCAGAGTGGGACAATCTTCAATTAAGATAATGGAAAAAGCTGAAAAACTTGTCAAGGGGGGAAGGGCTTTCATTGTTTTCATACAAAGAAAATTGTCCCCTTCTGTTATCTGTACTGTCATACAACCAGACTCACATCTGAGAAGAGATTGTTTACACTAGGTAAAAGGGGCGGGGAGGGGAACTTTGCTTGTGAATATCTCATAAACCATAAAGGTTTGAGAGATAAGACATATATCATTCTTCATGTTTTTTTAATGCCTACAAAATAAAATAAAGTTAAAACGAAGTGTTACTATCCCTTTAAGCCAGGCCCTGGCAAGACTGTTATGTTTTGATTTTCAGGGATTCTTTTATTTCAGGTATGGCACCCACGGATTGGTGTAAAGCAGAAGTGGTGCCCATATTTAACAAGGGATCAAATTCACAGCCAGGAAATTACAGACCTATAAGCTTGACATCTGTGGTAGGGAAGCTGTTTGAAGGGTTGCTAAGGGAATATATTCAAGAATTCAGCTTGAACAGGAATATCATTATCAGGAGCCAACATGGCTTTGTGTAAGACAGGTCTTGTCAAACTAACTTGATTGCATTTTATGAAAAAGTGAGTAAAAATATAGATGTGGGAGCAGCGGTTGATGTGATCTATTTAGACTTTGCCAAGGCATTTGATATGGTTCCATACAAGAGGTTACTGTACAAATGGAATGAAAAAGGCTTAGGGGAAAATGTTTGTGCGTGGATTGGAAATTGGCTGAAAGGTAGAATACAAAGAGTGGTAGTAAATGGCAACTTCTCCAATTGGAAAACTTGATAAGTGGAGTACCTCAGGGATCTGTCCTTGGTCCTTTTTAATTTGTTTATTAATGACCTCCCAGAGGGCATAGGGGGCCATGTATCAGTGTTTGCCGATGACACAAAATTAAGTAGGATAATAAAGTCTGAACTGGATGTGTCTTCATTACGAGAGGATTTGGACAAATTGAGTAACTGGGCAGGCAAATGGCAAATGAGATTCAATATAGACAAGTATAAAGTTATGCATTTTGGGTATAATAATAAAAATGCAACATATAGTTTAACTCCTTCCTGACAATGGACGTACATGTATGTCCCGCAAAGACTGTCACTTAGTGACAGAGGACGTACATGTACATCCCGGAAGTCCAGGTCCCCGCGTGGCTGCATGCTGTTCGGGGACTCCGGAATAATTTAAAAAAAAAAAATTCTTAGCCGGCCGTTAAGTGATGGCCGCGTGTGCGCACGGCCGGTCACTAAGGGGTTAATTGGTGTTTATCTGGGGAAATCTACTAATGAAAAGGGTTTGGGAGTAATGGTAGACAGTAGACTTAGCAGTAGCATGCAGTGCCAGCTGGCAGCTGCAAAGGCCAATAAGATATTGGCATGTATTAAAAGGGGTATTGACTCAAGGGAGGAAGATATTATCATGCCTCTTTACAGGTCCATGGTAAGACCTCACCTAGAATATGCTGTTCAGTTCCGGGCTCCCTTTCTGAAAAAGGACATTATGGAACTAGAGAAAGTGCAGAGGAGGGCTACAAAACTAGTAAGGGGAATGGAATGTTTTAGTTATGAAGAAATGCTAGAAAGTTAAACTTGTACAAACTAGAGAAATGGCATCTTAGAGGGGATATGATAACACTATATAAATATGTTCAGGGCCTATACAAAGGGCTCTCCAAAGACCTGTTCATTAACAGAACAGTACAAAGGACAAGGGGACACCCGCTTAGACTTGAGGAAAGGAGATTTCATCTACAATAGCGGAAGGGTTTCTTTACGATAAGGACAATAAAGGTATGGAATTCACTGCCGGAGGAGGTGGCGCTATTGATTACATTAGATGCCTTTAAAAAGGGCCTGGATACTTATTTAAAAGAGCAGAACATAGAAGGCTATGTACATTAGTATTGGGATGAATATTTAGTTGGGGCTTGTTGATCCAAGGAGAAATCTGATTGCCATTTGGAATCAAGAAGGAATTTTTTCCCCCCATTCAAGGCAGAATTTGAAATTGCTATATTGAGGGGTTTTTTTGCCTTCTTTTGGATCAACGATGGTAAACAGGAATAGGAAAAGGGTTGAATTACATGGACGCAAGTCTTTTTTTACTATGAAAGCTGAATTTACTCCCAAGCAGTTTTTTAGTGGACAGAAGCATGTTCTCTTACAGTATTTCCCTGTATTTTACTCCATCCATTCTTTATTCAGTATTGATAAGATCCCCAGTCCCTGCTGATGAGAAACATTCCCACAGCATTATGTTGCATTTATCTTACTTAACTGTAGGGATTGTATGTATTGAGTCATGGGCAGTGTTAGGTTTGTGACACGCATAGAGCTTTGAGTTTTGGACAAAAAGCTTTATCTCATCTGACCACATCACAGCTGGGGCACTCAGAAACATTCCTGACAAGCTTTCATATGGTACTTTTTGAGTAACAACATATTTCTTGTTTGACTGGTGACCATTACTCCACTTTCTGCCACTGAACTCGGTAGCTCTTTCAAAGTGACTGATGGCCTCACTGTAACTTCTCTCACAAGTTTCCTTCTTGCTGAGGGACAGCCTTTTCTGGCCACTGCCTGGATACTGTAATGCAGCTTTCACCTCCTGATTATTGACCCAGCTGTGCTAAGTGGTATATCCAGACACTTCTAATGTTTTTTGGTCCCTTTTTCCAATGCACACTTCATGTTACTTTATCACTGACTTCTGTAGAATGCTCATTGGTCTTCATTTTCCTACAGAGCTGCAGCGTGACCAATAATCTTTCCACAGTGGATTTTTTATCCAGAAAATGCAACAGTAACTATAATGGTTCACAGGTGGAGGCCAATAGTAAGGTAATTGTGTCCTCATTAGGGAAATATCTTTTATCCGTGTAAACTGGGAGCTTCCACAGTGCAGGGGGTTGAATACTTATGCAAGCAACTTATTTCAGTTTTTATTTTCCTTAAAAATATTTCCTGACATAAAACCAATGTCGCCTTAAAATAACTGATTTTGGATTTACTGGAGTTCAGTAATGTAAGACACTTGGTCAGGGGCCTGAATTGGACTGGCTTCCCCTACCCCGCACGGCTCCCAGGCGAGCCCCCCTCTCTGCCCCGTCCATTAGCTGCCTTCCATATTTAAATGGGCTACCCCAGGCATAGGGTGCCCATTCCACGAGCTTCCATTGTGCTTATTCTGGATTCTGCTCTGCTTAAGTTACTGACCTTTGGCTCTGTTCCTGACCTCCAGCTTGTCTCCAGTCCCTGGCTTGACCTTTGGCTCTATTCCTGACCCGCGGCTTATCTCCAGTCCCTGGCTTGACCTCCAGCTCTGCTCCTGACCTCTGGCTTGTCTCCAGTCCCTGGCTTGACCTTTGGCTCTGTTCCTGACCTCTGGTTGTCTCCAGTCCCTGGCTTGACCTTTGGCTCTTTTCCTGATCTGCGGCTTGTCTCCAGTCCCTGGCTTGACCTCTGGCTCTGTTTCTGACTCCGCTCGTGCCTCCCGTCCAGATTCCAGTTTGTCTAGTCGGCCTGGTTCCTAACGGTACCCAGGGCACTCCCATCCTGGTTGCACCCTGGCTCATCTGGGCTGGAACAATCTGGTTTCGTGACCAGCAACTTTACTCAGCTTTGGCTGCAGTAAGGGAGTACCTGGCACACCGTCTCTGATCTCAAGCATCGCTCCCCAGCATCTCTCTCCTGCTACTGAACCAGTGCCGGCACCACACGGGTCCCTACTCCCCACGTGGTGACACTAATTACACAGAAGGAATATTCTGGGTTTATGTGGTAGTGGGCACCATGATACTTATTTCTCCATGTGACCTTTTTGTGCGACCATTATAGATATGTACAATAAATATACTAAATACATGGAATCACTGCTGACAAATGTTGCTGGAGGTCTATATTTTAAAGACTTTTAGTGCCCTCCATATTGACCTAATGCAGTGAATGTATATGCATATGGATTATAGCCACTATATTAACTAATATTCAAATATTATTAGGCATGAATTACATAGATATCAGAAAAAGATAAGAAAGAATAATGAAATAACCCATGGCTGTTGTTACGTGTTTTTTTTTGTCGGTGACCCAGTAACTTTAATCAGTGCCATTTTTTGGCACATTGTCCAAAAAAAAAATAAGGAGACCTGATATCTTTCATTCTAGAAAATTACCCCTGTCCCCCAGGTTGATTGGAAAGGTCCAGCTGCTTATATTACTAAGATTACATTTACTAAGACAACCCCTGGTAAACCCCACCCTAACAATGGCAAAGCACTAATGGAGTCTAGGCAGTGATTCTCAGTTCATACCCACAGGACGTACAACATGCCAGGACTTGAGGATTTCTCTGCTTCAGGTGAATAATCAATGTATTGATTAACTCACCTATAGTCTAGCATGGAAATCCTCAGGTTTTGGCCCGTTAGTGGGTCCTGGGGACACAGATTGAGAACCACTAGGCAAGGGCACTATAAAGAATGGTAGAAAAATTAACAAAGTACTTGTTACAATATAATATGTTTTAGGTCAACTCTCTGGCACTTACAGATGCATTTTAAGGGTTTGAGGAGTTCATGGAGTTCAACTACCCTCTGCCACTTAAAGAGTTAAGATAAATTCAATATTTTAACCCATCAGAGATCATTGGATTGTGTGCTGCATTGCTAAATAATGCATCGTACAACCTTCTTGTCTTCAACAGGGTTATCCTATAAAAGAAAACTTTTTGGGACTCAGTGAATTAATATGGAAAAGAAGATACTAAAACGTCTTCATACATCTAAAATAGGGAAGTAAATTAAGATTTCTGGAATATGATCTATGAGAAAATAATATAGATAGTTTTCAGAAATACAGAAATATGAGTTTACTAGAACAAGAACCTGACAGCTCTAAGAAAAAATAACATCAGCTACTCCACTAATGTACAAATTTAATGGGGTAAAATAACCAAGAGTTATGATTGGATTATAATTTGTTGACAGGAAGTATGATTGAATTACACAATTTGCAATGCCCTTTTTATGACTCTGTGAATAACATTTGTCATTTTGTGTTCTTGTTTATATTGCCTGATCGTTCGGTATTATTGTACTATCTCTCATGATATGAAAATAAAATGGTTCTCTTTTTAGCTGTGTTTGGGCCAGTAAGCTAAATTTTGGAACAAACCAACTACACCATAGAGGAGAAATAAAAACCTCTGAAATCCCCATTGATTGAAATTAGACTTTTAACCTTTTAAATGCTAGAGTGATCTCTTTCTAAGTATGCTCCTATGGACATACTCCATCCATGAGAACTTTTTTTCTTTTTGGAGCCCCCGGAGAGTGCTTATGGGCTGGGAACTGGAATGTCTACATGACGTGAATTTGGGTATTGTGTGGGTCGGGCCTAATTGGGTGAGTTTGATTGACATGAGAAAGTGTAGGGTTTGACTGTAGAATGGGTGGGAAGTAGGTGGAATGATGACAAGAGGGAGGAGTTACACTGGAAACACATAGTCATAGAATCAGTCTCTGTCCACAGAGACCAGGTCATTAGCTCTAAAAAACAGAGGCTCCAGGACAGATACGAAGTCAGCAGGGTTGATGTCGAGGGCTCTTCTGGACAAGAGGGGAAGGAAGGAATGTAGTGGCCATGGTTGGGCAGTGGTGTGCGTGGGAGGCAGAGCAGGGGACAGGGTGGGAAGTGGAGCAAAGGCAGAGGACTTTGCCTTTAGGTTTGCACTGGGCCACAGAATTCCTAACTGCAGCCATGCTTTCATAGCTCACAATGCTGCTACAGCCTTATCTGCATGTTTGGTTTCTGACTCAGATCTGCCTGCAGGGAACCATTGACCTTTAAATCAATGCCCATTTTCATTTGTTCCCTATGTTGCAGTTAGCTTATCTGTTGAATATGGCCTGTCATTCTTATGTATCAGTATTAATTTTACATATATTTGTACATGGTATGTTTCAAGCCAAGTAAGTGTCTGCAGATAATTTTCTGCAGGGATTTTGTGTGGGGAACTCAAGTGTATTCAGTACTAGCTCCTTTTTCGCAAAAAAACAAAACAAAAACAGTATATAATACTGACACCATTTCTCTTTTTCTTGGGAAATAGCACTGATGAACTCTGTGTATAGAGTCCAACTTTCATGTTGGCTGCAAGTATAATGATCACTGTGCACTTATTTATAATTGATATTATTAACAACAATGGTAAGCTGATATTTATGTAAAAGTAAAAGTCAGAGATGCTCAACTTGGCTCATGAGCCTGCAAGGGTATGAATAGAGGTCACTAAGACTGCGTCTTGCTCCCAGGGTGCAATCTCTTTTAGCTCATAAGTGCCATACACAGAAAATAAATATTCTGAAGCATACCATACTGGTCCTGCCCAAATGACAGTCCAGATATGAAATGCCAGAAAATGCCTCTCTGAATGAGGGAAGCAGCTAACCCCAGATGTACATTTTGGCCTTACTGGGCCTCATCAGTGAGGTGTAGCTGATCTCTGCATAGTGGTATCAGCTGCACCTCACCAACGAGCCCCAGTAAGGATGAAATGTACTTCTGGGGTTAGCTGCTTCCCTCTTTCAGAGAGGAATTGTCTGGCATTTCATAGCTTGACTGCCATTTGTACAGGACCAGTATGCAGGGCCTGATTTCCCAATAGGCAGAGTAGCAGGGCCAGATCTGTAAATAGGCCAACAAGGCAGTGGCCTAGGACACATGATTTTCAGGGGTGCCTGGCAATGGCCCAGTCACATCACCAACCTGCCCACTTTAGATGCCCAACAGCCTGTATAATTTATTGAAAAAAACAAATGGTAGTGTGGAGCATGCCAGCATGCGCTTGAGAGGACATTGGTTTATAACTGGTGGTGCCTGCACCACCCCGCTTGGACCGCCCCCTGTGACTCTCTCAGAGCCAATATTGCTTTGCTCGGAGCTCCCCAGCATCCCCCGACCTGCTGAATCCAATCCCTTGTGTTGCGTCGCCTGAATTGTCATAGGCAGCCGAGCACTGCGCCTTTCATCATGATGTAGCTTGTGCGGGCTGCAGCCTGTATTCATATAGCATAAACCAGCTGTGCACTTGGAGTTTGCAGTGCGTAGCTGGTGGAACCAGACTGGAAGTTATTGGCGTGAGCTTGGTGGCACTGATAGAAAAACAGGTATAGCAAGTGTAAACGCTGTCTACAATAATGTACAAAGTGCTAGACAAGGAAAATTAGAACAAAAATTAGGCCACATAACAAAGTGTACAATAGTGTGCAAAAAGATCACAAACAAACAAATATACAAACGAATATGTATACTTATCCGTTAATCAGAAATGAACCAAGATGAAATTCAGTGGGAAAAGCCACAATAGGAATCACCCTTCAGATAAACCGATCATCACAACACATGTCGCTGGATAGGAATACACCCCCTGATGAAGCCTCTCCGGCATTACGTGTTGGGATGAGCGGTTTATCTCAGGGGTGATTCCCGTCGTGGCTTTTCCCACTGGGTTTCATCTTGTTTCATTTCTGATTCACTGCTGAGGAGCTACTCTCGATTTCATGAAGCCATTTCACAGGCTCCTTCTTTATCTGAAATTTCTAGGTTGCACCAAGGTAATATCAATGCAATCCAAAAATCATCGGGAAAAGAACAGAGCCTATGGATCACTTCATGCTGCATGAAACTGAGGACAGTGCCTCTGTGGCATGCTCCACAACCTATACAAAAAATAAGGTAAATGGGGTACAAGATGCTATATGTGTGGTTCTGTGACTAGCAGTGGATCAAGGCTGGGGTGTCACATTTATATTTATGTATATTTATGTATATTTGGCTCTTTGACTACCAGTGGACAGTGGAACAAGGCTGGGATACTAGTGTGCTCATAGATTTGTGACTACTTGTGGACCAAGCCTGGACTGTCAGCTAGTGTTCATATGAATCTACTGTTAACAGTGGAAAAAGGCCAGGCTGATGGGAAGTGGGAATCCTTTTGCTATGGAGAGTAGTAAATGATGATCATTGAAATTATGCATTTAAAAGGTTGCAGGCATCAAAATGGCCCTATGTGTCAATCTGTAACTATCAGTGGAACAAGTTTGGAATGTCAGACAGTGTATGTGCACCTCTATGACTACAAGTGGAACAAGGCTGGGTTGTCAGGTATTGAATATAGGACTTCATGACTACCAGTTGACAGTGGACCAAGACTGGGATGTCGGACACCGTGGTGTGGTTCTCTGATTAGAAGTGGACAATGGAACAAGGCTGGATGCCAGGCAGTATATGTGTGGTACTGTGATTACCAATTGATTGTAGAACAAAGCTGAGATGTATATTTGGGGACCTCCCTTTACACCAGTGGCCTAACCAGTCACTGAAGGGCAACAGTGAAAAAATATATTTTTAGGCCCCCGAAAAAAAAAATATTCTCACAGGGGCATAACTAGAACCTATTAGGCTCTGGCATTAATGGGCCTCCTTGGATACTGGGCCTGGTCACAAATGCATCATGTATACCCTTCCAATTACACCTCTGCTTCATACTTAACGACCTTAGAAAATGTCTGTCCAGGCACTCAAATGGTGTTAAAACCTGCTGTTATAGCATCAGTTACACAGAATCAATTAATGTCAGTGCATTATTTATTACTTTGTTGAGAGTAACTGATATGCTGTTAGTGCCATTATTAATTGCATAATTATCATGGTGAAGGTCTTAAGGCTGTGTATGAAAATCAATATACTGAGAAGACTCTGGCCATTTTTAATGAGTTACTTTTTTTTCCTGAAAACAGAGCTTCGTCTCTAAATACTTTACATTGGAGCATGTGTATGTGTGTTTTATATATATATATATATACACTAGCGTAAAAGCACGTGTACATGGGCCAGGGTCTGGAACCCTTTGAGTGCCAGAGGGGTATGCAACGCATTGATTTACAATGCGTTGCATACCACTCTGGCACTCAAAGGGTTAAATGGCTGCTACCTCACTGCTCCACATGATGCAGTCTTGTGTTGCCTCCCTCACATGCCTCACTCACTCGATGCAATCATGTGCAGTAGACTGCCAAACGCTCACTGTCTCTAATGCGCAAGACAGCTTCTGAAAAATATCCTAGCTAATTATATATATATATATATATATATATATATATATATATATATATATATATAAATAAAAGAGAAAGGCTCATTACATTATTTTTGAGACACACACACCCAGGGGCGGCAGTAAGGAGGAGTTACTGCTCCCATTGGGTGATTTAATGGGGGCGTGATTTTCATAGGAGTCGCAGGGGCCGGAGGCCCCTGCTACCCCTATGAAAATCATGCAGGGAGTTGGCCCACCCCCACTATCCCGCCTGCCCACCACTTTAAAAGAGGGTTAACTAGTGCTGTCTTCTCGTCCCCGCTTCTCGCAAAACAGTCTGCCACAGGTGTTAAACCTTTCAGTGCAGCAAATGCAATACAAATTTTAAACCATCCAACTGCTTGGAAAACCACCACATTACATCCACAAACCACATTAATCTCTGCATTTTATGATTGTTAACCCCTACTGTAGCTAAAAGCTATTTTTTATTTTTGCCCTTTGCTACACTTTCATCCGCAGCTGGTACAACACATTATCACTTCTGCTCCCTCCACTCTAACGCAGTTATGGACACCGGGTGCAGATGAGAGGAGATGAACAGTGAGACTCCCCTATTGCTGTGAACACTGACCTGTTATGTGCCTGCTGAAGTAAATTATGACTTAGTCCGGCATGCTTTGCCAGCTCTTAACACATTAATATCTGCATTTTAGGATTTTGTTAACACCTACTGTAGCTGTTAACTTAATCCTAAAATGCAGACATTAATGTGTTAACACCTGCCCGATCATGCAGAACTAACTCATAATTTATGCCACTAGGCACGTAATAGCTCCATGTTTAAATCTGCTGCATTCCAAACTTTCACACACACACACATACACATTCATTATCAGGGGAGGGCTGGCAACTTTTGGCCTGGGGGGCAAGAACAATTAAGTGGCCTATTTCTAATACCGCTCCAGCCAAATGTCCCAGGCCACCCCCTTTTGTTAATGTTATAGCTGGCATTAATGTTATGGATAAAGTCAAGTGATACCTCAGAGCTTATCAGTGAAATGGTAGTACACAATTGATATCACAGAGATGACAATTGAAATGGATCTACACTAGTGATACCACAGAGCTTATAACTGAAATTAATCTACACTAGTGATACCACAGAGCTTACAATTGAAATGGAGCAACACTATTGATATCACAGAGATGACAACTGAAATGGAGCTACAATACTCATGTAGCTTCTTAAACTCTGTTTACTCTATTTACAGCAGCAAATGGGAAATTGAGGGAGGCAGTGGCCCACTGGCCCATATTCATGACCAGCCTGGGGGGCAATTGCCCCTTTGCCCCCCAGGCCAGCCCTCCCCTGTTCATTACAACTATGGGTGTACACACACCACTATGCCTCACTCATATGTGTTCAATATACATATGTGTGTATCACTGTGTGTGTCTGTGTGTATGTTTCTGCCTCTGTGTGTCTCATTGTGTATGTTACATATGTGTATCATACTTAGTCTTCATTTTCTCAATGTGTGCGCGTGTGTGTCTCTCACTCTTTAAGCATGTCACTGTATGGGTGTGAATGTCACTGTGTGTATTTGTGTGTTTCTCCATGACTGTTGCATGAGTATGTGTGTGCATATATGTCTGTCTACATTTGTGATACTGTTACACACAACACCATATGTTTTGTAATATTCACTGTAAACAAATCACACATCCCCTACATAATGTGATGGGTATATACTTTTCATTATTCTCTATAATGCAAATAGTTTGCCCCCAAATTACTCTATTTCACCAAATGTTGGAGATGTCTCTAGCATACAAGGGGTTAAAATCCCCATTTGCTATTCCAAACTAAACCAGGCATTGGAAACTATTTAGTAGCCCTGCTTATGCCTAACAACAATTTATTAAGCTACTTAATGCTGATTGCACCAATTAGTGGGTACTGGAGCATTTTGTGGTTTCTCTTTCCTAATTGCCTTGTTTAGCACTATGTATTAAACAAGCCCTAGAGGTAATGGTGTATCTTTAGTCCATTTTCTTACACGTGCTATGGGGCAAGTTTAAAGAGCTTACTGACATTAAGGACCAAAGATAACCAATGCGGATTGTGTGTGACCACATGCGTTAATATGCCTTAAAGTGATAGTAATGTTTCACAAAAACAGCAGCTACAATTAATCTTCGCCCCTTTTTCCTAGTGTAAGCCCCCACTCCTCAGATGTGGAATCCCTTCCATAGACCAGTCAGCTCACATCAAGGGTCAATATTCTTACTTTGACAGGTTTTTCAGCTTTTTCCCTTAGCTTAATTGAAGATAATCCCCCTCTGCAATCTACCTGGACACTCCCTGCTCTTCTAAGCTGAGCAGTGTTACAACAGTGGAAGGGGCGGGAGGGGGATACTTTATCATTCAATTACTCTTGAGCTACAACTCTGAAAGAATTGAAATAACACGATTCAAGGCCCACATACTATGATAATTAATTAGAGCTGCTTCTATTATGAAACATTACTATCACTTTAATGCATATCCCTGAGTGCATCCTCTGGCACTGGAGATTAACACCAGTGGAGATGCACTGGCATATTTGACCATTCCCCCAATTTTAAAAACAAGTCTGTGCAGGGGAAACATCAATAACATTTTATTTAATCCCTTAAGGACCAGAAGGTCTAGAGGTGAGGTGCGGTTTTTTTTGGTGATCAAAATTCCATGACGTTCCAGGACTTAAGGCACAGACACCATTGACGGTCCTGGCATATTATTGGTCATTAAGGGGTTAAAGAGACAACTATTTTACAAAACATATTTTCAAGTGCAGAATATGCATTATTACTGTATGTTTTTTTCCCTCTAAATCCAATTTTTGTAAAATTTTATTATTCTCCAACAAGAGTCCTGCTGATTAGATACCAACTCATATCTCCCTCAGATCATGCCCCTGCTGGTGTGAAGTTTACCAGAGAAACACCCATTGTTCCAGGTACAATATCACCTGGTTGGCTTCTGAGTCACTGGGGTGAATGTACGAATTTGCTAACTCAAGTGGTGTTAGCCTCCAATGCCAGTGGCTGCACTTCAGGGTTTGTCCTAAAGCATATGAACACTTTATTGTATACTGATGGGTACACTCTGCCATTGTTAAGACTACCCCATAGCATGTGAAAGAAAATGGCATAAGGCTATATCTCTACCTCTGGGCCTTGTTTAATGCATGATGTTCTAAAAGGCATAGAGGTAATGAACACCTTGAAACACACATAGACTGCTCATTACCCATCCCTTTGTATGAGCAGAATTAAGGGGAGAATTTTGGGCTTAAAGTGGAACTATCACGTAGATATAATTGCCCCCCAATTAATTGTCACTATAATTGTAATCAAGAAAATAGTGTTATAATGTTTGTTAAGTGCTGGCATTATTTGGAATCATAAGTTCGTATGAGACTCCCCTCAACACGGCAGTGCAGATATCTTGGTGAACAGGGATCTGTGCGCAAGCACTGTCCATCCCTGTCTCCTCACTGATAGGTTATTTGCCAAAGGGGTATCTATATTCAGGGGTGGACTGACCATCGGGCAATTCGGTCACGGACTGAGGGCCCGCGACCGAAAGGGGCCCGCCGCCACCAGCCATGAAAATGTCTCCCCTAGTCCCCTCTCCCGTTTATTTGCCTGCCCATTGCCCGCTGTGTAGGGGCCCGCTGCAGGCGCACCGCTCCATGATGTGGCACAACAATAGGGGTCGCATGACCAGGCCCATCACCCCCTTGCCACTTGACCGCATCAACTGTTGACCAGCGCTGTAGTAATACAGAGCGCTAGGAGATGACATAATCTCCCAGCGCTCTGTATTACTGAGAACAGCGCGGGAGCTTCACCTCTGTGCCAGAGGAGGCACAGATCACTTATGTTGCCACACCACTAGACCACCAGGGACTCGAGGTAGGGGCATTGTTAATATATGTATGGGGGCAATGTAGAGATTGAGGGGCAATGTGGAAGGGACATTGTGACTATATGCTGGCAATGTGGAACTGAACTTGGGACATTGTGGAGATTGAGGGGCATTGTGGAGATGGGGGACAATGTGATGATTGAGGAGCATTGTGGAAGGGATATTGTGGAGATTGAGGGGCATTGTGGAGATGGGGGCAATGTGGATGGGACATTGTGAAGATATGGGGGCAATGTGGAGATTGAGGGACAATGTGAAGATTGAGGGGCATTGTGGAAGGGACAATGTGAAGATTGAGGGGCATTGTGGAAGGGACAATGTGAAGATTGAGGGGTATTGTGGAAGGGACATTGTGAAGATATGGGGGCAATGTGGAGATTGAGGGGCATTGTGGAAGGGAAATTGTGGAGATTGAGGGGCAATGTGGAGATATGGGGGGAATGTGGAAGGGGCAGGTACTGTATGTCATGGGGGCTACTGCATGGCCTGGAGGGGGTTACTGCATGGCCTAGGTGGGTAATGGATGGCCTAGGGAGTAATGGATCTCCTTGGGGGGTTAATGGATGGCCTTTGGGACACTGGATGGGGGGGTAATGGATGGCCTGAGGGTGGGTGTGGGTGTGTGTAATGGATGGCCTGAGGGTGTGTGTGTGTAATGGATGGCCTGAGGGTGTGTGTGTGTGTGTGTGTGTGTAATGGATGGCCTGAGGGTGTGTGTGTGTGTGTGTGTGTGTGTGTGTGTGTGTGTGTGTGTGTGTGTGTGTGTGTGTAATGGATGGCCTGAGGGTGTGTGTATAATGGATGGCCTGAGGGGGTGTGTATAATGGATTTCCTGAGGGAGGGTGTAATGGATTTCCTGAGGGGGGTACTGGATGGCTTAGGGGGGTAATGGATGACCTTGGGGGTACTGGATGGCCTGGAGGGGATTACTGGATGGCCTGGAGGCCCCCCAGGCTATTCAGTACCCCCCAGGCCATACAGTACCCCAGGCCACCACACGTGGGAGGTGGGGCCAATGATGTCATGGGGAGGGGCCAATGATGTCATGGGGAAGGGCCGATGATGTCATTGGACAGGGGGCCCAGACCTCTTTTTGGACCAGGGGCCCTGGGTCCTGTCAGTCCGCCCCTGGCTGTATTGCACCACATGGTACAGGTAAGGATGGACAGCGCAGGCACACAGATCCTTCTTCTCCATGACGTTTACGTTGTTGTGTTGAGGTGAGTCTCATACAAACTTGAAAGTAGAACTTTTACCGTCTATAAAGTCGCCCTCCAATAATTAAGCATATGGCAACTAGCTTCATAATAGTTCTATTAGCTCTGAGAGGTAGCCAATTTTGAAGTAATCCTTAATCTTTGGAGACTGACAGCCAGGTTAGTGCCAACTGCGCCGCCTGTCCCTTCCGGTGCCTTTCAGTACAGTTTAAAGCCTCCTAGAGGAGACGAGGACTGACAGCGCAGGTGTGCAGATGTCTCTAAGACAAGATGTCTGCACTGATGCCTGATTACTTCAGAATCGGGTACTTCTGAGAGCTAATAGAACTTTTATGAAGCTAGTTACCATATGCTTAATTACTGGAGGTCGACTTTATAGAAGGTGAAAGTTACACTTTAATTCCAAATAATGCTGGCACTTAATAAACATTATTTCACTATTTCAGTGATTACCGCTATATTAACAGTTCATTGGGGGTCAAGTATATCTACGCGATGGTTCCACTTTAAGTGAATAAATTGGCACTAGACTTACATAGAGATAGAAAATTGTATTCATCTATTCCATCCATTGTTCTCAGGGCACCCGCTGTAAAATGGAAACCATAATTTCAGCAAGTAGTCACATCTGCAGTTTAGGGACCTGACACTAGGGGGGCAGAAATACCAGGAAAGACAATAATCTGGAAAAAGTAGCTGCATAAAGAGGTTCAGAGGGAAGAAAGATGTACCATCCGGTCACCGCATATAATATTATAAATATAACATTTCTGTAAGTTGGACTCCAGTGGAAGCTGACTCTGGTACACTCAGAGCAACCATTTGCACCCTGGAATTGAACCACAGAGGTTGTGTGTCCACCAGTGGTTAGAGAAACAAGTCTAATACATAGTACAGAAGGGAAGAGGCAAAAACATAATGTGAACAAAACCCTTGTAAGGAAATAAGGGAGGTATTCATACCTTTCATGTTCAGGTATCCCCTGGTTAAGGAGCTACCAACAAGAGAGGAGGAACCAAAACCTCCCAAAAATATATAACTAAAACACTACTGTTTATTATTTATAGTAAGTCACAGGTTATTTATTTGTAAAGGACAGGATCTGATGCTCAGACTTTCCTTTTGCTTACTTTGTATATGTGTCCAAGATACAGTGGCATAGCAGAGGCCACACAGCCCCTGCATTGCAGGGGGCCCCTGTCAGACCCAGGGGCTCCAAGAATATGTGGGCCTTTATGGTTTACCCACAACAGAAGCATAGGGCTTTGACATAGCAGAGGCACCACACAGTGCAAGGGTTCACTTTCGAAAGCCCATTTAACACTTTAACCATGTCACTTGGATAAAAATAGCGATATGAGAATCTTACAGTGAATGACAGCGCAAGATTATCATGTCGCCTAGTGAATGGTCGCCTACAATACTTATACAGCCACTTCACCTCCCAATCTATTCCGTTTGAGCTCCTTAATTCCCGGTACACCATTCCTTTATCTTCTCCTGCAGATGCTGGCTTTCTCTACTCCTACAGATGAAGACAAGAACAGCATCACACAGAGAAAATAAGAGGGCACCGGGGACGTTAAATGAATTGTCAGAGACAATTTGGGACGTTAAAAGTGTGCCCTTAACTAAGCAAGTATGACATGCAAGGATTCAGATCTTTTGTGCTGGCAGTATATTTCTGTGCTCCTTCCAGTAAAATGGCCACATTCTCTGAACCCCAGTAGTTAAGCAACTGCTTATAATGACAAGAAAATGTGTCTAATGTGAGGAAGGCTATACAATATGTACAGGACAGTAGTGGTAACTGTGTGAATGATTATATAAGTTACGGAGCTCAAATGGAATAGACTGGGAGATGAAGCGGTATGGTAGGCGACCATTCAGTAGGCGACATGACAATCTCGCATTATCATTCACAGCGAGATTGTCATGTTGCCGTTTTTAGCCAGGCAACATGGTTAAAGTGTTAAATAGTTGCATGCTCTTTTGCGTGCAACCTTTCAAAAAGATACCCAGTGCAAGGGGGCCCACATGACAGTAAAAATTAGTATTTTCTGTAGGTAGTGGTAGTACTTGGATCCTCTCTGTCTTCAGATTCTTTTGTAGTACTTCTTGGTGCACTGAAATGAGGTCATCATAGTGCACCCAGAAGTACCAGTGGTGGCAGAGTGAAACTGAACACTGGACGGGGCCAGGCACCACTACTACTTACAGAAAATTATAATTTAAAGGGATAGTAATGGCAGAATAAAAATGCAGCTCCGATTGATCCTCATATAACAAGTATCATGTAGCTCTGTATTTCAGTAGTTTAAGTTTTGTATTTCAAGAGTAAATCAATTCTAAATGATCCCCACCCCTTCCTCCCCAGGGATGGACTGAGCAGTCAGGCATCCGGGCATGTATCAAGCGGGCCCGGCCATGACCAGGGAGCAATTAGGCCTCCAGATACAGGGAGTTCCCAGAAAGTTTGGCCTATCATGCTTTATTGAGGCCCTGGGGCCCCCAGACAGTAGGCTCAGTTGTTCCGGGCCCCAGTGAGTCTCTGGGCTCACCTGCGGCCATGGTCATTGCTGCGGTACTTGTGACTGGGGATGAGCTTAGAGCATGCAGGGTGGGAAGCAGCATGATATGCAGCTGTGTGTTATGCCTCATGTAATTAGGAGTGGTATGAACAGGCTGCTTAAACTCCAGCTACACATGGTGATATGCATTTGTGATGCTCCTCTGATGCTATCAGCTCTTGGGACAAACTGGTTTCAGCTGTGACTGTGAGTGACAATTTTATTTTATTATAAATAGAAAAAGATATAAATCCTATATTAGCACTCATTAGGCGGTTTTCTCCAAATGAGATCACTCAAATGGTTAAAGTCTCTCATATTTAGATATATGGAAAAAGCTAATGTAAGCACCTTTCTGATGCCTTCTCTCTCTCAGTCTATCTCTCCTCCTCTATTTAAATGTATAGGGCTAATAGACAGGGCATAGGGTGCATAAGGAGATATTTCCCAAAACGTTATTTTATTTGTTTAATAGAATAATTCTGCAACAAGTGTTCCCCAATGTAAGACTGCACTGGCCTCTCCATGAGCAAAAAGGTTTAACCCCTTGGATGCTAGAGATAAAGCAATTGGTTAAAAAGGTTTAGAAGGGGGTTAAAAAAAGGTTTAGAAGGAAAGGGGTTAAAAAAGGGTTTAGAAGGAAAAAAAGTAATACAAACTTTGGCCTTTCGAGATCAATGTATTGTCACGGATTTGGAGGCGTTGCAGTCTGAATCACTAGTTACAGCTAGACAATTGCCCTATGTAGACAGTATCAATACAGGCCTCTGATCTAAGTCCAACTTTTTTCCTATTAATCATAGAGAAAGCCAATTGGAAATTTTTAAAAAAACATTAGAAATGGGTCTGGTGGACCTCTTTGAGAAATCATAGGGATCCACCAGACACAATTTAAGTCTGGCAGAGAAGAAGGATCTGGCTCAATTGCAGTCTAATGAGGAGATAATGGTGAAAATGTCTGATAAAGGAGGTACAATAGTGGTTTTGGATTCAGATGAATATCGTCTGGAAGCACTGAGACAATTGCAAGATAAGGAAACGTATTTGCAGTTAACACACAATCCTACATTGCTTTATAGATCAAGATTATCTCATTTAATAGAGGCAGGTAGAGCATTGGGAATACTCAGAGTGAAGCAAGATATTTGGTCACAGAAAACCCCAGGGTGCCCATTTTCCATCATCTGCCCAAAGTACACAAAAGTATGCCCAAGCCACCTGGACGACTGATAGTGTCGGGCGTAGGGTCTTTGAATGAGCCCCTGTCTATCTGGTGCGATGAAAATCTGTGACCTCTGGTTGAGAAATTACCAGCCTTGCTCATTGATACCAAACAGGTATTGCAAAATATGGGTAACATTCGATGGCATGAGGATTTATCGTGGTTAACTGCAGATGTGACGGCATTGTATCCATCAATCCCACATCATTTGGGGATACAAGTTTTGTAATATCATTTTGACCATCATTCCAACTAGTCACAAGAGATTATTTGTTACTTACTGTGGGTCATCGAGTATCTCCTATCCCATAATTTCTCTTCCTTTCATGGAGTTTATTACCTCCAGAGACGTGGGGTGGCTATGGGGGCATGTTTTGCACCTTCTCTTGTCAACCTTTTCATGGGTTGGTCGGAGACCACCCATGTCTTTGGGGGTCTGAACCCCTTCAGGGATTGGATTTTGTGATATGGGAGATACATTGACGACTTGCTGTTTGTTTGGTTGGGATCCAAGTCTGAGGCTGAATTATTTGTACATTTTTTAAATGATAATGCAATTAATTTGAAATTTACCTCAGCCTTTGATACATCTTGTGTCTCATTTTTGGATGTTACGCTTAGGAGTGATTCTTCCACTCACAGTGTGGTTAGTAATGTTTATAGAAAACCCACCTCAATATTATCCCCAAAGGCCAATTTTTGCGTTATCGTAGGAATTGTTCCTCTAAGTCAGATTTTAGGGAAGCCTCTCAGGAGCTTATGGGTAGATTTCATACTAGAGGATATAGAGAGGATATTTTGAAGAAAGCATATAAGGATGCATTGGAGACAAAGAGATCTGACTTACTGTCTGGTTGTAAGCCAGACAATTGAGAAGTGCAATGTGCCAGGGGTCATCGAATTAGGTTTATAACCACGTTTAGTCCCCAATATTATGGAATATGTAGTTTGGTAAAGTCTTTGCTTCCCATGTTACAGACGGATCCTTGTTTGGCAGAAATACTGGATGAAGGTTGTGTCTTTGTAGCCAAGTGTGGAGTGACCATTGGCAATATTGTTTCACTTAGTTTATTTGTTTCCAAACGTACAAAACCAACATGGCTGGCCAAGAAGGGATTTTTTAAGTGTGGAGCTCATAGGCGTCCGGAGGGGGGGGCAAGGGGGGCACTTGCCCACCCCTACAATTACCCCCCCTCCATATAAATAAAGGGGCTAGATGGGCTGGCCTGGGGGTAATATTATGGCTTTGCCCCCCCATTGAAAAATGTCTACGGACACCACTGGTGGAGCTAAAACATGCAAATGTTGTGAAGTAGCTAAGATCTCTAAGGAATTTGTGGGGTCAAAGGATGGCATTAGCTATGTGATCTCTAGCTATATTAATTGCCATACACGTTATGTTGTTTATCTTTTTACTTGTTTGGGATGCGCTATCCAATATGTGGGATGAACTATTCGCTCCCTTAAGTATAGGATTAGAGCGCATTTATATCAGATCAACAAAAGGGAACGGGACTCAGCAGTGGCTAGACGTATTGGAGAATGCTATGGAGGTGATGTCTCACTCTGCAGTTTCCAAGGTATACAGAGGGTTATTCTACCCCAACGAGGTGGCGATATTTTGGAATTAATCAACCATAGGGAGGCCTTCTGGATCTTCCATTTGAATACGAGGGTCCCCCAGGGTTGGAATGCAGAGTGGGGCATCAGCCACATTTTGTAATGCTGTCCTTTTTTTTTTTAGTCATCTGTGATGAGGTTTGATGAATATTCTGTTTTAGATATGTCAACATCTAATCCCCTCTTTTTTTTCCCATACACATTAATAGTATGACTAATTAAGTATAGGGTTATTTTATTTTATGGTACAACATTTGACTTAGTGCTTTTTTGTTGGCTACTATATTTGGGCCCCAAATGAACAGTCATGTGTGTTTTTTAAAATGATTTGGTAGTATCTCAATATGGTCTTGTTTTTTGAAGTGTGAAGGGTTAAAAGGAGAAGGGTTATATATATGCCTTTAAGTATGGTCTTGTTGTTCAGTATGGACAACTCTTAATGACGAAATTTCTTTAACAGATCTCTCCAATTAACCCCTTAACGACAGATGACTTACCAGGTAAGTCCCGCAGAAACTGTCACTTAGTGACAGAGGATGTACCTGGTAAGTCACGGAAGTCCGCGTCTCCGTGCGGCTGCACGCCGCTCGGAGACTCAGGACTTCTTTGAGAAAAAAAAAAAAATGTTAGGCGGGCGTTAACGTGACAGCCGCGTCCGAACGCGGCTGTCACTAAGGGGTTAAATTGATTTTAAATGTTCATAAGGATGTTTGAAATGAATTTTCATTCAGTCTATGAGTAAGCGCAAAGTTGCGCAAAACATGTTAGACCTAAGGTAGAGGTCGTCACCTGGAGTGGATTAACATCGGTCTCTCCCTCTTACCATTTGTGCCATCCTTGTGTTTTAATGAAGTCTCAATAAAGATTTGTTTCTTAAAGAAGCCATCTGTTGCTACATTGTATCCGGAGTGCCGCCCAATACGTTGTTGCAGGAAAAAAGTAATACAGACACTTTGTTTGTAATTCACTTTACAAGAAAAAATATTGATGACTATGGGGGAACAACAAAAAATATGGACTCAAACACCATAGTGTACAAAGGGCACCATTAATTGAAATGGGACATTTAACCCCTTACCTGCTGTAGAAGTCTCCAACACAAAGCAATCCACTGGAGGCATCTTTCGCATTCAAGAGTTTAAAAACCCCATTTAAATCAGTGGGGATTTTCAAAATGGATAATTGTCCCCTGCATTGCAGTTGCTTTGTACCAGTATGTGGAAAAAGAACAAAGAACAGAGGGGAGGCACTCATAGGGTTAATACTGTCATAAATATTTAACCAGAATGAAGTGTACAGAAATCCACTCACAAAATTTGGTGGCCTCCTCTGTTAGACCAGTGGCTATTCAAACCAGTTGGAGAATATTATACTGCCCTCCATGCAGATCAATAGACACCAGCTGCTCGCCATGAAGAAACCTTCAAAAGAAGAAGGAAACACCAGCAAAAGTGTCTGTTTGGTCATTTTGCACCAGTATAGCACCTTTCACCCTTTGATATTTCACTCTTTGATTACCAGTTGGGTGTGCAATGCATGTGATAACACTAGTGTAGCTCTGCTTCAATTGTATGCTTTGTTGTATCCCTAGTGTAGCTCCATTTCAGTTGTAAACTCTGTAGTATTAGAATTGAAATGGAGCTACACAATTGATACTGCTGAGCTTACAATTGAAATGGAGCTACACTAGTATTGTAGCTCAATCTTAATTGTAAGTTCTGTGGTATCACCAGTGTACCTCCTTTTCAATTATAAGCTCTTTGGTATTATTTGTGTTGCTCCATTTAAATTGTAAGCTGAGTGCTATTATTGGGGTTGCTCCATTTCAGTAGTGGTATCTGTGGTATGACGCACATAGCTCCATTTCAGTTGTAAGCTCTGCTGTATCACTAGTATAGTTATATTTAAAATGTAAGCTCTGTGGTGACACTAATGTATTTCCCTTTCTGTTGTAAGCTCTGGAATCACTAGTGTAGCTAAATTTTAATTGTAAGCTCTGTGGTATTACATTTGAAATGAAGCTAATCAAATGGTATCACTGAGCTTACAACTGAAATTGAGTTACTCTAGTATTGTACATCCATTCCAGTTGTAAACTCTGGTTCCAATTGTAAGCTGTGTGGTATCACTAACATAGTTCCATTTCAACTGTGAGCTCTGTGGTATCACTAATGTAGTTAGAGTTTAATTGTAAGCTCTGTGGTATCACTAGTATAGCCCTATTTCAATAGTAAGCTCTGTGCTATCACTTGCTTTACTTCACAAATTAGCAAATGGGGTGGGCTTGGATGGTGTGCTGGAAGATAACTCAGGGGTGGGACATAAATGTGGGTGGGGCATAACTGGGTGCAGGGTAAAGGGGGCCCATGACCACCTTTTCCTGGGGGCCCTAGGTGCTGTCAGTCCTCCCCTGTCCCAGCCTTTTTAACTACGTCATGCTGCATCTCTGAGCCAGCTGGATTGAGTGCAGCAAGGCACAATCTTCAATGCCCTCCTTCATCACGGGGTGTTTTCCTTCTACTCAGTGAATGAAAATTGTCCCTCATTGTAATGTCCCATGACCAAATTCCACATCTGAGGGTAGGTGGCTAAGGGTAGACAAAAGGGCCAGGAGGGGGATCCTTTATAACTGATCTACTCTTGAATTACAAAACATAAACTATTGCAATACAGTGCTACATGATACTTGTTATACATTACTATTCCTTTAAGGTAGTTGACAACCTTTTGATTTCCAGAGAGGTATCCAACACATTGCAGAGCGAAATTGAATTTCGTTCTGGCACTCAAAGGTTTAATCTGATTGTGGAGGCATGTATTACTGTATGTGCAATATATGAATTTCCTATTCCTAGTGTTTTTAAATCTTGTTATTTAAGGGAAGTCTAACTTCTATATGGTATATGCACATGTATTTGAACTTTAAAAGGAGCCTTTTACGTTTTAACCCCTTGAATGTTTGAGACATCCCTAGAACATTAGCTTGCAATGCACTGGAGACATCTCTAGTATTCAGGGGTTAACCCCCCCCCCCACACACACACACACAATTAAATTAATGGAAATGTTTATTTGTCCCTGTGGTGGTGTTTTTTGTCATATCATTTTTCCAGCCTTGTTTTAGCATATAGCCTGAATTGCAATGTTTGTGATTTTTTTGAGTAATCTTTATACAGGGTATTTTGTATTTCACTGCATTCATTTTGTTTGCAGGTATCATTTGGCTAAGAATTGTACTGTCATTGTTTAAACTGTTATAAATAATGGAATGGGGTCCAAGAAAATATATTGCTATATAGTAATTACACTGCCGGTCTTTATTTACCAATAAAACATTGGATAGGTTAAAGCTAGATGCCTTTCATTTTGAGCGCATCAAGTCCCAACCTGTTCCGTCTAAGATGATAAACTCATTGTGTGATAGCGTGTACTATATGGCAGTCATAAGGCACAGCATTTATTAGTGTAAATTAAGAATAAAGTGTTCCTTTTATGAATGATTAAAAAACAAATAAGCTCCAAACACTAGGGTAAGCTTAATTAAATCATGACAGCTGTTCCCCATTTATTATAGCGGTCTTGACACAGATCAATTATTATTATTGTTAGTGGGTTATTGTTAAAGGGATAGTAATGCTTTACAAAAAAGCAGCTTCGATTAATCTTCATGGTATTTGGGCCGTGGAGGGCATTATTTCAATACTGTCAGAGCTGTAGTTCATGAGTAATTGAATGATAAACTATCCCCCTCCTGCCCCTTTTACTGATGTAACACTGCTCACCTAAGAGCGGCAAGACTGTCTGGATGGATCGCAGTGAGGGACAATCTTTAGTGAGCATAAGGAAAAACCTGCCCTCCTTTGTCAAAAGGCTTAGGGTTTTCCTTATGCTCACAGTAAGATGATTGTCTTACAGTAGGTAAAAGGGGTTGAAGGGGGATACTTTATCAATAAATTGCTTTTGAACTTTGAGAGAACTGAAAGAACACTCTCCATGGCCCAGATACTATGACGATTAATTGGAGTTGCTTTTTTGTGAAACATTACTATCACTTTAATCTTATACACTGCTTTATAGGGATAGCCAATTTAGGTCACACAGTTTTAGGGAAAAAATAACATGGGTTTCACATACAGAGAATAGAAGATGTTGTCACAACTAGGGGTGGACGAAAGCTCTTTCCATGTTCCCCCGAGAAATCCGGCAAAAACTACATTATTGTCTGCTTTTTAGAGAGAAAATCCAGCAATTAAAATATTAACTTTTTCCCCCATTAGCCAAAATTCTTTGCAATTTTTCAATGACTAGAAAGTGTTGGCCCATTGATTTACGTGTTTTTTGCCTTTTAGATATAAATACGTGCCATATTCCAGGTAGAGGAACACAATAGAAGCAGCTACAGAGCGAGGTAGACATTCTGTGCTGTTCTGCTGTTATCTGTTTGCAAAACCGAGACAGGAGAGGCTCATAGTGACAGCTATCATTATGAGCAAGTTTTAAACAAATAAAAGGAGGAACTGGAAGGACCCTTATGTGTCCATTGAGTTGGGGAGGAGGAAGAAGTGAGCACTACAGAACCAGTGCTGTCCAGTCCCCCTAAATCTCCCCTAGGGTTTATGGGGAATTTAATGGGAAGGGAGGAAGAAAGGGGTAGTAGTGAGAGCAGGACAGGTCAGCTGCCCGTGCCTGCTGTCAGACATGCTGCCCCTGCTGCCACCATTTCTGTACCTGCTGCCAGACGTGCTGCCCCTGCTGCCACTGGTGCTGTTCCTGCTGTCAGATGTGTTGCCCCTGCTACTTCTACCACCATTGATGTGCCTGCTGTCAGATGTGCTGCCCTTGCTTCACCAGTGCTCTGCCTGCTGCCAGTGCTGCCCCTTTTGCCACCAGTGCTGTGCCTGCTGCCAGTGCTGAATCTGCTGCTACCAGTACTGTACCTGCTGTCAGGCATGCTGCTGCTGCAACCAGTTCTGTGACTGCTGCTAGTGCTGAACTTGCTACCACCAGTACTGTGCTTCATGTCAGATGTGCTGCCCCTTCTGCCACTAGTGCTGTGTCTGCTGACAGTGCTGAATCTGCTGCCACCAGTGCTGAAGTAGCTGCTAGTGTGTCTTGTAATACTCAGGAGGGGGGAAGGAGAAGATGATGCCAAGTGTGACAGTGGGGGCCCTAAGTCACACTTGCCATCCCCCAAGCTGTACCTCCAGTGCGAGTACTACTACTACTGAGAAGGTCCAGCAGTTTGTTAGTGTTAGGAGTGTAGGAGGGGGTAATCAATATCCTCATATTACTAGTGACTGTGAGGAGAGACTGTGGAGCTAAACTTGATGTGGTTGGTGTTAGTAGTAGTAGCAGCAGTAATTGTGAAACAGCTGGTGAGACTAGTGTTAGGCGAGTGGTAGGGGAAGAATTTGAGAGCATCCAGACTAGTGGTCAAGGGAGCCCACACCATTCCTCTGACCCTGGGAGTCCCCTTCCCTTCACCATAGTGTCCAAGTGGAACATGATCCAGAAGAAGCCAGAATTGTTGGTGGATAGTAGGCGCAGAAATAATAATACCACCATCACCACCACGAGCACAAATCATCTGCCTGTGCCTGCTTCCAGTCTGCCTTCTTCACATCACCAAGAAATGGCAAGTGTGACATTAGGGGACCCTCTGTCACATTGCTCATCACACCCTCTAACCAGCAGTGAGATGTCTGTAATAGAGCAACAGCAGCACGTAGGGATTATTGGTGGTGGTGGTGATGATGATGGTAGAGAAGCTGGGGTGGATGGCCTTTTTATCAGAAACTGAGAAGGAATGGGAGACAGAGATGAGGATGGGCATCACCACCACCACAACCACTAACAATGAGCTTTTGGAATTTGCAGAGTTTGCAACTACTCTAATTCCTACTGCTGCTGATTTGCAAGAGCAGCAGGATGCTGAGGAGCACACTAGTGTGTCGCAGACCACCGTGGACACAGTGGGAATGGGATCAACAAGTGATGGGGACTAGGACAGGTTCCACTTGCCAGCAGCAGCAATACTCCTGGTCCTAGTTGCAGTACTGATTCTGAGGCAATAGCAGCAACAGCAGCAACATCATCCTCTGCCCCAGACAGTGAAGGGGAATGTGGAGGACAAGAAGAAAGAGGCCATTCATCTTCACCTGTTCCCTATCCCATGAATGCATGGGTGTAGGACTATTTTTCTCTTGGGCAGGCACAGTGCAGTCATCACCAATGGCACTGTGCACAATTTTGACAAGTGAGTGAGAAGAAGGAAGGAGTGAACACACCTTGGAACAACGACCCTGATAACACAGGTGAAACACAGACACCATGACATTTATGTCAAACATGTTAAAGCCAAACACCCACCACAGAAATCAAGCACCACTGTTGCTGTACCCCCTAACTTTCCATAAAGGCAACAAGAGGCGAGGTGGAGATCAAAGAGAAGGAAGACTACAGAAACCCAGGCAGAGAATGGAAGTTACATGACAAGTAAAAAAACTAGTTTGCCATCACTTTCTTCCTCTAGGGTAACTACATCTTCTGCCAATCCACCTTGTTCATCGTTGCCTCCCCCGCAAAATGTTAGCCACTCTGTAGATGTTAGGATGGCAGTGTGGTGGAGGAGAATCGCAAGCAGGGCATCAAGCGGCATCTGAGGAGATTCCATCCTGCAGAATATGCTAAGATGGTGGCAGGAAGGGTTCATCATTACTATTAAACTGTCAGCAAGTTGTCATGTGTCCTTAGCAGGGTGTGGACAAGGGGTATAGTGAGAGTGGCAGTACTTGGGTTCTGATGTCATGATATTTGGATACAGTTGTGTCCCCAGGTGTTATTTACCACCACACTGTGCACATTGCAGTTGTTGATGAGAGAAACAGTTCCTGCTCTCAAGGGAAAATGTATATTCTAATAACAACACACCCCTGATTTTGGAGGAGGGGCAGGTGGACAAGAATTATTGGCCAACTTTTTCTTTTCTTCACAAGTACTGCGGGGTACTTACTGTGCTGCTATTGCCTCAGGCACATCACTGGAGCTAGTCATGGCAAGTGGAACCTTCATCATCCATCACCCATGTTACTGCTGTTGTTGATCCCATTCCCTTTCAGCTGCCTAACCATCCTGCTGCTTAAACAACTCAGCAGCAGCAGCAGGAGCAAGAACAGCAGTTGCAAATTCTGCAATTATGGACTGAGGAGGACATTTGACAATGGCCAGTGGCCACTGGCCAACACAAAATTACCTGCTGGCTCTAGGCCAGTAGGACATTTTTTTCTCAGGGCTTGTGCTTAAAAAAACAAAAACTAAAATAATAATAAACATTAAACATAGTCCTACACAAAAAAATAATTTTGGGGGATTAGTTTCTAGCAAGCTTAGGTCCTACAAATCAATGTTTCCTTAGGGTTTGTACCAAACAAGCTTAAGTCCTACAAATTAATGTTTCTTCAGGGCTTGTGCCTGTAATAAGTCTAAGTCCTACAAACCAATGTTTCCTCAGGGCTTGTGCCTCTAACAACAAATCTAACAAATCATCCTCTACAAAATACTCTATCAAGTATCAGTCTACCACAGTGGCAGCTCATGTCATGGGGTTCCTGTCACTATAACTTTACATAAAAATATCTTATTTTATTTATTTTTTATTAACTGTTTCCCCAATAACAGTCAAGAACCCCCCCAAAACAAATTCCTTGTTCAACTGATTCATTCCCTAGACTTCACCCACCAAAACAGGCACCCTCCTCAGACCCCTTTTATACCATGTCTTATGGGTTTTTTAAAATTGTATTTAGGATTTTTTTTTTAACTGCCCCCGATCCCAGCAAACAAACCCCTCCCCCCTGCCTGTTCAACTGATTATTTCTCCACACAACCCACCAACACAGGTACCCTTTCATACTATGCCTTTGGGAAATAATATAATATTTGCTATGTGTTGTGTGTAAATTCAATGTTGCCATTGATTTCAATGGAATGAGCTAGGTGAAAAAAGATGAAAAATGCCACTTTTTGCGGGAAGTTATTCGCCAAGCGGGAAGTGCCATTATTCGCCGATTTCAGTTTGAGGTGACAATTTTCACCCATCCCTAGTCACCACCTTTTTATGTTTGCTCTTGGCCATCATGCTTGATTAACCTCTTGAAGATCATAGGGATGCCTTTTAAAGCAATGTACAATGTACACTCATTTGGTCTTCAAGGGGTTAACGTGTGACAAAAGGTAACACTGAGTACTGTGGTAAAGCGGAACTACCACCCCCACCTAAACTTGCCCCTAAAGAATTACCCATCTGGCGACTAGATGCTCAATAGTGCTTTTCGCCAGAATTATTGCCTCCTACTGCTCCCAGGACTGACAGCCAGGAAACAGCGCAGGCATCTTTGCAAAATGACGTCTGCGCGCCTGCGCTGTCAGACCCTTCTGGTGTTGTGCAGTTCCTAGCAACACCTCCTAGAACAGACTCGGACTGACAGCACAGTTGCGTAGACTTCAGTATGCAAAGATGTCTGCGCTGTTTCCTGGCTGTTAGTCCCGGGAGCAGTAGGACTTCTCTAAAAGGAGAATTGATCATCTAGTCGCCAGATGGGTAATTCTTTAGGAGCAAGTTTAGGCAGGTTCCATTTTAAAGTTTATATCTGGCCAGGGATAAGCGAAAATATTATAACTGCCCATTCTTAAACAACTTCAAACCCAGTACTAAATAGTCACTGTCATGGTATTGTGGTTGCCCACCCCTGGCTAGCTTTTAACCCTCTTAGTAATCATTCTTATCTTTTTGTCATAAATGAATCCCTTGAAGAGCAAATGGGTGTACAATGTGCATTACCTTTAGTGCGCTCTGCACGTCATGCTTGATTAACCACTTGAGGATCTGAGTGGGATGCAGCACCTTGAAAAGTAATGCACATTGTACACCCATTTGGTCTTTAAGGGGTTAGCATAGAACAAAAAGCCACATTGACCATACCTCCCAACATTTCAGTTGGCCAAAGAGGGACACTTTTGCTTAAGGTGGTGTTTCTGGGAACGTGGCTGATACTCAGGGTATAACTGAGAATTTTGCAAGTTATTTTGTGACCTATTGTCACCACTTTGTGTAAATGAATAAATGATTTAGGGCACGAGTGAAGTAATTTATTTACACAGACTAATTTATAAACACATATACTGAAGTTTAAACAAACATTAGTGTGCGTTTTATTGCTATATAACTTGATACGCTTACATACACACCACACAGTCTGATCTCCTAAAAAGAGGGACAGAGGGGTTTGGGTCTCAAAGAGGGACTGTCCCTCCTAAAGAGGGACACTTGGGAGGTATTCATTGACTACTGTGTTTAAAGCTGGCCATGGATGGGCAATTTATATGTGAAAACCTAATTTATGTAGAAATATATTTAAGGGCTGAGCAACACACTGCTTTCTAATGCATTCCTTTCGCCTCTGTCTGAGTTTAGTGTGGAGCACTGATATATTTAAGCCTTCACCATGCACTGCTCGCACCTCTGGAACTCAAAACGTTAAGTTTTTATGACCCCATATTAATTTTTAAATGTGTTTGTTCTGTTAACGCTTTGAATGTTGCAAAAGCCTTCATCTTGTTCAATGAGCATGTCTACAGGATTTTGTAGATATTTAAAATTAAACTTATCTGTAATAACCCCTTGGAGGTTGGAGATGTCTCCTGGAGACATTTAGAATTTACGGGGTTAATACGTAAATTGTTAATATTTTTTGGTATTTGGTTTACCTCTTAGGGACTAAAGGGGTGTACAGTGCAAAGCCTGAGTGTAGCATGATGTCCATGATATTTGTGTATATGACCCCAGGCATGTTCATTTTTTTTAGATGTTGTTGTCCCTTTAACTCCTTGAATGCTGCAAATGTCTTCAAATTGTAAGAGTATAAATGTGCAAAATTACTTTTCTGTATTAATACATTTGTTGTTAGAGATGTATCCAAATGACCTCTCTAGTATTCAAAGGGTTAAGGCAGAAAAGTATAAAAGTGCTCCCTGTATTTCTACTGCTAACACGGTACCAACTCTCATCAATGTAAATTTTACACACTTGTATAGCTCTGTTTATACACTAGGGGGAGATATACTAATGCATGATAAAGAGGTGATAAAAAGGAGATGACTTCCACAGTGATATGTCTCCAAGTCCTATTTTATGCTATGGAGCCGTTGCACTAATATTTCTCCAGCTTTATGATAGTGCATATTAGGCTCTACAGAATAACAAAGGAACTAGAGAAGTGATATCAATGGAGAAGTCACCTCTACTTTATCACCATACCTGGGAACTCTCCGGATTTGCCCCGGAGACTCCGGTTCTGACAGAGCTTTACCGGGTCTCCGGGGCAGAGGCTGATTCCTCCGGATGTGGAGAGTTTGTATTGAAACTCTGCCACATCTGCTTTTTCTCCCGCTGTTCCTCCTTCCCCAGCCTTCTGTGTGACACCTTTAACCCTCTGAGTGCCAGAGTGGTAAGGAATGCATTGCTTTGCAATGCATTCCATACCACTCTGGCACTCAAAGGGTTAAGCCCCCCCCCTACTTGCGGCAATCCCCGCCCCTTTTTTGACGCAATTAGCGTCATTTTTGTCACCCCCTGCTGAACAGAGGACTACCCTCCAGGTAGCCCTCAACTGGAAGTTCCCAGGTATGTTTATAACCTCTTTCACACTTCTTAGTGCATAACCGTATAAGAGTTTTTTTTTTTTCCACTATGGTATTAGCATTTTGACTTTAGACATTTCCAGCTTACTTTATGCCAGTTTAGGCCCTATGTGTCATAAGTAATTATGTTTTATGAACGTGTAAATATGTGGCATATGTGTTCTAAAAAAAATCTGGAGCTTTCTTAATCTTCTTTGTTTTCTTTTATTGTTATGGGTGTGGCATGTTGTTAGGGGGTGGGGTATAATTGGTGGTAGAACATTACCGGGGTGGGCAATAGGGGCCCTTCATTCAGTTTGCTGGATGCTCCTACATTTTGTGTTATGCTTCTGCCAATATATAGTTCTTACTGCTTTCCTGACTATACCCATAAGTATCTATTTAAGAACTACTAATAAATGCTATTTTGAACTCGGCCAGGATCCTGTATATTCTATATTTTTTTCTTTGTAAATTGGGAAGTTTTGACTCCCCTTCTGTTGGTTGGTAGCTCCCTAATCAGGTGATAGCTGAAAAAGGAAAATATGAATACCTCCCTTATTTCCCTCACAAGGGTTTTGTTCAAGGTGGAGGTAAAGTGGTATCACTGCTTTTTAAATTGCATTAAACTAAGCACACGTTCACATATTTGAGGCAGAGAGGGACTTGACTAAACCTGGGGTGCCATGACAATGAAGGCAAGAAATCAAGAGAAATCTAAGGTAACAAGCCAGATCAAGATTGTGATATCTGTAAATACACCATAACACCAAGTAGCAGGAAGGAACTAGGACAAGTAAGCAATGTTGGACTGTGGCTGGGGCTTTTTATAGGAGAAGACAAACTGAGATGATATAAATATAGTGCTCACTGGTATAAAAATTAATATTCAAATAGAGCCAGGTGCTAACAGCATAAAATAGAAGTTTTAACTATTATAAATGTACTACACCTTTTAGTCACCTTTTACAGTGCCATATACTCTGAATTGCATACTTCTCTGAGCTTACAAGAGCTTGGTCTCAAGGCTGCATACAGATAAAGAACCATGATACAATGAATCATTAACTAATGGATACTGTACAATCCAAACAATTCAAAAGACTAATTAACCCCTTAACGACCCTTGACGTACTAGGACCGTCAAGGGTAAATTTGCTTTAAGGACCAGTGACGGTCCTGGTACGTCAAGAGTTAAATGGTAGCAGCGCGCCGCCGTGCATGCTGCTACCATTCAATCCAGGCTGAGACTGAGCGGTCCAGTACCGGACCGTTCAGTCTCAGCCTCGGTCGGTTGTGCCAGGTCATGTGATCGCTGTGTCAGCGATCACATGTACCAGCATTCTAAAAAAATGAAGGAGGCAGTGCTACTTACTGCTTCTAGTGTCTCCTCTCTGCCAATGTGTCCCTTACATAAAAGTAAGGGACACAGAAGCAGGGAGGAGACACCTAGTGGAAATACAAAATACAGCAGCTGGGGGTGTTAACCCCTTCACTGCTGGTGCAGGAGGATGGCTAAATGCAGGTCAATTTCTGACCTGCTAAATACACTTTTTTTTTTTTTAAATAAAAACAACACACTTTTTTTTTTACAAATAAAATATTTTATTTAAAAAAAAAAAAAACATCTCAAGAAACAAAATTGGAAGTGTGATTGTTGTGGAGTCATGTAATACACTTACACACACCGCCAAATGTAATGAACAAAAGAGTGGGAAAATAGGGTGGGAAAAAGGGACATGGGGATTTTCACCCGGGGGGGACAGTGGCCACTTTAAACTGCACATTTTGTAGGTATGACTGAGTGGTCATACCTGTCATGCAGTCTCCATAAAAATTTAACCCTTTGCGCCCAATTGATCCCAAGAGAAAAACAAAAATGGTGGGTTTTTTACATTTTTTTTACCTTTTTCTTTAATTTTAATAAAGTAAATGGTGGGTTCTCCATATAAGTGGGGTATGAAAGGAAAGCCCTATTTGTTTGTAAAAAAACAGTATATCATTTATGGGGGTGGAATAAAAGTCTAAGAGGGAAAACACTGTTGAACAAAGACATAGTCAAAAAGGTCAGAATTGCTCCGGTCCTTAAGTCAAATCCACCTCTGATTTTCCCGGTCCTTAAGGGGTTAAACAAAAAAATAAGATAGTGAGTAAAAATTCAAACAATAAGAAATTACTAAATAGATCAGTTAATAATCATACTTGTTATCAGATATTAAAATGAAAGGACTAAAATGGACAATAAAATAAACTATAGGTTGGGTTAATTCTTTCAAATGATCAAAGTGGATTCAAGCCAATGGAGCTAAATGTGTGTTAAGACAATAGTAAAAAGACCGAATACAACAAATATTGGATATTAAAATGAACCATCTCTAAGGTAAGACTGGATGAATGGTTACAGTTTCATCAAAAAACAGATGGAAAAATAATTACAGTCTCATAAATAAATAATGGTCCTTGATAATAAGTAAGTCTATAAATTAAATGAGAGCTGAATGGTGAAAATAAATCAATCAACAAATATAGTCTTACTTGAAATAGTCCATGATGAATAGTTACAGAAATTTCTTTATGCTTAGAATTAGGGGTGGGCGAAAGGTCCCGTCTAGGGATGGGTGAAACTTTCCGCCTCAAACTGAAATCAGCAAAAAATGTCACTTTCCAGTTGATGAAAAATTTCCTGCGAAAAGTGCCAATTTTCCGCTTTTTTCCATTTTTTTCGGGGAAATACAAGCTACACACAACACATTACAAATAATACTTTATTTCCCAAAGGCATTGTATAAAAGGGGCATGAGGGTGCCTGTGTTGGTGGGGAATGGGGAAAGAATCAGCTGAGCAGGGAATGTTTTTGGGGGGTGGTTTACTGGGATTGGGGGGCACTTAATAAAAAATAAATCCTAATTAAAATAAAAGAAAATAAAAACCTTAAGACATGATATAAAGGGGTCTGAGGAGGGTGCCTATATTGGTGAATGAATTAATCATTTGAACAATTTGTTTTGGGGGGCTTTCTTGACTGCTATTGGGTGGACAGTTAATAAAAAAATCACAAAAATAAAATAAGACATTTGTATTTAAAGTGACAGAGACAGGAACCCCCTGACATAAGCTGCCACTGGGGTGGACTGATACTTGACTTGATAGAGTATTTTGTACAGGATGATTTGTTTGATTTGTTATTAGAGGCCTTTGTAGGACTTAGACTTATTAGAGGTCCAAGCCCTGAAGAAATATTGCTTTGTAGGACTTAAGCTTGTTTGGCACAAGCCCTAAGGAAACATTGATTTGTAGGATTTAAGCTAGTTTGGCACAAGCCATAAGGAAACATTGATTTGTACGACTTAGGCTTGTTAAAAACAAACCCCCAAAAAATTGTTTATTTTTTGTAGGACTATTTTTTTTTTTTTTTTTCAAAACACAAGTCCTGAGGAAAAAAATAAAAATGCCCTACTGACCTAATGCCAGCAGGTCATGTTGGCCAGTGGCCACTGTCAAATGTCCTCCTGAGTTGCAACTGCTGTCCGTACTGCTGCTGCTGAGTTGTTTAAGCAGCAGGATGATTAGGCAGCCAAAAGGGATTGGGATCAACAATAGCAGTAACATGGAAGATGGATGATGAAGGTTCCACTTGCCATGACTGGCTTCAGTGATAACCCTGAGGCAGTAGCAGAAGAATAAGTAGCCCCCAGTATATGTGGAGAAAATAACAAGTTGACCATTAAATCTTCTCCACCTCCTCCAAAATCATCATGGGTATGTTGTTATTAGAATATATATTTTTCCCTTGAGAACAGGAACTGTGGCTTCCATCAGCAACTGCAATGTGCACAGTGTGTGTGGTAAATAACATCTGGGGGCACAACTGTATCCAAACACCATGACACCCGAATCCAAGTACTGCCGCTGTCACTGTATCCCTTGTCCAGACCCTGCTAAGGACACATGACAACTTGCTGACAGTTTAATAGTAATCATGAACCCTCCCTGCCAGAATCCTAGCATATTCTGCGGGATGGAATCTCCTCAGATGCCACCTGATGACCTGGTATTGATTCTCCTCCACCACACTAGCATGTGTGGTCAGTGCACCAGACAGTGTGCAATGGGTAGAGATGAACTGCCATATCCTAACATTAAAAGAGTGGCTATCATTTGGCAGGGGGACGTAACGATGAATGAGGTGGATTGGCAGGAGATGTGCTTTTTACCCTAGAGGAAGAAGTTGATGGCGAGCTAGTTGTTTCGCTCTTCATGGAACTTCCAGGGTCTGTCTAGGTTTTTTTGTTCTTCCTCCTCTTTGATCTCCACCTTTCTGTAGAGTCAGGTGGTACAGTAACAGCGGTGCTAGATTTCTGTAACTGGTATTTGGCTTTAAAATGTTTGGAGTAAATGTCATGGTGTCTGTGTTTCATGTGTGTTATCAGGGCGGATGTGCCAAGGTGTGTTCCCTCCTTTCCCCTTCTCATTAACTTGATACAAATTTTGCACTGTACCATTGTTGATGATGACTGCACTGTGCCTGCCGGAAGAGAATAGTAGTCCCACACACATGACTTTTGGGGGAGAGATAAGGAGCAGATGGAGAAGAATGGCCTCTTTCTTCTTGTCCTCCACATTCTCCTTCACTTTCTGTGGCAGCGGATAATGTTGCTGCTATTTCTGCTACTGCCTCAGATTTAGCACTGCAACTAGGATCAGGAGGAGTATTGCTACTTCTGGCAAGTGGAACCTGTCCTAGTCCCATATTACTTGTTGACCCATTCCCACTGGTCTGTGGCACACTAGCCTGCTCCTCAGCACCCTGCTGCCCTTTCATCTGAGCAGCAGCAGAAGTTGCAATTTCTGCTAATTTCAAAAGGTGACTGCTAGTGGTGGTGGTGATGCCCATCCTCATCCCTGTCTCCCATTCCTTCTCAGTTTCTGGTAAAAAGGCCATCAGTGTCTCTTCCATCCCAGCTATTCCAACACCACTACCACCACTAGTCCCTACGTTCCTGCTGCTCTATTCCAGACATCTCACTGCTGCTTGGAGGAGGTGACAAGCAATGTGACAGAGGGTCCCCTGCTGTCACACATGGCATAATTTTCTCCTTCCCCCCCTGAGTACTACAAGAAACACTAGCAGCATGCAAAGTATTGGTGGCAGCAGGTTCAGCACTGGCAGCAGGTTCAGAACTGGCAGCAGGTTTAGCACTGGCAGAAGGTTCAGCACTGACAAAAGGTTCAACACTAGTGGCAGCACATCTGACAGCAGGTACAACACTAGTGGCTGCAGGTACAGCAATGGTGGAACTGGCAGCAGGGACAGCACGTCTTGCAGCAGGCACAGGCAGCTGACCTGTCCTGCTCTCACTAGTACTACCAATTTCTCCCTCCCTTCCCATTCCCGTTTCTCCCTTCCTTCCCATCCCCTTTTCTCTCTCCCTTCCCATTAAATTCCCCAAGATCCCTTGGGGTGATTTATGGGGACTGGACAGCATTGGTACAGTAGTGGTCACTTCCTCCTCAGACTCAGTGGACACATAATGGTCCTTCTAGCTCCTCCATTGATTATATTTTACCTTGCTCATAGTGATAGGAGTCACTATGAGCCTCTCCTGCCTCACTTTTTGCAAAATATCACAAGAGAACAGCACAGCATGTCTATCTCGGTCTGTAGCTGCTTCTATTGTGTCTTCCTTCAGTGAAAACGTCACGTTTTTATAGCGGAAGTGCAAAAACAATGTAAATCAATGGGCGGAAACTTTCTAGCCATTGAAATAATGGCGAAAAATTTTGGCCAATGGGCGAAAAATGCAAAAATGTTAACCTCTAGTTTTAAAGAGGATTTTCCCACGAAAAAGAGGATAACAGCGTGGTGTTTGCAAAATTTCCCGCAGGAACACACCTCTAGCCCCATCATCTTTCCATGAAAAAAATCTCCAAAAACCATGTGGGTTTTTTTGCAGAAATGTCTGTTTTCCCCCATTGGAAAAAATGTTTTGCTATTTTTTCTATGGCTAGAAAGTTTTCACCCCTTTAATCACGTGTTTTTCGCCTTTTCCAGGAAGTGAAACACAATACAAGCAGTTACAGAGCAAGAGAGATGTGTTAGGCTGTTGTGTTATGAGTTGGTTTGCAAAATTGAGGCAGGAGAGGCTCACAGTGACTGCTATCACTATGAGCAAGTTTAATAATAATAATAGAAGGAGGATCTGGAAGGACTGTTATGCGTCCAGTGAGTCTGAGGAGGAAGAAGTGACCACTAAGAGCATTGAAGGGTCTGAATGCTCTGGTTCCCCACACCCAATGATGGCCAGTCCCCCTATCGCCCCAGGACGGGTCAGCTACGTGTGTCTGCAGCCAGTGCTGTGTCTTCTGCCAGTGCTGAATCTGCAGCCAGTGTGTCTTGTAATTGTCAGCAGGGGTGAGAAGAGGAGATAATGCCAAGTGTGACGGCAGGGGAACCCTAAGCCACACTGAAATTGATGTGGTTGGTGTTGGTAGTAGTAACAGTGATGGTGAAGCAGCTGGTAGGACTAGTGTTAGGTGAGTGGTAGTGGAAGTAATGCAGAGTGTCCAGACTAGCGGTCAAGGGAACTCACAAAATTCGCCTGACCCAGGGAGTCCCCTCCCCCCATGGCATTGTACAAGTGGAAGAGGAAGTTAAATAAAAGTTAAATACAATACAAGCAGTTACAGAGCAAGAGAGAGAGGTGTTAGACTGTTGTGCTGTGAGTTGGTTTGCTGGGTGTTAGCTGGTGTTCCTGTGCGGATGGGACCTGCCTGTCATTTTAGAACTAAACTGCCCATTTGGACAGGATTAGTCTAATATATACATGGAAATTTCTCCTCTGTAATGGCACTAGAAAGCTAAGATGTGATGCTTCTGGGTGGTGACTATCCATAGAACAGGCCATTGTGCTGTTGTTTATCCTCAGAAACCTCAGAGAGAAGGGTAATCCAGATGTGGATCCCTTGCTCTCAGTGCCTAGGGAACCCATCTGCACCCCCCTGATGAGGCCCAACAAGGCTGAAACGTGCGTTGGGGGTTAGCTGGTGTTCCTGTGCGGATGGGACTTGCCTGTCATTTTAGAACTAAACTGCCCATTTGGACAGGATTAGTCTAATGTATACATGGAAATTTCTCCTCTGTAATGGCACTAGAAAGCTAAGATGTGATGCTTCTGGGTGGTGACTATCCATAGAACAGGCCATTGTGCTGTTGTTCATCCTCAGAAGCCTCAGAGAGAAGGGTAATCCAGACGTGGATCCCTTGCTCTCAGTGCCTAGGGAACCCATCTGCATCCCCCTGATGAGGCCCAACAAGGCTGAAACATGCGTTGGGGGTTAGCTGGTGTTCCTGTGCAAAGGAGACTTTGCCTGTCTTTTTGGGGGGGATTAATCTAATATAAACAAATATAGTCTTACTTGTAATAGTCCATGATGAATAGGTACAGAAATTTCTTTATGGTAAGAATTAACCATAATGGCACTAGAGAGCTAAAATGTGATTCTTTTGAGTGGTGACTAGCCGTAGAAAAGGTAATTGTGCTGTTTGTCCACAGAAGCCGCTCACATTTTATATGCTTATTCTGAATACTCTTAGAGGGCTCCCTAAGAGTGAGGGGTAATCCAGACATGGACCCCTTGCTCTCAGTGTCTAGGGAATCCAGCTGCACCTCCTTGATGAGGATTAACAAGACTAAGACATAATCTGGGGGTTTGTTGTTGCTCTAGTGCAGAGGAAACTTGCCTGTTATTTTGGAACCACCCTTTTGGGTGGGATAAGTCTAATATGTATATGGAAATTTCTCCTCTGTAATGGCACTGAAGAGCTAAAATGTAATGTTTCTGAGTGGTAACTAGCTGTAGAACAAGCTATTGTGCTGTTGTTCATCCTCAGAAGCCTCTTGCATTTTGTATGCTTATTTTGAACTAGCAATGTGGGACGGCGTTGCCCGTCATGTTATGACCATTGGGCGCATGTGTGTGAAATGCAGACACACTGATAAACACAGACATATGCAACACACAGGCAGACACATACCATACATCCCAAGTGTCCCTCTTTGAGGGCCAAATCCCTCTGTCCCTCTTTCCCACCCTGTTGTCCCTCTTTTTAGGAGGTCAGACTGTGTGCAGGGCAGGCTCCACCTATAGGCGGGGGGTTAGGTGCTGTTCCCGTGAGATGGGACTTGCCTTTCATTTTAGAACTAAACTGACCATTTGGGCAGGATTAGTCTTATATATACATGGAAATTTCTCCTCTGTAATGGCACTAGAGAGCTCAAATGTGATTCTTTTGAGTGGTGATTTGATGTAAAACAGGCCATTGTGTTGTTGTTTGTCCTCAAAAGCCTCTCACATTTTGTATACTTATTTTGAAAATTCTTAGGGTGTCTCCCTAAGAGTAATCCAGACATGAAACCCTTGCTCTCAGTGTGTAGGAAATACAGCTGCACCTCCCTGACAAGGTCCAACATGGCCAAATTGTACATCAGTATATCTCTAGTGCTATAAAAAAAGTGACTTGCCTGTCATTTTGGAACTAGACTGCCCCTTTGGGTGGCGTTAATGATAGGTACATGGAAAATTCTCCTCTGTAATGGCATTAGAGAGTTAAAATGTGATGCTTCTGACTGGTGACTAGCTGTATAACAAGCCATTGTGCTGTTGCTTGTCCTCAGAAGCCTCTCACATTTTGTATGCTTATTTTGAATACTCTTATGGGGTCTCCCTAAGAGTGAAGGATAAGTCAGATGTGGACCCATTGCTCTCAGTGGCTAGGGAATCCAGCTGAACATCCCTGATGAGGCCCAACAAGGCCAAAATGTACTCTGGGGTTTAGTTGGTGTTCCAGTGCAGAGGGGACTTGCCTGTCATTTGTGAGCTAGACCACCTTTTGTGTGGGGTAAATCTAATATGTAGATGGAAATTTCTTCTCTGCAGTGGCACTGGTGAGTTAAATTGTAATGCTTCTGAGTGGTGGTCAACTGTAGAACAAGCCATTGTGCTGTTGTTCATCCTCAAAAGCCTCTCACATGTTGTATGTTTATTTTGAATACTCTTATGGGGTCTCCCTAAGAGTGAAGGGTAAGTCAGATATGGACCTGTTGCTCTCAGTGCCTAGGGAATTCATGTATCACATCCCTGATGAGGCCCAACAAGGCCAAAACATATGTATGGGGTTAGCCGGTGTTCTCATGCAGAGGGGACTTGCTTGTCATTTTGGATGTAGACTGCCCCTTTGGGTGGGATTAGTCTAATATGTACATGCAAATTTTGACTCTGTAATGGCTAAAACAAGATGCTTCTACGTGGTGGCTAGCTGTAGAAGATGCCATTGTGATGTTGTTCGTTCTCAGAAGCCTCTCACATATTGTATGCTTATTGTGAGTATTCTTAGTGGGTCTCCCTAAGAGTGAAGGGTAATCCAAATGTGGACCACTTGCTCTCAGTGCCTAGGGAATCCAGCTGCACCAATAAGGCCAAAACGTACTTTGGGGGTTAGTTGTCATTTTGGATCTAGACTGCTGTTTTGTGCGGGATTAGTCTAATATGTATATGTATATGTATATGTATATGTAAGTTTCTCTTCTGTAATGCAATACAGATTTATAATGTGATGTTTATGAGCAGTGACTAGCCATAGAACAGGCTGTTGTTCATCCTCAGAAGTCTCTCACATTTTGTATGCTTATTTTGAATTCTCTTATGGGGTCTCCCTAAGAGTGAAGGGTAATCCAGATGAGGACCCCTTGCTCTCAGCACTTAGGGAATCCAGCTGCACCTCCCTTCCAAGGCCCAATAAGGTTGAAACATATTTCTGGACTTAGTTGGTGTTCCCGTGCAGAGGAGACTTGCCTGTTGTTTTGGAACTATACTGCCATTTTGGGCGGGATTAGTCTAATATGTACATGGATACTTCTCCTATGTAATGTACTAGAGATCTAAAACATGAAGCTTCTGAGTGGTGACTAGCCATAGAACAGGCCATTGTGCTGTTATTTGTCCTCAGAAGCCTCTCATATTTTGTATGCTTATTTTGAATACACTTAGGGGGTGTCCCTAAGAGTGAAGGGTAATCCAGATGTGAACCCCTTGCTCTCAATGCCTAAGGGAATCCAGCTACGCCTCCCTGGCAAAGCTCAACAAGGTTGAAATGTATGTCGAGGGTTAGCTGCTGTTCCTGTGCAGAGGGAACTTGCCTGTTGTTTTGGGTGGGTTTAGACTAATTTGTACATGGAAGTTTCTTCTCTCTAATAGCACTAGAAAGCTAAAATCTGATGCTTCTGAGAAGTGATTAGCCATAGAACAGGCCATAGTACTGTTGTTCGTCCTTAGAAGCCTCTCACATTTTGTATGCTGATTTTTAATGCTCTTAGGGGTCTCCCTAAGAATGAAGGGTAATCCAGGCGTGGGCCCATTGCTCTCAGTTCCTAGGAAATTCAGCTGCACCTCCATGATGAGACCCAACAAGGTTGAAATGTACATTGGGGTCTTGCTGTCATTTTAGAAATAGACTGCTGTTTTGGGCGGGATTAGTCTAATATATGCATGGAAATTTCTTTTCTGTAATGGCACTAGAAAGCTAAAATATGATGCTTCAGATATGAATTTAGGTAAAATTATGCATAATTGGTATTTTTGAACTTGGGGGATTCAGGGCTTTTTCAAATAATTTAAACTTTCACAATCAAGAAATGTTTTTGATACATATTATGTGATTTTAGCAAAATAAGTAATTTTTTTTTCGTAATTATGACATCATAGCATTTTTGCATGATGCAAAATTTACTTCTTGTGAGGCACTACGCAAAAGCTCAATTCTTTTTGAAAAAGATGGTTACCTATGGGAATCATACCTAAACAGGTGGATATCAAAAATGCTGAAAATGTGTCTGGCTTCCAGGGTCTAAGAAATGTCCCAAGCCCCTGACACTGAAAGGGTTAATGTGCAAATCAATAAGCTACAAAGATGTAGTTCTAGAGCATGCCAACTGCACCATGAGGTGTGGAATATGAGCATTCTCTTAATTCCCATAATTCCCATTGATTGATAGATGCCAGAAAGGTCTCCAGTGCATTGCAAAGCTGTGCATGTGAGGCCTCAACAGCATTAAAGGACTTAAAAGCCCCATTTGCTGCTATGAGAATTTCTTGTCTTCTATGGTCCAGGAGGTTCGCTTCAGAAATGTACCTGTTTAGCATTGGACTTGTAACCCTTTGAGTGCCAGGGGATAATTACATTAATGTGATGCGCACTTGGAGCTCAAAGTGTTAAGTCTCTCTGCCAGAGGAAAATCACTGCATTCCGTTGGGTTCCCTTCTAACACGCATAGGGCTGTACATTACAAAGAAAAATGGAGGCATCTAGGGCAAACCATTCACTCTATAGGGGAGAACTAAAATTACTCATTGATTTAAATAGGTTTTTTTAACTACTTGAATGCTAAAGAGTTGTCTGATGCATTGCAAAGCAATGCATTGGAGACCTCTCTAACATTCAAGGGGTTAAAATACCCATTTAAATAATTCAGAATTTTTTTTTAGTTCTCCCCATATATTGCAAATGGTTTAACCCAGAACTCCTCCACTTTCCTTTTGAAGGTACTGCCCACAGTGTAACGTTTCATCCCATGATGTCTCATTCCTAATCTACTCCAAGCATTTCCTGTCTGAACTCAGTAGGTGGAGTTGTAGAACTGGTTTGCGTCCAGTCTTGAAGAGAAGAGACAGCAGGGAGTTCGTCCTTACTCCTTCCCTTCACTTGCTGCATGAGACTGTCAGTTTTCTGTACAACCAGAGCCAGGTACCTGTTCCTGGTGAGAATATATATATTGTACACATGTTCTTGTGATGCCAATATTAGTTAACCCTTTAACCTTTTGAGTGCCAGAGAGTTGGATATCCATCTTGCACTCAAAGGGTTAAGGACCAGGGTGTCATACCACTCTGGTTCTTCCAGGGTGAGATAATGTATTAAAATAGTCACATTTTAACTCATTCAGAGCCAGACATATAGACACTTCTGTGACATTCATTGCGAACCAATGCTTTGGCTGTTCTACTCTATTTATATTTTCTGACTTCAGGTCATATTTTTATTGTTTACATGAGTATTAAAGGGAAAGTAACAGAAAAAAGCACGCTCTGGTTTCCATGGAAATTCCCTGGTTTTAGCACTCTTCCTGTATCCTGCTGTCCTTGATTTTAAAACTAAATGTTAACCCCATGATTATGTGCTTGTCATTAAAAGGCTAATAGGCTTTAATAAGCTTACCATATTTTAATTTTTTTAAGGTGGCCAGATATACTTTTAACCCCTTAACAACTGCAGCTGGCAGCTAGCCCTTTGAGCGCACTCAAAGGGTTAAAGACCACAGAGGGTTTTTTTTTTTTTTTTTTTTTTTTTGCAGTATGGATTCAGGGGTCTCTGAGTGGGGTGCAGAACCCCTGAATTCCATGATGTGCCAGGACTGCCACTGGTCCTTAAAGCAAGTTTACCCATGACAGTCCTGGCACGCCATGGGTCCTTAAGGGTTTAAATGCAAGGTGTTTATGGAAAAACCACACTGCAGGATTATAGTAATGTCTGTGTAGGCCTGCATCTAACCATCCCTGTGCCAGAGAAGTATACAACATTCACAATGTGTTGTGTACTTCCTATTGTAGTCAAATTAAAGGGATATCTATTTGCCTTATTAATACTGCATATTTATATCATGTCTTGTAGTATAAAAGTATGGATAATATCTTTTACTATCTAACTACCATTTTAAAGGGATAGTAATACTTAACATTTCTTTCACAGATAGAAAATATCCTAAAGCTCATCATACTGATCCTATCAAAAGAGAGTCCAACCACAAAATGTCAGGTAATTACTTCGCTGAACAAGACAAGTAACCAACCTGACCAGTATGTGTCAGCCTTGTTTGGTTTCACCATTGAGGTGTAGCTGATCTCTCTAGGCACTGTGAGCAAGGGGTCCACATCTGGATTACCCTGTTGCCCTTAGGGTGACTAGTCCCAAGGGCAATTAGCACATGCAAAAGAGCTAGTCAGAGACGCTCAACTATTGGGCCTCATCAGTGAGGTGCAGCCATCTCTATAGGCTGGACTGCCTTTTGGTAGGATCAGTACGATGTGCTTTAGGATATTTCCACTCTGTGAAAGGCACTAGTGAGCTAAAAGAGATTGCACCCTGGGTAGGATACTTATCCTATAGAGCCTCCTCAATTCGAGTGCAGGCTCATTTCTAGTTGAGCGTCTCTGACTAGCTCTTTTGCATATGCAAAGTGCCCTTGGGACTAGTCACCGTAAGAGTAATAGGGTAATCCAGACGTGGACCCCTTGCTCGCAGTGCCTAGAGAGATCAGCTACACCTCACCGGTGAGGCCCAACAAGGCCGAAACATACGTCTGTCGTTGGCTGCTTCTCTTGATCGGAGAGGAATTGGCACTTTGTGGCTGGACTGCCTTTCTGCAGGATCAGTATGATGTGCTTTAGGATGCCTCCTCTATGTGAAAGGCACTAGCTCTTTTGCATATGCAAACTGATCTTGGGACTAGTCACCCTAAGGTTAACAGGGTAATCCAGATGTGGACCCCTTGCTCACAGTGCCTGGCGAGATTGGACGCACCTCACTGATGAGGCCCAACAAGGCAGAAACGTATGTCTGGGGTTGGCTGCTTCTCTTGTTCAGAGAGGAATTGCCTGGCACTTCGTGGCTGGACTGCCTTTTGGTAGGATCAGTATGATGTGCTTTAGGATGTCTCCTCCGTGTGAAAGGCACTAGGGAGCTAAAAGACATTGCACCCTGGGTAGGATACTTATCCTATAGACCAGTGGTTCTCAAGGAATTTTTTCTGATGGCTGAAAATGCGGCCACCACGATGTCCTGGTGGCCGCACTGCAGCCACAGCCATGTCCTGGTGGCCACACTATGACATTACATGCACAAATGCTATGAGGATGTTAAGACATACAAAAAGTGCATATAAATAAGTGCAACAACAATAAATTTACATCATATTGCAATTTAAAATTCCAGGAAGAAATCACATAGAAATAAAGAGTACCACAAACACTGAGCAGCACCTAAAGCTACATTCTCACACTATTGTTTTAAATAAAACATGGCTAACAGACATATATCAATATGAAAGCTTTTAACCCTTTTAGTGACAGGGAGTTATCCAATGCAATATGTTGGATGCCTTTCTGGCACTCAAATAGTTAAAAACACCTATTTATTACAAAGTGACAGTTCCATTGTAAACCAGTGCACTACAAAATGCCTTTTTAACCTTCTGAATGCCAGAGGGCTTATACCTTGGTGCACCCCTGGAAACCACATTTCAACTGTTTGACCAGGCAGAAAACACCTAGTCAAATGAAATGACCCTTCTGATCCATTTCCATTCTCTGTCAGGACCTGTGACGTTACTGACAATATGCCCCTGACACACAGGTATTCCTGACAGACTCAGCTGGAAACCCAATGAGCAATCAGACAGTTAACCTCCAGATTTATTCCGATCATTTCACTCAGACGGATGGGACTGTAGATTTCACCATTAACACCAACAAATTTTGCCTTTAAAGTTATGTACCATTAAAGTACAACTATCAGTTCTAATGGGATTTATATAATTCCCTCAAAGCTTCTCTAGTATAAATTTAACCCCTTGGATGTTGGAGGCCTCACAGTAGATTGGGTACCTTTGTGACAGCCAATGAAAACACCACAACCCTGCACTCTGATTTTTTTTAATCTAACATACATTTGAGATATCAAAATGCTACCATTCTTGTTCAGTGTTTTAACTGCTTGAGGACCAGAGGGGTGCACAACTCATTGCCAAGCAATGAACTGCACTCCCTTCTGATCCTCAAGGGGTTAACACAAGTAAACAATTTTCCCTTGAACTGAACAGGCAATATAAATTACAAGACAAAAAGCATAGCAATCCTGTTGTAAGGATTACTACTATACCACATGGAACACAAACACAATGCAATTGATTCAAATGTGATTTTTAACCCCTTGGGTGCTTTCTAATGCATTGGGGACCTCTCCTTCATCCAAGTGGTTATTTCTTTTTTTTTATTATTATGCAATTATTTTGCCCCAAAATTGCTTCACTTTTCTCCTTACACATACACTTATATATTTTCTGCTATGCATTATCCAGCAATGTGACATGAAAAATAAAAAAGTAAATGCTGGGTTCAGTGTGTGTGTGTGTGTCACTCAGGTTCAGCACTCACTCTCACTCATCCCAGGGCCATCTGAGGTTGAGGCTTAGGGGAGTGACTGAGACTCACACTGGCCCACCTCACATTGCCCACCTCACACTGCCCCCTTGTACTTTCTCCCCCTTGCACCTCTCTGTCTCCCCCATGTATTTCTTTCACCCCCCCTTGTAGTTCTTTCACCCCTTTGTGCCTCTTTCTCCCCCCTTGTACTTTCACCCTCTGCACCTCTTTCTCCCCTTTGTACCTCTCCCCCATGTACTTCTTTCACCCCCCCCTTGTAGTTCATTCATCCCTTTGTGCCTCTTTCTCCCCCCTTGTACTTTCACCCTCTGCACCTCTTTCTCCCCTTTGTACCTCTCCCCATGTACTTCTTTCACCCCCCTTGTAGTTCTTTCATCCCTTTGTGCCTCTTTCTCCCCCCTTGTACTTTCACCCTCTGCACCTCTTTCTCCCCTTTGTACCTCTCCCCCATGTACTTCTTTCACCCCCCCCTTGTAGTTCTTTCATCCCTTTGTGCCTCTTTCTCCCCCCTTGTACTTTCACCCTCTGCACCTCTTTCTCCCCTTTGTACCTCTCCCCATGTACTTCTTTCACCCCCCTTGTAGTTCTTTCACCCCTTTGTGCCTCTTTCCCCCCACTTGTTCTTTCACCCTCTGCACCTCTTTCTCCCCTTTGTACCTCTCCCCCATGTACTTCTTTCAACCCCCTTATAGTTCTTTCACCCCTTTGTGCCTCTTTCTCCCCCCTTGTACTTTCACCCTCTGCACCTCTTTCTCCCCTTTGTACCTCCCCCCATGTACTTCTTTCACCCCCCTTGTAGTTCTTTCATCCCTTTGTGCCTCTTTCTCCCCCCTTGTACTTTCACCCTCTGCACCTCTTTCTCCCCTTTGTACCTCTCCCCCATGTACTTCTTTCACCCCACCTTGTGCCTCTTTGACCCCACCTTGTGCCTCTTTCTTCCCTTTGTGCCTCTTTCTCGCCACATTTACTTCTTTCACCCCCTTGTGCCTTCTCCCCCTTGCACCTCTCTTTCTCCCCCTTGTACCTTTCTCCCCTCTGTACCTCTCCCCCTTGCACCTCTCTTTCTCCCCTCTGTACCTCTCCCCCTTGCACCTCTCTTTCTCCCCCTTGCACCTCTCTTTCTCCCCCTTGCAGTACCTCCTTATGCCTCTTTCTCGTCTCCACACTGATGACAGCCGGGACCGCTTCACACGCGGAGACGCTGCGTGGTGCATACTGAGGTTTTCTTCCTCAGTCTGGGTGCCAGTTTTAAACTTGCACTGAGGCCAGTGAAAGTTTGAAACTGGTGCCCAGACTGAGGAAGGAAAACACCAGCATGCTCCACGCGGCATCTCTGCGTGTGACGAGGTCCCGGCTGGAGCCTGTCATCATTGCGGGCTCCAACAAGGGAAAAAAAAAACAACAACACACATCTTGTACGCGGCTGGTGGCCGCATGTGGCCACCATTACCTCAATTATCATGGTGGCCTCACGAAAACACGCTGGTGGCCGCATGCGACCACGGTGGCCACATTTGAGAACCACTGCTATAGACCTTCATCAATTTGAGGGCAGGCTCGTTCCTAGTTGAGCGTCTCTGACTAGCTCTTTTGCATTACAAATTGTCCTTGGGAATAGTCACCCTAAGGGTAACAAGGTAATCCAGACATGGACCCCTTGCTCACAGTGCCTAGATAGATCAGCTGCACATCACTGACGAGGCACAGCAAGGTAGAAACATATGTCTTGGGTTGCCTGTGTCTGTTGTTCAGAGAAGAATTGCATACAGCTGGGGTTGGCTGCTTCTCTTGTTCAGAGAGGAATTGCCTGGCACTGCGTGGCTGGACTGCCTTTCGGTAGGATCAGTATGATGTGCTTTAGGATATTTCCTCTCTGTGAAAGGCACTAGTGAGCTAAAAGAGATTGCACTCTGGGTAGAACACTTTTCCTGTGGAGTCTCCTCAATTTGAGGGCAGGCTTGTTCCTAGTTGAGTGTCTCTAACTAGCTCTTCTGCAGCTCAAACATGGGTGTTTGCAGGGATGGGCAAGAGGGGGCACTTGCCCACCCTGGATACACATAGGGGCTTGTCGAGTTATGGCTTTGCCAACCCCCCCCCCCCCGAAAAAATTTCTGTGTATGCCCTTGAGCTTAAACTTGATTGAGCATTCAGTTGACCATAAGCCTCCACATGATGGCGTAGCAACAGCTCCACTGTACAACTTCAGGCAACTGGGATACTTCACCTAAAATGTTCAAGTTTGAGCTGTAATAATGTTTCATTAAAACAACTTTCTGCAGTTGAAGTACCCTTGTTTTCTATAGACTATAGTTGTTTAACGTATTAAGTATGATGTATGTGGTTTTCAGCTGATGTTCTCTATACACAGTACAATGGACCACAAGTGTCAATTTTCAGCAGTGTTTATCACAATTAGGCCTCAGGACACACCAACAGGTCAGCTTATCAACATGTCCCTGCTTAATGGCAGATGAGTATTCTGTGGCTCAGTCTTTGTGAGTATCGATTTGTGCTTAAACAGGGATTTACTGAAAACCGGATCTGATGTATCTTGAAGACTGAAGATGAGAATTATTGCTCTGTAGGGTGACTGCCCAAGGGATAATAGTCCCTGGAAATGTTTTTGAAAAGTTGTTGCATAAGCTACAAAAAGTGGTGCTATTCTGGGGTAAGTAAATCGCATTATGGGTAACTCAACTAACATTACAAAAATTCCCATTGATTTGAATGGGATTTTAACCCCTTCATTGTAAGGGAACAGAGTGAGAAGGAAAAGAAATTTGCCACAGCTGGAGAATCAGTCTCTGTACCTGGAAACATGGTCATTCAGTCTGAGAACCGGAGTCTCCGGGGCAGATCCACAGATTTCCCAGGTATGGTCATAGCAGTAACATGGAGGATCAGGGCAGTCTTTGAGTTAACAATAAAAGCAGCTCCAATTAATCTTCATAGTATTTGGGCCATGGAGAGTGTTATTTCAATACTGTCAGAGTTGTAGTTCAAGAGTAATTGAATTATAAAGTATCCCCTCCATCCCCTTTTACTGATGTAAAACTGATCACGTCAGAGCAGCAAGACTGTCCGGATGGATCGCAGAGAGGGACAATCTTCAGTGAGCATAAGGGAAAACCTGTCAAGGGGGGCTCACAGTAAGATGATTGTCCCTTGCTGTGATCTGTCTGGTCAAGTGACCAGGTTCCACATGTGAGGGGTGGTGGCTTACACTAGGTAAAAGGGGTGGGAGGGGGAGACTTTATTATTCAATTAATCTTGCACTAGAACTGTGACAGTATTGAAATAACACTCTTCATGGCCCAAATACAGTGAAGATTCATTGAAGCTGCTGTTTTTGTGAAACAATACTATCCCTTTAAGCAACCAGTTCCTGAATGAAGGAGAAGTGCGAGTTGTTTATGTGCCAGTCTTACTCACACAGTGACCAGTATGGCACCGGCCAGGCCTCTACCAGTGAGTTTACTATGAGAACTCAAAGACCGTCCTGCTACTCCTGTCTTCCACCTTTCACTTTTTATTTGTGCCTCCTATGTCACCTTTATTCAAATACTGCACCCTGAAACATAACACTGCTATTCACATTCCAATATGGAACTAATGTCACTGCCATTTACACATTGCACAGTGAAGCATATATGCTAATTTATAAACCCATACTTTCTCTGCATCCAGGGCAACGGTAGTTCAGAGTTTCCAAGGAACATAAACAGCACACCTTTATATACAAATAACCCTCTGGATGCTAAAGCCGTTTGGAGTAACAATAGAAACCTTGGATGATAAATGAGTTTGCAATCACGGTTAACCCCTTACTTGCCAAAGGATTTTGCTATCTCAATAAACCCTTTGGATGCCAGAAAGTTCTCCATTGCATTACTTATCAGTGCGTTGGAGACCTCTCTAGCATCCTAGGGGTTAAAGGCAAGTGGAGTGACTAAAGGGAGCTGTGTATATGCCATCATTGTTAATAACTTGCTTTATAGTTCAGTCCACCTTACTTCCTTGAGAGTCCGTGATCTGGGATCCATAGCTTGTACGGGTGCAGGGAGCAGTGATCCACTTGCATGCCTACACCAGCACAGACCCTTTCCTTTCATTCATAGGACTGCTGCAATACTAGTACAAGAGGTTGGGACTTGTCACTCAGATCTTTTATTAAAAAAAAGATGAGCAGGAGAGGTGTAACTTTAAACGGCGACATTCTGAAGTCACCATTTTTACTCAGGCGACATTATGATGTATCCTTTTTGACAAAATGTTGCCCTTTTGACAGTGGCTATTTAGGCAATACTATGCCAATAATATACCCTAGTCTATGTACATGCTCTGAGATGTAGCTAATTTTTCTGTTTGTTTTTTTCACAAGAAAGGAGAGAGACGTTCTTTGCTACAGCTGCCTCATCTCCAATGAAGAGGTGGCTTTGGGAAGTCTCTGTCTGGAGCACGGAGACACACAGGAAACTTTAGCAGGCTTTTGGGTCCAGATTGCCTTTATAAATATAATAGAGACACCTTTATGTTTTGAATTTAGTGTCCATTTAACTGTAAATTTTAGTGTATACTTTGACATACAATACAGTGTGTGCAACAGTGCAATGTTGGCTTTATTATATTGAAGGTGACCAGATCTCAATTTTAATGAAGGACACTTATGAAAATATAACTATATAGCACTGCATGTGAACCAGTTAACATAGCACAGTGTATTTTCATGTGTCCTGTATTAAAATAAAGATGAAGTTGTCTTATTTGTACCAATGAAAACAACTGATCTTCTGCTGGCCCAGTGCACAAACGAATGCCTAATTATTAGAGCAGAAAGCATTCTGTGAACTGCAGAAACAGAAAAGTATGTTAGGCATTGCATTCACACTAAATTATACAGGTCTTATTTATCTCATATTTGCCTTCAACCACCATCTCCTTAACTACCTAATTAATTCTTGTGACCTGCCGTGGCTGGCATCACCCTAATTCTAAAAGAATACTCTCTGTGCATGACAGCCTTAAATTGAAATAGCGTTAGAGGGTCCCCATTTTCATCTACCAGGAATTCCTAGCTGCCCCTGAGCTAATACCCATAAACACCTTTACTTCTTTCCACCATTAGCAGTTAATGTTACCAGTGTTCCTGGCCCAACTAATTTGTCTTAGATATGTGTATACAACATAAAACTATACCCTATGACACCCTGACATAGCCGTTTAGCAACGCATTCCCACAATCTTTCTGAGATCGTGCCACCAACTCACTCACCTTAAATGCACCACAAAATGCCAAGGGAAATGCTACCCTGAGTAATATATGCTCATATTGGCTGCTGCATATCTGTTCTAACACCCTCAGCATTGCTGTCAGTCTGTCCTCATTTATAGGTTGACTCATGTCACGCTCACTCGACTCTCTTCTTCTCCACCCTTCATTAGCCTTCTGACTACAAATTTCTTAGTATGGTCCACTATACTCTTCACCTTGCTAAAAAAAGGAAATGGCCTCTGACTTTCCCTCTTCCTGGAGGCATTCATTGTATCTCAGCAGCCTCCCCAGTGTGAAGCGCATTATCACCTGTGCTATTCCCTTGTGTAGCTCCTCCAGGACTTTGAAGCTAAGGACCTCTCAATGGGTTGATCTAATGGTCTGTCCCCAGCTTCCAAAGGTAATAAGGAAAGTTAGTGCCCTGTTTCTTAGCCCTAAGTTCTAACCTGAAGAACCTATCCCTTCCCCCTCTGGACAATGCGTCCAGGAGAGGGCTGGCCTGGGGGGCAGGGGGAAATTGCCACCTAGGCCTGTTATATGTTTGGGCCAGTGGGCCACACTTCACTCAGTTTCCAGCTTGCTGCTGTAAATGCAGCTACTAATGCCACAGAGCTTACAACTGAAATATAGCTACACAAATGATACCACAAACATATAATCCAAATGGATACACTAGTAGTATAACCCATTTCCCTTGTAAGTACTATGGTATCACTAGTGTAGCTTTATTTAAATTGTATGCTCTGTATTATCAGTAGAGTAGCCCCATTTCAGTAAGCTACATGGTATCACTTACTTCCCAACATTAATAACAATTTTAAAACTAACAAAAGAAAGTAGAAATTGACCATTTGATTGTAGTTGCTCCCCCAGGCCAAAAGTTGACAGACCGCCCCTGAATGCGTGAACTCACTCCGTACCCCTGGGACATGCTTAGCCTTGAAGCTAATATTGTGCCTCATACAGTGAAGTACCAAATGCCTCAATAGTCATAACACCGGTAATGAACTGGTGGACAACATGTTGATGGCTTATACCACACTTTTCTGATGAAAATCTTACTGATCTGATTGCTAACAGGGACCACCACATTTCTACTGCTGTCACAATGGGAAAGACCTAAATGACTGTTAAGTTCTTAGTGATTCCTTTCTTTTTCTAATCCTATGGCAACCTCCACACACCACTCTCCTCCAAAGAGCACCCCAAACCCTATTGCTCCTGCTGCATCCATGTACAGCTGCAGCTCCCCTACTGGATTGCTAAGGAACCATCTACAATGCTACCCCACTGAATTCAGACAGAAAACTATCCCAGATATGGGCCTTGGGCCATTGTTGTTGTTGGCCAAGCTTGATGAAGAATCAGGTTTTAGGTTGTAACTATTGCATCATAACCATTTTAAAGGGATAGTAATACTAAATATGTAAACAGAAAAATTATATGTTATAGGGTTTGTCATCCTGAGTAAAACAAGGGAACTCCCACTTCTGAAACATGTTTTATTCAAAAGTTATTACAGCTCAAACTTGATTTTTTTTTTTATCTCAGTGGCCTTAAATTGTAAAGTGGTGCTGTTTCTACACCATCCTATGGATTGTTCTGGTCAGTTGACCATAAATCTCCATAGGATGGTGTAACAACAGAGCCACTGTACAATTTCAGGCTACTGAGATACCTCACCTAAAAAATTTCAAGTTTGAGCTATAATATCTTTTGAATAAAACATCTTTCAGTGGTAGGAGTACCCTTGTTTTACTCAGGGGGATAAACCCTACAACATACATTTTTTTTAATATATAATTCTCCATACACACCTCTTTATCCAAAGCGCCATTAACTGAACCCCTTTCAAGCTAATTCAACATCTGTCTTACCTGGAACTTCCCCACCTCCTTCTTGGGCATGACCCCTAACGTTGAAACCACTAGCCCCTCTACTAATGAAAAGTCACATGGTCCTGCTATTCCCCCTAACCTAGCCACCTCCTCAGAAATCTCTCTCAATCTCTGGGTGAACATATGTTGACTTCAGATTTTTTACACACAGAAGGTTGCATTCGCACTTCAAAGAAATAAACAATTGTATCCGATAAAAGTTGAAACTTTATTCTTTCAGGATAAAAAAACATAAACACGTATTGTTGTAGACAGACATCAGAAAAAGGTGACCCAGACAGAAAACACACCACTACAACGCCTCACACGTTTCGCCCTCACCGGGCGCTTAATCATAGACTAACGTAAGAATGAAAAGTCATGCTTTTATATTGGATACAACTGTTTATTTCTTCGGAGTGCAACTACAACCTTCTGTGTGTTACATTGTTACCTCTTGGCAGATGAGGGATAGCTGCAGCGGTACAGCACCCGATTATCAAGACAGTGAATCTTGTGTTTGCTTTTATGGGTATCTGGCATTTTACTCCCTGGCGAGGTTTGCACCGAATCCTGTATACAGATTTTTTACCACTGCTTTGTGAGTCACTGTTCCTGAAAGTGGTATAAAAAAACAAACTTGAAACCTTCTAACAATAATCTCCCTCTCTCTGCAACTCATTTAGGAGCTATGGGGACTTTGTCATTTCCAGAGTGGGGCTGATTCAAATCAGACACACTGACATATTTATCTGCGCTAATCCGTCTCCTCATTTTCTCTCCCACATGAGTGTGCATAACATGCATAAGTATCCTTCGCCCCAAATACCCTCTCTCCTGCATTTTTATCTTTATACCCTTTCTTACCCTTCCTCTTTGACTGCATTCCCTTAACATATTTTTACAACAATTTATACATGCTCATCCCCACAATTCACAAGCTGATGAGTCTGATGAATCAGACTCCTCAGATTATGAAGATATATTTACAATACTAGCCACTGATTCACCCGACTCCGGCAACCTGTTTGTCTGACTCCTCACAGCTTCCTCCTCTGTCCATATTGTCCACTGCTTGCTTTCCGCTCTCTGCACTCTTTCATCCTGCTGCAGTCTCCAGACCCCTACTATTAGAGAGAACACATACTGCATTACCAATTGTACTTTGGTCCTACAATGATTCCCTACTTCCTGCTATTTTATATATGTGACCTGGGTGGCGGAACAAGATAGGGAAGACCCTGACACTGTGCTGCCCATGCATTACTAAAACCCTGGCCACCGCTTCTTTCTTCCCCCCAGAACACCATGAGCACCAGACCACAGCATACGCCCCATGTTAGCACCAGGATAAGCACAGTGATTGACACATGACAGACCAGGGGCTTCAGGGAATGGGACAAGGGGCATAGACAAATTATATGGAAACCCATAATCATCACCCCTATTTATAGTCCCTGAAAACATAACACAGAGGCCCTGTGCATATGCCTGGCCCCACACTAAGACATTTGATTGGGCTGAGTGGTTATCATCTGCAGCATAAGAGCTTCCAACTGCTGAGCACTCATGAAGGACCAGTATTATGGAATGGCAAAAGGGGGCAAATCATCCGGTATAGCCTATCCTGGGGGCATTTGGGCTTGCTGTGGGGGGGGGCATGACATGAGACCATCAGTAATTATTTTATACTTCAGGGACATTGGGGCTTTGTCCCTGCTTACTTGTGAGGCTGCCTGTGTATTTTGTGTGACCAACCCGCCTCTAGGTGCCTGGCCACTCACACATTCCATCATCCGCCCCTGCAATAGTTCCACAGCAGAAATAAGACATATGCTTGTGGAAATATAGGCATTTCCCCACTCGCTATAGCTCGCACAGTTGGTCTGTTCAGATCAGAAGTAGACTGCCTAACTCCAGAAGTCATATGTATTGTGACCTCTGGTGGCAGTTCCTTGTCGGCCACAGAGGAGAAAGGAGGGTCCCCCTCTCCTCCACTGCCTGCACCACTACATGACCTAAACGAAGGCTGGATGCTATGGATGGAAATGCTATAGGGCCAAATAAGCATGTGTAACAGAAGTGGTGGCCAAGGAAGCGATAACCAGTGGAGTGGGAGCCAAGGGAGCAGAGATAGATGCAATCTCAGGGGGCAGAGCTAGGGACTGAAATGGGGCATAAACAGAGTTGAATAGAATTGGGGACAGCACGATGTTATCATAGGGGGCAGAAGAACAGAAAGGAGAGGCAGAGGGCTGCAAACAGAGTCAAGTTGATACCTTTAACAGAGGCATCAGAAGTGGGGAGAGCATGAAGAGGTGGAAAAGGGGGAACAGTCTGAGGGGAACCAACAGTAGGAAGCATAGAGGGGGGAAAGGAGGGAAATTGTGTTCTCTGCAGCCTGAAGCCAAAAGCCGCTTTACCCATCACCAGATGATCTTGGCGGTACCTCATCGGTAACCTGATCTTTCTTGATGGCCGATCCCAAACCTCAGTCACCACAGTAGCTTCCAACAAGTACATTGCAGATCTGTAAAACAAATCAAAGAGAGGTTAATAAATACTTGCTGGCTAGCTTATCACCCCACACTTTAAGTTCCACCTTTCAAATTTTCCCGCCATCAAGAATGGCCGAACAGCAACCACCTATTCGCCCAGCTGCATGGTGGGTCATTTGGGACTCCATTAGGGAGTGCCTGAGAGCCAAGCACTTTAATAGCTCTCAGTCCCAAGCAGTCTCTTTCTATTACGTAGCTATCTACGCAGAAAAGCCTCTCTTTGTGCCGCTTCTGACAAAGGGAGGGCAGTGTGGAGTGCAAGGTCATTTTAGAGAGTTCCTCTCATGTGATTATTTTTTCTTGCAATTTACGAAAGAGGCATAGAGAAAATCAGCAAAAATGTTATCAGTTTTCTTGATCTTGATACAGAGGAGGCTCTAAGGGATCCTAATCATTAAGGTCTTATAGAGAAACACCCTACACAACATCATCTAATAGTAAAGCACACTGTATGGATGATGTAGTAAGATTTAATTCTGACCAACTACACCAGAGGGAAGAAATAGAAAATCTTTCACCACTTGAAATCTAGAGGGGGTCTCTAGCCAAAGTTCTCATCCTAGAGGCAGGACAAGCCTCTCCAAAGGGTGAGTACCCACACTGAAGGGGGTAAAAGGGATACAAGCTTTTGAACTGTGCTCTGCATATATCTGGATAACATTTAGAGGGACTTTGAGCTGTAGTTTACTTGTCTTTTTGCATCCTTGGCTATCCAGCAGCTGGCAGAAGATGATGGGGATTATATTCCTCAACAGCTGGAAAGCCTCAGGTTGCTGATCCCTGGTTTAGGGGGGGTCATAGTGATTTAGGGTACTTTGACTTGGTGCTTATGTTATCTATATATATATATATATATATATATATATATATATTTTTTTTTTTTTTTTTTTTTTTTTTTTTTTTTTTTATAATAAATATCATTGGAACCTCCTGGAGTATTTGGAGACTTGGAGTCTGAAGATATATATTATCAGAAGGGTGACATTCCATTCAAACACTTAAACTTGTCTAAACCCGGTAAGCATACTATTTATTGGGGGTCGCAAATAAGTAAATAATAAGTTTGTGCTCTTAGAGGGTCCTACGCCCTTTGCTTTCTTGTATTGTTCTACAGTTCTATGATTCGCATACAATCCACTAGTGTGAAAGGGGCAGCGGACCGAAGGAGCCTTCTGTGAGGATCTATGATCATATGCGACATCCCATAATTTTACTACATGACAGGAGGCTTCATATTTGCATTTCTTTCTTTACTTAAAACTCCATAGCAGCAACATACCAGTAAACTCAACTGACCAATCAGCATACAAGGCTAAAGTGATATAAGGCTCAGTCTCATTAAACCCCGCCTCTTTCTTTGCTGCTCCAAGCAGGAACAGGTCAGAATATTGTTGGCACTTACTTTGTTTTTACCACTTGGAGATCTACAAAGACTCTGGACAGGTCTTCCAAATGATATTGTTATCTCTACTCTGGTTTGGTTTTTATAACCTTGAAATTGACAATATCATCAAAGGGACTATTAGAGGTGTATTTTACTCTGAAGCTTTTGGTTTCTATTAAGGACTTTTTATTATATATATACATATTGGATATACATGTCTGTTGTTTGTTATTATCTCCACCTATATTGATTATAAAATCTATACAGGGCCTAAGCGCAGGAACTCAAAGGAATCTCTTCTTATAGAGTGGAGATTCCCCTTTTTGTGTATATATATATTGTATGTGTGTTCTTTTAGTGGATTGTGGACACAGTTTCATACCTCCCAACAATTCAAATTGCCAAAGAGGGACACTTGTGTTTTAGGGGGCGTGGCTGGGGTGTGTGGCTGGTGGGTGGGGCATAACCAAGAATTTTAGGCTAATTCATGACCTATTGACACCTCCTTGTATAACCTAATAAATTATTTATAATGAGACCAAAGTATATTATTTACACAGACTAATTGAAAAACTCATATACTGATGTTTAAACAAACAATAATGTGAGTTTTATTGCTGTGGAGCAACGTGATACTCTTATATACACACCACATAATCTGGTTTCCTAAAAAGAGGGACATCAGGGTGGGAAAGAGGGACAGAGGGATTTGGGTCAAAAAGAGGGCTGTCCCTCCTAAAGAGGGACACTTGGGAGGTATGCAGTTTATCTTGCAATCCTCACTTCCGGTTTCATAATGAAGTAGCATTGTTTGGAAATGTTTGTATGGGAATCTGTGAATGTTATAAAAATGTTATGTTTGAACATATTCTGTAGTAATGGTAGTCTTTTTAATTCCTTTGATGCTAGAAACATCTCCAACCAGGAAGTTAACCCTTTAAGAACTAGAGTGGCATGCAATGCATTGTAATGTGTTCTCCATTTTCGGTTCAGTCAATTCCTGTTGCTGTGTGCTATGTGGTCTGGCATTCTTCATTTTAGTCTAAATATTTTTTTGCAGTAGTTTACTTGCCATGATTGTCACACTTGCTCAGTGGCATTGAAATGATAGGGAGATAATTTTTCCAGGTTACACCGGAGCTAAACTGGGTGAAAAGCGATGTTTGAAGCTAGTAATGACTAACTACAAGGTGCTGCTCAGTGACTGTTTACACCAGCTGCAAATCTGACACAGACTAAGGTCACATTTTAGACTGGAAGTATTGCCACTGGTATCTCTGGGATAAAAAGGGTGGGGGATAAAATCCTTTGGCACTACTATTTGTAAGTAATTCTGTGAATACCTCCCCACGTTTCAAATCGCCAAAGAGGGACACTTGTGTTAGGTGGTGCTGTTAGGGGTGGGGCTGGTGGACGGGGCATTACTGAGAATATTAGGTTATCTCATGACCTACTGATACCTCTTTGTGTAACTGACTGATTTAAGAGTAAGACCAAAGTATTTTATTAACATATTCTCATTTATAAACACTAGTGTAAAAGCCCGTGTACACAGGCCAAGGTATGGGTGATGTTAAGAGGCCGGTCCTGCTCTGCGTCCTGCTGCCGACGCAGTCATGCACTGTAGAGACTGCACAAAATCACAGAATGCTCCCAGCATAGAACTCCCAGCATTCTGTGCATTCGGGCAGTCTCTACTGCACATGACGGCTTCTGACAAACATCCTAGCGAATTACTATATAGGATATACTAAAGTTTAAACAAACATTAATGTGGGTTTTATTGCAGTGGAGCAATGTGATACACTTATACACACACCACACAGTCTCCTAAACACAGGTGCACTGGGAAAGAGGGACAGAGAGATTTGGGTTAAAAAGAGGAACACTTGGGAGATATGTGATTCCACTTTAAAAGTTGCCATAATAGAAGTCAAAACTGTGTCAATGAGTAGACAAATTAAAATATAGTACATCTAGCTTTTAAATATAGCACATCTAGCTTTTAACCCCTTTGGCACTAGAGATAATCAACATAATACTTTCCAAATACTGCCCTCCCTACCATTTAACCCTGTGAGTGCTTCACAAGGTAGCCTTCCAGGACCGAAGGAGTGGGAGGGCTTGACTGCTGGGGGCACGGCACCATAGTAAGCTTTCAGTAGTGAGTAAATCAAAATGATTGGCTGGAGGGCTAGAGAGGGCGTGAACTGTAAAATAAGTACTACGTTGTTTCTGAGGGGCTGCACATAGAGTGGCAGCCATTTTAGTGATAGCAGCTAGCTGTGTGTCAGTTACCTAGCCTAGCGGTTCATGCTCATATATCACAAAGTCCTTCAACATCATCGGAGGCCGTGTCGTGGCCTCCTGCCATGGAGGCAGTTGAGCAGTTTTCCCCAATGCGGGAGGGCGGGTCAGGAGATCGCGGCCACCCTCCTGTTATTCTCCTAGCCCACCAGGATCTAGACTGGGAAAGCACAAGGCCTGCGGGCCGATTCGGAGTGAGGCTTCACACGTCCAGCATAAGGAACGTGGGTGCTCCAGGCCTCACAGCTCAGGCACTCTAGGGGTTTAAGGATATCAGAGGATGGGCTTGTTGGCCTAGGTCAGGACAGGTCTGAGCCTCTTCATCCAATGCCTTTACCTCAGGGACGAAACCGGAGTGTGATTTGCTCCAGAAGCCCCATTGTTCAACACCAGTCTAGGATTCCAAGGTTAGTCAGAAGGCACAGCGCTCATCGCAGACCCTCAAGACCGGGGAAGTCTGGACGGAGTGCCTCTTTCCAGGTTGACGCTGCCCGGCTGCCTGAGGTGGGTAGCAGCCAAGGTACCAGTTCCCTGGCAGATGTGTTGGCACGGTCTCCCAGGGCGACGGACTCTAGCTCCTTGAACAGAGACAGATCCAGCAGTATACCCAGGGATTGTAGATCTGTCCAGATTATCTCCCCAGCGGCATCCAGGTCTGGATGGTCTTCAGAGTCTGATGAAGAGCTGCCTGGAGAACCGAGGATCCCTTTGGTTGCCATTCCACGTGAGCAGAGGGGTCTTGCGGCTTGGGGCCGGTGAAGCATAGAGTTAGAGATAGGGTGACCAGTGAGAGGGATGAGCTCTTGCAGGTAGTGCACACGCTCTTAGACAGGTTGTCAGCACAAGGGAGCGCAGCGTCTAGTGTAATGAGTGGTCAAGCGTAGGGCAAGTTTGTTGTTTGGTGCCGCTAGGGGTTCAGTCCTTGGTGTCTCCCAGTAGGGAAACAGTGGATAGGCCTTCTCGTTGTCAAGAGACAGGTACTGAGGACAAGGGTAAGGTTCCTAGAACTTTTGGCAATCGGCTACAGGGCTTCTGCGCCTTTGCAAGCATTATGTGTGAGAAATTTCCGGGTAAGAGTCGGGCGTTGTTTGGGTATTTAGATATGATCTGGGGGGCCTACAAAGTGTACGGCGGGCTTTGTTGGTTAAAATATGATGAGCACTTCCGCCAGCGCATGGCGGTTCTGCCGCAGTTATTTTTTGATTGTCAGGATGTGAATTTGTGGCTATTGTTGTTGACTCCTCATCGCACGGTGCCCTTTCCAGGATCCGCCGGCCCCTCAGCACCTTCCGAGGGATCAGCGTCTGGAAGGAAGGGACTGTGTTGGCTCTTTAATGAGAGCCACTGTCGTTGGTATTCCTCATGTCGATTCAGACATGAGTGTTATCACTGTGGAGGAACAAGAAAGGGACCTCAGGGTCAGGGTACCCTACCCTAACTGTAGGGAGACTAGTATTTTGTCAGATGGATTCAGGGACGGTTTTTGGATTCCATTTAATCCGGTAGAAGGTGTGTTCATGTCTGATAATTTGCAGTCACTACATGAACAAGAACAGTCGGCTTTGGACAAGTTGTTGTCTAAAGTTGAGCTGGGGTGTATGGAAGGCCCCTTTGTTTTCCCACCATTTTGTACTTTCAGAGTTTCTCTGCTAGGCTTGGTCCCTAAGCAAGAGCCTGGGAAATTCCGTATGATTCCCCACTTATCGTATCCTAAAGGTTTGTCTGTTAACGATGATATTGATAAGTAAGCAGGGTGCAGTATGCGTCCTTTGATTTCATTCAGATTATTGCGAGCCTTCGAGAGGATTTAGGGGTTTAGCTGGAATTTATTTTGGAATATAACGGGCACACTTGCTGGCAAGGGACTATGGTTAATAGCCAAGAGTTAGCCTTGTATACAGATCCTGCGGGATCGGTTGGTTTTGGGGCCTTTTTCCAGGGCGCATGTCGTGCTCACCATTGGCCGGAATGTTTGCAACTGTCCCCTTTGGTACGTAATTTGGCTTTTCTTGAACTGTTTCCGATCGTAGTTGCAGTCAAGATTTCGGGTGCGAAACTGAGAGACAAGAGGGTGTTGTTTTGGTCTGACAACATAGCAGTGGTACATGTGATTAATAGGTCCACGTCTAGTTCGTATCCTGTTCTTGCTTGTTGCGTCACCTGGTGTTGCGTTGTTTACAGCTTTACATCTCATTTAGGACGCGACATGTACCTGGATTGGTCAATACAGTTGCTGACTCTCTTTCCTGTTTACAGTTGGATCGGTTCCGGAGTCTGGTGCCAGAAGCAGAGACAGAGGGCTACCCTTGTCCAGAGTATTTGTGGACAATCGTTTCACGTGTTTGCTGAGGTTGGTGCAGGAATCCCTGGTCGACTCTACCTTGTCAGCCTACAGAACTGTGTGGTATGAATGGTTGGGTTTGGAGTAGCGTGAAGGTCCTTTGGAAGAGGAACAGGCTAGGAGTATGGCAGTGTTAGTTTACTTATCTGAACTTCGTTCGAGGGGCGTTTCAAGTAGTACTGCGTTGGGAAAAATGTCAGTGTTGTCGTTTTGGATTCAACTGTTTGGTTAGGAAGATGCTACAAAAGGTTTTCTGGTTCTACAAATATTGTGGGGTTGGTCATGCTTGGGTATTGTTAGGCAGGATTCGTGTAGGCCTTTGTCAGTTCACCTCTTGAATAGTCTGTTGCTCATCCTATCGTCGGTGTGTATCGATAGCTTTGAATCGTCGCTTTTTCGTGCGTTTTTTTTTCAGTTACATTTTTTGGTGCCTTCAGGATCAGTGAAGTGGTCTCTCCTAGCAAGTTTCGAAGAGGAGGTTTTTTCTACCAGGATGTTCTTCTAGTTCACCTTTACCTTTGCAAATCTAAGACTGATCGGATTGTGAAAGGGAAGTGGGTGTCCCTGATGGCTACAGGGCGCACATCTTGCCTGGTAGTGGGGCTGTTGAATTATATACAGGTTCGGGGAAGGTCAGACGGGCCATTATTCATACATGAGTCGGGCACCCACTTACCCGTTTTCAATTTCAGGCAGTTTTACGGAGGGGATTAGCAAGCTTTGGTGTGAGTCATGCGAATTATGCTTCTTACTCCTTTTGCATTTGCGCAGCGACTACAGCAGCAACTGCTGGTTTTTCAGCTAGTGAGATTCCCGAGTGGGTAGATGGGGGTCCTCTCGGTATTGCACTTATGTGCGACCTCACCTTTTGTTTTAATGTTTTTCAGGGTTGCCCGCCTGTTATGGTATGGATTGTGGGATGCTCTTTCATCTATTGGGCAGCTCGGAGGGCTGAGGAGAGACCATACAGCCGGGATTTGGGGTTTTCTCTGGAAATAGCATGTATCAGGTGGCAGGGTATTAGGTGTCTCAGCTAGGTGAATATCAAGCAGGAGTGTCTCGGCCTCTGAGGTGTGGTTTCGGTGAGATTTGCACAGTTGACTTGATCAACACCATCAAGCAAGATATTGCCAGGTTGGCCTGGTTTAATAATCTTGTAGTTGTTTGGTCAGAGGTTGTCTCTTGGCTCACTGGTTGGGTGCTCGGGACACTCATGCCATAGAGAGTTGCCGCAGAAAACTGAATATGTCGGCGTCGAGCCCTGTTTCTAGAATCAATGGGTTTGTGATTTGACATCGGGAACTCGAGGGCCCTAATCTGTCGGTTTTGCTCAGAAGGGATGGAGTTCATCTCAACCCCATTGGTTTGGATATATTTAATATGGGGTTACAGGAGGGTATAGAGAGGGGATTGGCTGCGGTGGGGTGCGTCTCCCGTTAGTATGGTAGTCATGGTGGCGGATGGGTCCTCGCCAGTAGAGGAAGAAATGGCACTTGCCCAGCTGGGCTTTGGGGAGTTAAACCCTCACCCGCTGGCTAACGGCACAGGGTGGGCAGAGACTCTTGTTTGTGGTGGTTTAATCGTGCCCTTGGCCTGTTGCCGGGGCTGGCATACTGTTATTGTTTAATAAACGCCGTGGCCTCTTCTCACCCAAAACAGGTGTTATGTGTTTTTATTGGGTGGAAGGAGTATAATATAATGGGTTCTGTGTCCCTCCCTCAGCAGTCATGTCCGGGGCATCCGACACTCAAATGGTTAAGAGATCAACAAAGTAAAAACTAAAAGTGTAACTGAACATTGCATCTAACATGACAACGAGTAAGCTACTACCAAATAAAAGGGATAAAATGTGCCACAAAAAACAAATTACCCTTTGAGTACCAGAAGGTTATCCAACACGTAGTGGCACTCAGAGGGTTAATTTGCATGTTCAACTACATGTCCTGAAGACAGTGAAACAGACCAGCTAACGTCTACCAAGTCCATAAACACGCTGAATGAGATTATTAATCCCCTGATGATTTTACCTGGCGGGATCTGAAAGTTGCCAGGTAACTGGATTGTTGTCATTTAAGGCGCTGTTGTGGGCTCTGGTTGCCATGGTACTGTCACCCTGGGGCCACCAGTCACTTTCACAGAAAGCACAGAAAGGTGCCTGTAATGATGATATCAGAGTTGATCATGCCAATGAAAGTCTCAGTAAACAAGGATAGAGGTGCTGGAACCCCATGGTTCATCACACATGGGACTGAAGGGTGGCTTTGGTTGGCCGAGCAAACATCACTCTACTGATATTCCTGTAGTAATCACAGTCAGGGGCACTGCATCTTCATGAGGCAACCTGCAAAGATCATTGGAGGTTGCAAGGGTGGACTCCGCAGCTGCGTGAGTATTTCATGTAACAAGGAGCTCATGCAGCCAATCAGCTTATTTGGCATCTCTGAGTTAGCAGGATTATGACATCAGGAGCAGGCAATCCCCTGGCTTCTGACACAGGGACCTAGGGTGTAACTAATGCAGCTGAAGGGAGCTATTAGGAACATGAATGGGAATCACCTAGCTCCTCGAGAGTAGTGAAAACAAGCGGGGCATAATCCTGGAAAGCAGGATATTGACTTAATGAGGTAGGACAGAGGGATTGGGCCCCAAAATTGGGTCTATCCTGTGTTACCTTAGGGGCAATTGCTTATGAATTATCTTGATTTTTATTTATATGGCTAGACTATGCCCACATAATGTAATGGGCCATAGAGATATACAGTGTGAGTGAGTGGATGTATGTAGAGGGTTAATGAAATAGACACAGTCAGTGAGATCTCCTGGGGCCATGCGGCATGGGAGTTGTGGCCCAAAACAAGTTATCACAGCACCTGGACATCCAAATCCTGTTTGGTTAGATGGAAGCTGGCAGTATTCTGTTGTCCAGGTGGGAGATAAAGATTACACTCTATTTGATATGATAAATAACACTCACACACCCTGTATTCCTGATGAGTATGGAGTCTGATGTATTGTTTCAGCTGTCCACGAATATTGCCAAGGGGAGATTGACTGGTTTATTGTACTATTGCTCCAAGTCACCCAGCGAGATCAAGGCACAAATCCCATCAGCCTGGAGCGATATTACCACAGCCAATCAGGAGCCTCAGCATGGTAGCAGATGGACAGGGGAACAATATATCAAGAAAGACCCACTGCTAGGGAATTAGGAGGAGAGAGGAGATGATCAGAGAGACAGCTGCAGCATGGGGCATAGCTGAAGCAGTACTGCAGGAACCTCAAACATCAGGTAGCTATGTCCATTAGTAGGTGCACATGTAAATAAGTATTGTAAATATTTGGGGGTAGTTTTGTTATTGTATTGTTTTAGTTAGGAAATATGTTATTTGTATTGTCTATGTCTGGTTGTAATAATTGAGCCTTATAAGGAAAACTAACTAACGCTGTGGATTCTGGGAAATCTTGTTGTTTGTACTCTAATAAATGTCTGTTGATTTTGAATGAAGCTGACTCTTTTATGCAGAACCCTATAGTCTAGGTAGTATAGTCAGGAAAATAAGTGTTAATTGGAATGAGCCAGTTGGTACTTATTTTAATGTAGTATGATAAATGCATTGATGTATTTACTATCTGGATAAGTCTAAACAGGAGTTATCATAGGGAGAAGACAAATAAGCCATTGATGATTATATGTAGACATATATATGTTGTATTAATGTATATGTGTTGATATGTGGCTATTAATGAATAAGTGGTAACCTTATGCACATAGCACACTTATATTGACATCCTTTCCCATATGTATATATATGTAAATATTTATAGTTAAAATAAGATATATACAAATTACCTAAGACTAGGATAAGTTACAAAGTTAACACCTGTGTAAATCAGGACAGTTGGCAGCTATGTTCTGTGTAGAGTGACCACAGGTCCCGTAATGTCCGGGACTGTCCTTTATTTTAAGCCTATGTCCCGCGTCCCGGGTCATCTCCCACCGGGACAATGAAGTGTCCCGGAATTAAGCCAAGCCACCCACACAGCAGCACAAACAGTCACTCACTCACTCTGTCCCCCGTGGTCACCCTAGGAGGCAGACGCTGAAGGGTTGTAATACTATAGTCGTGATCGCACACTAGAGGGCAGTAGTGCGTGAGTAGTGATTAGTAATTGGCTAGACATCGTTGCGGTAGCTGCGTGTGAGTAGCGATAGTGCTCTTAAGTAGCGGCCCACATTTACTTAATATGGGTGTGTGGTTTTCACTGATATTGGTAAATTATGCGGTACGCATGTAGGGTGACCACATGTCCCGGAATGGCAGAACGGAAATGTGGTCACCCTAGTTCTGTGGCAAAATATCTACGGAAAAAATAAAACTCCTCGTTGACACATTTCTTAACATTTTTAAATAGCAAAGCAAGGACACGTGTTTTAGGTGGTGGTGCTGGGGGAATGATTGGTAGGCAGGGCATTACAGAGAATGTTTAGGTTACTACATGGCTTGTTGACAGTTCTTTATATAATTAATACCTGTTTTAGATCAAGACCAAAGTATTTTATTTGCACATTGTTCTGTATAAACACATAGTGAAGTTTACATAACCATACATTTTATTGCCTTGGAGCAATTGATTTTAAATCGTACTTGTAACCCCATGGAATGAGAGACATTTCCAACGCACTACTTAGCATTCAGGGTATTAAAATTGCCATGTAAAGGTGCTGGTAAACATTAAAAAAAAAAACAAAATAAAAAAGGGACCTTATATTGTATAGCTTTTCCTGCTTTTGTAAAATAAGTGTCCTCCCACTGAGGAGAGATTTATATTTCCAGAGTTATTACAGTTTAAACATTTTTTTTCATTAACAGTGCCATCTAGCGGTCAGATTTGTTAGTTATTCTGTTGCATTCTATAGGAGTGGTGAGTCATTGACAAACATTCTCAATTGAATGTGATAAAAAACTGCAGAGTCATTCCTGAGAGTTGAACTTCCAGGAAGTAATCACGCTGTCACTCACTTCCTGTGAGTTTGAAGTGTTATAACATTTGAATAAAAAACACTGACAGTGGGGAGAGTACCCTTATTTTACTCCCCAGGAAAAGTCTTATAAAATATTGGTTTTCATAAAAAAAAGTTTATGCTCCTTTAAATCAATAGGATTGTTTACTTGTTTCATATAGTACAGCTGGTTTGCCACATAATTGCATTTTTTCATCCTCATTGAGATCTAAATCTGTTTGAAGTTGTAATTTCAAAATAGTGCACTGCATTGCATAGCCCTCTAGTCCTTAAAGTGTTAAGAGGAAATTAAGCAATTCTGAGGTAAACCAATATGCCTTAAGAGACGAACTGGGTGATATTTAATAAAATTACACTTTAAAAACGCAGATCAAAACAAACAACGATTATGATTGTGCTTGTCATATTAAATAATGATAAAAAGTAATTTTGTGCATTTTGCATCTTCGAAAAAACAGAATTTGCATAGCTTAGAAAATAATCACATTCCGATAAATTTAGAATGGCTTCTAAACAATTAGAAATTTTAATAAAAATGTGCATTGTTTCTAAGAAAAGTTTAGCAATGCTAATAAAACAAAAATCACATTTGTAAACAAATTAGTGACGCTAATAAAAATTTGTTTATTTGTCAAAGTAAATAAACAATCATATGCCTAATAAGGAAAGTTAGCAGTGCCAATAAAAATTTCAAGCATTTAAAGCTGCATGTATCTCTATGCAATTTTCTTTTTACTAATTATTAGTGATGAGCGAGCATGCTCGGCCGAAGCTCGGTTCGGCTCGAGCATCGCTCTGCTCGGCACATGGCGGTACTCGTACGAGTACCGCATGTGCTCGCCCGCCATGTTCGGGTCTCCTCCCCGCACGTTTCGTGGCTGCTGCGCAGCCAATAAACGTGCGGGGAGGCTCTGACATCAGTGTAATGCCAGCAGCCATGTTGGCTGCTGGCATTACACTGATTGGCTGGCCAGAACCCGTGATCGGGTGCTGTATAGCACCTGACCAGCGAGTTCGGCTCAGTCTTAGCCAGGGAGAGATGAGGATAGGAAGGGAAAGTCAGTGTAGGGAGAAGAAAAGTGTTGGAACAACATATAAAGACCCAAAAGTCCTTTTTAGGACTGTTGTGTGTGGGGGCAGCAGTTATATTTTGTTTGGGGGGGCACAAATTAAAAAAAAAAAAAACCATATTCCGTTCACTGTGCCTAGCCGCAGATTAGCAGCACATTCTGTTTAGTGTGCAAAGTTGCAGATTAGCAGCACATTCTGTTTAGTGTGCAAAGTTGCAGATTAGCAGCACATTCTGTTTAGTGTGGAAAGTGTAAAAAATAAACGTCACATATTACGTTCACTGTGCCTAGCCGCAGATTAGCAGCACATTCTGTTTAGTGTGCAAAGTTGCAGATTAGCAGCACATTCTGTTTAGTGTGCAAAGTTGCAGATTAGCAGCACATTCTGTTTAGTGTGCAAAGTTACAGATTAGCAGCACATTCTGTTTAGTGTGCAAAGTGTAAAAAATAAACGTCACATATTCCGTTCACTGTGCCTAGCCGCAGATTAGCAGCACATTCTGTTTAGTGTGCAAAGTTGCAGATTAGCAGCACATTCTGTTTAGTGTGCAAAGTGTAAAAAATAAACGTCACATATTCCGTTCACTGTGCCTAGCCGCAGATTAGCAGCACATTCTGTTTAGTGTGCAAAGTTGCAGATTAGCAGCACATTCTGTTTAGTGTGGAAATTGTACAAAATAAACGTCACATATTCCTTTCACTGTGCCTAGCCGCAGATTAGCAGCACATTCTGTTTAGTGTGCAAAGTTGCAGATTAGCAGCACATTCTGTTTAGTGTGGAAAGTGTAAAAAATAAACGTCACATATTCCGTTCACTGTGCCTAGCCGCAGATTAGCAGCACATTCTGTTTAGTGTGCAAAGTTGCAGATTAGCAGCACATTCTGTTTAGTGTGGAAAGTGTAAAAAATAAACGTCACATATTCCGTTCACTGTGCCTAGCCGCAGATTAGCAGCACATTCTGTTTAGTGTGGAAAGTTGCAGATTAGCAGCACATTCTGTTTAGTGTGCAAAGTGTAAAAAATAAACGTCACATATTCCTTTCACTGTGCCTAGCCGCAGATTAGCAGCACATTCTGTTTAGTGTGCAAAGTTGCAGATTAGCAGCACATTCTGTTTAGTGTGCAAAGTTGCAGATTAGCAGCACATTCTGTTTAGTGTGCAAAGTGTAAAAAATAAACGTCACATATTCCGTTCACTGTGCCTAGCCGCAGATTAGCAGCACATTCTGTTTAGTGTGCAAAGTTGCAGATTAGCAGCACATTCTGTTTAGTGTGGAAAGTGTAAAAAATACACGTCACATATTCCTTTCACTGTGCCTAGCCGCAGATTAGCAGCACATTCTGTTTAGTGTGCAAAGTTGCAGATTAGCAGCACATTCTGTTTAGTGTGCAAAGTTGCAGATTAGCAGCACATTCTGTTTAGTGTGCAAAGTTGCAGATTAGCAGCACATTCTGTTTAGTGTGCAAAGTTGCAGATTAGCAGCACATTCTGTTTAGTGTGCAAAGTTGCAGATTAGCAGCACATTCTGTTTAGTGTGCAAAGTTGCAGATTAGCAGCACATTCTGTTTAGTGTGCAAAGTGTAAAAAATAAACGTCACATATTCCGTTCACTGTGCCTAGCCGCAGATTAGCAGCACATTCTGTTTAGTGTGCAAAGTTGCAGATTAGCAGCACATTCTGTTTAGTGTGGAAAGTGTAAAAAATAAACGTCACATATTCCGTTCACTGTGCCTAGCCGCAGATTAGCAGCACATTCTGTTTAGTGTGCAAAGTTGCAGATTAGCAGCACATTCTGTTTAGTGTGCAAAGTGTAAAAAATAAACGTCACATATTCCTTTCACTGTGCCTAGCCGCAGATTAGCAGCACATTCTGTTTAGTGTGCAAAGTTGCAGATTAGCAGCACATTCTGTTTAGTGTGCAAAGTTGCAGATTAGCAGCACATTCTGTTTAGTGTGCAAAGTGTAAAAAATAAACGTCACATATTCCGTTCACTGTGCCTAGCCGCAGATTAGCAGCACATTCTGTTTAGTGTGCAAAGTTGCAGATTAGCAGCACATTCTGTTTAGTGTGCAAAGTTGCAGATTAGCAGCACATTCTGTTTAGTGTGCAAAGTGTAAAAAATAAACGTCACATATTCCGTTCACTGTGCCTAGCCGCAGATTAGCAGCACATTCTGTTTAGTGTGCAAAGTTGCAGATTAGCAGCACATTCTGTTTAGTGTGGAAAGTGTAAAAAATAAACGTCACATATTCCTTTCACTATGCCTAGCCGCAGATTAGCAGCACATTCTGTTTAGTGTGCAAAGTTGCAGATTAGCAGCACATTCTGTTTAGTGTGCAAAGTTGCAGATTAGCAGCACATTCTGTTTAGTGTGCAAAGTGTAAAAAATAAACGTCACATATTCCGTTCACTGTGCCTAGCCGCAGATTAGCAGCACATTCTGTTTAGTGTGCAAAGTTGCAGATTAGCAGCACATTCTGTTTAGTGTGGAAAGTGTAAAAAATAAACGTCACATATTCCTTTCACTATGCCTAGCCGCAGATTAGCAGCACATTCTGTTTAGTGTGCAAAGTTGCAGATTAGCAGCACATTCTGTTTAGTGTGCAAAGTTGCAGATTAGCAGCACATTCTGTTTAGTGTGCAAAGTTGCAGATTAGCAGCACATTCTGTTTAGTGTGGAAAGTGTAAAAAATAAACGTCACATATTCCTTTCACTGTGCCTAGCCGCAGATTAGCAGCACATTCTGTTTAGTGTGCAAAGTTGCAGATTAGCAGCACATTCTGTTTAGTGTGCAAAGTTGCAGATTAGCAGCACATTCTGATTAGTGTGCAAAGTTGCAGATTAGCAGCACATATTCCGTGTAATATGAAGAAGGCGGGTAAAAAGGGACGGGGAAGTGGACGTGATCCTGATAGTTCAGGGCGCGGGTCAGGACGCGTAGAAACTGTGCCTGGTGCCAGAGCACAAGAAAGAAAGACATCCACCATACCTAGCTTCATGTCTCAGTTTACAGGGCGTCGCAGGACATCACTCTCGAGGTCAGACCACTGCGAACAGGTGGTCGGTTGGATTTCAGCTGATACTGCTTCCAGTCGGTTAAGCACCACCCTGTCTTCCACCAAGTCCACTCTCAGTAGCCAAGAGTCTGGTCAACATAATCCTCACCCTGATCATCCTTCCTCCCACCATAGAGGGTCTGGCAAAAGAAGTGATCCCACACTGGGATATAGTGAGGAGCTCGTCTCATCACCAATCCTTCATTTGAACCTCTCTCCAAGAACGCTTGCAGAGGAACATGAGATCTTGTGCCCTGATTCACAACCTCTAGAGGGTACCCAATCACAAGAAGATGACAGAGGGGAACGGCATTTAAGGTCAAAGGAAGTGGATGATGATGATGATGAGACACAGTTGCCATCAAATCAACCACTATTACTGTCTCAAGACCTTGATGAGGAGGATGATACACAGTTGTCAATGACTGAGTATGTGGTGGGATCAAGAAATGAGGAGGATGATCAGAGTGAGGAAGTGGAGGAGGACTTGGTGGACGATGAGGTCACTGACCCCACCTGGGAAGGTGTAGAGCCGAGCGATGACAGCAGTCCTGAGGGTGAGCCATCTGCAGCACTGCAACAGGCTGGAAGAGGCAGTGGTGTGGCTAAAGAAAGAAGGCGGACCGCACCAAACCGGCCCGCAAATGTTCCACGGAACACCCCCTTGCGTAAATCTCCCTTGCCAAGGGCTAGGTGTTCCGCGGTATGGCGTTTTTTTAAGGAAAGTGCGGACGACAAAAGAATTGTAGTTTGCAACCTGTGCCACACCAGAATGAGCCGAGGCATGAACACTAGCAACCTCACCACCACCAGCATGATCCGACACATGGCATCCAAGCACCGTAATAAGTGGGAGGAACGCCCGGATCGCCAATCTGTGTCTGCAGGCCACACCACTGCTTCCTCTTCCCCTGTTTTCGGTGCCGGCCAATCGCCTGTCGAAGGCGCAGGCCCGCATACCTCCCGCCCTGCACCTGTACCATCTGAAGCACCATCAGTGACCACATCCACTTCCCTGTCCCAGCGCAGCGTCCAAATGTCGTTACCCCAGGCATTTGAGCGCAAGCGAAAATACCCAGCCACCCACCCACAGGCCATAGCACTAACCTCACACCTTTCTAAATTACTGGCCATCGAAATGCTGCCATTTAGGCTTGTGGAGACTGAGTCCTTCCGCAGCCTGATGGCAGCAGCTGTCCCTCGGTACGCACTCCCCAGCCGCCACTACTTTTCCCGGTGTGCCGTCCCCGCATTACACCACCATGTGTCCCGTAACATCACCCGTGCCCTGACCAACGCAGTTACTGGGAAGGTCCACTTAACGACTGACACATGGACAAGTGCTTGTGGCCAGGGACGCTACATTTCCCTGACGGCACACTGGGTGAATGTCGTGGAGGCTGGGAGCGACTCGGACGCTGGGATGGCACAGGTGCTACCCACGCCGAGGATTGCGGGCCCTACCTCCATCAGGGTTTCCGCCAGCACCTACGTTATTGGCTCCTCCTCCTCCGTTTCCACCTCCGAATTCTCTGCGCGCAGCGCCACTCACCCATCAGCCGGTAGCTGGAAGCAGTTTAGCACTGCAGTGGGGAAGCGTCAACAGGCCGTGCTGAAGCTGATCTGCCTTGGGGACAAACAGCACACGGCCTCAGAGCTGTTGCAGGGGATTAGTCACCAGACCGAGCAGTGGCTCTCGCCACTCAACCTGCAACCAGGCATGGTTGTGTGTGATAATGGGCGTAACTTGGTGGCGGCTTTGGAGCTCGGCAAGCTCACACACGTACCATGCCTAGCGCATGTATTTAATTTAGTGGTTCAGCGATTTCTAAAAACCTACCCCAATTTGCATGATCTCTTGACCAAGGTGCGCCGCGTGTGTGCACATTTCCGTAAGTCATCAACAGCTTCAGCCGGCCTGTTGAAGCTGCAGCAGCGCTTACAATTGCCAGCTCACCGGCTGCTGTGTGACGTGAGCACGCGCTGGAACTCCACCTTCCACATGTTGGCCCGGCTTTGTGAGCAGCAGAGGGCAGTAGTGGAGTACCAGCTGTTACACGGTCGTCGCCTCTCCGTTCAACTTCCTCTAATCAGAAGTGAGGAGTGGGAATGGATGTCAGACCTCTGTGAGGTTTTACGCAATTTTGAGGAATCGACACAGATGGTGAGCGGCGATAACGCTATTATCAGTGTAACCATCCCACTTCTGTGTCTACTGAAACGCTCGCTGCTCACAATTAAAACCGACGCTTTGCATGTGGAAGAGGTGGAAATGGGGGAGGAAGAGCTTACACAAGGTGATAGCCAGAGCACCCTCACTTCGTCTTCTCCGCGACAATTGGAGGAGGCGGAGGAGGAGGAGGAGGAGGAGGAAGACACGGTTGCCTCCGCTACAGAGGGTAGCCATGGAACTTTAGTTCCATCTCTTCAGCGTGGGTGGGCAGAAGAGGAGGAAGAGGATGAGGAGATTGAGAGTCATCCTCCTGGTGAGGACAGCGAAATCTTGCCTGTTGGTACTCTGGCACACATGGCTGACTTTATGTTAGGCTGCCTTTCCCGTGACCCACGCGTTATACGCATTTTAGACAACACGGATTACTGGGTGTTCACCCTTCTGGACCCCCGCTACAAAGAGAATTTCTCATCTCTCATTCCTCCGGTGGAGAGGACAAGCAAAATGGTGCAATACCAGAAGTTTCTTGTTGAAAAATTGCTCCAAAATTTTCCATCTGACAACGCTGGCGGCAGAGTACGTGCTACCTTGGCCAACCGAGAAGGGGAGAAAAGGGGAGCACACAGCAGTTCCGACAAAGGCAGGGCAACACTCTCCAAGGCGTGGGACACCTTCATGACACCCCGCCAGCACCCTCACCCTGATGCGCAGCCTAGTGTCACAAGGAGGGAAAAGTTTTGGAAGATGGTGAAGGAGTACGTAGCAGACCGTGTCAGCGTCCTCAATGATCCCTCTGTGCCTTACAACTACTGGGTGTCCAAGCTGGACACGTGGTATGAACTGGCACTCTACGCCTTGGAGGTGCTGGCCTGCCCTGCCGCCAGCGTTCTGTCTGAGCGGGTATTTAGTGCTGCTGGTGGCATCATAACAGATAAGCGTATCCGCCTTTCCACCGAAAATGCTGATAGGTTGACACTTATAAAAATGAACAAGGCCTGGATTTCCCCTGACTTCTCCACTCCACTGGAGGAAAGCCCCAGGTGAACATAAAGTCACTTTAGATATGTTATTTACAATGATGGGAATACTCTGTATTCCCATTCACCCCTTCCACCCAAAAAACGGGTATATGGTTGACTCTCTTCCATATACCCTGTGATATAATTTTTATATAGGGCCAGCTCACCAGCGGGCCCTGTGATATAATTTTTATATAGGGCCAGCTCACCAGCGGGCCCTGTGATATAATTTTTATATAGGGCCAGCTCACCAGCGGGCCCTGTTTGACAACTTTTTGTATAGGTCAGCTCACCAGCGGGCCTTCTTATATAATGTTTTATTGGGTCAGCTCTCTAGCGGGCCCTCTCATATAATGTTTTATAGCGTCAGCTCACTAGCGGGCCTTCGCATATAATGTTTAGGATGGTCAGCTCCGCAGCAGACCCTCACCCATAATGTTTTAGATGGTCGGCTCAGCCTCAGACCCTCATTCCTAATGTTTTAGATGGTCAGCTTAGCGGCATGCCCTCGCCCCTAATGTTTTAGAGGGTCACCAGCAGGCTATTAATCCTAATTTTTCAAGGGTGTGTATGATGCCCTCCTTTATGTGTAATAAAGGGTGTATTGGAGTGACATTTCAGTCTAATTTTTGGCAGCCCTTTCACTTAGTGCATCGGCTTTATGAGTGTTGGACCACTACCTGAACTATTGTACCACAATGTGAATGAGGCCCTCCATTTTGTGATATACAGGTTGTATCGGAGTGCCTCAGGTCCTCCCATTGAATTAAATAGGGCTGGGGTGTTCGACAGAGCAGAAGGTAGTTCTTGGTTTCATCCACTAAGTCACTTCGTCACTTTTACTGAATGGATCAGACCCCACTGTTCCGACTATAAATTTTGGACTTAACAAGGGCAAACGGACATGTTGTAAAACCTGTGGTAGCTGCGGCCTCCGTTCCTGAATGCTGTACCTTACCCGGGCCATAACCACGTTGAACACCTGCTTTACTCTGCGCACGTTTCCCTCTTAATCATGGCCCCAGTTCCGAAAAATCGATGAAATTTTTTGCAGAATTTGCAGATGATATACAAGTAAATATACAGCAAATACTGTTTGGTAACAATTTTTCGCCTAAAGTCGTTTTTATCTTCCTTTTTGTGTGTTTTACGGTCAGTCTGTAAAAATGGCGTACTACGGGCGAAACATCGTTCCCAGCAGCGACGTTGGAGTCCAAGATGCATCCAGACATCCTCCCTATGCTGTCCCTGAACCATTTCTGTGGTGTTTCCATCATTTTCTGCCCTTTTCCTATGGACCAGGCACCCTCCCCTCATCAGAGCAGGGGGTGCCTGGTGTAATGCTCGAGTCCTCCCATTGACTTCAATGGGGCTCGGGTGCTCGGCCGAGCACTCGAGCCTCCGGGGGTGCTCGGCCAGAGCACCCGAACACCCGAGCATTGGGGTGCTCGATCATCACTACTAATTATCAATAATTCAGCTGGCACTAAATGCTTTAGCCGAGATGCTAAAGTGGAACTTTCACCCCGAGTAGAGGTAAGCTTGATCATTTTATATAGTAAAGTTATATTTCCTTTTTTTTTTCCTTTCTTTTTCTGTTGATATATTAAAGGTTTAGTAATGTTTCAAAATCAAAGCAGCTCCAATTAATCTTCATAGAATTTGAGCCATGGAGAGCTTTATTTCAATACTGTCAGAGTTGTAATTCAAGAGTCATTGAATGATAAAGTATACACCTCCCACCCATTTTGCTGATGTAACACTGCTCACCTCAGAGCAGCAAGAATGTCCGGATGGATCTCAGCAAGGGAAAATCTTCAGTGAGCACAAGGAAAAACCTGGCAAGGGGGTCATGGTTTTCCTTATGTTCACAGTAAGAAGATTGTCCCTTGATGTGAGCTGTCTGGTCCCAGGACCAGATTCCACAGCTGAGGGAGGTGGCTTACACTAGGTAAAAGGGGCAGGAGGGTGATACTTTATCATTCAATTACTCTTGAACTAGAACTCTGACAGTATTGAAATAACACGCTCATTGGCCCAAATACTATGAAGATTAATTGGAGTTGCTGTTTTTGTGAAGCATTACTATCCCTTTAAGCAAGAAATACTAATTTAAACATTCACCTAGTGACGTCACTGTGAAGCTCCATGCAGTACAAGCTGTACCACAAGGCTTCACTGTAACTCCCCCGTCATGAAATCCCTCCTTCAACCTGTCATCAGTTAATTTGCATGCGTGTGTTACAAGCAGGTGCGCCAGGTTAGAAAAAAAAACAAACATTGAGAAAGGGAAGTCTTTGAGAATATGAGTGACCCACAAAGGAACAGCGCAGCCGCACAGACACACTTTGCCAACATGGTCGTGCTCTCTCTCTTCCTGTCAGGACGAAACATGGGTAGGTTTTAGAATGATGCAGACACTTTAAACAACTTTATTACCTTTTTTTTCTTCCTATTGATGTAATAAACGATTAGGAGAGGACATGTATCGGTATGATAGATCTGCTTTAACCCCTTAGCGTCCGGTGACGTACCCGGACCGTCACGCTGGTCCAGCACTTAAGGACCAGTGACGGTCCTGGTACATCACGTACTATTACTCACCGCGCTCCTGCAGGAGCGTGGCGAGTAATACCGGGGACTGAATTTGATCGCTCCAAGACCGGAGCGATCTCTTTCAGTCCCTCAGTTCGGCGTGCCGCCCCACGTGATCAGTCACGTGGGGCGGCACGCCGAAATTCTCTATTGGGTCCTTAAAGGACCACACACCCCGCGACTGCTGGTTGTTAAGGGGTTAAGTTCCTTACCTATTTGCACTGTGATTTTCAGGTGCAATTTTGTTATACACCCAAATAAACATTCCCATTGTTTTAAATTGGACTTTCAACCTCTGAATGAGAGAAAGGAAACCAGTGCTTTGTGGTACGTGCTGAAGACCTCTAGCATTCAAGGGGTCGATAGCCCATGCAAATCAGTGAGATTTTAGATATTTGTTTGTCCTCTATAGTGTAGTTGGATTGCCCCAAAATAGTTCCAGTTCTTAGTACATTAGCCTAAGTGTTTCAGTTGATGAATGACCCATAAAATGTGTAGTACAGGGAGATATCTTTTAGTGCAGGATGATGGAGGATCATAAAGCTATTATTAGTCACCAGACAGGAAATGGAAAGTAGACTGTCTATATATTAACCCTTTGTGTGCTAGAGGGGTGTTCAGTGCATTGTACCGCAATGTGCTTTTAATTCTTTGACTGCCAGAGGGGTACTCAATGCAGAGAAGTGCATTGCCTGCCCCTCTAGCACTCAAAGAGTTAACCATTTGAATGCAGCTTAGGTCTCCAACATGTTGTGAACAGGAATTGTGAGAATTTTTTTTGTCCCCTGTAATGCAGTTGGTTTGCCCCAGTCTCCCTGCCTCTGCACCCTTTAGAAGTCACAGAGAGAGGTGTCCAGCCAATTGGTACGAGCAGAAGGCACGGCACATACTTCTTATGCCCCTCCCCTGCAGCTTCTTGTCACATATCGTACAGAGGGAGTTATAAAAAGCAAATGAAGGGGGAGCAGATGAGAAAAGTTGAAAAGGCAATAAAGGGTTGAAAAAGCAAAGTACTTAAAGCTGAAAAAACGGAACGAAAAGCAAAGACAGATGGGTAATCTCTCTATGGAGTATAAAATGGACTTGGAATATAAAGAAACACTTCCACAGACAAGAGCAGACTCTGTTAGTAGTAGACTGAAAGTAAGTAATTTTTTGTCTGTTTTTTTAAGTGGGCATCAGGGATCATATGCACCATTTAAAAGTGGAGCAGTTCTTTGGCAAACCAACTGCACCATAGGGTACAAATAATTCTTATTTATATTAACAGGGCTTTTAACCCCATGAATGCTAAAGAGAGGTCTCCATCACATTGAAAGGTGTTTTATTTAACCCTCTGAGTGCCAAAGGGGTACGCAACGCATTGCTTTGCAATGCGTTGCGTACCGCTCTGGCATTCAAAGGGTTAAAAGTTATTACAGCTCAAAGTTTAATTTTTAGGTGTAGCATCACAGTGGCCTGAAATTGTACACTGATGCTGTTGCTATACAACCCTATGGGGATTTATGGTCAACTGACCAGAGCTGTCTATAGGATGGTGCAGCAACAGCGCCACTGTAAAATTTCAGGCTACTGATATACTACACCCAAAAAAACTCAAGTTTGAGCTGTAATAACAGTTTAAGAAAACACCTTTCGGCCGTGGGAGTAACCTTGTTTTGCTAAGGTGGATAAACCCTCAAGCATATATTTATTTTACATTTTAAGTATTCCTATCCCTTTAAATGAGTGGGAGTTATTATTTGTTCCCTGTGGTGTATTACTTTGTGCATACAGCCTAAAAACACGTGATGTTAAATGTGTCAGTGAGACTGATGTACTAAGAAAATTAGTGCAGCTCGTGACCAAGTCAACTGCCCCATAGGGAACAAATAAAAACTCCAACATTTCACTGATTTAAATTGGGCTTTTAACTCACTTGGTTCCAGTGAATTCTCCAATGATTGCGCAGCAGTGCAATGGAAACCCCTATAGCATTCAAAAGGTTAAAATATAAATGAAATCAATGGATATGTTTATTTGTCCCGTACAGAAAAGATTGTTTTCACTAAAATTGAACCAGTTTTTATTAGTAAATCATCCCATGTACTAGCCTAAAATAAGTAACATTTTTCATGCTTATAAGTGTGTTAAAGGGATAGTAAAGGCTGCTTTTAAGGAAGTTTATTATTGTAGATATTAAAGTCCCGTCTATCAAACATGTATAGTCTGGGAGATATACGCTTGTAAAGTTACCCCCTCCCTCTCCTTTCACAGACGTTAGTGCTCTAGCTTACAGAAGGAGATTCAGGTTGTGCGACCCGACGGCAACTCTTCATCAGAGCCGAAATACTTAATTGGAACCATTTACAAAGTGTGCCTGGTTTGCAATTACACTTTATAGACCTTTCTGAATAAGTACTTCTTTTTCGATAACGCTATTTCGGCTCTGCTGAAGAGCTGCTGGGCAGTCCCAGGACCAGGATCTCAGGCTATCAGCTAGAACACTGAAGTCTGTGAAAGGAGAGGGAGGGGGGGCTTTATAAGCTTATATCTCTCAAACTATACAAGTTTGAGAGAACGGACTTACATCAATTTATTTATTTTTTTAATATCTACAATATTACACTTCCTTAAAAGCATTCACTACTATCCCTTTAACTCCTAAAATAATATTTTTATCATTTTCTGAATTCTAATCTCTGTTTATCCAGAACCCAACGTTGATATGTACAGTTTGGGTCTGTAAAAACCCTTTACACATGTAGCACCAGAGCAGTGATGGTGTGTGTTGGTTATGTCACCCATAGTGAAAGTTAAGCTGCTTGACTATGGTGCCTTTCACACAGGCAACTATCGCCTCGCATGAACACATTAAGACCTAGCAAACTTCATCTTTACTATGCCTATTTAGAACCACAGAAAGGAGACAGCAGGTCTTACAGCATTTGTACGGCAGCCTATGAAGCCATCGGCAGATCTTTCAAACAGGCTACTTTGGAGGTTACGATGCTCATTGCAGCCTCAAATGAATGGCCGAGCCAGGGGGTCTTCAGCCAATATTCATTTACTTTTTACATTGGCTGTCAGCCATGCCCCCCACCATTGGGCCCACATGGGTTACAGATCCAGGGGACTGCTATGTTTCTGTCGCCCGTATGAAAGAGCTATAAGACTACACTGTAAGTCACCATTTTGACATGAGTACAATAAACAGCATACAGATATGTGGGCATGTCATGCCCATCCATTTTTCGCAAATCTGTCCAGTTGGGTTATATTTTAAAGGTATAGTAATGTTTCATAATGAAAGCAGCTCTAATTAATCTTCATAGTATATGGGCCTTGGAGAGTGTTATTTCATTACTCTCAGAGTTGTAATACAAGAGTAATTGAATGATAAAGTATCCCCCTCCCACCCATTCTACTATGTAACACTGCTCAGTTTAGAGCAGTAGGGAGTGTCCAAGTAGATTGCAGAGAGGGACAATCTTCAATTGAGATAAGGGAAAAAGCTGATAAAACCTGTCAAGGGGGGGGCAGGGTTTTCATTGTTCTCACAGTAAGAATACTGACCCTTGATGTGAGCTGTCTGGTCTATGGACTGGATTCCACATCTGAGGAGTTGGAGCTTACACTAGGTAAAAGGGGTGGGAGGGGGAAACTTTATCATTCAATTACTCTTGAACTACAATGCTCACAGTAATGAAATAACACTCTCTATGGTTCAAATACTATAAAGATTAATTGGAGCTGCTATTGTTGTGAAACATTACTATCACTTTAAAGTAGAATTAAGACTTTATAAGTACTTAGGAGATAATGAAGAGCTTTCAAAATTGCCTATATTTAAAGTTACCCATTCTCTAATCAAAACTATAATTTATGAAATATTTGGCTTTGTATGTCAGTTTATGCAAATTAGGCAGTAAAGGCTGGCGCAGCCTGGAGTGTCAGAAATCAGCATTCCATTATCCCTCTCATCTGCCACTTCCTACCAGGAAGAACTAGCTAATTTGCATAAACAGACTAAGAAAGAATATAAATATATCAAAAACTATTGTTTTAAATTAAGAGTGGCTAACATAAATACGATTTTGAAAGCCCTTTAAGTGTAAGCACTTTAAATCTCTATTCATGTAATGAAACAACTTCATGTTCCGAAATTGCATCTCTGGACCACTTTCATCAAACACTTGTGGCTGGTGTTGATGGTAACCAATATCTGGCCTAAATATGTCAAAATTTGTATTTTCAGATCTTCAGAACTGTCTTTATCTGATAGTCAGGTTGAGCATATTCTCTGTGTAATGTGTGCAGAATAAATGATATATGTAAGAGCAGCAGACTTTGAGACTTGATGATTCTGCTGCCATTGGCCTGCTGATTCTTCAAAGGAGAACTAATACATCTTAATAGCAACCTCCATCCTACCTTATTATGTCAATAAAATCATAATAGCTCTGATTATTTTTGCCCTTTTGCTTTTGCTCAAGAGATGACATCTTCATTCCTGGATGTCATGCCCATGGAGGCAGATATGACAGTTTCTGACATTTGTGATTTTGTTTGTTTTGTTTCTTTAAAAGAAAATTGAATCAGGCAGAGTGAATGGGCTTATTTAATGTTTTATGTGACCAAAGAGCAAGGAAAACATTGCTTGTGATGTGGAGCGATCAGATATAATTATGTTTGACAGGTTGTTGTCTTAGCTGCTGGATGAATGCTTGTAACTGGCTTTAGCCTATCCTTAAAGGTATAGTAATGTTTCACAATAAAAGCAGCTCTAATTAATCTTCATAGTATTTGTACCTTGGAGAGTGTTATTTCAATTCTGTCAGAGTTGTAGTTCAAGAGTAATTCAATGACAAAGTATCCCCCTCCCGCCCCTTTTACTGATGTAACACTGCTCAGCCAGAGCAGAAGGGAGGTGCCCAGGTAGATTGCAGAGAGGCACAATCTTCAATTAAGATAAGGCAAAAACCAGAAAAACTTGTCAAGGGGGGCAGGGCTTACATTGTTCTCATAGGAAAAAGATTGTCCCCTGCTGTTATCTGTCTGGTCTGTGGACTGCATTCCACATCTGAGAAGAGATGGCTTACACTAGGTAAAAGGGGAGGGAGGGGGAAACTTTATCCTTCAGTTACTCTTGAACCACAACTCTGACAGTATTGAAATAACACTCTCCATGGCCCAAATACTATGAAGATTAATTGGAGCTGCTGTTTTTGTGAAACATTACTATCCCTTTAATCCCACTTACCATGCTAGGTATCGACCCCTTAATTTGTGATTGATAATCATGCTGGTGGTGTCCATCCTTCTCCGTGGATGGACCTTGGAACATTTAATGTAATCATATTGAACAGTATGTTGGGAGTATCATTCATGGATAGGTCTTGGGTCATGTATAACTATAAATTGTTTGAACCCAGAGGCCCAGCCTCCATGGTGTATGAGGAAGTGATCCTAAAATACACCGGCTTGGGGTCACACCAGTAGTGTCTATGATTAAGCCCAGCCTGGGTTTTCCCTGTCATGTTTTATCATAACCCTGATGAGATCTTTATGGCATTTCTGGAGTTTTACCATCAAAATGTATCTTATTAACATTTTTTAAACTTTGCTACTGCTTAGCATTAAGCTTTGTTCTTCCGCATGGGAGTTCTATGCTCTGACATTTGCACACTTACATTTATTTTCATTAGAAGTGAGGCTTTATGAGACAGTTTAGTAGGGATCTCTTTTGCTGTTTGTTGAATGAATTGCTGTGTCTCATTCTATTTTGGGCCTTTGATACTCATTTTAGCATGTAATGTATGCACCAACACCTTTCTACGGTTTGAGCTTTCTTTACCGATATAGGAGTGGTGTTTGCTTGGTAACAATCACCTGACCTAAGTGTGATTAACTGTGTAGAGCAGTAGTTCTCAATCTTTTTGTTTGGGACACCCCTAACACATAATCTAGAACATTCAGGGCACCCCTGACATATTTAATGTAGTTTATCAAGGGCATAAGAAGGGTAAATACATAAATATACAATTATTATTATGTTTTATAATCATAATAACAAAACTAAATCTATTGTGCATTACAATTTCTATAAATCTTTATTTAAAAGTCCATTTTTGTCAGTCTACATAGAAAACATGGGGCACCCTAAGATGATGTCCGTGGCACACCAAAGTGCCACGGCACCCTGGTTGAGAATAACTGGTGTGTGGTGTAGAGGCTAGTGTTTGTAGCTGCAGATGGATAGGATTTTAATTGTTTTAATAATAAAGGCTATATTTTATTCTGAGTCATATTTATACTTATAAGACAAGTGCACCAGCATTTAGGGAATCATTCTTTTGGCTTATTTTTTCAGTGTTTGTTCTTGAATGTATCGGGCATAATAGGGCATAATAGGGGAGATTCACTTTATATCACTTCTGTAATTCCTATGTTATTCTATCGAGCTATGCACTAAGGTTTCTTCAGCCTTGGAGATCTTAGTGCATAGGCTGTATAGACTAACAGAGGAACTGGATAAGTGATAAACTGGACAAGTCATCTTTTTATCACCGCTTAGTGAATCTCCCCCATAGAGTCCTTAATGTTTTCAATCTTCATTCATAGACTAGTTTCATAATAGCCCGTGGAAAACAGAATGCTACTTATATTCACTCTATGGGCTATATTCAGGATACAGATGAGCAATTATCAAGAAAACCAAGTGCAACCTTGATTTAAATGTGTCTTTTAATCACTTCAGTGCTAGAGAAGTCGCCAACCCATTTAAAAAATTGCAGTTTAATAATACATTATGGAAGAAGGAAAAAAAAAAGTTAAATATTCTTTTTCCATAGATCACTATTGACCCCCAAGCATGAAAGTAGGTTTATGAGAAGGATCCAACCAGTCAACCATCTACTCAGTATCATACCTCCCAACATTTCAAATTGCCAAAGAGGGACACTTGCGTTTTAGAGGGTGTTGCTGGGGGCGTGGCTGGTGGGTGGGCCATCACCGAGAATTTTTAGGCTGTTTCATGACTTATTGACACCTCCTTGTGTTACCTAATAAATTACTTATAACAAGACCAACGTATTTTATTTTACACATACTAATTTAGAAACACATATACTGACGTTTAAACAAACAATAATGTAAGTTTTATTGCTGTAGAGCCATATGATACACTTATATACACACCACACAATGTGATTTCCTAAAAAGAGGGACAGCATGGTGGGGAAGAGGGACAGAAGGGTTTGGGTCTAAAAGAGGGACTGTCCCTCCTAAAGAGGGACACTTGGGAGGTATGCAGTATAACATTACTGCAGGCTTACTTATCAGCTTTTCAAAAAAGTGGAAAAAGCAAACCAAAAAAACAAAACTAAAAACACAAAACTGATAAATACAGCAGAAAAAATACTGAATTTTATGTTGCTGAGATGCTTGTTAACCATTTGAGTGCTTTGCAATGCATTACCTCTCTGGCACTCAAAGGGTTAAACTGTTTTTAATGTTAATAAGAGCAGAGGGCAACAATTAAAATCCACATCTGTTGTTTTTTCCCTTCAGCTGTTACTGTACTTGTCTCAATTTGGTTCTTGGAGGCACTGCCCCTTTAATATATCCTGCTGACACAAATCAATGCTTGTGGTTAGTTCTGCCCTCTCAAAGAGAGAATTTGGGGACAAGTACAGTGGAACAGCTGTAAGATTCAGTGTCACTCCACAGACATATTTTAGAAGGAGAAAAGAAGCACGACAGTAGTTATTCATTCGTACACACCCAGATAGGGAATTCTATTAGGTGAAGAGGTTTACAGTAAGTGGTTTGGGAGTGCAGACTGGTCTCTTATTCATACATCTATCTGCAGAGACCAATTGGATATATAAACTGTACACAGAGACACTGGAGTGAAGTATTGCAGTTATAGACGTGCCCCTGGGCAGGGGGTTATGTCTTATTTTTAGCAGGTATGCGAGGAATAAATAGTCTCTGTGACTGAGTAAAGCACACAACAGATATTTCCGCTGGACTGTTTTGTTCCTTGGTTAGTGAAACTGATATTCTAAGAATAACTGTACCAATGTTGGGGCATACCAACTGCAACACAGGGGACAAATAACTACCAAGCTTGTAAATTGATTTAAATGGGCTCCTTGAATGCCTTACAAAGGGTTGGGTACAGTAGGTTTGCACCAGAATTGATACAGTTGTTCTTAGTCCTTCAGTCTCAGTGTTACTAGTACTAATAAGAAGACTGGACATAGAGCCTTGGGTTCTGTAACCCCTTAAAGATGACTGACAAGCCAGGACTGTCACTCATTTACGTCCTTTAAAGGACAGGTGACAGTCCTGGGTAACACAATGGCTGCACATGTTCAGGATGTGATGTGATCATTACAGGGAGGCTATAACTGACTGCTACAGGTCAGTCATTTTCAGCCTTTCCCTAGTGGTTCTGCACATGAGATTGCTGCTACAGCAATCACATGTGCCCGTGAAGCCACATGACAAAGACAATGTAACTATACATTGCCTTTGTCATTGTTCTCTGCCTTTCTCTTCCTCACAGAGATTGTGAGGCAGAGACAAGCCGAGAACAGAGCTCCCAGTGCCTGAAATAGCCAAAGAAGAGGCACTTTTGAGGTCCTGAGCAAGACTAGGCGGGAGAACCTAAAAGAAAAAAGATGTGTGACACTTTGACTCCTTATTAAGTAACTGAATAAATAATTTAGAACAAGCACACATTATTTTATTTACAAACAATAAAGTGAGTTTTATGTCTGAGGAGCAATGTGAAACACTTATATCCCCTTGCATGCTAGAGGGGTAAGCTCATTGCTCTGCAATGCGTTGCATACCCCTCTGACACTTAAAGGGATACACATACCACATAGTCTGATCATCTAAAATAGGGACACCAGGGTGGGAAAGGGGGGCATAAGGATTTTTGTTTCAGAGGTACAATACCCCACTAAAAGATATGAGCAAATGTCATACTTTTTATCCAGTCAGTTAAAAATGAGCACAAATCATCACAGGAAAAACTATACTGATGTTTTTTTTTCCAATATTGCCACTTTTTCATATTATCAAATTAATTGATGAGTTATCCACATAAATGCGGCATCAAAAGAAAGCCCTATTTATCCTTAATAAAATGGTATACAAATTGTGTGGGCGGACTAAATGAATTAAAAGGAAAATATGGTTGAACAAAGGCATACTAAGAAGGCCAAAGTTGCTCTTGTCCTCTGGTGTAAAAAAAAGCCCTCGTTACTAAAGGGTTAAATACTATGTGCATCACAGTTTTTCAGACTAAATTTATACAGTGCTATAATGGGGATATTATGATATTTACGGGAGCATGTGAAGAGAGAGATGGAGGTGATATTAGGGAAGATGGTGATATGAAGGGGAGGAAGTTGATGTGAGTAGTGGTGAGGAAGGTGATATGCAAGGGAAACTGATATGGGGAAAGAGGAGGGCAATAGGGATACATGATTGTATGGGGACGTGAGAAAAGGGGTTCAAATTGTTCTTTTTTTTATTATTATTTTACAGAGGACCTAGAGATCACACCTGCTGACAAATAAAAAACAGATTTATTTGCATACCTGGAATTTTCCAGATTTCCCCCGGAGACTCCAGTTTTGAGACCTCATTATGGGGTCTCTGGGGCAGAGGCTGATTCTCTGGCTGTGGAGCAGGGGAGGGCTGGCCTGGGGTGCAGGAAAGCAATTGCCCACTGGGCTGGTCATATATCTGGGCTGGTAGGCCACTGCACCTCACTAAATCTCCCTATTGCTGCTGTAAATGGAGCTACACTAGCAGGGGAGGGCTGGCCTGGGGGGCAGGGGGGCAACTGCCCCCTGGTCTGGCCATGTGTCTGGGCTGGGGGGCCAGTGCCTCACTCAGTCTCCTACTTGCTGCTGTAAATGGAGTTACACTAGTGATACCACAGAACTTATGAAATGAATCTATATGCAAGTGATACCGCAGAACTACAATCCAAACAGAGCTGCACTAGTAGCATAATCCATTTCCCTTGCAATGTCTATGGCATCATTATTCTATCTTTACTTAACCCTTTGAGTGCCAGAGGGGTACACAACGCATTGAAAAAGCTATGTGTTGTGTACCCCTCTGGCACTCACAGGGTTAAATTGTAAGCACTGTAGTATCACTAATGTAGCCCCATTTCAACAGTAAGCTCTGTGGTATCACTTGCTTTAATTCACAGCATTAAGGACAAATTTAAAATGAAGGAAGCAGGGGTGGGCTGGGACAATGGGCTTGGACGATAGTAGATATGGGCCACTTAATTGTATTTCCCCCTTGGGCCGTATGTTGCCAGCCCTCCCTTGTACACTAGTGATACCACAGAGCTTACAAATGAAATCGAGCTACATAAATGATACCACAGAGGTACAATCCAAATGGAGCTAAACTAGTAGCATAAACCATTTCCCTTGTAAGCTCTATAGTATCACTAAGTAAGCTTTACTTAAATTGTAAGCTGTGTTGTAGTGCACTAGTGTAGCCCCATTTCAACTGTAAGCTATGTGGTATCACTGGACTTACGTCAGAACATTAATGCCAAGTTTAAAATTAACAAAAGAAGGTGGGCTAGAACAGTGGTCTCGAACGATAATAGAAATGGGCCACTTGAATGTATTTGCCCCTGGGCCACATGTTGCCAGCCCTCCCCTGATGTGGGGAGTTTCCTTTAAAACTTTGCTTACTTCTGCTCCGTCCCACCCTGACCATTCCACGTTTCCTTCTTCCCCACAGAAGTTTCTCCCACTTCTATCCCACTTTTGTGATACCCCAGAAAGTGGGTAAACCCATCCCCCTTTTGCTGCAAATCTCTGCAATTATACCCCCCAGCAGCAACAGAGGAGTCCCCTCCTGGGACTCCAGAAAAGAAAGTTCCCAAGTATGTTTATCTGTATCCTGACTTGGCTTGTCTCTTCTCCAGTGCCCTGTTGTGACCTTGATGCTTTAGTGAAGCAAGAAGGAAGAGGCAAGCCAAATATGGATGTTCAGGACACAGCTTGCTTTAATTTCTAGTCTGCATGATCCATTTTTTTGTTTAACTTAGTAGGGGGTGTAAGCAATATGTTTCACACCTCTTTGTTCCTTAGGGTTAATAACTACAGAAAGGGGACTCAAAAATGTTCAAAGCAATGTTTTTCACACCCCTCTGTTCCTTAAAGGGTTAATAACTAGAGCTAATAACTGGAGAAAAGGGATTAAAAAAATGAATGCTGAGTGCCAAAGCATGATGAAGTAGCATTTAGGAAGGTGAACAATATAGAATATTTAGAATTTGGCACAAGGGTGACAGTACTATCTGCATACCTGGGAACTGTCCGGATTTGCCCCGGAGACTCTGGTTTTGAGAGTGCATTGCCGGTCACCGGGGCAGAGGCTGATTCTCCAGATGTGGGGAGTTTCATTTAAAACACTGCCCACTTCTGCTCCTTCCCCGCCCAGTTCCTCCTACTTCCTGCCCACTTTTGTGATGTCCCCAGAAAGCCCCACCCCCACTTTCAGGTAAGCCCCACCCTTTTTTGCCAGAACTCCAGAAAAGAAAGTTCTCAGGTATGACTATCTGACTTGTATAAACTGACACATAAATAAAGCAAGTACCTCATATACTATTATTTGAGTAAGAAATGGCTAAAACATAACATAGTTGATTTTGTAAGCTCTTTCAACCTTGTCATAAGATGTCAGTTCCATTTTAATGTAGAGCTAACACTTTATAATGACAGGCGATTTTGAAAGAGCTTTCAATATTGTCTATATTTATGTTGGCCAGATTTTATTTAAAACTATAGTTTGAGATTTTTAGCTTTATTTATTTGTCAGTTTGTGTAAATTAGCCAGTACACCCTGGTAGGACATAGCACTGGAGAGAGAGAGAATGGAATGTTAGTATCGAATGCACCAGGCTGAGTCAGTCATTACTGCTTAATTGGCATAAAAGGAGAGTCTATAGAGATAAATATATGTTAGGGACCAGAAAATAGACAGAACACAAAAAGGTAAAATGCAAAACACCTTTATTAAAGAAACAAAAAATAAACAAACAGAATCGTGATCCAGGAGCATAAACTAAATGACAAGCCAGGGTCAGGAACCAGGACAAGTATTCAGCCAAGCCGGAGTCAGGAGCACAGAAGTCCACAATGTCAGGAACAAGCCAGTGGGTCAGGAGCCAGAGGAGTCGTCAGAGGAATCCAGGTCATACACAGATAAACAGGAGCTCAGTAGATTTCACAGTGGTCAGCAACAAACACAAGGCCAAAGGGGAAGTGAGCTAAGCTGCTATAAATACCCTGGGAGGATTGGCTAATAACAGTCAGGTGAGTAATCAGAGAGTTCAGCTGATTCAGCCAGACCCAGGAACTCAGAAGGCAGCAACAATGGAGTGCAGAGCACTAGATTAGCTCAGACAGCAGAATAAATAGGCAGAGCAGCTCAACCAAACCTTGACAATATCTAACACTAAAGTTGTAAACAAATAATGGCTAATATAGGTTATTTTAAAAGCTTCTCTGAAATCACCCAAATCATAGAAATTTTTCATTTAATACTTTAAGTTCTCTGTGTACATTGAAAAACTGGTGGAGTGATCAGACTGTCAAGGACCACTGACTGTAACAGTTAGGTTCTGGCAAGTTTAGAGCCAGTAGCAGCTCCCAGGAGCTTGAAGTATAACAAATTACTTTGATATGCTCATTAAGGCCCACTTGTTAGCTCTGTACAGTTACAGTATTATGATAGTTAAGGAGACTTGAGAGAAGTAGCGGGAAATCAGTGACAGTGAAGTTTTGTTGTTTTGGATAAAGTGCAGAATTGTTAGCTTTAATTTGAGGCTATTTACATCCATAAACTGAACTAAGTAGGAATTACAGCCCTTTTTACACATAGTCTGACCATTTTACAGGATCAAAAGTAATTGGAAAGTTGGCTGCTAAGCTTTTTCTTGGCCAGGTTTGTGTTGTTGCATCATTAGCTCATGCACAAGAGGTCTAGACATGATTCTAAGTGTGGCATTTGTAATTGGATTCTTTTGTGACTCATCATGATAAGCAAAGAAGTGTCAATGCCAGTAAAGCAGGCTATCATGAGGCTGAAAAACCAGAATAAAATTGATCAGAGTCATAGCTAAATCAACCGTGCAATACATTGTTAAGAAGCGAGAATGCAAGCTCTATTTGTGTTCTACACAAGGAAAGGGTTATAAACTCATGTACAGATGGTTTCTCACTCCCACTCGCTTACATAAAATGTACCCAGCTCAGTCCCATTCCTGCTTCAGAGGGTGTCCGGAGAACTGAGACATGTTCCATATATGGTGGACCTGCCCAATAGCTCAGGACTTCTGGACAATGGTGGGTTTGCTGATCACTTCCATCACATTGATACCTACCACTCAGAAGCCGTGGTGGTTCTTTTTGGGCATTCACCCTTCGGACAAACCTGGACCCAGTTCTCAGTTGGCATCCCACATCCTCCTAGCTGCCAGAAACTCCCTGGCCTCTCATTGGATGCAGCTGCACCTCCCCGACCCGTAGGCTCTAGTCCTTGACATCTGGAGGATTTACATTATGGAGAGGTTAACATCTCTTCTCTCAGACTCCCAGGTCTGGTTTCTCCAAGTTTGGAAACCATGTCTTTCCTTCAGTGCTCCTGTTCTGGCTCCGGACTGAGCCCCCGGGGTTCAAATGGGTTAGGGAACTCTTGGGAGTATCCCTTCTCATTGTCCTGTGGGGTCCTTCCAGACCAAGCTGCTTCCTAGCCCCCTCTAAAACTCCCTTTTCTCATCCCCTTCTTCTCTCCTTTCTCCCCTGTTTTGCTTTCTTTCTGCTTCTTTCTCTCTTATAGTGCCTCCATGGCCACCATAAGGGCTGATTGTTTAGCCTTTGTAAGCCACTCTCCCACCCTTTCAGACCCTCTTGCAGTCCTAGAACATACATCCCATCCTGAACTTTTCTCATGCAATGTATTCAACTTTATTCATATATATATATATATATATATATATATATATATAGTGTACTCAGCCTAGGCTGCAATGAAGAAGCGGCACTCTCTGGAAACAGGAAAAAAAATGTAGCACAAACTTTAATTCATAATTAAGGTTCCATGTTCCCAAACGTTTTCGGTCCTATAAACGGACCTTCATCAGGGTGGTGATGAAGGTCCGTTTATAGGACTGAAAACATTTGGGAACATGGAACCTTAATTATGAATTACAGTTTGTGCTACATTTTTTTTCCTGTTTCCAGAGAGTGCCGTTTCTTCGTTGCAGCCTAGGCTGAGTACACTTTATGCATTTCTTATGGGACGGGCACCTCATTTAGTATTATAATATTTGAATTAAGTTTGGTGTGCCATTGTGTATTTTCATCGCTATACTATATAATTTTTTTTTCACTTTGTGTATATCTTATGATGCTGATTACAACTACATCTACAAATGTATGCCTTCATTGTGGTCCTCTTGCCCCCCCCATTACAAATAAAATGTTAAATTTAAATTAAAGTTAAAAAAGCAGTAATGCACAGGTGAGCTCAGATATAGCAAATGCCCTAGTAGACTATGGAAGTAGCCCCATATCCCCACATACACTGCTGGACCCCCATCCTGGTTCCACTGCTCTCTGGTAGTCACACATACACTGCCCCTTCCCACCACCTAGTTCCACTACCTTCTGGTAGTCACAGATTCCCATATGCACTGTCTGATCCACTCATTACCTTTTATTCTCTGCAGGGCCACCATAAGAAATCATGGGGCCTGGGGTAATTGTAACGGGCAAGGTCCCCTGCATATCTTCAATTGCCTTGTTCAACATTCTGGCCTAGCTTAGATGGGGAGATGAGGGACTTTACAAGGTTCTTAGATTAAAATAATTTTTAAGTAAAATCCTGTGTATGACTTAGGGTGTTCGCAGTATTGAGCAGCTTAGTACAAGGAAGCTGTTCTCATGCACCATACGACATTCCACTGGAAGCTCTGCAGCACTGTGCATGCATTCAGCATCCTTTAATTCAATGGACGTATGCTCAGAACATAGAAAGGTCAGATTTTGTTTATACACTGCAAAACATGTAAAAAATACATTATGAAAAGGTCGCTGTTATTAGTACACATTGGTCCTAAAAGAAAATTACATTTAAACACATCAATGGAATTGGTATTGTTTTGTCTAGGAGGGGCTGATTCAAAAAACATATCTCTGTATTTAATATGTTTTGACATTGAACAAATAACTGATATTAAAATGCAGTGATCATTAAGCACATCACTGTTATCTGTACAGTTTGGCCCAAGGAGAAACTGAACAACAAACAAGTCACTGCCACTTATACACCTTAGTTTTAGGATGGACTGACAAAATATAAATCTGTAGCCCCCATGGTGACATTTTGGTCCAAGGATGGAAGACCCATAAACATGTTACTGCTGTTAGTATACTCTGGTACACACTTCACTGTAAGGAAAGTCTGTACATCAAAAATGATGTAATTACCTTATACTTATAAAACTAATATTACAGCTATGACAGGTTAATCCAGAGATGTTCAAACTAAAGCGCCAAGTCCATTTGTGGCACGTGGACATGGTTAATTACACCCTCTAAATCAGGGCTGTCCAAGTTCAGTCCTCAAGCCAGGATATAAGGATTTCCCTGATTAAGCACAGGTGAGTCAGTCAAAATGAATGAGCCACTGATTGTCACCTGTGCTTAATCAGGAAAATCCTTACATCTGGCCTGGGGTTAGCCTTTGAGGACTGAACCTGGACAGCCCTGCTCTAAATAATTTCAAATAAAGCATTCACTGTGGCCAGCTGTGATACACGGCATCCATTCCTGATATTTAACAGTGAGGTAAAGTGTAAAGCTGTGTATAAATATGTATGAAAATAACATGTTTGGTAGCTTGTGATAAGGCAGTTTGTCTAGAACAGGGATTCTTAACTCCAGTCCCTGGGCTTAACCAATAGGTCAGGTTTTTTGGGATATCCCTACTTAAGCACATGTAGATCAAATCCAACAACCATCACTGATTATCAACCTGAGATCAAGAGATCCTGAAAACATAGCCTGTAGGCTGCTTGTGCTGTGAGGATTAACAAGTAGAATCACTGATTTTGAAAAATTATTAGATTACCATTCTACCAGTCTTCCTTAGTAACAGATTCATTTTATTGTTTTGCTTATCTTATTGCAAGGGTGTGTATAATATAATCCAGTCTAATACAAAAAAAGCTTTACTTAGTGAAGTGATTCTCCACCAGGTAGTTGTGAATCTTTGGTGTGCAGTGGGTACCAGTATTTGGTGGCAATTTTTTGTATTATGAAAGTGATAAAAATGAGAATGTAGGGTATTAATTGTATATTTATAAACACTGTTATTCACAATATGTCAATTTTCATCATTCTGATAGGGAGACCTATAAATGTATGTATTTGTACCCCTCATTATACTCTTCACTAATAACCTACAAAATGTTAGAGGTGCCCAGAAATGTCTACATTGAGCGTTAGAAATGCCTTGAGCAAAAAGATTGAGAATCGCTGACTTTGAGACAATGATAAAGTAGTAGAGAAGTGAGATTTTAAATTAACAACATTTCATTTGATGCCTCTTTCATAATTGTACTTGTTAGCCAAGCTTAAAGGGATAGTAATGTGAACTTTGGAGAGGTGTTATTTCAATTCTGTCAGAGTTGTAGTTCAAGAGTAATTGAATGATAAAGTATCTCCCTCCCACCCCTTTTACTGATGGAACACTGTTCAGCCAGATCAGAAGGGAGGTGCCCAGGTAGATTGCAGAGAGGGACAATCTTCAATTAAGATAAGGGAAAAACCTGAAAAACTTGTCAAGGGGGACAGAGCTTTCATTGTTCTCATAGCAAGAAGATTGTCCCCTTCAGTTATCTGTCTGGTCTTACAACCAGATTCCACATCTGAGAAGAGATGGCTTACACTAGGTAAAAGGGGCAGGAGGGGAAACTTTGCTTGTGAATATCTCTCAAACCATAAAGGTTTGAGAGATAAGACTTATATTGTTCTTCATGTTTTTTTAATGCCTACAAAATAAAATAAAGATAAAACAAAGTATTACTATCCCTTTAACTCTAATTGCCAAGGATTTCCAAAACAGCAACAAAGAAATTTGGTAGGGAACTCACTGACTTTAAAGGGTTCAATGTTGTATTATTGCTATCAATGTAGTCCAACCTGAGATCAGGATACTGCTATCACAGCCTTACTGAATGTATAACAGGGAAAGAGGATTAATCTATGATCTTACCCTTTCATATTTTCCCCACACATTACGTGCTGACTGCTTATTGTTTCTGCCTCTACATTATCGCCTTGATATCTGACAGGTCAGGGTCCAACTTCTTGGGGGAGGGGGGAGATGTCTGCTCCTGTTATACTTTAGCTTCTTATCCCAAGAGAAGCAGCTTTTATCTTTCTTCAGCTTTCAGTTAACCCTGCTTTTTGTTCTAACCTTGTTTCTACAATACATCAAGTGTATGTACACATTGTAGAAAGGTTGTTAGAACAAAAAGTAAGGAAGTGAGGAAGAGGACAGTGAGGTACGCGATACACGTCAGAAAACTGAGCGGTATCCATCTTGTGACGAGGGCTCTCCTGGTCAGGCCGATTGAGCTAGCCCCATATTCCCCAGGCTAGCCGGTTATACCGCCATATGTGCTGGGTGGGACCATCCCATTATATACTGGATGTTATCTATAGTGTTGAGCCCAGATTCAGTTATTTTGACTTTGTGATAGAAAAAAAGTGGAGTTTCACATATTTAAGTAACCCGCACAAACCATGTGAGGAAAAACTGTGACTAGGTGAAGGTCCTAATGGGTCCAGAATGAATTGCAGAGGAACTGATGTAAGTGGGTATGTGGTGAAGGAGGATCAGGGGAGGCAGCAAAGGGAGCACGGTACAGCAGGAGGCAGGAATGAAAAAGGGATGGGTGTGGGAAGAGGGCAAAGGGCAGTGAATCTGATTGTGCCAATAGGATGGAATTGGATGAATAGATTGGAGGGGATGAATGGAAAGTGTGAAAGAAATGGAAGGGAGGTAAGCAGGCTAAGAGAAGCCAAAGAGAGTTGGCTAAACAAAGAGAAGATATTTGACCTGGAGCAAGTGGGGGAATGGGAAGGAAAATACATTGCATACCTGCCTTGTACAGGTACATGCTGTGAATGGCACCGGAAGATAAGTGATGAATCTGTGAAATAACTGTTCTGCAAGGAGGGGTTCGGGTCTTGTGATATAGTCTGTTTCATACAAAAAAACACTTTTGCAGAATTGTTTCAGTCATCCTTACCTAGCACTACACTGAGGAGCCTATAAAGAGAAACATCCAAAAACCAAAAGGTGGAAGTGAAAGAGGCAGACAGAGTTCTCAAAGGTAATGGTATGAGATGTTGATGAAAAAAGAAGAATGAAAAAACAAGCCATATTGACAGCAAGCGTGTCTAGCCACAGCACTGACATAATAGTACAGGGATGACCCACCCACACCCATCCAGGCTAAACTCTGTGCTGGTTCAAGAGTTATTAAGCACATATCCCCCTAGGACACTAGCTTTGGAACATGGACAAGATGCTCCATATAGGCAAAATTGTTGGGTTACGGGCTAACATACAGACACCCCACAATTTTAGTCTCAATGTCTGTTTGTCTCATCGTTTTTTCTTATGCAGTCTTGATCTCTGTCACACTCCCTCTTGCTCTCTGTCTCGCTTTGCTTCAGTTTTTATTGGTAATATTTGATCTCTCTGTCTCTCTTACTCACTTTTGCCCTCTCTGTGAGATGAAAGTATGAATCCATCAGTGAGATAGATCTGCACTTCAACATAGTCTTGCAAATACAGTGTCTGCACCATTATGCATAGATACCTTTAGTACATACCGGCTGATGCAACTTTTCCAGAATTCTTGAAAGTGATCTAGCCCTTCACACAATCCTTAAAGCAAAAGTAAGGAAAACGAAAAATACTGTTCCTATTTCCTCAGTTTCCTGTTAGTACATTGCTTCAAACAGGAAGCAGAGTGATGACATTGCCAGAAACATACATACACTCTCCCACAGTTCTCACCTATTGGCACAAGCAGAACCGAGTCTGTTTTTTCACTTCCTCTTCTTGTGTCTCTTACTCACTCTATGTCTCAGTCTCTACTCTGTGCGTATTTGCTACAGATGTTGTGTTAATACATCTTAAAAATCAGCCAAATTGAATGTATGTTGCATTGTACTGATACAGAAGTATAGGAGTTGTAGTTTTAATGGCCAGGCAGTCAAGCACTGTCTACAAAAACCGGACTACAAATATAAGAAGCCGATATTAATGTTGAATTCTTTTACTGTTTCAGCTCTTGTTTGCAAGCCTTTTTCATAAAACCTTCATCTGGAAAAGCATGTGCTCTGGCTTGGTGGATAATTATGTGGCCTCCATGGTCCTTAGCGGAGCTGCAGATGCCTTGGGCTATAGAAACGGCAGATGGGAATTCTGCAGAAAAGGATGGAAAATCCATGATGAACTGACTGAACTGGGAGGCGTGGAGAACATAGATGTGAAGCATTGGATTGTGAGTGATGACACAGTGATGCACATTGCCACTGCAGAGGCATTGGTGGAAGCTGGGAATGACATTGATCCAGCCAAACTTTATCCACTGTTAGCAAAGAAATACAAAGAATGTATGGAGGACATGGATGGCAGAGCTCCAGGTAATTCTACTAAAATCCTACAACATAAAGTCCTAGAATGTGTCGCTCACTGTGTGTGTAACCGCACATGCGCAGTGCGGACTCGCAGAACGGGCTGAAGGCTGACAGCCTGTCTGTGCTCCCGGCTCCGGGGCAGCAGCAGAGGCGGCTGGGAGACAAACTGTCAACCAGCACCTCCGCTACTGCCCCGGAGCTGGGAGCACAGACAGGCTGTAAGCCATCCGGAGCTCCCCGCTCCAGATCAACCTGTGTATACGGGCTTTGTAACTAGTGTTAAATATGTGGCATGAATCTTGACAGTAGGGATGGAAAGGAACCTGCTTTACACTGAAAACAAATAATCATGTTTCTGTGATTATTAGCAAACAGCATAAAACAGATCAGATCTATGTTTCTGATATCCCTGACTGGTGAAGACAACCGTAACCTCTCAATCCACATTCATACAATATAGAAAACCTAAAGCGTTGAAGTTGATTTTGTATGTATGAATGTAAATCTTTATTTATATGGCGCCACACAGTGTACGCAGCATCTTACAATAGACATATGTTACAATAAATAGGAGGGGATGAAATAAGTGCCACATTCATAGAAACAATAGGAGAGAGGTCCCTGCCCCAAGGAGCTTACAGTCTAAGGGATAACGACAAAAAATTGTCGTATGAAAGACAAAAATAAGTAATAAAATGCATGAACGACATATTTTCTATAGAGTGTACAACAAAAAAACTAGTAATGTCCGTTGTGTACGACACAACTCCAGAACTGACGGGCAAAGGGGCGGGGCTAGGGTGTGTCTAAACTATTCTCCAGTGTCGTATAGAGGAAAAGAAAATTTGTCGTAACTAACGACAAAAAAATGTCTTTCAAAAGACAAAATTTGTACGTTAAGAAAAAAGTGGAGGGAATGTGTTCTGAATGTGAGAATTTTTGTCTTTAGTTGACATTTTTGTCGTTAGTTAAGACATTTTTAAAGACATTTTTGTTGTTAAGACATTTTTGCCTTTAGTTAAGACATTTTTTTGTCATTACATACGACAATTTCAGTCAGGACAAACGACATATTTCCAATCACAACCGACACTCTCTGAATATATTAATGATCCCAATGACACTGTACTTTGAAAAGTCATTACAAATGACAAAAGCTACTTCGCTACTTCTTTGAACATATGGCCCTAAATTTTCTAAGAGTTGGAGTAATTTAGAGCAAAAGCAATTGTATTGTAGGGAATAAATAAACCTTTCCCAGGTTCCGTTGGATTAAATTGTCCGTTTAACTCCTTGAATGCCAGAGAGGTCTCCAACACATTTGCTTTAGAGATCTCACTAGCATTCAAGGGGTTAAAAGCCCCATTTAAGGCAACGGGATGTTTCTGTAGTTGTTAGGTTGCTCAGTTCTTAGTACTTCAGCGGGGGTGATGCACTAAGTAACATGGTGAAATTCTGCATCAAACCAAGAACACCATTACAAAGAATAAATATTCCAAATATACCCTTTGTTTCAGGTCTCAAACACATTGCAAAGCCATACATTGGAGACCTCTCTAATATTTTAGGGATTAACCCTTTGAGTGCAAGAGGGGTGCGCAATGCATTGCAGAGCAATGTGTTGCACGCCCCTCTGGCACTCAAAGAGTTAAAAGTTTGATTTAAATCAAATGGAATTTTTGTTCCCTGTGGTAAGTTTTTCACCAGAATTGCACCAATTTCTTACTACATCAGCCTCAGTGTCTATCAGCCACTTTCTTCAAGTACCCCTAACAGTCCAGGATTTCCCTGTCTGAGCACAGGTGTGGAAACAGTTGATATTTCTTTCTGATTATTGCACCTCTGTTCAGATAGGTAAATAAAACCAGCACTGTAAGGGTTACTTGAGGACTAAGGTTGATAAAAGTACCATTCAGTATCAGTTTCCTCTAACACTCCCTTAAAGCAGAACTTTCATCAGATGAACATAGAGGCTTAAATCATAATTACATTAGCGATATGCCTAGTTGTCTTTTCAAGAATAATCTCTGCTTTAAAGAAAAATATAACCTTTTCGACAGCTAGGCAGCAGGGAATAGAGCAGACATCTTGCAGAGCATCTCTGTGTCTGCTCTGTCCGCCCCCTTCAGCTCCATGATTGGTGAGTTGAATGCCTTTGTGCCAAAAGGCACCAGAAGGGATTGACTGCAGACGCAGAGAGCACCTACTGCAAGATCCCTGCCACTGCCTACCTGCATAAAACATTCTAGTTTTCTTTAATGTAATTTAATATAATTATGATTTAAGGCTCTATGATCATTTTATGAAAGTTCCGCTTTAAACTTTTGAGTACCAGAGGTGCGTGTAATGCATTGCAAAGCTATGTGTTACACACCTCTCTGGCGCTTAAAGGGTTAACTCACAGAGAGATTTCTAAAATGTGGGCTTTCGGTCTTCTTATGGTGCTTTGGTGCCATTAAAGGAGCAGTAAACTTTTTTTATGAAATAATTTATATTGTAGGGATTTTCCTACTGAGTAAAACAAGGGTACTCCCACTGCCGAGAGATTTATATTTCCAGAGTTATTACAGTTTAAACCCTTGTTTTTTTACATTAGCAGTGCCCTCTAGTGGTCAAATTCTAATTAGATTTCCTGTTAGATTCTAATGGAGAGGAAAGCCAAAAAAAAAGTCAGTGACTTAGAGTTCTCCATAGAATGTGATAGAAACTGCCAGTCACTTCCTGTCAGTTAGAACTATCAGGAAGTAAACACAGTAAATTCACTTCCTGATTATTTGAACTGCTATAATTTTTGAATAAAACATCTGACAGCGATGAGAGTAACCTTGTTTTATTCAGTGGGAAATGCTCTGTAAAATATGTGTTTTCGTAAAAAAAGTTTACTGCTCCTTTAAGTTCAATTCCATTTTTAGCTCAATGTTAGTTTTTTGCAGTTGCTGCCCAGTTATTCTAACAGAATGATTTTTTGTTCATACATTCTGCAATAATTATGTCTATTTCAACTGGAGCAAACACAGGTTAAAAAAAAGGCTGCTGTTGCTCGGTGCAGCTCCCACACTGCTCTTAGCAGCACCCACACAGCTCGTAGCAACCCAGGAACCCCTAGGATGGAATTAAACCATGAGTATTTTACTTGGCCACAAACCACAAGTTGGTGTGTACAATCCCCATAGACTCACTGTGTCAGGCTTTCAAGCTCAATACAGAGTGTCTGTGGGGACATGTATCACACAGGACTGTCCTTCCCTATACAGGAGAAGGGATACAGAGGGAACATCTAGGTTCTCCTTTCACACTCCGTTTTACTCCCCCTTTTGGTTTGCCGTGGGGTCACAATGTAGCCCCAGCTTAATCAGCCGGTCTGGTCTGCTCCCAATGGTACAGATCTACAGAGAGTGCACCTATCAGATGATATTTCTCTGTAACATCTTGTGGCCAGTGGGAGTCACCTCTGTATTTTAGTGAACTAGCATCTTAGGGCTCGATTCACTAAAAGTTGATCTGGCTTATCGCATGAGATGTACAGTGTGATATACTGTAATCCTGTTCATTTTTCCGATCAGTTCACTATTCATTCTTAGTAAATAACAAGATGTTTCATGAATATCACGGAAGCAGTAATAACAAACAAAATGTACTATTGAAGATTCGTTGTTTAACCCTTAAGAGCCAGAAGGGTATGCAAGTCATTGCTATTTAATATAAAACATTAAGGGGGGGATTCACTAAGTGGAGATAAAGAGATAATAAAGTGGAGATGACTTCTCCAGTTTATCACGTCTCTAGTTCCTATGTTATTTTATGGAGCCTATGCACTAAGATCTCCAAAACTGAAGAAATCTTAGTGCATAGGCTCCATAGAATAACATAGGAATTGAAGAAGTAATAAACTGGAGAAGTCATCTCCATTTCATCCCCTCATTATCACAGCTTAAAAGGATAGTAATACTTCATTTTATCTTTATTTTATTTTGTAGGTATTAAAAAAACATGAAGAACGATATAAGTCTCATCTCTCAAACGTTTATGGTTTGAGAGATATTCAAAAGCAAAGTTTCCCCTCCTGCTCCTTTTACCTAGTGTAAACCATCTCTTCTCAGATGTGGAATGAAGTCCATAGACCAGACAGATAACAACAGGGGACAATCTTCTTCCTATGAGAACAAAGAAAGCCCTGCAACCCCTCTCTGCAATCTACCTGGGCACCTCCCTTCTGCTCTGGCTGAAGGGAGGGGGTTACTTTGCCATTGAATTACTCTTGAACTACAACTCTGACAGAATTGAAATAACACTCTCCAAAGTCCAAATACTATGATGATTAATTAGAGATGCTTTTATTATAAAACATTACTATCCCTTTAATGCAGTGTTTCTCAACGTTAGTCCTCAGGGCACACCAACAGTGTAGGTTTTCAGGTTGTTCCTGCTTAATCACAGGTGAGTAATTAGTGGCTCAGTCATTGTGATTGATTCACCTGTGACTGGAGCTGAGAATCACTGGTTTAGTGAATATTCCCCTAATTGTTTCCTCCTAAGTAACAAACACACTCTCAAACTTGTTGGGAGATTTTTCAGAATCCAATACATCGTGAACATTTTTAACCCCTTAAGGACCGGCCTGCACGCACTGAGCATTTTTTTTTTTTTGCTGGATCTGATTCCGGACTCCCAGAATGGCGTGCAGCCGCACGGGGAGCCTGGAATTCCATGACGGTCCAGGACCATCATGGGTCCTTAAGGGTATAACAAGCTATGATGGTCTAGGACTGTCATGGGTCCTTAAGGGGTTAATTAATCTGCATTTTCCTGATGTGGTCACCATGTGCTACTCTTCTTATCACACACGTGGAGATGTAGTCCGTGATTTAAGTTTTCCCACACAGTGCATCATAGAAACATACTTACTTTTGGATACCATTTGGCATTACTGCAGTCTGATTAAAAGCATATATTTTTGAGCTGTGAAAACTTTTTTAAAAAGTACCATTGACGTACTCAACAGGATTAATCCTGTTATGTATTTTTTCATAAAAATACTCATTAAAAGAGATAGTAATATATCAAAATAAATGAAGCTCTGATTAATCTTCGTAGTTTTTGGGCCATGCAGAGTTTTATTACAATAGTGTCCAATATGTAGTTAAGGAGTAAAGAATTATAAAGTGTTCCCTCCTGCCCCTTTTACCTGTTCTAAGCTGTCTCCCCACAGATGTGGAATCCAGTCATGGAGCCGGACAGCTTGCAGTGAGAGACAATCTTCTTGCTGTGAGCATAGGGAAAACCCTTTCCCCCCCCCCTTGATGAAGAAGGGCAGGTTTTTCCTTATGCTCACAGTAGATTGTCCCTCGCTGTGATCCATCTGGACCGTGTTTCAATGGAGCTTTACATAGGTAAATGGGACGGGAAGGGGATACTTTATAATTCAATTACTCTTTAAGTACACATCGGACAGGATTATAATCGCGCTCTACATGACCCCAAAACTGTGAAGTTTAATCGGAGCTTTGTTTATTTTAATATTTTACTATTGCTTTAATAACACTTTTAAACCAATATTACAGATTTTGATTCCCTGCTGACTCTGCCTATATATTGTTGCCTGTCTTTCCTAAATCTCTCTGTGTCTGTCACTGTTTAGGTCAGATATGTCAAACTCCTGTACAGTCATGGACCATATTCTCAAACTTTCCCTCCTAGGTGGGCCACAACATTGGATGCTGGGGTCTGTGTGTGTTTATATATGTACACACACCCACACCCACACACACACATATTATATCTAATAAATATGAATTTGTGAATGTTGGGATCTGTGATACATTGCCTGACACCCCAGCCTCGTTGGATTGTCCACTGGTATGGCAACCCAGCTTTGTTCTATTGTCCCGTGTATCAACAGAAGCACCCACAAACTGTCTGCTTCCCCAGCCTTGTCCCTCTTGTATGCACAGACTCACACATACACAGTCTGATGCCACAGCATTGTTTTACATAGTAGATGTAACATAGTAGATAAGGCTGAAAAAAGACATGCGTCCATCAAGTCCAGCCCATGCCAATAACACCCCTGTTGATCCAGAGGAAGGCAACAAAAAAGCCCTCTGGAGCAATTTCCAATGTAGGTGTGTGTGTGAGTGTGTCAAATAGTTCCCCGGCTCAATATCCTATTTGCTTTGAAGCCATCTGTCATAACTGTCAATATTGTTCTGTGCTAGATAGGCATCCATTGCTTTTTTGAATGCAGTTACATTATCTGCAAGCACAGCATCCCGAGGCAAAGAATTCCATAGCCTTACCGCCCTTACTGTAAAGAATCCCTGCCTGTGTTTTAGTCGAAAGCGCCTTTCCTCAAGTCTTAATGGATGACCTCTTGTTCTTAGCTCAGCTCTTTGCATAAATAATTCATTGGATAGTTCTTTGTATTGGCCTTGAATGTATTTGTAAATGGTAATCATATCACCCCTTAGACGTCTCTTTTCTAATGTAAACAAACCCAGTTTGGCTAGTCTCTCTTTGTAACTCAGATCCTCCAATCCCTTTATCAGTTTTGTTGCACGTCTCTGCACCTTTTCCAGTTCCGTAATGTCTTTTTTTAGAACAGGCGCCCAAAATTGTACTCCATATTCTAGATGAGGCCTAACCAAGGATTTATACAGAGGTAGGATAATATTAGCATCCCTTGCTTCTACACCTCTTTTTATGCAGGCTAGTACTCTATTTGCTCTTGCAGCAGCTGAGTGACTCTGCACACTGCTGTGAAGACTATTGTCTATCAGTACACCTAAATCTTTCTCTAATGAGGATTTCCCAAGTTGTTTCCCATTTAGAGTATATGTAGCAAGTTTGTTTCTACAACCCAAATGCATAACCTTACATTTATCTACATTAAATGACATCTGCCACTTTTCTGCCCATTCACTTAGTTTATCTAAATCCTTCTGTAGGGAAAAAACATCGAGCTCTGTATGTATTTCCTTACATAGCTTAGTGTCATCAGCAAAGATTGAGATGCTACTTTCAATTCCCACTTCTAGATCATTAATAAACAAATTAAAAAGCATTGGGCCCAGGACTGAACCCTGCGGTACCCCACTTATAACCCTAGACCAATTTGAAAAAGTTCCATTTACAACAACTCTCTGCCATCTATCATTTAACCAGTTCTCAATCCATGTACAGATACCACCACCCAAACCGAAGCCTTTTAATTTATGCAGTAACCTGTTGTGAGGCACTGTGTCAAAGGCTTTTGCAAAATCCAAGTATACTACATCAACAGCAATTCCCCTGTCCAAATTACTACTCACTCTTTCATAAAATGCAAGTAAATTAGTCTGACATGATCTGTTCTTCATGAAACCATGCTGATTCCTACTAATGATATTGTTTGTCTTCACATAGTTCTGAATACTATCAGTTAATAACCCTTCTAGTATCTTACCCACTATGGAAGTCAAGCTCACAGGTCTATAATTTCCTGGTTTGGATCTTGCTCCCTTTTTAAACAATGGAACTACATCAGCTTTCCTCCAATCACAGGGCACTATGCCTGATGAAATTGAATCAATAAATATTAAGTATAATGGTTTTGCTATTACTGAACTAAGTTCCTTAAGTACCCTTGGGTGTATACCGTCCGGTCCAGGCGCTTTATTCACTATAACCCTTTCCAGTCTCTTTTGGACCTTGTCCTCAGTAAGCCATGTAGATGTTGGAGGAAATTCCATGGTTTTGTCTGTTTGCCCATAGCTTGTCATTTCTGCTTCCTTTGTATATACTGAAGCAAAGAACGTATTTAGGGTCTCAGCCATAGCTTTATCCTCACTAATCAATTCACCTGTTTCAGTCCTAAGAGGACCAATATCAACCTTAACTTAAGTATAATTACTTTTAGTTGTAATTATAGATTTTAGGACACCACTTAATAAATCAGGATTAAAAAATCTCAATGTGCTTTACTCCTCCCATTTCCCAGACCCTGGATCTGTTTCTCATTCATTAGTATATGTATATTGCATAATATATGACCCTGTATTCATAGGTTTGTGTTCTCAATGCTATTCTTTAATTTCTGCCTATACACAGGAGGTACCTGTATGGACAATGCACTGAGTCTACACCCTGAGACCCCTGATGGCTGGAAGATTCCATTTGAAAAGTATGGAGGAGGCTGCGGTGCAGCTATGAGAGCCATGTGCATAGGACTGAGGTTTCGGCACCTAGAGCAGCTGGATGATCTGATCCGAATCAGCATAGAGAGTGGAAGGATGACTCACCACCACCCCACTGGATACCTAGGCTCACTTGCTGCTGCTCTGTTCACTTCATATGCTATAAACCGTAAGCCTTCCCACGAATGGGGGAGAGCACTGCTAGATGTCTTGCCCAAAGCCAAGACCTATGTAAAGGAATCTGGCAGAGATGTTCAGCAAAATCTAGATACATGGTGAGTTATTTATATAATTTAATAATTAAGACACACGTTAATTCCTATATCTCTTACGTCCTAAATGGGACACAGAAACCTGTCTGGAGGGCAGAGCACTTTGGTAAAAAGGTTTCTGGAGGTGGAGACTCCCTCCCTACGTCACTTCAGTGACCTTTCAAGGTGTGGCTCATTCCACAAAGTGGTTGAGTGCCTCTTAGGCCTACAAGAATCAAATCTCTGCAGAACAGCTGTGTAAGGAGGCGATGTGGTTTTATCTTCAAACATTTGTCAAACACTAAATAGGACTTCAGAGAAAGGATATTTTTGTTTATTTACAGATAAATAATTTTCTTTTAGTCCATATGGAACACAGGACTTCCAGCCCAGAGAAGAAACAGCTGTTTGAGTTCCAGACAGGGGTCCTTTTGGTTCTCTGGTCTAGGTGACCCCCTTCCCTGCCCTTTTTCTCTTTTCTTTGATCTTTTTTTTAGGAAAGTGTCCTGTCCTCCTGACCATATAATATTTGCCCTGTAGTTCCTGTTTTCTATATAGACTAAAAGAAAAGGATTTATTGGTAAGTACACACAAATCTCCTTTTAGAAACTGGCTTAGTGAACCTCTCTAAGACCTCTGTCATCCACACAAGTCAAAACACTTTGGTAATCACTTAGGTGACATGTCTGTGTTGCTAAATTTAGGCATGAGAGTGACAGGAGCACTGGTGGTCAAATAATATCCTATTGTCATGTAGTCAGAGATGAGGCAAGAGACAAGTATTGTAAAGTAACTCCACTTTATTAAAATAGGTACACGTAATAGGAATATCAAAAAGCACAATACAAGTGAGAGAGCAACCCTAATCTGGAGCAAGGAACTCCTACGAGAAATAGGAGACTGCTCCGGAGGGTCTCACTATAGAAGCCTGGAGACGTGGATATGACCTAGCCACTTTCTAGAATCAGACAAGGCAGCGATAATGCCCACAGGTATAAAGAGTAGTACTAGGCCGGAGCCACAGGTCAGCACCAGGATGAATGGTCAGACAAGCCAGGGGTCAAGCACAGAGCAGGTAGTCAGCCAGAGCCACAGGTCTGAACCAGATAGGATAGTCAGACTAAGCCAGGGGTCCTACATGGAGTGGATAGTCAGACAGTGCCTCAGGTCAGCACCAGGATGGATGGTCAGACAAGCTAGGGGTCAAGCACAGAGAATACTAGAAACACAGGATACTACTGCACTGGAAACCACGCAAGGGTGAATGACCCAGGTGTCCAGGCAGTGTTTTAAGCAGCCGGGAGTGGAAGAGGAGGAGCACACACCGGGGACACAGTCCCTTTAAGGGCGATGCGCACATCACAGGAGGATTCCCCAGATCACGCGCTCCTGCCCAGACTGGAAGGGGAACAGTTGCGGTGTGAACTCCCCGAGGAGGCCGCAAGGTAATATGACACGTATGCTGAACTCCTTATATTCCAGAGGTGGTGAAAATATGGGCCATGAGTTGGATCTGGCCTGCATGATGATTTTCCTAGTGTATTAGGCAGGGGTCATGTGTGTTTTATATATACAATACTACAATAATGCATTGAAGAGCTACAACAGGAAAGCAAAACTTTTGGTATGAAGATGAATATCAACAAAATGCGTCATGTTTAACAAATTTGCCATACCAAGGAGAATCACAGTATATGGACTAGGACTAGAAGTTTAAAAAACAAAAAGGAAGGGCACCAAGGATCGCCCTAGTGCAATAAATACTATGAGGCACGTGTCCACCACCAAAATTTACCCACGCGTGGGTACTCACAAGATTGAGGGCTATTAAATCACTTATTTGAATAACAGCTAATGTGCTTGCTGAGATGTATATCCTGACTCAGCTCAGGAAACGAAGTGCTCCAAGACTTTATTTATCACTGTTAGGCAGCTTTTTCACACTCACTTTAAGTGGCAAACAATCTCAAATTGCACAATATTGTAAGCTATTACATTTTAAAAGAAGAAAAAATATATTGTTGGAGTTGTTCGTGTGTGTTTTGGGACAGAGCAGCCATTGGGATCACCGAGTGGAGACAGTGTGAGATCTCCACTATCTTGATTGTCAATCCTGGTTATCCCCAGAGGTTGACCATAAATAAATGTGAGTACGTTTCTTGAATACATATATTTAACAGATTTATGGAACTTCTTACACTACTGGGAGCTTTTCTGTTTTTGTTTTTTTGAGAAATAGATAAGTTTGTTTTACATTGGACAGGAAATGTCAACAGATGGAAACACCATGATAGAAACTGAGCAACAAATAAAATTGGCACAGCAAGTATTTGGAAAACTTAGTAATGCAGTCTTTAAGACAAATTTACCTCTGTGCCTCAAGCGAATGGGTTTTAACCAGTGTATCCTCCCAGTCCTTACGTACTCTATGAAACATGGACACTGAATGCCAAAGCCATACAAAAACATAAGGATACATAGAGAAGAATGGACTAGCAAATTCTAATCTTAACAAAAAGGGAAAAAAATGCGTGCGTGGATTCATCAGCAAACAAAGGTCTAATTATGTAATTTAAAGACTAAAGCACCTGAAATGGAAATGGACAGGCCACATAGCAGGAAGAGCTGAAGGCAGATGGACCAAACAAATCTTGCAATGGATTCCACTTGATACTAAGTGTCCACGAAGAAGACCAAAGACAAGATGGGTAGATGAAATTACCAAATTTGTTGGTATACAGTGGCAACAATAGGCACAGGACCAAAGTTGTTGGAGGCTTGCTGAGGAAGCCTTCATCTTGCATGGGATCAACAATGGCTGAAGATGATGATATAAACATCATCCTATACCTTTTGTTGCCACTGTGTACCAACAAATTTGGTACTTTCATCCAACAATTTTGTCTTTGATCTTCTTCGTGGGAGTTTAGTATCAAGTGGAATCCATTCCAAATGTGTTTGGTCCATCTACCCTCAAGTTGTCTTGCTATATTTAGTTGTACAATACAGCTACTACCTGATGAAAAAATGTATAAAGAGATGTGGCCTTCAGATCCTAATAATTGCCCACCCCGTCATACTCAAAACTTGGGTCTGCTCATAAAGGATGTGCTCACCCTTCTGGCACCAGGGAGATGAGCAATGCCTTCAAGCCTCCTCTGTGTAAGTTACCTTTGAAGTAGTTTGTGAGTTTGCATTACCACCATATAATATAGGCAGTTACACATGACTCCTGTATTATAGGAATTTGGTGGTAATTTTTGTGCACCAAACTCCTATAATACAGTAACCATGTGTAAATGCATATATTATATGGAGGTAATGCAAACTCACAAACTACAGCACCACTTACACAGAGGGGGCTTCCAAGCATTGCTTATCTCTCTCATGCCAGAAGTGTAAAATTCCTTGATTGCTTCAAGAGCCCGGTTGGAGCAACTTCTCATGTCTTTTGCTCAAAACCTAGAACCACAACTGTGTCTCTAGCACCCAGTGGGTTATAGAGTATATATATATATATATATATATATATATATATATATATAGTTGAAGGACTGAATGTGATTAAAAAAAGAAAACCACTAAGGGAATCTAGTGCAGACCTACTGTACCATACAGGAGAATGAACAATTCCCGTGGGCTTCAGCCCCTTGAATGCTAGAGAGATCTTAGTGCACTGTGAATTCGCTGGTGCCTCTAGAATTCAAAGGGTTAAAATATGCATTAACCCTTTGAGTGCCAGAGGGGTACACAACGCATTGCAAAGCAATGCGTTGTGTACCCCTCTGGCACTCAAAGGGTTAAAATCGGTCAGCTTTTTGCAGCGTTTATTATCCCCTATAGTGTAGTTGGTTGCCCCAGTATTTCTCTACTTTTCTTTTAAATATCGATGTATAACGGATAAGCAGACTTCTCACTATGAATGATTCAACATAACTCTTACAGTGGATGATACACTTACAGGAAATCTAAGTCCAGATGTCAGGGGGGTGACTGACCACCCAGGGCACAGTCTTGAAAGCACCGCAGGATGAGTGTATAGAATAGACAGAGTAGAGAACTATGTATAATGCGGGGTTCAGGAAAAGAGCAGTTTTGGAATAAACTATCTACCTGATAGTGAGCAGATGAAAATTCCCATTGATTTTATTGGGTTTTTTTAACCCCAATAATGACAGATAAATCCCCAATGCATTGCTTTGTAAGTTCCACATAAGAACTGCAGTGTATTTTAATTTATCATTTTTGCCCTTTGCTGCCTTAGTGGGTTTTTGTTAGCCTTTCTATTCCAGTTAATTACATTTTACACTACTAATTATTCCTTCCTTTTTTGACTTCTGATCAAGTTCACGAATCACAGCTCTAGCACCTCGGTTTTCCACCTATATTATTTTCCTATAAATCTTATGCTTCCTTCTATATCACTGTAAACCTTGGCAACAAGTATAATGATTTGTCTGAATTTTTCAGAGGGCTGTAAAGCCTTTATAAACCCATTGGTTCCAGATGCTCACTGTTCACACCATTTGTGAATCCCTTCCTCCATAAACTCCTTTTATCATTTTGTTCCCATAAGGATGGGCCCTCTAATCAGACCGACCCAACCCTTATGTCTCTCACATCAAGGTTTCTCTTTGTCTAGGTTATACCACAACTAATCACACCTTTCCAACTCTCAACACATCCTTCCTTCTCTGTCACCGTTAGTCTTTACAGCAATTTTTTTTTTAATTAAACATTTCTAACATAGCATACAGGTGATTATGAAAGCTTTTTATATAACCTGTTTCTATCCTCTAGGTCTTACTTTGAAAATATGTGGAGATCGTATCTTACCGAGAGGGGCATCTTAGATGGAAGTTCTCAACCAAAGTTCCCAGAAACGTATGATGTGGAAGAAAGAGATGAGTTTTATGCTTCTGTCAGCTACAGTGGTTGGGGTGGCAGCAGTGGGCATGATGCCCCCATGATTGCCTATGATGCCATTCTTGGCTCTGGAGACAACTGGACTGAACTTTCTCACCGGGCATTCTTCCATGGAGGTGACAGTGATTCAACTGCTGCCATTGCAGCTGCTTGGTGGGGGGCAATGTATGGATTCAAGGGTGTCAGTAAAGCCAACTACAAGAATTTGGAATACAGAGAGAGACTGGAGAAACTGGGAAAGGATCTGTACCATCTGACATGAGAATTAGGGTGGGGCATGTGCCATAGGTGAAAACTGTTCTTTTTCACACCCTGCTGCACTTTCTGTTACTGCATACTATGAGCTCTAATAACTTTTCAATAAAACATCTTTCAGTAGTGGGAGTACTCTTGTTTTACTCATGGGGATAAACACTACAACATATTTTTTTTTTTACATTTTAAGTATTACTATCCCTTTAACTCTTATTTCCGCTTTGCTTCATAAATCTGCCTCACAGTGCCTTAAACCACTTAGTGCCTGAGCTAGATATCAAACGCATTGTGTTGCAATGAGTTGGATACCTCTCTGGCACTCAGATGGTTAACCCTTTGTGCAGTGCTTTGCAATGCATTCTGCACCCCTCTGGTGCTGAAAGGGTTACAAGAGTTATCAGTTATGCCTCCTAATAAACCACCGTTCATTACTATGGCCATAAAGCTAATGAACACTGAATTCTGCTCTTGTAGATTGTTCATAGGGTAGTATCTTCAATCCTGGAAGTCATGTCCAAAGGAGGCGGACATAACTATTGCTGCCATTTTTTTCACTCTGAAGCAGGCAGGATGAATGAACCTGTTTAACTATTTAAGGGCCAGTGTGGCATACAATACATTGCATACATTCACCTCCAATTCTTAGTCAGTCTTGTATGTATGTTAAATTTATGGAGGTAGATTGCTGGTGGCAGTTTTTGCAAATTGGAGCAGGCAGATTGCATGGGCATGATAATCAATTAATTGCACATTTCTCTGGCCCTTAAAGTGTTAAGATTACCATGTGCAGTGGGCGAAGTTTGAGGTCTTGTGCGTGTAATATCGACATATATGATGAAAAGAACAGCTCTATTTCTAGTCTCTTTAAATTGTACACTTGCCTATGTATTTATAAGATTTTTCTATATCTGTACATATTGTGTACATTATTGTGTTTATAAATGCTTTTGGACCTATACCTCATCACTCTACGTGGTATATAGGAACCCGCTTTTGGACTATTTTCACACTGGTGATTTAAACAGCGATGCCTAGGTGCGTTGGCCCTTCGTTTAAAGCTGAGACGAGCATCACAACCTCCAATGTAAAATATTTGCTCTAAGGCTGCCATGCAGAACAGTTCTGCTGAAACTTCCTGGCCTTAAAGCATGAATGCAGGGAAGTTACTTCAATTTGCAACAGGCTGTGTCACACTGTGAAAACCGCTAGCGCGATCAGCCTGACAGCACATTGTTCTATTTACTTGGTGTACATTAAAACACAGTGCTAATGTCATCAGTGTGAATTAACACTTATTGTGTTTTCCCTTTGTACAAGGCCTTACATGTTTTGTTAGGAATAGCATTTTAGATGGGTGCACACATTTGCTATCCCCTTAGCTTATTTACATATCTCAGATGCAACAATGGCAAAGAGGCCATTTTAAATAGTAAAGTGTCTGAAACATAGATGTAAAATAGTCACAATGTTTAGGAAATGACAGTGTGTGATTCAATTTGCACTACACTTGGGGGAGGAAATATTTATTACTCCAGCTATTGGAGACTACAATTCCCATCATCGCCAACCAGCTAGGGTTGCCATCCGGCCGGTATTTTACCGGCACGGCCGGTAATTAGTGCACTGGAGCAGGTGGTGGTATAACTACTATACCGGCAATTAAAAAGCCGGGATTTGTGTGCATCCGGGGAGGGGAGTGAGGTGACAGAGCAACGAGTGGCAGAGAATATATAAATTATGGGGTCATCGGTCCCCTGGTTGTGTGTGCAGCATGCTGAGCCTATATGCTTGTGTGCCATGCTGCCAGTGTCTCTCTGGTGTTATGTTATGTGCCGGCACCACCGGCATGTATCTGATGTCACGCATCAGCGACATCACACGCATGCCGCCTGCCACCACCAATGTTCCAGGAGGAGAAAAGACTCTCTTTACGCAGAGCAGACTCAGTCAAGCAGCAGCACATCACTGGCTCTGAAACAACGTGGACTGGTGTATCACATGACACTTATCTTTTACACATATAAAAAGGCAGGTTCCCAGCAATTAAACTGTATTCCCATGTACTGTCAATTTAAACATTTATAGGATTTATATTTACCAATGAACTAAGCCAAACAGTTTTTTTGGGGGTGGGGTTATCCATCTATGAGTGTCTAATTTGTTTCTAGACCTTAAAGGAATAGTAATGTTTCACAAAAACAGCAGCTACAATTAATCTTCATAGTATTTGAACCATAGAGATTGTTATTTAAATATTGAAGAAAAAGAAAAAAAGAAAACACTGTATCATTGGGCACTCAAACTACTCTTCACCATTTCAGTTCACACACAAAGGATCATATTATATAGGAGAGATGGGACCTATACTTAATTTAAGGAGATATCTTACATGGGGTTCATGAAGGAACCCAACCCTATTACGTACACCAACTTTCGTGATTCTAACAGTCTTATTGGAGAATAGGTGATATTAAAGAAAAATTACACATTAAAACTTAGCACTTAATATAAACTATAAAATCCAAGTCAAATTCCACACCCATACTTTTGTTTTTATAAAAACATATATTTTCATGGGTCTCAGGGCATATACTTTCTTTGTCTTTTTAGATAGTATTATAGAGGTGACTACATCCAGATCTCATGATCATTATCTATCGCGTGAATCTCAATCTCATAACGTGACCAATTATTTCTTTATCCACATATTCAGAATGGTACGTGTCTATAAACTGTCTTAAGTTGATTAATCACAGATTCATTCAGGCATCAATTTTCATCGTCTTATTATGACAACTTGTTGACAGCTGTATCACATTCATCAACAGCATATGTTAATTCAGACATCTATTTAAATGTTCTTATTGTAACAGTTGACAACATATCTTAGCTTTTTTGAATGATCAACGGAGCCGTATCAGTAGTTATTTTTGAATCTCGCACATCTACTGCTTATTTCTGCTCAAAAAATCAATGCCTATTGTCATGTGAAAGTATAGTATTGTACTCCAGTACTTTTGCTGGAGCACCCCCAAAATCTACGATTATCCAATAGTAAGATCTATATCAAATGTGTCACCAAACTAAATTACTTATATCTTACTGTATGTATATGTCTGTACCCTGAATTATTGTTTCCGGGGCTGAATCCAGCTTGCCAAAATCTATCTAATATGTTTCTAGTTATACATTTAGCCTGAAATCCTACGTCTACCGAGACTCATTTATTACGCTGTGGGCACCATCCTTTCACCGATAAAGTTCTTTAATATATTTTATAAGGGTTGAGTGTCCACAAGGTACAATCCATTTTATTTATTTAAATATTGTCAGAGTTGTAGTTCAAGAGTAATTGAATGATAAAGTATCCCCCTCCCATCCCTTTAACCTAGTTTAAGCCACCTCCCCTCAGATGTGGAATGTGGTTGCTTGACCAGACAGATAACAGCAAGGGACAATCTTCTTACTGTGAGAACAATGAAAACCCTGACCCCCTTGACATGTTTTTTAGGTTTTTCCTTATGATCATGGAAGATTGTCCCGCTCTGTGATCCATCCAGGCAGTCTTTCTGCTCTGAGGTGAGCAGTGTTAATTCAGTAAAAGGGGCGGGAGGGGGATACTTTATCAATCAATTACTCTTGTACTATACCTTTGACACTACTGAAAAAACACTCTCCAAGGCCCAAATACAATGATGATTAATTAGAGCTGCTTTTATTACGAACCATTACTATCCCTTTAAGAAGTAATGACTAAGTATGGTTCAAAACACTGTTTGGGCTACTACTGTGCTTCAGGATATCCACAGTGCTGTATGAGAACTGAGCTCCTGGCACCCAGTACTTGTAACGAGGAGCCTGAAGCTAAATTTTGTAGGGTCATGCAAAATGAATTGGTTCTGCCCCTTTTGTGGCTTCTTCCTTTTACGGCTCCTCCCTTTTGTGGCTCCGCCCTCACCGACCCACAACTATGGCCGGTATTTTTTTGAGGGAAAAGGTGGCAACCCTACAACCAGCCAGTGTCTGGATGGAGTTGGTGGAAGTTCTAGTACTCAACAGCTGGGCTAAGAAAGGTTGCCTACTTCGATACTATGCATACTTTATCTGTCTGTCCTTCTGAGAGAACTGGTGAACTTCTATTTCACTTCTCTCCCTGTTACATTCTTTGTGATGAGTTTTGGAAGTTTCCTCACACTTACCACAACTTACAATTCTGATTCTACTGCTACAAGAACATGTGAGTCCTGTGACTTTGTGCTGGTGAATTGTCCAGCACACCTTCACACATTGAGCATGTCAGATCACTGAGCTGTCTGCCTGGATTTAGTCTTAGTACTGCTCCCTTCCCTGCTGCATTACTGTGCCTATTGACTCTACTGGACCAATACTGGTGAGTCACTCACTGCGAGTTATATTAAAGTGAACTGCACCCTAAGATTAAGTGGCTCTTATTTTGTTAAACAGGAGTAAAGATGCTGAGGCTTTGCATCCTAAATTAGCACCATATTTATAGATAATTGTTTTGTAATGTGTTGAACCTTCATAGTGTCCTCTGTTTTGAAAAGTTTAGCTAAAGGTCTTGAAGGGGACCAAAACAAAGACTCAATAAAGCTGCCTACATACCGCATTTAATGTCCCATGGGTGCTTCCCTTTCTGTCTGCAATGTTTATATTGAAGAAATGTGTGTGTGTTTATATTTATATTATATATAAATTATATACTGTCACAGCTTACCTTGGTTTCAGCGGCTGTTCATGCCGCACGGATGACGCAGGAACATGGCAGCTGTTGGACGCATCAGAGCAAGATGCGTCATCTGCAGGCACAAGGCTTTAGAGTGTAGCAGGCCTCTGTTTTATGCCATGCTTCCTGTAGTCTCCTCTGACCTACTTTCTCCCTCTGAGCCTGCTCCTCCTACCTACTTCCTGAGGAGGGGTTTAAAGGGCAGACTGAGTCCTGACTCAGTTGCCCTTGCATTGTAGTACAATATAGTACAATATAGTTCTGTTTCCCTTGGGTTCTGTGTATGACCTGGCTAGTTTGACCATCTATTCTGGTGCTGACCTGTGGCTCTGTCTGACTACTCTTTTACCTGCTCCAATTGTGTAGTGGACACCCAATCTGGTGTGGACCTGTGGGTCTGGCTGACTACCTGAACTGTGTATGACCCGTCCTGTCTGTCCATCCATTCTGGGGTTGACCTGTGCGTTCCGATTTGGCTTAGACATTCTTTCTGGTGCAAACCTGTGGCTCTGGCTGACTACCCTCTCCGTGTATGACTTGGCTTGTCTGACTACCCACTCTGGTGTTGACCTGGGACTCTGTCCACTGCGCATCCTGCATACCAACGATTCAGTGGATATCCTATCTGGTGCAAACGTGTGGCTCTGGCTGACTACCCACTCTGTGTATGACCCGGCTTGTCTGACTATCCTTTGTGGTGCTGACTTGGGGGCTCTGTCTGTTTCCTCCTTGGGTTGGTCCCCGCTCCATAGACACCACTCCTACTGCGGACCTGGGGCTCTATCAGTCTCCTAACTTACTGACTGTAGGCTGAGTCAGTGCTAATCCTTTGGGCGTTCTGAATTAACTCAAGGATCCAGTGGGCTGAGGCCTAGTCTCGGACAGTGTGGTGGATCTAATGGAGGACTGCTATTTCTGATACAGTGCTTGCCTCTTTGATCACCCTCTGTGTATTATCTGTTTACGTGCATTACTGTGATTTTTCTAATAAAAGATTGTTTTACTTTACCGTACTGACTCCTGGTTTATTCCTGGGAACCGTGACACATACTGCATTGGCAAAAGAATGTGGACATCTTTTATAATTAGTGTATTTGGCTATTCCAGCCACACCCATTGCTGACAGGTGCATAAAAGCAATCATAAAGCCATGCAATCACCAAAGACAAAGATTAGCAGTAGAATGTCCAATATTTCAGTGATTTTCCTATATGTAATTTTGTAAAATTTCTGCTCTGATGGAGCTGCCCTGGTCAACTGTAAGTGTTGTTGTTGTTGTGAAGTGGAAATATCTAGGAGCAACAACAGGTCATCCGTAAAGTGGTATGCTACACAAGCTCACAGAATGAGACTGTGAGAATGCTGAAGCACGTAGCATGTAAAAAAATAATCTGTCCTCAGCTGCAACAATCGCAACAGAGTTCCAGACTGCCTCTGGAAGTAAAGTCAGCACAAGAACTGTTGAGAAGGAAATGGGACTCCATGGCTGAGCATGGCTGGAGTGGAATAAAGTTTGCCACCATTTGACTCTGGAGCAATGGAAACTCATTTTCTGGAGTGATGAATCAAGATTTACCATCAGGCAGCTTGACAAATGACTCTGGGTTTGGCGCTTACCAGGAGAACTCTACCTGCCTAACTGCATAGTGCAAAATCTAAAGTTTGGTGGAAAAGGAATAATGGTCTGGGGCTGATTTTCTTGAGTTGGGCTAGGTCCCTTAGTTACAGTAAAGGGACATCTTAATTCTACAGTATGTAAAAACAGTCTAGACAATTCTATGCTTCCAACTTTGTGGCAACAGTTTGGAGAAGGCCCTTTCCTGTTTCAGTATAACAATAGCACCATTCACAAAGCGAGGTCCATACAGAAATGGTTTGTTGAGATCTGTGTGGACGAACTTGACTGACCTTCACAGAGGCCTGACTTCAAATGCATAGCACATGTTTGGGATGAATTGGATTGCCAACTGCGAGCCAGGCTTAATTAACTTATGGCTGAATGGAAGCAAACCCTCACAGCAATGTTACAACATCTAGTGGAAAGCCTTCCCAGAAGAGTGTAAACTATTACAGCAGCAAAGGGGGACCAACTCCATATTAATGCTCATGATTTTGAAGTGAGATGACAAGTAGGTGTCCACATAATTATGGCTATGTAGTGTTTGTGTATATATAATATATATGTATCAAATTTTGCAGACTATAAGACACAAAGTAAGAATCAAAGGTCAAAAAGGAACCTTCCTAAAGGAGAAAGGTCAAATGGGCCAAAAAAGAACCCTCTATGGAGGCAATCATAAGAAGCAGCATTTAGATTACAAAAACTTTATAGCCACACATAACAAAATACAGTTTCTTGATATAATTAAAAACCTTAAAAACATTGACACATTGGGGAAAAAGAGAGGCAACCAAAATCATTACGAATAAATCATAACAAGCCTAACACACAACTCCCACAATATGCTGGAGCAAGGCTTGGAAGGATAAAAACAGACAATTCTCCTATGCACAACATATATATAATAGAATGATGATATCGAAAGACACAAATAATAAAGTGCTAATGCATTAAGTGAATATCTAATCCACATCATAATTGCCTGGTTTGCAAGCAACTTTTTAGACCGTTCAAAAGAAGTAATTATTTTTAAATCTCGCTATTGAGACTCTGCTGAAGAGCTTCCTTGTGTCAGCTGACACGGATCTCCTTCTGTCAGCTGTACAGCTGACATCAGGAGAAGAGGAACTTTAGTGGAAGATATCTTTCAAACCATAGCAGTTTGAGAAATAGGATTTGTGGCATTTAGCTTATTTTTTAATCTCTACAAAACTCTAAAGATTTTTTTATGGGACATTACTGTCCCTTTAACACATTCCGTCTTCCATATGGAAAGAAAAACACTAAAACAGATTTATTTTGAAGGCAAGAATGTATTAGTTAAGGAAGGAAAATGCTTCATATAGCATGTGTTAATACAGTGTTTTATAATGAAGAAGGTTGCTTTAATCCCTTTCCTGGCCCGTTTAAAGCCTGTAGTGTTGAGTGGAGATACTCTGCCTTAGACAAACATCAGCTGAACACATTAGCAACAATACATTACTTTCCAATGAAATGTCCTTATCCCAATTTTAAAATTCATGAGCAAAAATATTTTTTTTAGCATTTATTATACAGGGAATATTAGCACAAATTACTAGTTGGTGAAGTCTGAAATAACTGGTTAGAATCAAATCGGTGTTTAACCCTTTGAGTGACAACCTCATAATTTTCACATAGTTAGCAAAGTGGGCTTGAACGGCCAACCACTTGAAAATTATAAGGTTGCACTTTGAAGCTTCTCCTGCACCAGGAGTGCACATAAGGGCAAGATTTAACTCTTAAATGTATATACAATCGCTCCCATATATAAAAAATGCACATAGTACAAGATCTCTTGGTCCTGCACTATGCACATCTTGAAAATTAATTCAGACCTAGTGGGGGGCATTGGGACCCCTCCTGATGACCTCCTCTGGTATTGACAGTGCACATGGGGCTCTGTGACTGACAGTGGAATCAGGCTGGGGATCACAATGTAGGATTGGCAATCATTGCAGCACCCAGGAAGGCTATCACTGCCTTCCCTTACCTTCCTTTGCACGTCATCCTACTCAACCAGGTGTTCTGAGAACTTCAGGGTTGAGGAGGAGGACCTGCAAGATGCAAGTGGGTCTTGATGGTCCTCTTCCTCAAACCGTATGTTCATTGAACACTGGGTGGAGTAGAATGAGCAGGGGAAAGTACACTGTTATCCCCCCCTCCCAGCCTTGTTGCAATGGCAGTCACAGAGCTCCATGTACACTATCAATCCTCAGACTGGTTTCACTGCCCCCTGGTAGCCATAGATACCCTGCATAAACTGTCTGACACCCCATCCTTGTCTTATTATGAGTCACAGAGCCCCACATACACTGTCTAACTCCCAAGATTGGCTTCACTGCTCCTGGTAGCCACACATCCCCATATATTCTGTCTGACCCCCCCTGTTAGCCTTAATCCACTGGTAGCTACAGAGCCACACATTACTCTGTCTGATACTCCTGTACAGAAAGAAAAATAGAAAAAAGCACAAGGCTACCTGAGAGTAGCATCTGACATGTCAATATAAGCAATATAAATTAATCTACTTACAAAATATTTTCTTGTAAGGTATGCCCAACAAAATAGCCGGAGTATGCTGTAATGGTGTCTGCGAAGCTCTTGTGAGTCTGCACCATTTTGGAAGTCCTCACTGTAACAAACGTCCTTGCGGTCATCCGCTGGATAACGAACCGATTCTCCTTATGGGTGGGAGAGATACAAGACTACTCTAAGAGCAACTCTGTATCATTAGGAAGTTGCAACCTTCAGATCAGAGTCACTCACCAGAAATCCTAAATTGTGTGTAAAACAGTAAGCCCGACCCAGCTTCATCAAATGAGAACGCCACTCCAAATAGATGTGGTTAAATGAAGATAATTTATTAAATATGGTACAATAAAATATTGGTCTGTCCCTACGCGTTTCATGAGACTTATCTCACTTCTTCAGGTGACAGATTACAGTACACTTGCACAATATCACAATATATATACATATATAAAATATAAATGTAAAACATAACATACCGGTGTTGTATCGATCACAGCCTCCGCCCAGTGTACACTGCATGGAGGCTAGGGACTAAGGTCGCTGGAAGATGCTTTCCACTCCTCACTCTGAATCTCTGCCTTGCTTCCAGGTTACTCATCATGACTGGCACATTTGGTGCATATCAAGGTGGACCCTTTAGATGCTTAATGATAGTATTAATAATATCTCTATAATATAAATAAAAAAAAGTGTCCCTCATTTTAAATCAAACGTGCAAGTATAGCCAATAGTACATAATTTCTCTGCTTTCAATCTACAATAGACATATCACACAATAGACACTTACATAAAACATACGTTATGAAAAAACATCTCATAAAAAATATATAATATATGTATACAACAAGGACTGCATATATCAAAGGTTAAAATCCCTGTTATTAATATAATAAAATACAATTAATCCAATAGGAGTCTATTTCCTAATGATAAGATCATGTAATGTAAATATATATGTATAAAAAAAGATATATATAAAAATAAAGCTCAGAATCAGTACAGGAGACATTCTGGAGAAGGAAAACAGAGAGTGTATAGATATTATAAGAAATGGCTAACCTCCATTTCCTCATTGAGGCCCTTGGGGGAAAGAGTTTCCAAAGTGTAAATCCAAAAGGAATTTGCTCTAGTCCCATGATTTTAAAATTCTTAATGTCGTCTTGTGGGCATGAATTAAAGGGATAGTAATGTTTCACAAAAACATCAGCTCCAATTAATCTTCAAAATATTATGGCCATGGAGAGTGTTATATCAATACTGTCAGAGCTGTGGTTCAAGAGTAATTGAAGGATACAGTTTCCCTCTCCCGCCCCTTTTACCTAGTGTAAGCCATCTCTTCTCTGATGTGGAATCCAGTCCACAGACCAGACAGATGACAGCAGGGGACAATCTTCTTCCTTTGAGAACAATTAAAGCCCTGCTCCCCTTGATAAATGTTTCAGGTTTTTCCCTTATCTTAATTTAAGATTTTCCCTCTTTGCAATCTACCTGGGCACCACCCTTCTGCTCTGGCTGAGCAGTGTTACATCAGTAAAAGGGGCAGGAGGGGGATACTTTGTCATTGAATTACTCTTGAACTACAACTCTGACAGAATTGAAATAACACTCTCCAAGGTCCAAATGCTATGATGATTAATTAGAGCTGCTTTTATTATGAAACATTACTATACCTTCAAAGTGTTTGGGTACAGTGTGTTTGTTAGAGTATTTGCTAATCAGGTACCTGTGATCGCAGACTCTATCTCTAAAACTTTTTGTGGCTCTCCCCACATATTGACCCCGCAACCACATGTAATCACATAGATCACATATGTTGTCTCACATGTAATTAGACTTTTGACTTTAAAAATGTTATGGTTTGAATTACTTTTTATGGAATATGCGTTATTCATCATGAATTTGTAATTAGTGCACCAACTTTTCAGACAGCTGAAATTTCCAACAGGAGCACCCATACCAAAGATTCCATTGTTTTCTGCAAGATTTTTCAGACATTTGGGTCTACTGTTGTCTGTGCAAGAAGCACGAAAGCAGGGGGAAAGAAGGCTCACACCTAGGCACCTCCTCTATGAGATCCCACCTGAAGCACAACCACAGGTCTGACTGGGAGACAAACTATCAGCAGGCCACAACTAGAAACGGCAGACACACTATTAAAAGTTCCCCGGGCAGAAAAAAGAAATAGTGAAGTTATTTATGTATCAGAGAGTGTGCTACTGCTAGTGCCAACAATTAGTTCAGTCCAAATGGCTCCTGCTGCAGAGGATTATGATGACTCTGGCTTTTCTGTAGGAGATGGCAAGAGTCATAGACTGCCCACAAATGCTGCCTCTACCACCACCACCACCTCCTCTAGTAATGTTGTTAAAGCAATAAAGTTTCAGCATTTTTCTGCCATGTCCTGCCAACCCACACTGACTGAGTTCCTAGGAAGGAGTCAAAAACTTCACAAAAACAATCCCAAAGTACATCTGTGGAATGGCAAGGTTGCCAAGATGTTGGCAATGGACATGCTGCCGTATTCTTTTGTAGAAAACCAAGGTTTCAGAGAACTGATGTCATGTGTAGCTCTACTCTGAAATATCCCAAGCCGCAGTTATTTTTCCCGGATGGCTGTGCCTGAATTGTACCAGCAGGTGGTTAGTGTGGTGGACAAAGGGCTGAAAAATGTGCATGGCAAGAAAATCCACCTGACAACAGAATGGAATGGGCTGAGTACAGACTATATGACTGTGACTGCTCACTGGGTTTCCCTCCCAGCACCAATAGTGGACAACATTAGCTTACAGCATCAGGTGAAAGTCAGTAATCTTGCTTCTGGTTGGGGCAGTTTGATTAAAAGGCGGCAGCAGGATAGCCCATACCATCGTCATACCACCTTGTGCATGCAGAGTTTTGAGAGACAGTCCCACAAAGCTGTAGATGTTCTAAGTAAGCTAGAGCAGAGATAGAGGAATGGCTTGTACACGCTGCTTAAAAGTTGTTGTTTTTGTCTGCTGATAATGGCTTCAACATAATCTCTGTTTTGAGAATGGGTGGTATGGTGCATGTGCCCTGCTTTGCCCATGTGCTAAATTTAGTTGCGACCAGATTCCTGGCAGAATCTGAAAACCTCAAAGAGATGCTTACTATTGCCTGTAAGTCCGCAAAATCTGTGCCCATTTTAGCCGCTGTAGTTAATGAATACAGTAGTAAATTCCATAGTTTTCCATGATTTCAGTAACTTTGAGGAGGTAAAAATGTAAAATATTTTTAATTACTGTCCCCTTCTGTGCTGCAGAACTCAACCACAGAATCCTCACAATATAGGTATATGGTGAAAAGAAAAAATAGAAGCTCTCAACTTCCTTTATGTGTATTATTATTTATTATCAAATAGGAGTAAACTAAACCCCAAATATATATATATATAAAATCCATACATGTAATATATATAACAGCCAACTGCTGGCCTAAAAGCAAGTATGTACTTTATATTCCAATACAATTATACATAAAGAAAACATATTAAACGCGGTATTAGTGTTAAATACATCTGAAGGGTAACATGGACAAAAAACATAAAGTAAACTGACAGACAGAAGTGTGCAAGATAAATCAGGGTTAAACCAAAATTTGAGGGCAATTTAGTCATCATCAATATCAAGGCTGTTGGCCTAGTTTGGTGCTTATTTTTCCAGTCTTCCTACATTGTTTGATAATGCAATTGTTTAATAAAGTTTTGGGAACCCCTCTGCCCGATAGATCAGTTGAAAAGCCATAATGTGCACCTAGGAAGAGGAAGCTTTCTCTCCGTGTGATCAGTTACTAAATGCATTTAGCCCTTTGAGTGCTTAAGAGATGTGAAATGCATTGTTATGTATTGCACACATAAATAAAATATGAAGGCTCGGAGATGAGAGGGAGAGGATCACACGATCAAATGTTAGGGGAAGTCACTTGTGCTGACTGTGCCAGGAGGGAACTGCAAAACACACCATGCTAATTGCTTGAAAACTGTTTTATTACTAAAACACATCTAGCACAACACGTAGGTGATTTTGCAAAATATTTATAATTGCAGAAGTTGTATAAGGTGACAGTTCCACTATCAGCTCCTAAACTCCAAAGTACAAAGTCTGAAAACTGTGGCTGTTTGGATGAAAGTGAGACTGCCATGTACTTTGACTTCCAGACAGCTTAGTGTAAGTGACATGAAATGTGAAAGCAACTGCTGTGAAAGAATTGGCCATGGCCCTTGAGCAGTGAGCTTAATTATGAAGCTGCCAAGTATACAGAGGCTGATAAAAATAAAAATTGGCTGTTCATTGAACACTAGATGTCACTGCTACTCCACATGAGGTGGAGGAGATGCATTGTAGTTATGAACATAACATCCCCTTGTATGCTAGACATGTGACCACACATTGCTTATCAATGAGTTGGAGACATGTCATGAGGAGAGGGTATGATCCATCAATTAAAACACAGACACCTCTATTTTTTGGGGATATCAGACCACAGCTTTATTTATTTACTCACATAATTATTATTGTACTTCTTCAAAAAACACTATAACAATTAATCATTAATCAGTGATAATTCCGTAACTGACAGTCCATGCCAATCCACCTTCCTTGTAACCAAGCATGGCCAAATTGCCCAGGCTCTTGCTAAATCCCAAAGTTCGTCAGCACTTACCGCTGACTCCACCATTATCCAGCACTTACAGCTGATTCCACCATTATTCAGAACTTACAGCTGACTCACCAGGAAATTACCCCACTGGCCATCCACTTTAGCTTCAATGGGTAATGTCAACTTTCACAACCTAAGTCCAGGGCAAAACTCCCAAAGGGCTTCCACCTGAGGATAAATTCCCTAACTTTACCACATCAGTTATCAATTTCTGCAAACCATGCAAGGACTATCAATTCAAACAGACACTCAAACACACCACACAAGGGAGGGATAATTCTCTTTGTCCTTTCTTCCCCCCAAACAGCAATCCACTTCCTGTCACCAACCCATTTAAGCCCTTTCCCTAACTCCTCTCTATTACACACACTTCCTGCCTGGATCAACTCTCCCTATGACATGCTTCCCGTCCTGTACCCTGCGGTCCCTTCCGGGGAATTTCTTCTCTATCAGTCCAAAAAGTGAAGCTGCTGTGTACCAGAAGAGATAATCTTGCCTTTCCCATGGCAGATAAAAGGATAAGTAATGGATTAATTTAGTTGAAGTTCTATATAAGTTATTTCGATATGCACAAAGTAATGTTTCTAATGTGTCACTTTGCAAAGCACTTGTAATACTGTATTGTCTAAACCCTAAAGTGTTGCATACAGATGTAGTGTTATATAAATAAACATGTATTCATTCAATGAGTGTAAAAAATAGATATTTCTATGGTCTTGATATACAGAGTGAGATTTCCACTTTTTCATGGTTAATTTGGCATGCCAGAGTGAAAAGCAATGTGTTGTTCACCTGTCAATGCATAAATAGTTAAAGAGAGTAAAATCTGCAGCAGCAACTTTTAACCATTTATGGATCAGTGGGTCATTCAGAGCAATATGTTACATACCTCTCTGGTCTTTAAAAGGTTAAAGTATCTTTAAAATACATTTTATGAAGAATAAAACAGTTTGAAAGAAACCACTTTATGGAAATGATGACAGATCCCTCCCATTTGAAGTGGCAGGAGCTAAAATAGTGAATTTAATTAAGAACTCTTGGGCTAGATATATGATTATTTTTATCATAACACCCCTATCTCTAGTACCTTCAGATTAACTCTTCAGTGCCTCAGGGGTAATCAATTAATATGGGTCAATCGCATACCCTCCAACATTCACATGCCTCCTAACATTTAGGTTGGCCAAGGAGGGACACTTTGGTTTAAGGTGGTACGCAGGCTATAACTGAGAGTTTTCAGGTTAGTTTTGTCGCCACTTTGTGTAACTGAATAAATGATTTAGGGCAAGAGCAAGGCAGTTTATTTTTCGCAGACTCATTTATAAATACATATACTGAAGTTTAAATTAACATTATTGTGTGGTTTTTTTTTTTTGCTATGGAGCAATGTGATGCACTTATACACACCACACAGTCTGATCTCCTAAAAAAGAGGGACAACAGGGTGGGAAAGAGGGACAGAGGGATTTGGATCTCAAAGAGGGACACTTGGAAGATATGCATTCGACAAATGGAAAAAGGTATACATATATTGTTGACAACCGCCCTGCTTCCAGTCATCTGCCCCATTCTGGAACATGTTACCATATACATGATCGGTCCCATTAACATGTCACTGACTGACACCCCCAGCCCTGTTCCCTTTCCCAGGCAGTGCCAGTGGGGATTTATGGCTACCAGTAGGCAAGGGAACAAGGCTGGGGCGTCAGATAGTGTACATGGGGATCTGTGGCTATCATTGGGTAACTGAACAAGACTTGGGACCACGCAGTGTATGTGGAGTTCTATGGCTACCAGTGGGCAAGGGAACAAGGCTCGGAGGAAGCTGGCAGCCACAAATACCCATGGACACTGTCAGACCCCCAGCCTTGTTCCCATTCCCAGGCAGTGCCCATGGGGATCTGTGGCTACCAGTGGGGGGCCAGGCAGTATATGTGGGGTTCTATGCCTACCAGTGGGCAAAGGAACTAGGCTGGGGGGCAGCTGGTAGTCACAAATCTCCATGGATGCTGCCTGACCCAGCCTTGTTCCATTGGGTGTGCACAACATGTATGAGTATAAAATATGATACAGAGATGAGGGGATGTATTTGTTTTACCCTTTAAGTACCACAGAGGTATTTAATACACATCTCTATGGCACTCAAAGATTTAAGGGAGTGATGCTGTTCATGGTGCTGAAATGATCCTCTCCACTCCACTACTGAACAAGTGGGGAAGCAGAGGAAAATGCTCTCAGACTTCAGGATTGTCATACTGCTGGTGATGTGTAAGGGAGGGCATCCCTTCTACATCAAAAGCAGTTCGACAACCTTATATGCTAATGGGGAATTTCTTGACCTCCCCTTGTAACCTTACATGTTAGTGCATATGGTGATGTGTGTATACATCGAAAAGTTGAAGTGCTTTGAACACACTGACAAAATCATATAGCCACAGCATCAGTCTTTAGTGCATCTCCCCCTTCCCTTCAGTGTATGTATCAGCATGTATGAGCTCTTTGTTCTTACAGGTGCACGCATTGTTTGTATACTCCTCCACTGCCCTCTGTTTTATGTAAGCTGCATAAAGAAGTACATATGCAGGGAAATTGCAAAGAAAATCAACATTAAAAAAAATCAGCTCCAGCACCTATTTTAGAGAAGATTTGTATTTGTAAATCCCCAACAGCATGTTTGCAGTGGGTGTGGTATAAGGGAACCAGGTAATCAAATGGACAGCAATGCGTAAACCATATTCCTCTTGAAAGACCAAACTTTATTGACAGGTCATACCTACAGGGATCCTTTTGATATATCATTTACTATTGGGCGACCAACCAAATACCGCATTAAACATGTGCCAGCATGAAAAGAGCAATATACAAATCTCGCCTCATCAAAAGGACGAGATTTTGATGTTGAGTGCTGAAACGGCGCACATTTATATTAGATTCACTGATTTATATTGTAATTCACTGTCGCCCATAGGATTACTGTTGCTCCACCATAAAAGACCTCAAAGTCTAGCCGCAGTACCTGTGGGAGGAGAAAGGGGCAGGAGGACACTTTGCAGGTCCAAGGTGAGACTTGAAGTTAGATTACTTGCTGCTTTCTTAACCATTTGAGCACCAGAGAGTTATACAACTCATGGAATGCATTAGATACCTCTCTGGTACTCAAAGGGTTACATGCTTTGGGATACCTCGGACCTGCAAAGTGACCTCCTGCCCCTTCCTTCTCACAGAGGTACTGCAGCTAGACTTTACGGTCTTTATGGTTTAGCAATAGTAATCCTATGGGCAACAGTGAATTACAATATAAAACATACAGTAAATGTGCTCTGTTTCAGCATGCAACATCAGAATCTAGTCCTTGATGCAGACAAGATTCTTTTGTCACTATTTTCATGCTAGTGACATGTTTAGTGTGGCATTTGGTTGACTGACCAATCCTGGGCGACAGTTTGAAAGTGAACCATACCTACATAGCTTCTGTTGACAAACACTTGATTTTCCAATTCGCAACACTGTATAATAGAAGTCACAGACTGTACACCTCTGATCGGATCCCATGTCCCTGCCAGCCATGAAACTCTTGGGTCACCATGATCACATTTTACTCTTTAAGGAGTCAAGACCGGATGAGTGTGCTTTTCAATGCATTGCTCACCCCTTTGGTCCTTTAACCCTTTGAGTGCCAGAGGAGAATGCAACGCATTGCAAAGAGAGTCCTAACATGAAGTTTTTAAATGTGGTAAATGTTTTTAAAATATGCCCAATGCGTTATGTACAAGAAATCCCAGCTCATGAGAAATGCTTCGTCAGGGGTGTTTTTAATCTAGATAGGATGATTGTGTGAAGTTAGGTACTCACCTTATATTGGGGGGCCTTGACGTGGCAGGGGGCTTAAACATACTTTAGCCAAACTATGCAACAGAGACCCCAAATTTTTTAAAGTGTTATACAATATGCTTTACACAGGGTTCACTCTTGGATAGCTGATATGGAGGACAGCTGATTTGGTCTGGTTTTGGGATTCTGTTTAGGCTTCGGCCTAATCTTGGGGAGCTTGAAGAACTCCTTCATTTCTTGCTGCTATCTATATTTATTCACTTGGGTTCTCAACTTATATCTGTAGATTAAATGTATAAATTAATGTGAATTAGCTCTGTGAATTTTGTTTCTTTTCTGTATACTAATACCCAGGGTGCATTTTATTTTGCTCTGCAGCTCAAATAGTTGTAGCTACACCCCCCTGATCCTACGTCAGCAAAGAAAGTATAATTCTGTGAAAATCCACTAGTGCATGTTATTCTTCTATAGGGTGATCAGTTCAAACATTCCAAGGGCAATCAATATTGCTAAGGAGACCCCATGAATATGCAGAGACAAATCATTACTTGCACTGGGTTTCCCATGTGATATTGCCATCTCATGCTTTTAAAATGATAGTAATGTTTCACACTAAAAGCAGCTCCAACTAATCTTCATCGTATTTGGGCCATGGAGAGTGTTATTTCAATACTATCAGAGTTGTAGTTCAAGAGTAATTTTACTAATGTAACACTGCTCACCTCAGAGCAGCAAGACTGTCAAGATGGGTCTCAGAGAGGGACAGTCTTCGGTGAGCATAAGGGAAAAACCTGTCTATGGGTGCATAGTTTTCCTTATGCTCAAGTAAGAAGTTTATCCCTTGCTGTGACCTGTCTGGTCTCAAAACCAGATTCCACATCTGAGGGGAGGTAGCTTACACTAGGTAAAAGGGGTGGGAGTGGGATACTTTATCATTCAATTAGTCTTGAAATCTGACAGTATTGAAATCACACTCTCTATGGCTCAAATACTATGCAGATTAATTGGAGCTGCTGTTTTGTGAAACATTTCTATCCCTTTAATACCTGTCACTTATGAAAGATGGGTTGGCACTAAAAAGGTTAAAGTTAAATAGGTTGATTTACACAATTTCTTTAATAATAATTTGACTGATCCCCTCAACTCTAAGGCTGATATACTACAAACAAATGGAGCAATTTTGGGGCAATCCAATTGCTTCATAGAGGGCTAATACATTTGGCATGTAATTAAATGGTGTTTTAAACCCCTTGAGTGCTAGAAAGGACTCCAGTGTATTCCTTTGCAATGTGTTAAAGAAACCTCTAGAATTCAGGGGGAGGGGTTAAAATCCCCCTTTAAATAAAAAATAAATTGTATTTGTCCCATCTGGTGCAGTTGGTTTGCCCCAGGTTTTCTTAGTACAACAGCCTTAGCGTATTCAGTTTGATATAAATCTCAGCATCTTTTAATGCACAGAATTATTGACGTTCCTCATTGAGGTACAAGAAGTTCTATTCAAATTAAATTTTGAATCTGGAGTCTTACTGCCAAGGGCAACAAGACTCCTGGTAATTGATGATATAAGCTGAGTTAATATGTAGTGTCCTTTCTATTGGCCAGTTTGCTTTATGTTTACAGCAAGGGCTAAGAAACTTGATTCAACATTGTAATAAAATCAGCTGCCCTGTCATTCTTCCCCAGTTAAGGCCCTCTCACATAGGTGACAGCAAGGCAAATGGTGCTGCTTTTGTACTATGGGGCCTTTCAGGTGTTTATCACCTCGCAGGCATACCTAGGACCTTTCCGGATCTGCCTTGGAGATTCCATTTTTCAGAGTGAATTACTAGGTCTCTGGGGAAGAGGATGATTTTCCAGATTGGTGATGTCAGTTACAACCACACCTATTTTCAAGAGCAATCAGCCCACCTTCTTACCCATTTCATGGCAAACTCTTCCTTTGAATCACCCATACACTCCCACACTTTTAAGCCCCATCCACATCATTGGACACTCCCATCTTAGACTTAGACTTAGAGCAAGAAGGTTCCTGGCATGCTTGTGGGAACGTACCATATTCCAACACGCTGCCTCTATACTGTGTTAACACTTGAGCCCAGTGGTAAAGATGCAACAAGGAAGGTCTACGCAATGCCTTACGGGGCTTTCAGCAGACCTTTAACATGAGTGATATTGTGTTTGAAAGTTCCAATGCTAATCATAACCTCCAATGAATGGCCAACTAATGTGGGCACCAGCCAGTAATATCTGACTGGCAATCAAGTGGGTTGGGCTTCAGATACACCCTCTTGCATTTGGGTCTGCAGAGAAATGCAAGAGAAAGGTGAATTTACAACATGGGAGACAGAGTTGCAGCAGTGGGCTACAACATTTCTGTTTCCCATGTGAAAGAGCCCTAAAGGAATATTAGCACCTGAAAAGGAAAGTGGTTGATTTACCATTAAATATCATGTATTTTCAGCTGTAAATAATATTTGTCTTGTGTTAGATCCCTAAAATATAATCCTAATAACTTGGTGCATAAACAAACTATGAATAATATAATATGATGTGAATAAGTGATACACAAGTGACATAAGAATACACCTCCACCTAAGTGTAAATGTAGAACAAAATGACCAAGAAAATTACCCTAGCGCCAATAATGAGAGAAGGCAACGGCTCTGAATAATCCTTTAAAATAATTTATTACAAAATTAAAAATGTATACTTAAGTTGGCCATGACAAAACCATCCAAATCGGACCAAAGGCAAAACATCACCCTTACCTTACAGGGATTCATCCCCGACCGCAAACAAATCGCAGGCCACACTGGGGACACAGCACGGAGATGCACAGCCCAAATACAAGTGTAAAAAAAAAATTTACAGTCTGTAAAACAATCCTATATAATAATTCGCTAGGATGTTTGTCAGAAGCCGTCATGGGCAGTAGAGACCACCTGAACGCACAGAACTCTGGGAACACGGAATGCTGGGAGCACAGAATGCTGGGAGGATGGAATGCTGGAAGCACAGAATGCTGGGGGGATGGAATACTGGGAGGATGGAATGCTGGGAGGACGGAATGCTGGGAGCACAGAATGCTGGGAGGACGGAATGCTGGGAGGATGGAATGCTGGGAGGATGGAATGCTGGGAGTTCTGTGCTGGGAGCATTCTTTGCTTTTGGGCAGTCTCTACAGTGCAGGACTGCGTCTGCAGCAGGACACAGAGCAGAACCGGCCTCTTAACATCACCCAGACCTTTGCCCATGTACACAGCTTTTACACCAGTAAATATATATATCCTATCTGTGCATGGACATCAGTGCCAGCGCCGCCCCACTCTCCCATGTGGAAAATCCTCAGTCCGGCCACCACCACCAAAGAATTGGACTGTGAGCACAACGAGAACACCACACAGGGATGTGTAGGGAGACACAGCTCAAAATGTCCACCACAGAATCAAAGTAGATATCTAAACTGTTGAACAAGTATCAAGCATATAAAATATCTAAAAAATGGCTATGTAAAATTAATGAAATAAAATTAAAACAATAAAAATGCAAGTTACAGTCCATAAAAGAATAATGGCAATATAAAATATGATAATGGGTCCAAATGCGTTTGAGTTGAAAAAATGGTTAATTGATATTCATATCTTCCAAACAAATAAAAAAGCAAAAGACAGCAGTTGATGTTCCCATGGTGCATATATAAAACAAATAGAGAATATTTACAGATGCAGGGTATTTAACTATGTAACCAAAGAAGAGGTGTTAGTATTCCTTCAAAGTGGATGTATCACCTATGCACGACATCCCCTAAATAGTTAGGTGACACATCCAATAGCATTAAAACTGTACTATTATTATTATTTTTTAAGCTTCCATTTGGTTTAAATGTAACTTACAGAAGTATCTGCTGCAGCCACTTCCAGATGACTGCAGTTCTCTGTGGTTCTTCGCGGTAACAGAGCTCTGCCTCTGCTCCCCTCCCTCCTCCGATGACAGAGGCTTCTGTCAGTAAACTGGATCAGTCTCATTGGCAGAGATCGATATCTAGCCAATGAGACTGCTCCAGCTGACAGACAGAAGCCTCCGTCATCAGAGGAAGGAGGAGAGCTGAGACAGAGCGTCAGGCTGCAGTCTGTACGGAAGTGGCTGCAGCCCAGACTTTTATAAGTTACATTTAAACCAAACGGAAGCTTAAAATAAAATAATAGTAAAGTTTCAATGCTATTAGATGTGTCACCTAACTATATAGAGGATGTTGTGCATAGGTGATACATGCATTTTAAACAGATGTAAGAGTAAACATGTAAAACCCTGGGTACTTGCGGCCAGGCAGGCATAATTCCTATCTCTCTCTTGACTTCGGCTGCATCCAGTGGTGATCTTCTGTAGATTATATGCAGATTTGGAATTTTAGTTTGAACAGTGCCAGGTATTTTCCTTTTGCAACACACATTGAGGCTGATGTAATAAGAAGAACTGGAGCAATTCTAGCAGGGGCAGGATGACCCAGAGGGCAGGGGAGAATTGCCCCCAGGCAGGTCATAATCTGGGCCAATGGGCAAATTGTACTGGGGAAGCTTGTGAAGGCTTGTGTCAAATGTGTGGCTCAGCTAAGCCCATTATTTTACAGGAAGGTTGAGCCAGAGCCAAGCCAGACAGCGTCTATGGCTGCCATCACATTACTGCTATTCTGCCTAGCCAAAGCTGGGTGCAACAATGTGCACAGCTTCATTATAAACTCCGAGAGAGCATTACGAAAAAAGGGGCATGGCATGATGACATCTGGCACCTCACAGGCAGCCCTAGGCTTAATAATATGACGCGTCACATTATTAAAGGGACACTAATGTCCCATAAAAATGTTTTCTGTGCTGCAAATCCCATCTCTCAAACCTTTACTGTTTGAAAGATATTCGGTCCTAAAGTTCCCCCCTCCCTCCCCATCTCCTGACGTTAGCTGTAAGCTGACAGCAGGAGTTCCTGATCTGGGGACTGACAGGCGGCTCTTCAGCAGAGCCGCAACAGAGCGATTTATAAAGAAATACTTCATTGGAACGGTCTACAGTATGCTTGGTTTGCTCTGCTCTGCTGAAGAGCCTCCTCATGTCAGTAATTGTAAGCTCTGTACTACCTTAAAAATAATTAGGTCAAATATTAAAAATAATTCAAAGCTAGTAGTCTGATGAGAAAAAGCACACTGCATGACAACACTAATCAAAATGTATTCATATATAAATTATGTTAAACAGCATTAAATTACAGATTGATACGTCTGCCATCACAATATTAATGACAATTATAAAATTAGCAAAAGGGGATAATTGGGACAGTACATTGAAGTAATAATAGAAAGGGGTCTCTTGACTGTACTTGACCTCCCAGACCAAACATTGAGAGCCCTCCCCAAATTCTGGAGCAAACCAACTGAATCATGGGACAGTGGTGCTCAAGCTGTGCCATATGGACCCACTAACAAGCTAGGATTTGAGGATTTCTCTGCCTTATTACAGATGAGTGAATCATAAACTGACTGCGAGTGTGATTGATTCATCAGTGCACAAGAGGAAAATCCTTAAATACTGGAAGAAAATGCATTAAAGGGATAGTAATACTTAAAGGGATAGTAATACTTAAAATATATAAAAAAAAGTATGTTGTAGGGTTTATCCCCCTGAGTAAAACAAGGGTACTCCCACTGCTGAAAGGTGTTATTCAAAAGTTATTACAGCTCAAATTTGAAATTTATAGGTGCAATATCACAGTGGCCTGAAATTGTACAGTGGCGCTGTTGTTACACCATCCTATGGAGATTTATGGTCCCGGGACCAGAGCTGTCCATAGGATGGTGTAGCAACAGCGCCACTGTACAATTTCAGGCCACTGTGATATTGCACCTAAAAAATTTAACTTTCAGCTGTAATAACTTTTGAATAAAACAACTTTCAGCAGTGGGAGAACCCTTGTTTTACTCATGGAGATAAACCCTACACCATATTTTAAAGTACAATTTAAGTATTACTATCCCTTTAACTTTCATAATGTTTAATTCTGTTCATATTAAAAAAGTAAACATAACAATGTAAGTCCCGTTGTTTAAAATTGTCTGGTTTTATAGATAAAAGCTTTCAAAGTTCCCCCTCCTGCCCCTTTCCCAGACTTCAGCTCTCTATCTGACAGAAAGAGATTCTGGTAATTTGACTGGATGGCTTTTCAGTAGAGCCAAAATAGCATTATCTATGAAGAAATATTTTATTAGAACGGTCTACAAAGTGTGTCTGCAAACCAGGAACAATTCTGAACAAACCAACTGCACCATACGGGGAAAAGAAATATTTACTAGTTTAACTCTTTAAGGATGATGCATTGTGTATCATTGTGTCACACATGTCTCTGGTCTTTAAAGGGTTAAATAGGGCAAAAAACATTCTCCTATGCAACATTCTCCAAAACAATACACTGGAAGCCTTTCTAGCATTGAAGCCCCATTTCTATCAATGGGAAATTGTTTGTGTCTTTTAATGGTGCAGTTGGTTCAATCCAGAATTGTTCCAATTTTCTTAGCATATCTGATTCTTTGAGTACCAGAGGGGGCGAGCAACAAATTGCCAAGTAATACATTGGAGACCTCTCTTGCACCCATGGGGTTAAGAGCGCAATTGAAACAGCAACTAACACTGGTTTAGAGCCTCACTATCAGATCTCCTGTGGGAGCAGACCTGGAGATGAAGCCAGGGTTACATTGTGAGCCCTTGTGGAGCAGAGAGGAAGGGGGGGTGAATGGGGGGCTGAAAAGAGGCCTGCTCCCCCTGACTCTCCCATATTGATCCAACAGGAAGAGACTGAATTCTTACAGTTCAGTCTCCTGTCTTGTGTGATGCTGTCCCTAAAGACCCTATGTTTTGGGTTTGAAAGCCCAGCACGGAGGGTTAATGAAGGCTGTGCACACGAGCTGCAAAGTTTATAGCTGAGAGCCACATACTTCCCTTTTGTGTTCCTCCTGAAGGGCCATTTTTTGACCCTCCCAAATTGCTGATAGGGGCCATTTTCGTGCTACATAGAACAGATGTGTTTTACTATGCCTGCTCCCATAACAGCAGATTTAGTAAGCCATCATAATTTCTCCATAAATCAAATGACATTTAGGGATTTCTTGATGTGGTGCAGTTGGTTTGCTCCAAACCTGCACCACTTTTTCATATTTAATGATGTTCATTGTACCTGTATGGCTACAAATCACTTTTTTCACTCCTATGTGCCATTGCAGAGAGAACATTTCCATATCCGATTGGCCCTACCCACAGACAGTCCAGCTCTGAAATGCCTCCATGCAAGACAGACAGCAAAATCAGATGCACATTTCAGCCCACGTGGCCCTCATCGATGTGGTGCGGCTGAATACCTCTAACCACATGCAAGCAAGGGCCCATGCCTAAGATACCCTTATACTTAGGGAGACATACAAATATGATGAACACACAAGCACAAACAAGATATAGTGTCTTGATTTTAAACATGGTAGCCTCTCAGTGGTGCTACAAATCATGTTTTTTACTCTCGTGCGCCATTGAAGAGAGGAAATGTCCATATCCATATCCTAATCCATATCAGACTGTTCCTGCCCACATACAGCTCCAAAATATTAGGTAAACACTCTCCAAATGAGAGTGCCAGCAAAACCAAAGATGTACATTTAAGCTCATGGGGTCTCATTGGTGTGGAGCAGCTGAATCCCTCACAGCACATGGAAGCAAGAGCCTATAACTGGCACACCCTTATACTTAGGGAGATATAGATAAAGTGTCTTTTTCTTGGGCATGACAGCTGCTCAGCAGTGCTACAAGTCACATTTTTCATTCCCATGTATCACTGCAGAGAAGAAATTTCCATATTCTTAACAGACTGGTCTTAACCAAACCACATGGAAGCAAGGGCCCATGCCTGGGATACCCTTATACTTAGGGAGACATACAAATGTTACAAGCATCCATCAAGCATGAACAAGATAAACTGTCTTGTTGCTAGGCATGTTAGCATGTCAGTGGTGCTATAAGTCACATTTTTCACTCCCATGTGTCATCGCAGAGAGGAAATTTCCATATCCATATCCATATCCATATCCATATCCAACTGGCCCAACCCGCAAACAGACCAGCTCCAAAATGTTACACAAAACCACAGACGTACGTTTCGGCCTATGTGGGTCTCTTTCATGTGTTGCAGCTGGACCCCTCTAGGCACATGGAAGGAAGTGCCCATGCCTTGGATAGCCTTATAATCAGGGAGACATACAAATATGAGGAAACACCCAACAAGCACAAACAAGGGATGGATTCAAAGGCAGGGGCTAATTATATCTCCGCGTTTATCTCCAGGTCTCCTCTTAAACTTCAATAGGAACATTTTTGATAAAACAGTAGGTAGCATTTATCTTCTGCAGTTGAATGCAGCCCATAGTGTCTTTTTCTTAAGCATGGTAGCCTCTCAATGGTGCTATAAATCACATTTTTTACTCACACAGTCCACTTAAGAGAGAACATTTCTATATCCATATCAGACTGGTCCTGCCCACAAAGAGTACAGCTCTGAAATGTTAGGCAAATCCTCTCCACACAAGAGCGCCAGCAAAACCACAGACGTACATTTTATGTGGGTTTCATGGGTGTGGACCAGCTGAGTTCCTCTAGGCACATGGAAGCAAGGGCCCATGTCTGGGATACCCTTTACTTAGGGAGACACACAAATTTGACAAGCACCCATCAAGCACGAACAAGATAAAGTGTCTTGTTCTTAGGCATAGTAGAATTTCAATAGTGCTACAAGTTACATTTTTTACTTCCATGTGCCACTGCAAAGAGAAAATTTCCATTTCCATATCCATATTCATATCTATATCTATATCTGACAGTCCAGCTCCCAAATATCAGGCAAATCATCACCACACGAGATAGACAGCAAAACCACACGGCATGCAGTTAATCTGAAACCCTCTACACACATGGAAGCATGGGCCTATGCCTGGGATAACCCTCTACTTAGGGAGACATACAAATGTGATGAGCACCCACCAAGCACGAACAAGATAAAGTGTCTTATTTTAGGCATGGTAGCCTCTCAGTGGTGTTATAAATCATGTTTTTCACTCTTATGTGCCATTGCAGAGAAGAAATTTCCGTATCAGCCTTGTCCTACCCACAGACAGTACAGCTACAAAACATCAAGCAAATCCTCTCCACTCAAGAGAGACAGAAAAATTGCATATGTACATTTTGGATTATGTGGATATCATTTCTGTGTTGCAGCTGAACCTCTCTAAGGGCACTGAAGCAAGTGCCTATGCTTGGGATACCCTTATACTTAGGGAGACTTACAAACGCAACAAGCGGTCATCAAGCACAAACAAGATAAAGTGTCCTGTTCTTAAGCATGGTAGACTCTCAGTGGTGCTGCAAGACACATTTTTCACTCCTATGTGCCATTGCAGAGAGGAAATTTCCATATAAGACTGGTCCTGCTCACAGACAGTACAACTGCAAAGTGTCACTCAAAACTACATACATACATACATACATTTTTGGCCTGTATTGGTTTCATCACTGTGATGCACTTGAATCTATGCACATGGAAATAAGGACCCATCCCTTATACTTAGGGAGACATACAAATGTGACAAGCTCCCATCCAGCACAAACAGGATAAATTGTCTTTTTTAGGCATGGTAGTCTCTCAACTGTACTACAAATCATGTTTTTGTCTCCTATGTGCCATTGCAAAGAGGAAATTTCCATATCAGACTGGCCCTGCCCACAGATAGCACAGCTCCAAAACATCAAGCAAATCCTCTCTGCACAAAAGCAACAGCAAAACCACATATGTACATTTAAGCCTATGTGGGTGTCATTGCTGCAATGCAGCTGAATCCCTCTAGGCACATGGAAGAAAGTGCCTATCCCTGGTATACTCTTATACTTAGTGAGACATACAAATGTGAAGAGCCCCCATCAAGCACAAACAAGATAAGGTGTCTTGTTTTTAAGCCATGGTAGTCACTTAATATTGTGCAAGTCATGTTTTTGCACTCCCATGTGCCATTGCAAAACAGAAATTTCCATAGTAGAGTGTTCCTGCCTTCAGAAAGTCCAGCTACAAAATGTCAGGCAAAAACCTCAGACAAACATTTTAACCTACATGGGCCTTATTGTTGTTGTGCAGCTAAATACCTCTAGCTGCATGGAAGCAATGTCCCATACCTGGGATACCTTTATACTTAGGGAGACATACAAATGTGACAAGCACCCATTGTCACAGTGCCTTACCTCAGCCTGCACCATTCGGCCGAGAGCAGGGTTCTGGACTGACGCTCCGGTGTCACTAGCCGCGTCCCTCTCTGCCTGTGGCCTGGTCGCACTGGTTCATTGTTACTGGCATCATGAATCAGGCCTCATGTATCCAAAGTCCTAAGTCTGTTAAGAGAAAACAACTTGTTTTGCAAGTTGGAAAAATATGAATTTCATAAACCTCAGGTTACCGTTCTGGGCTACATTATTTCCTCCTCTGGATTGGCCATGGACCCCCAGAAGCTGTCAGCTGTGCTGCAATGGCCCTGTCCTGAGGGACTCAAGTCTATACAAAGATTCCTGGGTTTCCCTAACTATTACCGAAAGTTTATTAAGAATTTCTCGACTATTGTTAAACCTATCACCGATATGATCCATAAGGGTGCTAAGGTTATAGTCTCCCAGTGCGTTACTTGCCTTTGAAAATCTTAAGGCATCATTTGCAGCAGCTCCTGTTTTGGTGCATCCCAATCCCTCCCTGCCCTTTACCTTGGAAGTTGACGCTTCTGAGATTGGAGTAGGTGCCCTCTTTTCTCAAAGCTTGGCTCCAGGGGAGGCTTTACGCCCATGTGGATACTTCTCTAAGAAACTGTCCAAGGCAGAGATGGTATATCAGAATGGGGACAGAGAATTATTGGCCATTATATTGGCACTGAAGGAATGGCAACACTTTCTAGAATGTACCAGTTCCCCAATCCTGATTCTCCCCAATCACAAGAATCTTACTTACCTGTCTGAAGCCAAACGCCTGTCTTCCAGTCAAGCCAGATGGGCATTGTTCCTATCAAGGTTCAATTATGTGGTTTTGTATCTTCCGGGCTCTAAGAATGTTAAGGAGGATGCCTTATCACACCAATTTTGCAAGCTATCTAGGGAGGAGGTTCCTCTCACACCGATTATTCCAGCTGATTGTATCCTGGCCACAATACGCACATGCATTACATCTCCTCTGGGAGAACAGATACTGGCCACTCACACATCCACTCCGACGGAGAAACCTAGCAGGAAATGCTTTGTCCCTGCTAAGTTGTGCATTAAATTACTCAAAACGTACCATACCTCCAAGATTGCTGGTCACATTGGCTGAGACCAATTGATTTGGTCCTTGTCTCGACTGTTCTGGTGGCCGAGCCTTCTATCAGATTGCGCTGCTTTTACCGCAGCATGTACTACTTCTGCCCAAAACAAATCATCTCTACATTTGCCCGTAGTAGTGATGAGCGAGCACCCCAATGCTCGGGTGTTCGGGTGCTCTGACCGAGCACCCCCGGAGGCTCGAGTGCTCGGCCGAGCACCCGAGCCCCATTGAAGTCAATGGGAGGACTCGAGCATTACACCAGGCACCCCCTGCTCTGATGAGGGGAGGGTGCCTGGTCCATAGGAAAAGGGCAGAAAATTATGGAAACACCACAGAAATGGTTCAGGGACAGCATAGGGAGGATGTCTGGATGCATCTTGGACTCCAACGTCGCTGCTGGGAACGATCTTTCGCCCGTAGTACGCCATTTTTACAGACTGACCGTAAAACACACAAAAAGGCAGATAAAAACGACTTTAGGCGAAAAATTGTTACCAAACAGTATTTGCTGTATATTTACTTGTATATCATCTGCAAATTCTCCCAAAAATGTCCTCGATTTTTCTGAACTGAGGCCATGATTAAGAGGGAAACGTGCGCAGAGGCAAATTCTCCAAAAAATTTCCTTCATTTTTCTGAACTGAGGCCATGATTAAGAGGGAAACGTGCGCAAAGGCAAATTCTCCCAAAAATTTCCTCGATTTTTCTGAACTGAGGCCATGATTAAGAGGGAAACGTGCGCTGAGCCGACCATCTAAAACATTATGGGTGAGGGTCTGCTGCGGAGCTGACCATCCTAAACATTATATGCGAAGGCCTGCTAGTGAGCTGACGCTATAAAACATTATATGAGAGGGCCCGCTAGAGAGCTGACCCAATAAAACATTATATGAGAAGGCCCGCTGGTGAGCTGACCTATACAAAAATTGTCAAACAGGGCCCGCTGGTGAGCTGGCCCTATATAAAAATTATATCACAGGGCCCACTGGTGAGCTGGCCCTATATAAAAATTATATCACAGGGCATATGGAAGAGGAGGAGGAGGATGAGAAGATTAAGAGTCAACCATATACCCGTTTTTTGGGTGGAAGGGGTGAATGGGAATACAGAGTATTCCCATCATTGTAAATAACATATATAAAGTGACTTTATGTTCCCCCGGGGCTTTCCTCCAGTGGAGTGGAGAAGTCAGGGGAAATCCAGGCCTTGTTCATTTTTATAAGTGTCAACCTATCAGCATTGTCGGTGGAAAGGCGGATACGCTTATCTGTTATGATGCCACCAGCAGCACTAAATACCCGCTCAGACAGAACGCTGGCAGCAGGGCAGGCCAGCACCTCCAAGGCGTAGAGTGCCAGTTCATACCACGTGTCCAGCTTGGACACCCAGTAGTTGTAAGGCACAGAGGGATCATTGAGGACGCTGACACGGTCTGCTACGTACTCCTTCACCATCTTCCAAAACTTTTCCCTCCTTGTGACACTAGGCTGCGCATCAGGGTGAGGGTGCTGGCGGGGTGTCATGAAGGTGTCCCACGCCTTGGAGAGTGTTGCCCTGCCTTTGTCGGAACTGCTGTGTGCTCCCCTTTTCTCCCCTTCTCGGTTGGCCAAGGTAGCACGTACTCTGCCGCCAGCGTTGTCAGATGGAAAATTTTGGAGCAATTTTTCGACAAGAACCTTCTGGTATTGCACCATTTTGCTTGTCCTCTCCACCGTAGGAATGAGAGATGAGAAATTCTCTTTGTAGCGGGGGTCCAGAAGGGTGAACACCCAGTAATCCGTGTTGTCTAAAATGCGTATAACGCGTGGGTCACGGGAAAGGCAGCCTAACATAAAGTCAGCCATGTGTGCCAGAGTACCAACAGGCAAGATTTCGCTGTCCTCACCAGGAGGATGACTCTCAATCTCCTCATCCTCTTCCTCCTCTTCTGCCCACCCACGCTGAAGAGATGGAACTAAAGTTCCATGGCTACCCTCTGTAGCGGAGGCAACCGTGTCTTCCTCCTCCTCCTCCTCCGCCTCCTCCAATTGTCGCTGAGAAGACGAAGTGAGGGTGCTCTGGCTATCACCTTGTGTAAGCTCTTCCTCCCGCATTTCCATCTCTTCCACATGCAAAGCGTCGGTTTTAATTGTGAGCAGCGAGCGTTTCAGTAGACACAGAAGTGGGATGGTTACACTGATAATAGCGTTATCGCCGCTCACCATCTGTGTCGATTCCTCAAAATTGCGTAAAACCTCACAGAGGTCTGACATCCATTCCCACTCCTCACTTCTGATTACAGGAAGTTGAACGGAGAGGCGACGACCGTGTAACAGATGGTACTCCACTACTGCCCTCTGCTGCTCACAAAGCCGGGCCAACATGTGGAAGGTGGAGTTCCAGCGCGTGCTCACGTCACACAGCAGCCGGTGAGCTGGCAATTGTAAGCGCTGCTGCAGCTTCAACAGGCCGGCTGAAGCTGTTGAGGACTTACGGAAATGTGCACACACGCGGCGCACCTTGGTCAAGAGATCATGCACATTGAGGTAGGTTTTTAGAAATCGCTGAACCACTAAATTAAATACATGCTCTAGGCATGGTACGTGTGTGAGCTTGCCGAGCTCCAAAGCCGCCACCAAGTTACGCCCATTATCACACACAACCATGCCTGGTTGCAGGTTGAGTGGCGAGAGCCACTGCTCGGTCTGGTGACTAATCCCCTGCAACAGCTCTGAGGCCGTGTGCTGTTTGTCCCCAAGGCAGATCAGCTTCAGCACGGCCTGTTGACGCTTCCCCACTGCAGTGCTACACTGCTTCCAGCTACCGGCTGATGGGTGAGTGGCGCTGCGTGCAGAGAATTCGGAGGTGGAAACGGAGGAGGAGGAGGAGCCAATAACGTAGGTGCTGGCGGAAACCCTGATGGAGGTAGGGCCCGCAATCCTCGGCGTGGGTAGCACCCGTGCCATCCCAGGGTCCGAGTCGCTCCCAGCCTCCACGACATTCACCCAGTGTGCCGTCAGGGAAATGTAGCGTCCCTGGCCACAAGCACTTGTCCATGTGTCAGTCGTTAAGTGGACCTTCCCAGTAACTGCGTTGGTCAGGGCACGGGTGATGTTACGGGACACATGGTGGTGAAATGCGGGGATGGCACACCGGGAAAAGTAGTGGCGGCTGGGGACCGCGTACCGAGGGACAGCTGCTGCCATCAGGCTGCGGAAGGACTCAGTCTCCACAAGCCTAAATGGCAGCATTTCGATGGCCAGTAATTTGGAAAGGTGTGAGGTTAGTGCTATGGCCTGTGGGTGGGTGGCTGGGTATTTTCGCTTGCGCTCAAATGCCTGGGGTAACGACATTTGGACGCTGCGCTGGGACAGGGAAGTGGATGTGGTCGCTGATGGTGCTTCAGATGGTACAGGTGCAGGGCGGGAGGTATGCGGGCCTGCGCCTTCGACAGGCGATTGGCCGGCACCGAAAACAGGGGAAGAGGAGGCAGTGGTGTGGCCTGCAGACACAGATGGGCGATCCAGGCGTTCCTCCCACTTATTACGGTGCTTGGATGCCATGTGTCGGATCATGCTGGTGGTGGTGAGGTTTCTAGTGTTCATGCCTCGGCTCATTCTGGTGTGGCACAGGTTGCAAACTACAATTCTTTTGTCGTCCGCACTTTCCTTAAAAAAACGCCATACCGCGGAACACCTACCCCTTGGCAAGGTAGATTTACGCAAGGGGGTGCTCCGTGGAACATTTGCGGGCCGGTTTGGTGCGGTCCGCCTTCTTTCTGTAGCCACACCACTGCCTCTTCCAGCCTGTTGCGGTGCTGCAGATGGCTCACCCTCAGGACTGCTGTCATCGCTCGGCTCTACACCTTCCCAGGTGGGGTCAGTCACCTCATCGTCCACCAAGTCCTCCTCCACTTCCTCACTCTGATCATCCTCCTCATGTCTTGATCCCACCACATACTCAGTCATTGACAACTGTATATCATCCTCCTCATCAAGGTCTTGAGACAGTAATAGTGGTTGATTTAATGGCAACTGTGTCTCATCATCATCATCATCCACTACTTCCTTTGACCTTAAATGCCGTTCACATCTGTCATCTTCTTGTGATTGGGTACCCTCTAGAGGTTGTGAATCAGGGCACAAGATGTCATGTTCCTCTGCAAGCGTGCTTGGAGAGAGGGTCAAATGAAGGATTGGTGATGAGACGAGCTCCTCACTATATCCCAGTGTGGGATCACTTCTTTGACCAGACCCTCTATGGTGGGAGGAAGGATGATCAGAGTGAGGATTATGTTGACCAGACTCTTGGCTACTGAGAGTGGACTTGGTGGAAGACAGGGTGGTGCTTAACCGACTGGAAGCAGTATCAGCTGACATCCAACCGACCACCTGTTCGCAGTGGTCGGACCTCGAGAGTGATGTCCTGCGACGCCCTGTAAACTGAGACATGAAGCTAGGTATGGTGGATGTCTTTCTTTCTTGTGCTCTGGCACCAGGCACAGTTTCTACGCGTCCTGACCCGCGCCCTGAACTATCAGGATCACGTCCACTTCCCCGTCCCTTTTTACCCGCCTTCTTCATATTAAACGGAATATGTGCTGCAAATCTGCAACTTTGCACAGTACACAGAATGTGCTGCTAAACTGCGGTGACGCACACTGAATGGAATATGTGACTTTGATATTTTACAGTTTGAAGACTTAACAGTATTTCTTCCTATTCTGCAACTGTGCACAGTACACAGAATGTGCTGCTAAACTGCGGCGACGCACACTGAATGGAATATGTGACTTTGATATTTTACAGTTTGAAGACTTAACAGTATTTCTTCCTATTCTGCAACTGTGCACAGTACACAGAATGTGCTGCTAAACTGCGGCGACGCACACTGAATGGAATATGTGACTTTGATATTTTACAGTTTGAAGACTTAACAGTATTTCTTCCTATTCTGCAACTGTGCACAGTACACAGAATGTGCTGCTAAACTGCGGCGACGCACACTGAATGGAATATGTGACTTTGATATTTTACAGTTTGAAGACTTAACAGTATTTCTTCCTATTCTGCAACTTTGCACAGTAAACAGAATTTGCTGCTTATCTGCGGCTACGCACACTGAATGGAATATGTGACTTTGATATTTTACAGTTTGAAGACTTAACAGTATTTCTTCCTATTCTGCAACTGTGCACAGTACACAGAATGTGCTGCTAAACTGCGGCGACGCACACTGAATGGAATATGTGACTTTGATATTTTACAGTTTGAAGACTTAACAGTATTTCTTCCTATTCTGCAACTGTGCACAGTACACAGAATGTGCTGCTAAACTGCGGCGACGCACACTGAATGGAATATGTGACTTTGATATTTTACAGTTTGAAGACTTAACAGTATTTCTTCCTATTCTGCAACTGTGCACAGTACACAGAATGTGCTGCTAAACTGCGGCAACGCACACTGAATGTAATATGTGACTTTGATACTTTACAGTTTGAAGACTTAACAGTATTTCTTCCTATTCTGCAACTTTGCACAGTAAACAGAATTTGCTGCTTATCTGCGGCTACGCACACTGAATGGAATATGTGACTTTGATATTTTACAGTTTGAAGACTTAACAGTATTTTTTCCTATTCTGCAACTGTGCACAGTACACAGAATGTGCTGCTAAACTGCGGCGACGCACACTGAATGGAATATGTGACTTTGATATTTTACAGTTTGAAGACTTAACAGTATTTCTTCCTATTCTGCAACTGTGCACAGTACACAGAATGTGCTGCTAAACTGCGGCTCGGCACAGTGAATGGAATATGTGACTTTGATATTTTACAGTTTGAAGACTTAACAGTATTTTTTCCTATTCTGCAACTGTGCACAGTACACAGAATGTGCTGCTAAACTGCGGCGACGCACACTGAATGGAATATGTGACTTTGATATTTTACAGTTTGAAGACTTAACAGAATGTGCTCTAATCTGCAACTTTGCACACTAAACAGAATGTGCTCTAATCTGCAACTTTGCACACTAAACAGAATGTGCTCTAATCTGCAACTTTGCACACTAAAAAGAATGTGCTGCTAATCTGCAACTTTGCACACTGAACAGAATGTGCTCTAATCTGCAACTTTGCACACTAAACAGAATGTGCTCTAATCTGCAACTTTGCACACTAAACAGAATATATGAAGTTTTTTTTTTTTTGTTTTTTTTCCCCACACACAAAATAAACTGCTGCCCCCACACACAGTAGTCCTAAAAAGGACTTTTTTTTTTGCTTTTTTTCTCCCTACACTGACTTTCCCTTCCTATCCTCATCTCTCCCTGGCTAAGACTGAGCCGAACTCGCTGGTCAGGTGCTATACAGCACCCGACCACGGGTTCTGGCCAGCCAATCAGTGTAATGCCAGCAGCCAACATGGCTGCTGGCATTACACTGATGTCAGAGCCTCCCTGCACGTTTATTGGCTGCGCAGCAGCCGCGAAACGTGCGGGGAGGAGACCTGAACATGGCGGGCGAGCACATGCGGTACTCGTACGAGTACCGCCATGTGCCGAGCAGAGCGATGCTCGAGCCGATCCGAGCATCGGCCGAGCATGCTCGCTCAACACTAGCCCGTAGGTCTCCTTCAACCTGTGGCCAATGGTGAACGTCCTTGGTCTCATTTGTCCATTGATTTTATGGTTGATTTACTGGCATCCTCTGGCTTCACGGTCATCCTTATGATAGTCGACAAATTTTCTAAGATGGTGCATTTTGTATCACTTAAAGGGCTACAATCCGCGCAGGAATTGGCAGTGGTATTTGCAAGAGATTGTTCGTTTGTTTCGGACAGAGGCAGCCAGTTCACGTCTCGGTCCTGGAGAAGCTTTTGTGCTCCAATGGGGATTCAGCTGGCACTTTCCTCTGCGTACCACACACAGTCTAATAGTGCGGATCAACTGTCTAACCACGCCCTTGAACAATTTCTCCGTTGTTACATCTCTGACCACCATGATAATTGGACTACCCTGTTACCTGGGGTGGAGTTTGCCAGAATTGTGCCATGAAGTCTTCCTCACAGAGTTTTCCATTCCTGATTAATTATGGGTTTCAACTTCTTCCCGAAGTCTTTCAGGCACAGGAGATTCCGTCTCTTGATGAGCATTTGAGGGTGCTCCGTTCCTCTTGGGTACAGGTACAGCATACCCTACATGGCTCCATGCAGCGGCAGAAGGTGCAGGCTGACCGTAGACGCTTGCCAACACCTACCTTTCAGGCTGTCTTCCCGGAATCTTAACCTCCAGGTACCTTGTAATAAACTGGCTCTTCGATTTGTTGGTCCTTTCCATGTGTTACGCAGAATTAACCCTGTGGCATATGCTCTGGAGATTCCCACCTCCATGCGCATTCACAATGTGGTCCACGTCTCCCTGCTCAAACCTCTGGTTTGTAACCGATATACCACCAGTACGGTTCGACCAGCTCCGGTGAAGGTTGGAAATCATGAGGAATTTGTGGGACAGAGCATTCTGGACTCTAGATGGGTCAGAGGGTGCCTTCAATATTTGATTCACTAGAAAGGTTATGGTCCAGAGGAGCGCTCCTGGATACCTGCCATTGCTGTGCACGCTCCTGTGTTGGTACGCATATTTCATGCTCGATTTCCTATGAAGCCCCGACCCTGTCCGCTGAGGAGGGGCCCTTGAGGGGGGTACTGTCACTGTGTCTTACCTCGGCCTGCGCCATTTGGCTGGGAGCAGGGTTCTGGACTGACGCACCAGTATCACTAGCCACATCCCTCTCTGCCTAAGGCCTGCTCATGTCTAGATCATTGTTACTGGCATCATGAATCAGCCACTTACCTGGAAGCCTGTTATAGGCCCAGCCTGGGGGACCCAGTTGGTCCCGCCTTCTCCTACTCTTTTATAAACCTCTATAGGCCTGTGTATCAGTTACCCTTACGTTGTTGTTCTGAGCAGTTCTAGTTCCAGTTGTTCCTGTTTCCTGTGCATGACCCGGCTTGTCTGACTATCCATTCTGGTGCCGACCTGGGGCTCTGTTCAACTATCCACCCAGTGTAGCTTACTCCTAGTGGACATCCTGTCTTGTGCAGACCTGTGGCTCTGGCTGACTACCCGCTCCGTGTATGAACCTGGCTTGTCTGACTATCCTAGCTGGTGATGACCTGTGGATCTGTCTGTTTACTCTGCCTGTGGCTCTGTTACCTACAGACACCCATCCTTATGCAGACCTGGGGCTCTGGCAGACTCCGGCCTTACTGCAGACGTGAGTCAGTAGTCTTCATTGTTGCCATCCTTATTGGAGACGTGCTCTTCCACACTGATTGCAGGCGTGAGTCAATAGTTTCCTCTGTTGCCCCTTACAGGAGACTGTAGGTTCAGTGTTGCGTTCTCTTCAGTTCCTGAGGCTGGCTTCGGCCTAGTATCCAGCAGTGTGGTTGACCCATCGGCATGGTCCCATTGCTGATAGAGTCTCTAGCCTTTCCAGTCACCCTCTGCTTGTACTGTCATACTTACTTGCATTTGCTTATTATTATTATTATTAAAGGTGTTCTTAACTATACCGCTTGACTCCTTGTCTTGTTTTGCTAACCGTAACACCCATCGAGCACAAAAAAGATAAAGTGTCTTGTTCTTAGATATGGCAGCCTCTCAATGGTACCACTGCAGAGAGGACATTTCCATATCTATATCAGACTGGTCCTGCTCACAGTCAATCCAGCTCCTAAATATCTGGCAAATACTCTCTGCAGGAGAGAGACACAGCAAAACTATAGACATACGTTTCAGCCTATGTGGGGCTCATCAGTGTGGTGTAGCTGAATCCCTCTTGGCGCATGGACGAAAGAGCCCATGCCTGGGATACCCTTATACTAAGGGAGACATACAAATGTAATGGGCACCCATCAAGCATGAACAAGATAAAGTGTTTTGTTTTTAGACATAGTAACCTGTCAATGGTGCTATAAGATACATTTTTCACTCCCATGTGCCACTGCATAGAAAACATTTCCATATTCTTATTAGATTGGTCCCTCCTACAGACAGTCCAGCTCCAAACTGTCAGGCAAATCCTCTTCGCATGAGAGAGACAGCAAAACCATAGACATATGTTTCAGCCTATGTGGGCCTCATTCGTAGGGATGCAGCTGACTCCCTCTAGGGGCATGGAAGCAAAGAACCATGACTGGGATACCTTTATACTTAAGGAGACATACGAATTAGAAAAGCAAATGTGATGAGCACCCATCAAGCAAACAAGATAAAGTGTCTTGTTCTTAGGCATGGTAGCCTCTGCAATGGCACATTAGTGTGAAAAATGTGATTTGTAGCACCATTGAGAGGCCAACATGCCCAAGAACAAGACACTTTATCTTGTTCATGCTTGATGGGTGCTCATCACATTTGTATATCTCCCTAAGAATAAGTGTCTCCCAGCCATGGGCCCTTGCTTCCACGTGCCTAGTGGGATTCAGATGCACCACACTAATGTATGTCTTGCTATAGTTTTTCTTGTATTTCGGTTGCTCACTAGTTTGTTGTAGGAAGGGGAACTGGACTCTCACTGATTTTCTGGATATGTTCTTCCAGGCTATATCCCGGGGTTGTCAATTGCTGGACTTCCAGCTATTAGGAACTATGCCTGCCACCATTTCTAACCAGAAACTGCTTGTTGAGGATGATGAGACACGTAGTTTCCGACAACACTCTAGTGAGCTTTTCATTCCAAGTCCTGATCAAATTAAGAGAGGATGCCCATTAATATTAAAGGAAAGTAGGTTTCAACTTCAGGAGAGGACGGATTTCTTTACAGCAAGGTCTGTTAAGCTGTAGAATTCTTTGTCCACTTATGTGGTAATGGAAGATACAATGGATGCATTTATGAGATTGTTACATTTCTAGCAGAAGGGAGCATACAGGGTTATACTGTGTATTAGTAGGTTAAATAGAAAAACTATCACCCATCTTGGAGTCGGGATTGATCATGTAATTCTCATTGTTATAATATGGCAAAGGTTGCACTTGATGGACTTGTGTTTTTTTTAACCTAAATTACTGTGTAACTATGTTAATGGAGATCCAGCAACTGATTACTCCTGATCATGCTCCCTGCTTAGGTCCTCTAATTGTTTTCCCTGTTTCACATCAGATAAATTGTATCATGTTTCCTGGGAAACTTCTTTGCAGTAAAGCCCTTCTTTAAACACTTGAATGCTAGAGATGTCTCCAACGCATTGCTCTCTAGCATTCAAGTGGTTAAAACTCCCAGTCAATCAAAGGAAGATGTCATTTCCACTCTATGGTGCAGTTGGTTTGCTCTAGAATGGCTCATATATTGCTTTTTCCGTAAGGACTCATGTATGTAAGTTTTTAAAATTCTTCTAGGTAATTTTTCCAGCGAAATAACAATTTGTGTAATTTACTGAAGATTGAGACCTGTGACAGCTTGAGACCTGCGACCGCTGTTCTCTGATTGCTCATTGATTGCTCTCTAATGGGCCACTCCATACCTTTTAAATAAAGCTATTTACTTCTGAAAATGTGTATTACCATCAAAAGACAGATATTAAATTTGCATCATAGCTTTGCTTCTTACAGACTTAAACATAAATTTCAACAAACACAGGACTAAACTACAAAAGCTGATGGCAGTCACCAGGAGAGAAAGAGTTGTGCAGTGAGGAGATCTTTCTGATTAGCTATCAGGACATCAACACTGTCTTTAAGACAAATTTACCACTCTGCCTCATGCAAGAAGTTTTTTACCAATGTGTCCTCACAGTTCTTACATATGGCTGTGAAACTTGGAGGCTGAATGCCAAAGGCAAACAAAAACTTAAGGTTACACAGAAAGGTATGAAATGTCAAATTTAACATAAAAAGACCAAGAAACGTGTGCATGGATATGTCACCAAACAAAGGTTTATGACATAATTGAAAGAGTAAAGAGTATAAAATGGAAATGGGGAGGTCACGTAGAAAGAAGACCTGGTGGTTGATGAAACCATTTGAAATTATGAAATTTGATACTAATTGCCCAAAAAGAAGACAAAATGGGTTGATGAAATTACAACATTTTTTAGTGCACAGTGGCAACAGAAAGCACAAGACCAAAATTGTTGTAAACTTGTTGAGGAGACCTTCCTTGTGCAATGGATCAACAGAAGATGATGAGGATGGTGATATATATATATATATATATATATACAATTAGGTCCGGAAATATTTGGACACTTACACAAGTTTTGTTATTTTGTCTGTTTACCATAATAAATTCAAGTTACAGTTAAATAATGAATATGGGCTTAAAGTGCAGTCTCTCAGCTTAATTGGAGGGTATTCACATCCAAATTGGAGGAAGGGTTTATGAATTACAACTCTTTAATATGTAGCCCCCTCTTTTTCAGGGGACCAAAAGTAATTGGACAATTGACTCAAAAGCAGTTTCATGGACAGGTTTGGGCTATTCCTTTGTTATTTCATCATCAATTAAGCAGGTAAAAGGGCTGGAGTTGATTCCAGGTGTGGCATTCACATTTGGAAGATATTGCTGTGAACCCACAACATGCAGTCAAATGAGCTCTCAATGCAAGTGAAACAGGCCATCCTTAGGCTGCAAAAATGAAAAATCCGTTAGAGAGATCACAGGAACATTCTGAGAAAAAAAGAATGCACTGGTGAACTTTGCAACACAAAAAGGCCTGGACGCCACAGAAGACAACAGTGGTGGATGATCGTAGGATCTTTTCCATGGTAAAGAAAAACCCCTTCACAACATCCATGCAAGTGAAGAACACTCTCCAGAAGGTAGGCATATCATTATCCAAGTCTACCATAAAGAGAAGACTTCACAAGAGAAAATACAGAGGGTTCACTACAAAGTGCAAAGTATTCATAAGCCTCAAGAATAGAAAGGCCAGATTAGGCTTTGCCAAAAAACATCTGAAAAAGCCAGCCCAGTTCTGGAACAGCATTCTTTGGACAGATGAAACTAAGATCAACCTGTACCAGAATTATGGGAAGAAAAAAGTATGGAGAAGGCTTGGAACGCCTCATGATCTGAAGCATACCACATCATCTGTAAAACATGATAGAAGCAGTGTGATGGCATGGGCATGCATGGCTTCCAGTGGCACTGGGCCACTAGGGTTTATTGATGATGTGACAGAAGACAGAAGCAGCCGGATGAATTCTGAAGTGTATAAGGATATATTGTCTGCTCAGATTCAGTCAAATTCAGTGACGTTGATTGGACGGCACTTCACCTTACAGATGGACAGTTAGCCAAAACATAATGTTAAAGCAACCCAGGTATTTTTAAGGCAAAGAAGTGGAATATTCTGCAATGGCTAAGTCAATCACCTGATCTCAACCCGATCGAGCTGAAGACAAAACTTAAGGCAGAAAGACCCACAAACAAACAACTGAAGACAGCTGCAGTAAAGGCCTGTAAAAGCATCACAAAGGAGGAAACCCAGTGTTTGGTGATGTCCATGAGTTCCAGACTTCAAGCAGTCATTCCCTGCAAAGGATCCTCGACAAAGTATTAAAAATGAACATTTTATTTATGATTGTGTTAATTTGTCCAATTACATTTGAGCCCCTGAAATAAGGGGACTGTGTATGAAAATTGTTCCAATTCCTAAACATTTCATACAATATTTTTGTTCAACCCCTTGAATTAAAGCTGAAAGTCTGCACTTCAATTGCACCTCAGTTCTTTCATTTCAAATCCACTGTTGTGGCGTATAGAGCCAAAATTATGAAAATTGTGTCAGTGTCCAAATATTTCTGGACCTGTTTGTATGTATATATATATATATATATATATATATATATATATATATATATATATAGATAGATAGATAGATATAGATAGACATAGATAGATAGATATATGAAGAAGAGGTTCATATAACCCAAATTCTGTGATCCTCTGGTCTGTCATGTGAATATCTCTGCAATACACACAAACAATATACATGCACACACACAAACATGCATGCACTAATACACACAATGCACACTATACATAGAATACAGGCACATACAATACACACACTCTACACAGAAACAGTATGCAAACTATACAGACACACAATACACACATACACATGCATACTCAAACAATATATATATACCTAAACAAACACCAACACACACACCTTATATACAATATACACACACAATACATACAATAACCACACACACACATTTCACACACACACAATATACACGCACAATATACATGCAAACAACACACACTATACAGACAATAAACACACTCAATACAGGCAAAACACACAATACACACACAATACACACACACTATACACACAATTCATACAATACACATACACAAAATACATACAGTACACACAATACATACAATACACACCACACACACCACAAAACACACACAATACACATACATGAACTACATACACAAAACACAGTACATATAATACTCGCACAATACATACAATACACATACCCACACAGTACATACAATACACACAAATACATACAATACACACTACATACAGTACACACACTGATGTTCATGATGACTGACAGGATGACTGTGTATTTTTAGGCATTTTTGCTTGTCATGGGTCAGACTTTCCAATTGCTTTCTCAAACACTGTATAGACAGGCATAGTACTCCTTTTCAATGGTGGAAGATTGAGCATTTGCCTTTTAGCTAACTTTCTGACCATGTCATCATCTCTCTCATTATCATCATATAACTGAAGATGAAGGAGGATGCTGGACTGATATATTCTAGATGTACATCATCATCATCCTCATAGTCAGTCATCATTAGGTCATCGTCAGCATCGCCTGCCACGTCTTGCCCACTGCCTTTATATTCCTCCAAGCTTTTAGAGGTCTAAAACAATTTCTTTTCACTCTCACAATGTTTTCTACTTCTTTGAGGACAGGTTTTTGTGCTTGTTTGTCGCACTGTCAGATGCAATAGTTGGTTGAGCTACTACACTTACTTCCATTGTGCCATCAACACTCAAACTTTTTTTTTTAACCGCTTGAGTGCAATGCATTGCATGCCCCTCTGGCACTCAAAGGGTTAATAGTACGGGTGCTTTTATTAGTGGTGGAACTTTTGGTGGGACCTTGACATATTCAATAGAAAAAAATATAATTAGTTTCTTAGTGTAGCACTCACAGAAGATTACCCTTCTGTGTGTACAGCACTTGTTGAAAGCTTAATAAATGGCACTGGAAATCAAAACTCCAAATACATATAGAAATATCAATAAAGCATAAAATAAAAGAAACAGAATACAGAAACAGCAAAAAATTGTAATATACTCTCAATTTAGGTGAATCAAGAAATGCATAAAATTAAAATTATATATATATCATTACTCACCTTAAATTATTAGACCTTGACAGTCAGTGTATAGTACAAATAAAGCACCGTCTCGGAGGGTGATTTTAGTTAATGAATGAGATCAAGAAGAGTGAATGAATGAAATGGATGAAATGATGGTGTGAAAAAGATTTTATCAATTACAGTCAATAAAGATGTGATGATGTGCAAATGAAGATGTTAATGACCCGTCCATTTTCTGTCCTCTGTAAATCTTCTATGTGCTGCTCCAGTAGAACACCAGGATCCCCAGGTGTAGGAAATAAATCAATACAAGTAGACGGAAGCGCTCAAATAAAAGATAAAAGGAGAGACAAAAGGGAGGAGTATCTAAGAGTAGTATTGTGATATTATAATGGGATACAAGTGATAATGATAAAAATAACCGTAAAACATGGGGTATATAGTTCCCAATAAATTAAATATCGATTACAAATATTTGGAATTAAAATAATATATATATTTATTTGTAAAACAGTTTGAACTGATGAAATTGATACGAAAGTGTGGTATTTCAATGTATAAACCACATAGTAATAGATTCTACTTTTATTTAACAACAATTGTAATGTATATTGTTAATTCCTTTTGCAGGAATATTATGAGACCAGAATGCTGGGTCAGAGCAGATTAGATGGTAGAGGGTATATAGTTCTAATTTAACAGAGCAAGTGTGTTTCAAAACATAGTTTCTGTCCAAGAACATATAACAGTTATCAGTTATTGATTACTTTTCCCTGAGGAAGGGGCTCTAATCGGTCTCGAAACGCATTGGAGAAACACGTGGAGCAAAGACCCACGAGAGAGCTATTGTCACCGGATGGCACGCTGAGAAAGCTGCGATCCAAATTATATGGAGGCATCCAGGGGAGAAGGTCCCATTGATAACTGCTTTATGCGCAAGAGACAAAGAAAGCTGAAAGTAAGAGCAAAACCAAAAGGGGCATGGTGTGACGGACATTTGTTATATGTTCTTGGACAGACACTATGTTCTGAAACACACTTGCTCTGGTAAATTAGAACTATATACCCTCTACCATCTAATCTGCTCTGACCCAGCATTCTGGTCTCAGAATATTCCTGCAAAAGGAATTAACAATATATATTACAATTGTTTTAAAATAAAAGTAGAATATATTACTATGTGGTTTATACATTGAAATACCACATTTTTGTATCAATTTTATCAGTTCAAACTGTTTTACAAATAAATATATATATTCTTTTTATTCAAAATATTTGTAAGCGATATTTAATTTATTGAGAACGATATACCCCATGTTTTACGATTATTTTTATCATTATCACTTGTATCTCATTATATTATCACAATACTACTCTTAGATACTCCTCCCTTTTGTCTCTCTTTTTATCTTTTATTTGAGTGCTTCAGTCTACTTGTATCGACCTTGACATATTGTATCCTCTTTGGGAGGAGAGGGATCACCATCATTTATTGCACACGCTGCAGCAACCATAGCTGCAGTTAGTTTTTGGACTACTACTTTACTCATATATCTCTGCACAGCTCCTACACCTTTCCCCTGCCACTGCCCATTGTGTGTTTGCTGGACATTACTCAACTACTGCGTGTGTTTTTAATGTGTGTGTGTGTGTATATATATATATATATATTTTTTTTTTTTTTTAACTGATTGTCCCCCCCACCATCCCTATCACAAAAAACAAATAATTAAAAAAAAACTGTTCAACTACTTTTTTCCGCAGCCACCCCCAACATAGAGATAATAACAGCCAGATCAGATCACGAAGGAACTTAAACCACAGATGTTTTTGTCTTTCCAATCAGTCACACAAAATTTTGTGGTATTTGGGGTAAACCCCGTTGTTCCCTTCTCACGCACAGCTCCAGACATATGTAACACAGAGATAATAACAGCACGATCAGGAAGGAACCTGAACCACAGTTGCCTATGTCTTTCCAAACAATCTAACAAAAAGTTGGGATATCTGTGGTAAAGCTTCTTTGCTCCCTTCTCAAACCCCAAGGCACCCTCAGCACAGAGATAATAACAGCCAGATAAGTAAGGATATGGGATCAAGACTAACTGAGTCTTGCCAGTTAGTAACAACAAAAAGTGCCATATTTTACCTGTTTTGCTTTTGAGGTGTAAACTTTCACCCATCCCTACTTACAAAACACTTCTTTTATAAAAAAAACATGTGTATATACTCAAATTATATTTATTTATTTGTTTCTTTTTTCAACTATCTCTCTCCTGATGACCATATCACCAGCCTCTGCAGAGTAATTTCAGTTCTCTGTCTGTTAAAAAGGATGTTTAAGCCTATAACACACACAAGTTATCGATCTTAACTTAACATCTGTCTGTTGATGGTAATAAACCATTACTGAAATAGTTTTCTTAGAAAGATATGGAACTGTTTAGTAGTGAGGGATCAAAAAAGCAATCAGAGAGCAGCGATGCAGTTCACAATCACCGTTGAATTACACAAATTGTCAGATTGCTGGAAAGATTACTAAGAAGGTATGGAAAAGTTTATATACATGGAGCCTTATGCAGAAAGCAAGACATGAGCCAATCTGGAACAAACCATCTAAGCAAACCAAATAAAAAATGCCTTTGCTTTAAATTGGGATTTTAATCCCTTGAATGCTTGAGTGTTCTCTGACACATTGCTTTGCACTGCTTTGGAGACCTCTCTAGAATTCAAGGAGTTAAAAGACTAATTTAAACTAATGGACATTTGGGTCTTTTTTATTTCTCCCCTGTGCTGCAATTGGTATGCTCCAGTACATACCCTGAAACGTCCACTGGCTTTTGTGGTTAATGCCAAAGTAGATGCACTGGCAAATTCATACATTTGTCCCAATATCATATGACTATGTCTAGGACTGTGACAAATATGGTCACAGATGGTTAATAGAGCAAGATCAGGAAAGTGGGAGTGTAGGTGCTTCATTACCCTCCCATTTCATTGCCCCTGTGTGATATCCATTCTCCTTCTACACTCTACTACTCTCCCAGAGTTTCTCAACTAATGAAGTAAAGAAGAGCAAGAATAAATGAATGGGTCTCAAAAGTCATATCCCCAAATCTAGAAATTGCTTCTTCATCCGGGATACAAACCTGCTCCAGTAACATGCTGTGGAAGAGCCACCAAGTACACACAGAGGATGGCTTTTGCAGTGGGAATCAGGGGAGGTCTCAGAAAAGTATGCAGATGCCAGATTGCAAAAGTCTGTCAGCAAGGGGACAGAAGGCAGATGTAAACAATAAAGCTGTGATTACAGGAAGAAGTGCATTATATCTATCTATTAGTAAAATGATGTGAATGTAATGCTTCTGGATGTCTCTTTCTGTCTGTTTTTCTTCAGACAAACACATGGGGAATATGCTTTTTATAGGAATAATTGAGTTTACTGGAGAGTAGACAGTTTATCCAGTCCTTTACCTATACGTGCCCCTCCAATAATGCCAAATAATGTAAAAAAAAAAAAAAATATATATATATATATATATATATATATATATATATATACACACATATATACAGTACTGTGCTAATGTTTTAGGCAGGTGTGAAAAATGTTATAAAGTAAGAATGCTTAATAATTTCTTTTTATCACTTAACAAAATGATAGCTAGTGAACAGAAGAAAAAATCTAAATCAAATCAATATTCAATATTTGGTGTGACCACCCTTTGCCTTCAAAACAGTATCAATTCTTCTAATCACACTTGCACAAAGTCAGGTATTTTATAGGCATATAGCCAGGTGTATGATTAAACAATTGTACCAAACAGGTGCTTATGATCATCAATTTAATATGTGGGTTGAAACACAATCATAAACTGAAACAGCAGAGTAGGAGAATTAAAACTGGGTGAGGAACAGCCAAACTCAGCTAACAAGGTGAGGTTGTTGATGACAGTTTAAAGGGTTACTAATGTTTAACATTAACTAACCCTAGTATTGAAGGTATTCAAAAGATAATCTTACTGTGCCAAACAGGATCTCTCTCAAACCATAAGTTTTGAGAGATATAAGCGCTTAAAGTTCCCCCCTCCTGCTGATGAGCTGTAAAGCTGTCATCAGTGGATCTGAGTCATGCAACTCAGTGGCTCTTCAGCAGAGCTAAATGAGCGCTATTGAAAAACAGATACTTCAGTGGAATGGTCTACAAAGTGTGCTCATTTGTCTCCGCTGAAGAGCCGCCGGCTGGTCTGGGACTGGAATCTCATGATGTCAGCTACATGCTGACGTCTGGAAAAGGGGAGTGAGGGGGAACTTTAAGAGATTATATCTCTCAAACCATAAATGTTTGAGAGATCCAACTTGGCACAGTAAGATTATCTTTTGAATACCTTCAATATTAGGGCTAGTTAATGTTAGACATTACTAACCCTTTAATGTCAAAAGTCATACACCATGGCAAGACTGAGCACAACAATAAGACATAATGTAGTTATACTGCATCAGCATGGTCTCTGCCTGGCAGAAATTTCAAGGCAGACAGGGGTTTTCAGATGTTCTGTCCTAGCTCTTTTATAGAAGCACAAAGAATCAGGCAATGTTGAGGACCTTACACGTGGTGGACTGCCAAGGAAACTTACTGCAGCAGATGAAAGACACTTCATACTTACTGCCCTTCGAAATTGGAAGATGTCCAGCAGTGCCATCAGCTCAGAATTGGCAGAAAACAGTGGGATCCTGGTACACCCATCTACTTGTCTGGAGAAGTCTGCTCAGAAGTGGTCTTTATTGTAGACTTGCAGCCAAAAAGCCATTCCTCCGATGTGGAAACAAGGCCAAGCAACTCAACACTGCACGAGGGGGGCAGAAAAATGGCAGCAGGTACCCTGGACCGATGAATCAATATTTTAAAGCGGAACTTTCATCCGCTGTAAAGTTGCCCTGCTATAATTAAGCAGGTAGCGACTAGCTTCTGAATATATATTTTACCTTTCAAAAGTAGCCCGATCTAAAGAAATCACTAATTGTATTAGACTGATGGCTGGGTTAGCACAGTCTGCACGCCTGCACAGTCAGTCCCTTCTGGTAACCATACGGTGCACTGCAGTCTATAAGATGGAGACAGGGACTGACAGCATAGGTGTGCAGACAAGATATCTGTGCTGTAGCATGGGTTCCGGTCTCCGTTCAATGATGGATTTCTTTAGATCAGGCTACTTTTGAAAGGTAAAATATATATTCAGAATCTAGTCGCTACCTGCTTAATTATAGCAGGGTGCCTTTATAGCGGATGAAAGTTCCGCTTTAAATATTTGGCTGTAGTAGAAGTCAGCCTGTTCACCAAAGGATTGAGAGAGGTACAAGACTGAGTGTGTGCAAGCAACAGTGAAGCATGGTGGAGGTTCCTTGCAAGTTTGGGCTGCAAATGGAGTTGGTGATTTGGTCAGAATAAATGGCCCCATCAATGCTGAGATGTACAGGCAGATACTTATCTATCATGCAATACCATGAGGGAGGCATCTGATTGCCATCAAATTTAGTCTGGAGCATGACAACAACCCCAAACATACAGCCAAAGACATTAAGAACTATCTTCAGTGTAAGGAAGAACAGGGAGTCCTGGAAGTGATGGTATGGCCCCCACAGAGCCCTGATCTCAACATCATTGAGTCTGTCTGGGATTACATGAAGAGAAAGAAGCAACTTAGTCTGCCTAAATCCACAGAAGAACTGTGGATAGCTCTCCAAGATATTTGAAACAACCTATGTGCCGAGTTCTTTAACAAACTGTGGGCAAGTGTACATAGACGAATTGATGCTGTTTTGAAGGCAAAGGGTGATCACACAAAATATTTGCACAGTATTGTAAATATATATATATAAGCAGTGTTTTATTCAATTCTTACACAAGCACATAATGATTGCACTTACAGATAGTATGCAAATAGCTGGTATTTCACCCTCATGGGGTACCACCGCCTGATGGAATAGCTCCTCTGCTGGATATCAGCACCAGTCAGACACTTTCTTCCAGAACACCTTAACAAGCTGCTGGGCATCAATGTTATTCTCTGATTGTTTCTTTCATCCATTCCACAACGACTCAACACAGCATCCCAGATGTGGGAGCTCAAAGGAGGGAGTAGCCTAAGTGAAAGTCAAAAGCAGACTCTGCTGTCTTAATAACCAATAGTAACCCCACTCGTATAGTGGGCCACCCTGCCCTCTTTCTCAGTTTTTTTAGATTTGTATCTTCATTAAGGAAAAGGCCGAATATTAGAGCTGCATTACAAATGTCTAAATGCAAAGAAAGAAAAAATTAGATCTCATCTAGTTATTGACGGAGAAGATCATGACTAGTGTTGAGCGAGCGTGCTCGGCCGATGCTCGGATCGGCTCGAGCATCGCTCTGCTCGGCACATGGCGGTACTCGTCGAGTACCGCCATGTGCTCGCCCGCCATGTTCGGGTGGCGGGGATCTGTGCCGGAAGAGGCACAGATCTGAAGACGCTCCGCTGGACCACCAGGGACTGGAGGTACGGGGGCATTGCGGAGATGAAGGGGGCATTGCGGAGATGAAGGGGGACATTGTGGAAGAGGGGCATAGACTCTATGCCCCTCTTCCACAATGTCCCCCTTCATCTCCGCTATGCCCCTCTTCCACAATGTCCCCCTTCATCTCCGCTATGCCCCTCTTCCACAATGTCCCCCTTCATCTCCGCTATGCCCCTCTTCCACAATGTCCCCCTTCATCTCCTCTATGCCATAGAGGAGATGAAGGGGGACATTGTGGAAGAGGGGCATAGCGGAGATGAAGGGGGACATTGTGGAAGAGGGGCATAGCGGAGATGAAGGGGGACATTGTGGAAGAGGGGCATAGCGGAGATGAAGGGGGACATTGCGGAGATGAAGGGGGCATTCAGAGATGAAGGGGGCATAGCGGAGATGAAGGGGGGCATTGACCAGGCACCCTCCCCTCATCAGAGCAGGGGGTGCCTGGTGTAATGCTCGTGTCGCCCCATTCATTTGAATGGGGCTCGGGTGCTCGGCCGAGCACTCGAGCCTCAGGGGGTGCTCGGTCAGAGCACCCGAGCACCCGAGCATCGGGGTGCTCGCTCAACACTAATCATGACCATTACTATTGTCACCCCCATTCCATCATCATACATTTATTTCATCTGTTCCCTATTTCATTCCTCATCTTCATTTGAGCATTGGAAAGTAACAGCTAAGTGACTCTTTCCATTTGGACTATTTATCTCGATAATAACCTTTCATGTACTTTTTCAGCAGTCACTAATGACTCATTCCATTTTATCATAGGATTAAAGACTTTGTATGGGTTATTTGGTGTCACATGAAACTTTTGGGACTATATATATACATATATATATATATATATATATATATATATATATATATATATATATATATATATATATATATCTGTAAGGTGTAGTATAGTTGAAAGTGGTTTGGTGGAGGACCCAATATTCATTACCACCTTTTAAATAGTAGGATCTATTGTCACGCTTTCCATGTCGATTTTCATTTCTTGATTTTTTAGCATCACTGTATTTGTGTCAAACATCCAGGGTAGCGGCAGATTGTAGGGGAATACCAGCCCAGGCAATTTTTTTTTTTAAACTAGCCCACTAGTTGGTGTTGTGTATAATATATATATATATATATATATATATATATATATGGAATTAATGCACACACATGGATGTAAGACAAACACACACAGAGACACACACACAAATGCACACGCATGCACTGAGATGCATAAAGAGCGACACAGTCATACATACTTACATGCAATGCACAACATGCAGACACATAGAGTGTGATACAGACATGCAACACACACAGTGAGGAACACACAGGCGCACACAGAGACACACACACAGAGAGAAGTGAGTCATAAGGGGGTGACTTATGTGTCATTGTAATGAGTTTGTGTTTGTACTTATGCCTCCACTGTGGCATTCATTCATATAGTTGAAATGCACGTGGTAATTGCACATACTATGGTGGAAGGTGGATCGCGCTGGCTCCCGGGGTGTGAGTGAGTGAGTGTGTGTTAGTGAGTGGCATTCATTCATGTTTGTGTCTGTGGTGTAGGAGCGAGTGGCAGCCATTTTGTTTTTTTCAGTTACTTGGATAGTGGTGAGCGGGCTGGATAGTGGGGGCAGGCCAACTCCCTGCATGATTTAAATCACTCCCCCATTGAATCACCCAATGGGAGCAGTAACTCCTCCTTACTTAACCCTTTGAGTGCCAGAGGAGTACGCAACGCATTGCTTTGCAATGCGTTGCGTACCCCTCTGGCACTCAAAGGGTTAAGTTATGGTAACATAGCAATATAACAAACGGTGGCTCTTCAGTTGAGTCAGCGTAGCAATATGCTGAGGGAACAAATAGATAGTGGTGTTTGAGGATTGCCCTCTGTAACATACAGCAAAGCATCTCTCTCTCTTTAAGGAGGAAGGGCGGGAATCAGGAAGTGGAGGAGTGACAGTTGAAAACAGACAGGTTGACTGAAGAGATGAAAACAGTTAAATAAAAGAGTTGCTATTAAGTTTATCCCTGAGTTTGTATTTTATGGAAACAGAGTGTATGGAGGGTTACAGTTATCTGTGGGAGGTGACACAGAGTGTATGAATGGTTACAATTATCTGTGGGAGGTGAAACAGTGTGTATGGAGGGTTGCAGTTATCTGTGGGAGGTGAAACAGTGTGTTTGTGGGGTCATGATCCTGAGTGAGAGTGTGAGTGGACCAGGAGAAGTTATTGATATCCCCTACTTCAGGAGAGAGTGGCAGCTATATTTTTTTTTGTCAGTTGAATAGTGGTGGGCGGGCTGGAGGGGGCGGGCCAACTCCCTGTATGATAAACATGCCCCCATTGAATCACCCAATGGGAGCAGTAATGTCTCCCCATTAAATCACCCAATAGGAGTTGTGTCTTCTCATGAGACATAAATTATGTAATGAGGCATTCTGTGCCATGTGTGCTTGTTTTCTGAGGAGACATAAATTATGTTTTGTGTGTGAGGTACCATAAATTATGCAATGAGACTTATTCTTTTTTATATATATATATATATATATATATATATATATATATATATATATATATATATATATACATATATATATATATATATATATATATATATATACATACACACACACACAATTTTGGCACTCATAGGGTTAAATACAACCCTAGAACTCCCACACCCTTTCCTCCACTCTCTTTTCCCCAGCCCTTTTCTATACTCTCATTCCCAGCCTATTACCCCCTTTTACTTTTTACCTACAGGCCCCTTTGCTGCTTCCTCTCTCCCGTAGTCTATTTCATCCCCCCTTCCCTGTCCCCCTCTACTCTCTCCCATTGCTTCCCTCTCTTCCCTAATATTGCTCAGTCAGACCTCCTCAGTTCCCTGCCTTTCTTATACCCACCTCACTCTCCATCTAGTATTCTCCTCTTTTCCTCTGCCACTCAACACATCTTGTAGCTATGTGTCTCTTCCTCCTCTTTTGCATTCTCTGCTGCTCCAGTGTGGGGAATGAGAGATCCCTGCAGCCTCCAACACCAATGTCCCTATCATCGCCCCCTTGTGGTCCCTCTGCGGCATGGGAGTGCAGGCTCCAGGATATTATGTTATATGCTGGTGTTCTGCTTTAGCAAGGAATGTGAGGGCTGTTACAGAGAGTGCCTGTGCCGGTGGCAGCACAGACTTCTACTTTAGCCCCATCCCGACAATGGACTTACCAGGTACGTCCCGCAAACACTGTTACCTAGTGACAGAGGACATACCTGGTACGTCCCGGAAGTCTGGGTCTCAGTGAGGCTGCACGCCGTTCGGGGACTCCGGTATCATTTAGTAGAAAAAAAAAATGTTAGCCGGGCGTTAAGGTGACAACTGCGTACACGCGCGGCTGTCACTAAGGGGTTAAACTATTGTGGGACAGTCAAGTAAGATCCTTTGATCTCTCCAATCGGCCCATGATCTAGCAGCCCACCGGGGGATGCCCGATCCCCCGATAGGACAATCCGTCCATGATCAAGGGATACATATATATCCTTTTTTTTTTAGATAGTTTTAGTGAGTGTTTGGAATTCCATCACATTGGTCTTTTGTGCCGCCCCTTGGAGCTCTATACTCATGCTATATATCCTATAAAATCCTATATAATCCAATATAATAATTCGCTAAAACGTGTGTAATGACGCAGTCATGCGCAGTAGAGACTGCTGCGCGTGCTGCAGTCATGCGCAGTAGAGACTGCCCGTGCCGCGGCTGATACAGAGCGGGGCACTCCGAAGGAGCATCCAGCTCTGTATCAGCTGTGGCGTGGGCAGTCTCTACTGTGCATGACTGCCCTGAGACCGGCTGGCAATGGCACTGTGGCCCGTGTAACGGGCTCTTCAACTAGTATACATAATGCATTTCTGAGGGGGTGGCAAAAGCCCTATGCCTGATGTGCCAACAAGTAAAGCAAGCAGCCCCCAATCTATTGTCAGTTCCTTCACAGATTTCAGTCAGTTTATCTGTTCATTACAAGTTTTGTTCAAAAATTTTAAAGTTCATATACATAGACTATCTTGGTGAGATGAGACCACTGCATTGTGGGCATCTTACCTGTGCTTGGCCCAGTACAAACATTGTGTAGCATAGCATAACCTCTGGTCCTTAAAGGTTTAAGGATATGAAGTGCCGTCCTTCTTCACTGCCCCTTCCCCTGCCCGGTTTGAGCTTGCAGCTTACTACTCCCCTCTCTCCACTTCTCTCTCTTTTAGTTGGGGGAATAATTCTAACTTTCTTACACACAGTCTGTGTTGTTATACCTTACCTACAGTATACTTACTCTTTACTTACTGTGTGTATAGTATAGTATTATTCTTAATTTCAATATAATTTTACATGTAAAAAAATATATATCATGAGCAGTGAACAGAGTCTGAGGTCCTGTGATCCTGCTAGCAACTGTGATGTCTGCCTCGATGGACATGACGTGATAATGTTGTCTCTACAGTAAAGACACAAAGGCAAAATGCATAGGGCTCTTTGGGTGTTTCTTGTCGTAGTAAGGTAAATGGGGGATTTTATTTGGAGTTGTTAGGTTTCCTATAAGTTGTTTTTTTAATTCCCTGCTGATTATTGGCTGGACATTTGCACACACTGATGTTAAAAAGAAATGACATTTGAAATGACATTTGAAACATGCATCAATTAACATCCCTGTTACCAGCTCAGTTTCTCTATGTGATGCACATATGGGAAATCAAGAAGAAAATTGTATTGATGCTTAGAGAGACAGAGAGGGGAAATACCTAGGTAAGCATCATTCTTACAGTAAGAGGTGGAGCAGGTCTGTCGAAGCCTATGAAGCAATACAATAATAAATTAGCTCTCTAACGCAAACTGAAGAGGGAGAGGATTACAATCTGTTAACCCCTAACACAAGTTTAGTTTGTTCTCATGGGCATCCAGATGGGGGGAACAAGGGTGGGCACTTGCCCCCCCTACAATTACCCCCTCCATATAAACAAAGGGGCTGGATGGGCTGGTCTGGGGGTCAAATTATGGCTCCCCCCCCCCCCCGTAAAATTGTCTACGTACACAACTGTTAGTTCTACAGGGTATTAAGATCATCTATAAGTTGTATTAGAAATTTATCTACAAAATAGAGAGTTTTTGAGAAATTTGCCTATATGTTTGATAGGGCAATAAGGCACTATGATGGAGATTTAGGAAAGCGGAGTAGAGAGAGAAATGGCTGTAATATGTGTTTTAGACCATTCCAGTTAAGGGATTTGTGGTGAATAACGAGATCGCGGCTCTGCTCAAGCGCCTCCGTCTCCATGTCGGCCGACACGGATCTCCTGCTGACAGCTTTACAGCTGTCAGTAGGAGAGATCAAACTTTAAACGCCCGTATCTCTTAAACCATAGCGGTTTGAGAGATACATTTTTTTGCATTTAGCTCAGCTTTTTAAGCTCTTCTAAATGCAAAAAACTCTTTTGTGGACATTAATAACACTTTAATGCTGTCACTGCTTGGTTGCCCACCTCAGACGGTTCACCTAGAATATCAGCGATATATCCAGTGTAATGCAAAAGAAGTGTGTTGGTCACATGTTACTAGCATCCAAGCAGTTAAAATAAGTGGATGAGCTATTTTGTTTATGTTTTTTTTGTTTATTTTAGGATAGTAAAGAGTTGTAAGCATGCATACATGTTAAAGGGCATGTAGTAACTATTTACTGCCCCTTTAAATAAACTCTGCTTACATTCCTTTGCCTAACCCTCTGAGAGCTAGCAAAGTGTGCAATGCACTAGATACTGCTCTGACACTCAAAGGGTTAACACTAAGGTGGGTGGGAATTTATTGAGAGTCCTAATTTTTTATTTTAAGCCCTTAGTGACTGGCCGCGTGTGCACACGGCTGGCACTTAACGCCCAACGAACATTTTTTTTTCATTTCTTTAAATAACTTCTGGGACGTACATGTACGTCCTCTGTCCACCTGGGACATCTGCTCGGGAAGTACATGTACGTCCTCGGGCAGTAAGGGGTTAAAGGGGAACTATCACTTCTTTACAAGTTTACCTTATTTTAATCCTTAGCTAACGATAAGCTAAAATCACTGGTTATTTTTGTTAAAAAAAAAACATGCTGTGGTGAAATTTACATTATTAAAAATGAGCCGTTGCCTTACTTCCAGACTGACTGTGGGTACAGCTCTGCACAGCAGCCTGTCAATCTTCTGTACCCTACCCAAGTATGGTTGAGTTCCAACCAGCTTACAAGGAGAAATCCTCCGTCATAGGAGGACGTTGGAACGCAACCAAACTTGCAGAAGAACAGAAGACGATTGACAGGCTGTCATGCAGAGCCGTACCCACAGTCATTCCAGAAGTAAGGCACAGGCTCATTTTTAATAATGTACATTTTTTGACACAGCATACTTTTTTAACATAAATAACCAACAATTTCAGTTAATCGCTAGCTAAGGATTACAATAGGGTAAACTTGTATAGAGGTGATATCTCCCCTTTAAAATTACACATCACCTAAAAGTAAATTTGATGATTTTTACAGATCTTTCCTCTTTTATTATCCATTTTTATTTTCAAGACTAGTTTTTAGTTAGATATATAGATTAAAAGGATAGTAATGTGCCAGCATAAATAAAGGTTAGATCATTCCTTCCTTTTAGTAATACTCTCTTCATTGTTGCCACTGTGCAGATTGGTCTAGTTGAGGAGTAATTAGATTATAACGTTCCCCCCTCCTGCCCCTTTTACTGACATCATTCTTCATCACTGCATATAAGCAAGCTGGTCTGGAAGGAGAGTGATGAGGGACAATCTTCTGTCAGTATAAGGAAAAACTTGCACTCCTTCAACAAAGGGGCAGGGTTTTCCTTATATTGATAGAAAGAAGATTGTCCATCATTGTGATCTGTCCGGTCCGATGACCGGATTTCAGATCTGAGGGAAGAAGATTGGCAGCTGTAAAAGGGGTGGGGTGGGGGACTTTATAATCTAAATACTCCTCAACTAGTCTTATCTGCACAGTGTCAGAAGTGCAGATATATTACTAAATGTAAGGAGTGATCTAAGCTTTATTTATGCTGACACAGTACTATCTCTTTAATGTAATTAAGGAATACTGTGCAAGCACTTCATGCCCTCATTGCCACCACCCAAGGCCGGTGGAAGGATTTTTGCCACCCTAGGCAAAACCTAATTTTGCTGCCCCTTGGCTCTGCCCCTTGTGTCCCACCCCTTTATTACCCCACCTACTTATACCCCACCTCTTTTCTTGCCTCATCAGCTCCAACTTGCCCCCACCAGCTCCACTTGCCCCATCAGCTTCAACTTTCCTCCACCAGCTCCACTTTGCCCCACCAGCTCCAACTTGCCCCCACTAGCCCCACTTTGCCCCCTATTAGCTGCAACTTGCCCCCACCAGCTCCACTTTGCCCCACCAGCTCCACTTTGCCTTGCATCGACTCCAAATTGCCCCCCATCAGCTCCAATTTGCCCCTATCAGCTCCACTTTGCCCCCTATCAGTTCCAACTTGCCCCACCAGCTCAACTTGCCCCCACTAGCTCCACTTTGCCCCCTATCAGCTCCAACTTGCCCCCACCAGCTCCAACATGCCCCCACCAGCTGCACTTTGCCCCACCAGCTCCAACTTGCCCCCACTAGCTCCACTTTGCCCCCTATCAGCTCCAACTTGCCCCCACCAGCTCCAACTTGCCCCCCATTAGCTCCACTTTGCCCCCTATCAGCTCCAGCTTGCCCCCACCAGCTCCACTTTGCCCCCCACCAGCTCCAACTTGCCCCCTCAGCTTCAACTTGCCCCCCATCAGCCCCAACTTGCCCCCCATCACAGACCTGTAGCTAGAGCTCCCGCGTGGTCGGTCTTCTCTTCAGTAATGCAGAGCGCGTTGGGAGATGTGGACTCCCAGTGAGCTCTGCATTATTAAAGAGCCGACATCGACAAGGGAGCGCAGCAGCTAGGGCAGAGCATGACGCGGCTATACACGCCTAGCGGGCAGACCTCAATGACAGGTCCCACCTCCTGGGCATGATGACACCGGCCCTGGGCGCAGCTCTTCTCTGCTGCATGCCTGCGCCCCCAGTAAATGTTCGCCCTAGGCCGGCGCCTACCTTGCCTATAGGTGGCGCCGGCCCTGCCCCCACCACTTATTGACACTCAATTCTTTGAGTGCCAGCAAAAGTGGGCAATGCATTGCTGTGCAGTGTCAGTGAGTAGAGGAGCTAATATAGGACTAAGACAGGAAGTGCCTGCACAGCATGCCTCAGTTAGAATTATTTAGCAATCTAAAGCTAGTCTTCTAAATAAAAATCACTAGTTGTTGTCACAGAGTCCTTTAAAAATAGGATTTGGTTACAATTTTAACACTTTCAATGTTAGTGGGGTATGCACACATTGCAAAGCTTCTGTGCAGTCCTTCAGAAAGATTTTCATTCAGTTATTACAGATTAAACATGTTATTTGTAAAACCAAACTCTTTGCAACAGCACCAACTCTTGTCTGAAAGGCAACTTTTTTAATAATGCATTCTATGTACTTGCTTGAGTCACTGACTAATTCTACAAAGTAACTGGGATTAATAGCACCATCTATTGAAAACAATAGTAGATAATTACAATTTAAGAAGCAGTTATCACATTTCCTTAAGTCTGCTCCTATAGACAAAAATCAGAGGCTGTACCATACAACTCCAAATTGTTCCTATTTGCCATTAAAATGACACAGCCTAGAAGGTAGTGGCCCTCAGCCACAAACTCATAGGTTGTGTGTGTTGTCCCCTTTGATCCACTGTGTCAGGCATTCAGGGTCTATGGGGACCTGACCTGTGTAGGACAGCAAACTATCATGAGCTATACAATTCAATGTTTTCCTGGAGAAGCACAATTCTGCACCCCCCCCCCCAAACACACACAATGCAGAACCAGCTTCACTGGAAAGTCTGTTCCAGGGGAGCAGTTCTGCAGATGGGTTACTATCATAGTGACAGTTTTCCTTTAATGTACAGAGAAACAAGTTTAAGTTGTAAACTCCCAGTGGTGGGGATATTCTGTTTTACTGAGCAGGAAAGCACTATAACATGTGTGTACTGCTCCTTAACCCCTTAAGCCCCAGAGGGGTATCCAACGCATTGTGAAGCAATGAGTTGGATACCCCGCTGGCACTCAAAGGGTTAAACCCCTTGAATTCCAGAGCATTGCTTTGTAATCCATTGGAGACTGCTCCAGTATTCAAGACTTTGATCCTCAAGTAGTTAAATCTCTTTTTAGAAAGAAGGATAGGTGATAATTCACCATAAATTTCCACCAAGGTCAAACGCCATGCCTTTAGGTTAACCTTGTACATGTAGAGCACTATTTGTGGTCTGTTCTATCTTAAATTAGATATTAACCAGTGGAGGGCTGGCCTGGGGGGCAGGGTGGCAATTGCCCCCTGGGCCGGTCAGATGTCTGGGCCAGTGTGCCACTGTCTCATTTAATCTCCATCTTGTTGCTATAAATGGAGCAACACTAGTGATACCACAGAGCTTACAATTGAAATGGTGCTGTACAAATTAAAGCTACAATCCAAATGAGGCTACACTAGTTACATAACCCATTTCCACTGTAAGCTCTATAGTATCACTAGTGTAGCTTTACTTAAATTGTAAGCTCTGTAATATCAGTAGTTTAGCCCACTTTAACGTGACGATATTAACGTCACATTTAAAATTAACAGAAGGAGGTGGGCTTTGAGAGTGGGCTCAGACGATAGTAGAAATGGGCCGCTTGATTGTATTGCCCCCCGGGCCACAAGTTGCCAGCCCTCCCCTGATATTAACTATTTGACTGACAGGCAGATGTGCGACACAACATACATAAATGCATTGCTCATACCTCTGTCATTCAAAGGGTTAAAGCTGTAACATTCAACTAGTAGTGATATAACATAATTAATGATTTCAATTTTTATTATTAGCACCCAGATGGGTAAAGGTATTCCTTTTGTAATAATAATCAAACGATTTAACCCTTTGAGAGTCTGAGTGCCAGAAAGGTATCCAATGCATTACGTTGCAAACCATTAGCTACCTCTCTAGCACTAAAAAGGTTAAATTGTTTCCACATCACAATTATCATTATTACCTCTCCGGCACTCAAAGGGTTAATACATTTTTTCCCTTTCATATTAATAAGTATCAGTATCACCACTCAAGGTGTGAGCTTTAAAAATAAAAAACATTCGTTTTAGTAGCAGTAGTAAAAAACAAGCAACGAGTTGTACATCTGGCTGACAGTCAAAGGGTTGAATCTGAGATATGCAGGGCCGGATTTGCCATTAGGCAAAGTAGGCACCTGCCTACAGGCGCACTCCAATGAGGGGCGCCTGCCCTTTTGGATTTTTTTTTTTTAAATATTATTTAAAAAAAAAAAAAAAACTAGCCACCTTGCTAGCTGCGCCGGTGGCACCCACTCATATTGCCTGCCCCCCCAGTCTTGTACCTGATGGAGCTCCCTCGTCGCCTCTTTAGGAATGTAGAGCGCTGGGAGATGACATCATCTCCCAGCGCTCTGCATTCCTGAATAGGAGACCGCGCAGGAGCTCCATCAGGTACAAGACTGTGCCAAAGGAGGCATATACAGATCTCCTACCAGGGTGGTAGGAAACGGACAACGGGGGGAGGCAATGTGAGGGCAATGTGGAGCTAATGGGGGGCAAGTTGGAGCCGATGGAAGGCAATGTGGAGATGGTGGGGGGCAAGTTGGAGCTGATGGGGTGGGGGGCAATGTAAGGGCAATGCGGAGCTGATGGGGGGCATTATGAGGACAATGTGGAGCTGATAGGGGCAATATGGAGCTGATGGGGGGGCAATGTGGCGATGATGGGGGCAATGTGAGGGCAGTATGGAGAAGATGGGGGGCAACGTGGAGATTAGGAGTAATGTGGAGGTATCCAGTGCAGATGGCCCACGGGGGGGGGGGGGGGGGGGGGGGGGGCGCTTCAAATTTCTGTGCCTACAGGCTCCTCAGATGTAAATCCAGCCCTGGAGATATGTTGTCATGCACTATAATTATTAGTACTATGAATTAATTAATGGGGATCATTCGTCATATGTCTCTTAATAATAAGTTTTTTATTATTATTATTATTATTGTTATTATTAATACCACTACAAAATAAGAACTCTAGTCCCGCATCTATTCCTCACGTTAACCACCAGTCCGCTGACAATCCTTAAAACGTAATAGATACGTGCTGTTATAGAGCGTCTCTTGTCCCCCCTGCTATTGTTTTGCTTTGGTGCAAGGATTCCTCTGGTAGGGAAGGAACACTCCAGTCCCAGCCCCTGGGACGTCTGATTGGTCTGTGTGCGTATTGATGTTACAGTTACAGGCAGCCAGAAGAGAATGGGCTCTGTGAGGTCTGAAAATAGCAACAAGTGCTGCTGACTAGTTGATCCCTGTCAACTCTCCTGCTACTCACAGAATCCTCTGCTCTGAAAAACTTTAAGGGAAAAGGACCAGGGACAGCAGCAGCGCTTCTAAGTCGGGATTTATTTGGCGCTGTCCTCTTTTTTTTATCCAGGAATCTACCTACAACTTTGTCATAGGGAAGGCTGATGTTAACCCTGCTGGTTATCCACATGGTGAGTATGATGATGCTCTTATACATGTTTAGAATACAGCTGTCTCAGATGCCTGTCTCAGTAATTAAATTACCAGCTCTCCGGAGCGGGGATTTCCTCTCCTAATATTTCTTGTTCTATTATTGTTGCACATATTTTGTTAGTTTTCCCTGATTTTTAATTCTTTTTATAATTGAAATTTGTTTCTACCCCTCTGAATGCCAGAGGGCTACGCAACGCCTACCCCTCTGGCACTCAAAGGGTGAAACGCTGCAAAAATATATATCTAAATTCATGACCTTTTATATATCGAAGTGATCTACTGCAGCATGTTGTAAATGTGGCAAATCTGACAGTGAAAGGACTAGCAAAATAGAAGGGAGAATCACTTAACCCTTTGAATCCCAGAGGGGTACGCAACGCGTTGAGTTAACCTTTTGAGTGCCAGAGGGGTAGGCAACGCATTGCAAAGCAATGCGTTGCCTACTCCTCTGGCACTTAAAGGGTTAAGAGCTCCCAAAGTATTGCATTCTGCACAGCTGCAGAACATGAACTCAATATCTTGTACGTGGAGATTATGGATTTCCCTTTATATTGATTAGTGCACCATACAGTACTGGAAATCTATTTTTCACTTTATTTAGAAAGAGATGTACCCCCGCTGTACTATTCTCTTACTGAGGTTACGGCTAGGCAACCTTTGGCTCTCTAGCTGTTGGGAACTATAACGCCCATCATCAATAAGGAGCCATTGGTTGGGGATCATAGGATTGTAGTCCACCACAGCAGCAAATATTTCCTACCACTGATGGTGGATTATACCTTCTTGAAAATAATAAATGGCACCAGTTAAAGCTGTTTATGACCTGGGAGACTATTCATACATATTTGTTTGTATGAATTTATATGGAATATGTCCTGGACTAAAATGTGCAGTGCAGTTTAACCCTTTGATTGCCATAATATGCAGTGCATAGCACAGCCCTCTGGAATTCAGAGGGTTAAAAGTTAAAACAAGCCAAGATTTTGTTTTTAACCCTTTGAGTGCCAGGCTGTATGCAACGCATTGTGGAGCAATGCATTTTATACCTCTCTGGCACTCACAGGGTTAAAAGCAAATTATTTGTTTGGACCACAAAATGCAGGTAATATACTAGGACTAATCACACACACACACACACACATACACACTAATGAAATATGAAGACAATAAAAATACATATAAATTTACTTATGATTTAATTTTGCATATATCATTATATTTTGATGATTTCACATTTTTGCTTGCTTTCATGTATTAAAAAAATGACATTGTTTTGTGGACTGGATGGCACATCTGTTTATACATAGGACTTATTAATATGAATTGTACCTCATATAGAAAGTCAAGCTTCTTTCATCTTCACAGGGTATTTAACAGTCATTTCACTTCATGTACATGTTCCTGAGGAAGGGCTTTGAACAACAGACAGAACAGTTGATCTTATAAATAAACTGTTCATTATGTAAGTGCCTCATTATTACTGTGAGGCTCAACATTCTATGTATTATAAAATCTTAGGACCACTATGGAGAAAAAAAGTGGAGCAATTCTGGGGAAAATCAACTACATAATTGAGAACAAATATCCCTCCCTCCATTTATTTTAATGGGTCTTTTAATCCTTTGAATGCTAGAGAGGTGTCCCATGTGTTTACAAGTGGTTAATATCTCCATTTAAATTGGTGAGAGACAGGGGTATGTTCATTTGTCCCCAATGGTGCAGTTGGTTTGTCTAAGAATAATTCTGATTTCTTTGTGCAAATGGCTAGATTATTTAACCGTTTGAGTGCCACACTCAAAGGTGTCTCAAAAGCATTGCTCCACAATGTGTTGGAAAAATCTCTAGCATCTAAGGGGTTAAAAGCAAAAGTCTTGCCCCAAGCAGGAAAACAGATGTAGACCAATTTAGTGTACTGGTACCAATGTTTATGCCCAAATGCTGCTGGTTTCCTTTATGATATTGGGTTGTGTAGAGTGTGGCACATTTGGCATTATTACTCAAGCTAAAGAGGTTAATTTCTGGATCAAACCAACTGTACCACAGGGAATAAATAGCCATTCACAAAATGTAGTACAAGGGCTAGCTCAACCACATGTGTGGAACAATTTTTTATTTACTAAATGAATATATTAAAGGGATAGTAATGTCTGTGTGCACTAAAATATAAAATTGTGGCTAATCCAAAAATAAAGTAACTGATGTAAGTCCCATCTCTCAGACCTTTATGATTTGAGAGATATACAAAGATAAAATTCTCCTCTTCCTCCCCTTTCCCTGATGCGAGCTGTAAAGCTGACAGCAGGAGATTCTGGTCGCGCAACCAGACAGCAGCTCTTCAGCAGAGCCGAAATAGCGCAATCTAAAAATAAATACTTAACTGGAATGGTCTACAAAGTGTGCATGGTTTGCAGGCACACTTTGTAGACCGTTCCAATGGATTGCGCTATTTCGGCTCTACTGAAGAGCCACCGTCTGGTACCGGGACCAGGATATCCTGCTGTCAGCTTTACAGCTCACGTCAGGGAAAGGAGAGGGTGGGGAGAACTTTATCTTCATATATCTCTCAAACCATAAAGGTTTGAGAGATGGGACTTATATCAGTTACTTTATTTTTGGAATAGCTACAATATTATATTTTAGTGCACACAGACATTACAATCCCTTTAAAGCATGCGTCCTAAACAGTAACACTGAACTCAAACAAAACAAGAAAATCTCAGCCAGAGAAGCACGCACCTATGCCCACTATAAGTTTATTACCACAAATAGCAGAGTAATTAAAAACACATAACATGTAAGACAATATTAAAATGACTCCATCCATACAACAAACCCCCCATCAATAGTATTAATACATGGGATTAAGAAAACCCCCAAGCAGTTGTCAGTAATAGACCACCAATTGGGAAGGATCCAAGTCCTCGGTATGGTCCTGCAATCAAAATAATGTGTAAAAAACAAATCATGTGTAAAATAGAACAAAAAAAAGTGTCAAGTGGACCTTTCACCCTCCTTAACCTCCCCACCAATGTCTCTATGTGTAGTGAATTAAGTAAAACACCACTTTCAATTATATATAGACGTTTCCCCGGCCAAAAAAATAATTGGTTTGCTCAGGTCATCCGTGAGGGTAAGCACAACCATCTTGCGTATACTGTAAAAAATTTGGCAACATTCTCCCCCATAATAGCTGCCAATTTTTACTGGGGATGGGCTCTCTGTGCACATACAGAATTACTAGTGGTCCATGTGCAGTCAGGGAAGGCTGTGGGTAGAGTGCCACCATACTTGCCTGCGGTGCAGCTTATTCCACAGGCACAATAAAGCATGACGTCACAAGGTAAACTTTCTTAAAGCGGAGCTACCACCCCACACGATCTTTACCTTCACTAAGTCCCCATCTGGCGACTAGCTGCTTAGTAGCGCTAGTTGCCAGCATAATTACCTTATTTAATAGATTTCTCCTCTCTTCCATGGGTGACAGGCAGGACGGAGCAAGGAGATCTTGCCATAGTGACATCCTCGCGCCTGCGCTGTCAGTCCCAGCTGGAGCCAACGCCTCCTAGACCCGGCTGGGACTGACAGCGCAGGTGCACGGACGTCACAATGGCAAGATGTCCGCACTCCGTCCTGCCTGTCGCCCATGGAAGGGAGGAGAAATCTATTAAATAAAGTAATTATACAGGCAACTAGCGCTACTAAGCAGCTAGTCGCCAGATGGGGACTTAGTGAAGGTAAAGATTGTGTCGGGTGGTAGTTCCCCTTTAACTATTTATCTGCAAAAATACAGGGTTTTTTTAAGTCACACTATATAGAGAGTTTTATCATATTTATTTATATATTTTTGAATTCAGCAAAGTTGGTTGGAGGTGAAAGGTCCACTTTAATAGAGTCCATCTATCCCAAAACCAATACTTAATTACATATACAATCCGTCTATCCCACTCAAGTAATCCAATAATGGAGTTAGTATAGGAGGGAGAAGAGACCTGATATGTGTTTTGAGTTTTCCCCATTGAAGCGTTTAGAGGAAAAATGCAAAACGCATGATGGGTCTCTACTCCTTCCTACACTACTCCATTATTGGATTGCTTGAGTGGGACAGACAGATTGTATATGTAATTAAGTATTGGTTTTGACACTTGAGCTCTTTTTGCTGTCATTTGCACATGTGTCATTTGCTGTTTACATATTAGTTTGATTGAAGGCCCATACTGAGGATCTGTATCCTTTGCAGTTGGTGGACTATTACTGCCCGCCACTAGGGGGGGTTATTATATATTATTACTAGTGACTTGGGTTTGTTGTATGGAGGGAGTCTTTTTAATATTATCTTATGTATTATGCATTTTATTTACTCTTCAATTTGTTGTAAAACAATTATAGTGAATATAGATCAGTGCTTCTGTGGTGTATTTTGGTTTGTTTGTTTTATTATTTGACAAATAAACATTCTCAAAATTCCGATTGATTTAAATTAGGCTTTTAACTCCTTGAATGTTAGAGACTTCTCCAGCATATTGAGAAGTATGTGTATTTGAAATGTTACTGCTACCATTAGATTTAAAGCAATTGGAATTTTCATCTCCTCTTCATGGTATACAGGGCCAGATTTCCCAACAGGCAGAGAAGGCAACTGCCTAGAGGTCCAAATTTTGATGGTTGGTGCTTCAGCTGTGCTGGCCACACCCACATTCTGAGTCATGGGTGTGACCAGAGCAATCCCAATGTCCCAGTTGTATACCTTAACAAGCTATTATTTACCCCCCTCCCCCTTGGATGCTAGAGAGATCTTCAATGCAGCAACCAAGGGGTTTTATACATTTTTTTTCTGCTTTACTTGTTATAAGCAAAGGGTATATGGGTCTGGGGCCTTGTGACAAGGGGATGTTTCACTTCATAAAAATGTTGGTACTATAGATTATGTTAATAAAGTAATATTAGGAAAGCTGTTTTTTTTCTAAATGTAAGTACTTTTAAAGATATTATATGTTCTCTGCTGTGCACTTCAGCATAATGTGGCACCCTGAATCTACAACACCGCTCTTCTTCTCCTCCCACCCCACCAGCTTCCCCAGGGAGCGCGTTCACTCTTCCCTTCGGAGTGGTGTGAATGGCTTCTATCATTACAACAAACTCCGGTTCACATTATACTGAGGTTGCAACCTCAGTATAATGCTAACCGGAGCTTGATGTAATGATAGAAACCATTCACACCACACAGAAGGGAAACGTGAATGTGCTCCCTGGGGCAGCTGGGAGGGAGGTGAGAGGAGAATTAGGAAGTGAACAAGAGCTTTGTCGGTGATTCAGCGTGTTGCATTATGCTGACCGGCAAAGATTGAAGATATAATATCTTAAAAAATATTTAAATTTGGTAAAAAAAAAACAGCTTTCCTAATACTACTTTATCAAAGGGGAACTTTCACCTCATAAAAACTTTTGACCAGTTGTTTAAACATTAAAGCAGCATTAGGAAACGTGCTTCTCATTGTTTATTTTTACATACTTGTTAAGATTTTTAATGTCCAAGCAGTGCACATCCGCATTCTGCGGCACTGTGTTTCTTCTGCACAGCTCACAGGACTTCCCAGCACTATTACATCCTCCTTCCAACTCCCTCCCAGGTGTCCCAGGGAGTGCATTCACGCTTCACTTCAGTGTGGTGTGAATGGCTCCTAATGTTACAGCAATCTCCGATTAGCTTTATACTGAGGTTGTAATAGTTCTCATGTAGCCCTGTGTCATTCATCTTTCATAACTGGCTAGTATTAAAGGATGAAGCGGCAACCCTCAATTCTGCACCAGGGTTTTGGTAAGAAAGTAAAGAAAAGGAACACTAAAGAAGGCTATATCTTTGGTGTGACAGAATGGTTGTCATCCAGAGTATGAAATGTGTCTGTTTTCAGTGATCGCCATTGTCTTAACATGTGTTCCCATTCTTTAAACATTAATGTACCCTGTGTGTGCATGCATTAGAGAGTGCTGGCCATTTACCGGCATAGAATGGGTTGGTTAGTGTGTATGATGTACAGGAAAGAGAGAGAGGACATGGTGGGAGGCCTAGGGTCCATGTGCTTACTAAAGGAGTACTGGGGAAACTGAGACTGGTGAGTGTCCTCACCGGAAGAGTTAGAGTGAGCCATCCAGTCTAGATGACCACTGAGATTGTGTTATGAGATAGCCAGGGTTGGTCAGATAGAGGGGGGTAGGGCAATTCTGTGTGTGGAATGTGTGTATCTTCCCCCTCACATCAGGCTAAGCAGAAAGAGACCTGGTAGATGGTACCTGTGACATCAGATCCTGTAGGGGGTGGGTAGAATAAAGCCTAAGAGGAAAGAGAGAGAGGACATGGTGGGAGGCCTAGGGTCCATGTGCTTACTAAAGGAGTACTGGGGAAACTGAGACTGGTGAGTGCCCTCACCGGAAGAGTTAGAGTGAGTGGGCACTGTAATGGCCAGGTGCCCTTTTCAGTTGTGGGCTGTAAGTCAAGGCGGCTACAGCCACATAAAGTACCCTGATGTTCCCTCCACAAGGATTGTGGCCAGGAAGCTAAACTTCGGTGGTTATGGCCCAAGACTAAAGAAAGTGGCTGGGAATAATCTCAAGGATGCCTTCCCCAACTCCTCTGTCAGGACTAAAAGATACAAAGAAACTTCATGTAATCCAGCAGCATGTGTAGTGGGCGGGATGCCCACTCTTGCCTCTAGTGGGACTATGTGTAAGCTCCAGTATAAAGCTAAAATGGACTGTGAGTATTATATGTAACCCCTGGCAATCTGTGCAACTTTTCTGACACATCAAGAAGAGAACAGCAGAAGTTTGTAGTTTTATGTTTTACCTCTGTTTTGTTTGCCTGTAATTGTTGTCCTGTGTTTGTGTGCCGTGACCTCTCTAATAAATGCAGTTTATTATCTTTTTGTCTTTCTGGATAAATCGCTTAACCCTTGGTCTACCAAGCAGTAACCCCTGTACCCCCGTCACATTTGGTTTAACCGTTTCATTGTAAAAAAAAAAAAAAAAAAGTTGCTCACTGCCCAAGCCATGGCATGGCAACACATAGTATATCTAAATTATGTGCCAAAGATTTGGTAAGAAAATGTAGACGAATACACAGGTAAGTTGTCTATACCAGTGATTCTCAATGTTTTTGAGGCAGGTCATCTTTTTAAAGCGATAGTAATGTTTCACAACAAAAGCAGCTCCAATTAATCTTCATAGTATCTGGGCTATGTAGAGTGTTATTTCAATACTGTCAGAGTTGTAGTTCAAGAGTAATTGAATGATAAAGAGGGGGACTGGGATACTTTATCATTCAACTACTCTTCAGCTACAACTCTGACAGTATTGAAATAACACTCTACTTTGGCCAAATACCATGAAGATTAATTGGAGCTCCTGTTTTTGTGAAACATTATTATCCCTTTAATCCTTTGAGTACCAGACGGCTGTACAACAGATTGCTTTACACATCTCTCACACTCTAAAGGTGAAGATATCTCTGCTTATATCACAGGGGAGGAATCAGTGGCTCAGTCACAGTGACTAAGCTGCCTGTGCTTGATTAGGGATTGGCTGAAAACCTGTACTAGGACTGGAGCTGAGAGTCACTGGCCTATAAACAATGTGTTGGGCACCACCTTCTGACACTCAAAGTATTCAAGATTCATGGGGAGTGTATGGGGTGTAGATCTGTTCTAGATCTCAATAAGGACAACACTGAGACTGAGGAGGCAGCTTAAAACCCACACCTCTATAAGGCCGATTATTGTAGTTTATCAGTATAAGAAGGGAAGGTGTCATGGGAAGGTATTCCCTAGGATTGTTAACTTTTCTCAAAAAAAACATCCTTGCAATGTTATTCTTGGTATTAAAATATTATTACAAAACATATCATTGAAGTAGGAGAGCACACTATGGCCCATATTTATAAAAGTAAACTGGAGTTATTCTGGAGTAAACCAACTGCACCATAGGAAAAGCTGGGAACAATCCAGATTTGCCCTGGAGACTCTGGTTTTTGCTGCTAATTACCAGGTCTCCGGGGCAGAGGCTGATTCTCTTGATGTGGGGCGTCTCTAAAGAAACTCTGCCCACTTCTGCTCCTTCCAGTGTGTTCCTCCCACTTCACACCTACTTCTCCTCCCTCCCCAGCCCATTCCTCATATTTTTTATTTTATAAGCTCCGCCTCAAAATTAAGCCCCACCCTTTTTATGTAAATTGTGTCATTTTTCTCCCCCAGCAGCACCACAGGACTCCCTTGTCCCGGGAGTCCAAAACATACATTTTCTAGATATGACCATAGGACACAAAATTAAAATCCCTGTTAAATTAAATGGGGTTTTTAACCCCTTGAATGATAGCGAGGTCTCCAGTGTATTGCGAAGGAATTTTTATTTTGTCCCTATGGGGCAGTTGGTTTACTCCAGAATAACTCCACCTTGCTATGGGAATATGTTCGCTAAATCAAACAAAACCACATAAGTAGGTATGGGGTTAAAGAAGATGTATAACATAGTACTTTAATCATAAAAAGAAAAAAGGAAAACTCATAATGTAGGAAATCAGTTCAACTGAAAATTAATAATAAAGTAAAAAAAGAAGTACATAGCATAATAGTTTAAACAGTTATATTATTTAATAAAACCAGTAATAGTTCCATCACAAAGAGAAAAATTTTTAAGAGAATCCCGCTAAAATATTAACCCTTTGAGTGCCAGAGGAGTACGCAACGCATTTTGTACTCAAAAGGTTAAAACCCCCGTAACCGCTTACAACCTATTTTAATTATATAATGGCATCAATAGTAAACCTAAAATGCTAGAAGCAATTAGCAACATACACTAGGGTGACCACACATCCCGGAATGCCAGGGACAGTCCCTTATTGGGGGTCTGGGTCCCGGGTCACCCCCACCGGGACAATAAAAAGTCCCGGAATGGAGCAACACGCACCAGTCCAGCCAGCTAGCCAATGAAATGTATTTGCTATATGGTCCTCATTGGCTGGCTGTGCCAGCCAAGGAGGACCATATAGTAAATACATTTCATTGGCTGGCTGGACTGGTGCGTGTGAGACAGCTGGGATGGCGCAGGTATGCTGGCTCTGTAAGTGAGACCCGCGACTGAGGCTCCCGCCGGCACTGACCATATTTCTGAGGCTGACACAGAGTAAGAGTTCCCACTCTTACTCTATGGGCCGTATGTTCAAAGGGATAACAACATAAAATTGTCGTATGAAAGACAAAAATAAGTAATTGTAGGCATGAACAACAGAGTATAAGACATATAGAGTATAAGACAAAAAACTAGTAATGTCTGTTGTGTACGACACAACTCCAGAATTGATGGGCAAAGGGGCGTGGCTAAACTATTCTCCAGTGTCGTATAGAGGAAAAGAAAATATGTCGTAACTAACAACAAAAAAAGAGAGAATTTTTGTCTTTAGTTAAGACATTTTTGTTGTTAGTTAAGACATTTTTGTCATTAGTTAAGACATGTTTAAAGACTTTTGTTGTTAAGACATTTTTAACACATTTTTGTCTTTAGTTAAGACTTTTTTTGTCGTTCAATACGACAATTTCAGTCAGGACAAATGACATATTTCCAATCACAACAGACACTCTCTGAAAATATTAATGATTCCAACGACACTGTACTTTGAAAAGTCGTCACAAACGACAAAAGCTATTTCGCTACTTCTTTGAACATATGGCCCTAAGTCAGCCTCAGAAAGATGGTCAGCGCTGTCGGGAGCCGCGGGACTAGGGTGACCACATGTCCTGGAATGGCAGAATGGAAATGTGGTCACCCTAACATACACGGATAAAGCAGCCAAAGCTGTCCAGTGTATAAGTAAGCATCATTAGTCAGATAACAGTTCAGAAAATACAAAGCAAGTAAACAAACTGTAGATAGTCATGCAAGGAGTTACGTGCATGAATTACAACAGTTATTGAAAGGCACATTTTTCGTTCACATTACACAGTAGTCAGTTCAAACATCCCAACTGCCATCCACGATTCAGCAATGTCTCTCAGTCACTTGACTCACACTGATGTAAACAATGTAGGCACACTGATGTTCCTAGCTGGAAATCCTCACACCTCGCTTCTCAGGTCGCAAAAGTCCATTCCTGTACATGAATATAATAAGGTTTGGAGGGCTAGTCTGTAACAGTCTAGCCAACGCGTTTCATCCCTACTGTGTCAGAGCTGTTTCAAGGTGCTTAATGTTTTCTCATTTTTTTGGGGGGAGGGGGTATGCTCTTCAATCTTTTATCTGTGTGATGGGAATATTTTTATGTAATATAAATATAACTTTTTAAGATAGTATGTTATATAATTTTTTTTACTTTATTATTTTTTTATGGAGCTGAGTGTCTATCCTATGAGTTTTCTCTTTTTTTAGTTTTGTAATTATTATTATTAGAAAAATCTGATTTTCACTGGCCTGCCAGTAAAACTCTGGCTATATATCATCTCTGTGCTCATGGATCAAGGCCCATAACACAGTCCATTTCATGTCCAACTATATTTCTTACATTTTTTTTAATAATTCCATGAACCTTATATGACATCAGAATAATGTGTAATACTGTCATACGACCAATGAGACATTGTAACTCCCTGCTACCAGACACTGGATACAGCTACAGTATACACAGAGCTGCCTAGCAGAAACACTGCCACATCAGATTTACCTTTCAACATTGACATCAGCCAAACATGATTGGATGATGCCACATGGGTCAGCTATGCAATCGAGGTTGCAGTGAGCATCTCACCCTCCAGTGTCATCGATTTGCAAGATCCTCACAGTGGCCCTGTAGCATACCTCCCAAGTGTTTCGCTTTAGGAGAGACAGTCCCTCTTTTAAAATCAAAGCCCTCGGTCCCTCTTCTCCACCCTGGTGTCCCTCTTTTTTGGAGATCCTACTGTGTGGTGTGTATATACGATTATCACAGTGCTCCACAGCAATACAAGAAATAAATATCAGTAAATAAAATACTTTAGTCTTGCTCTAAATCTTTTATTCAGTTACACAAAGAGTTGTCAATAGTTCATGACATAACCTAAAACTTTTAAGTAATACCATACCTACCAGTCATGTCCCAGCAACAGCACCTAAAACAAAAATGTCCCTCTTTGGAATGTTGGGAGGGATGCTTTAGGATGTTATCAATATTAGCTCTTCAAAAGGTGAAGCGTTATTGTAAAGCTATAGTTGTCCCATGAGGGACACAATGGGGGGATATGCATTAAGGTGTAATAAAGGCTCCTTTCAAAAAGGCATCATCAATATAGTATAGGTGATTTCATGACATGCTTTAACAGAAATGAAGCCTTGTGCCATATGGGGGAAGATGGACAAATGTGTTGCACAACTGTGGTGAAGCGGAGATAAATTCTTTGTTGGGATAAACTCTCCAATTCCTATATTATTTTATGGAGCCTTTGCACTAACATGTCTCCAGTTTGTGTAATGTTAGTGCATAGGTTCCATAGAATAGCATATGAATTGGAGATATAGTCACACTGTAGAAGGTACTTCCTCTTAATAACAGTTTTATCACATGTATGTGCATCTTCCCCCACATCGCACAAGGCTTCATTTCTGTTCAAGTGATATCATGCAATCATATCTGCTATACTGGCGATGCCTTTGTGAAATGTACCTCAATCTGATTGTTTTTCTTTCTGAAGCATCCATAAAATAATAAACATGCAGGGATAAACCTTATTGTTAAAAGAACTTGATTAAACAGAAGATGGTAGTCAACGACTTAGGGCCATATGTTCAAAGAAGTAGCAAAATAGCTTTTGTTGTTTGCAACGATTTTTCAAAGTATAGTGTTGTTGGGCTCATTAATATTTTCAGAGAGTGTCAGTTGTGATTGGAAATACGTTGTTTGTCCTGACTGAAATTGTCGTATGGAAAGACAAAAAAATGTCTTAACTAACAACAAAAATGTCTTTAACCCCTTAACGACCGGGGTATCAGCGCCGTGACTCAACATCCACGGAGCATTTTTTTTTTTCTGGTTCCGGACTCCCCGAACGGCGTGCAGCCGCGGGGGGAGCCCGGAACTCCATGATGGTCATAGTATGTCATGGGTCGTTCAGTCAGATCGTTAAAGGGTTAAAAAGTCTTAACTAACGACAAAAAATTTTTAACTAAAGACAAAAATTCTCACATTCAGAACTTCACATTCCCTCCACTTTTTCCTTAACCCCTTAACGACCAGGGAATCCGGCCGCGGACGCGACTCAACGACCACGGAGCAAAAAATTTTTTTTGCTCCGTTGCGTTCCGGACTCCCTGAACGGCGTGCAGCCGCGGGGGGAGCCCGGAACTCGATGACGGTCATAGTACGTCATCGGTCGTTAAGTCAAATCGACCCTTGACGTACTATGACCGTCAAGGGTCGTTAAGGGGTTAATGCACAAATTTTGTCTTTTGAAAGAATTTTTTTTGTCGTTAGTTACAACAAATTTTCTTTTCCTCTATATGACACTGGAGAATAGTTTAGCCCCGCCCTTGCCCGCACCTTTGCCCGTCAATTCTGGAGTTGTGTCGTACACAACGGACATTACTAGTTTTTTGTCGTATACTCTATAGAAAATATGTTGTTCATGCATTCAGTTACTTATTTTTGTCTTTCATACGACAATTTTATTTAGTTATCCCTTTGAACATATAGCCCTTAGATGTTAGAATATCTCAACACATTGCTCCACAATGTTTTTAGCTTCCAAGGGGTTAAGGCAGAAAAATACATTGTTACAGGAATGTCACTTTTCTAGTTAACCCCTTGAATGCTAGAGAGGTCAACACAATGGAGACATCACTAACATCTGAAGGATTAAAAAGGAATGAATGAATGTCAGAAATGATCTACTTATGTTATTCTTTGCAGCATAGACATGAAAAGGAGTGAGGGCACCATTAAGCTCTTCGTAATGAGTTTGTTTAAATAGCAGCTGATAGGAGATTTCTTGAATTTAATGAGCTCCTTTCAGCTGTAGGATTTTTATATATATATGAAGCACATCAGAGACACAATGAGTTCCTTTTCATAGAACACATTGTAACAGATGCAAAAGACACAGAGAGCTGTTGAAGATCTGATTAACTAGAAATGACCAGATGCCACGCACTTCATATGCAGTTGCTCAGAAAAGGTGACCGCCCCGGGACCTTTAGTGACGTCGTTGTTACAGAGCGACAAAGGACATGCTAAACAACAGCTTTAGTGTACACAAATGTATATTACATGAAAGAATACATTTTCCATGTGAACAAGGGCAAAGTTGGAGCAATCCTGGAGAAAAACATCTGCACCATAAGGATTTAATTAAAATCCTCAAAATTCCCATTGGTTTAAATTGTTCAAGACCTCTCTGGCATTCATGTAGTAAAAAACCCCATTCGTATTCATGTAGTTAAAACCCCATTCATATTGAAAGCAATTTTCTGTGTCCACCATGGAATAGTTGGATTGACTGTAGAATTGCTCCTCTTTTGTCTTTGTGCACATGGCCAATTATGTTGTACATTCATTCCTTTTTTTTTAATTGTTTAACCCTTTGAATGCCAGAGGGGTATGCAACACATTGCTATGCAATGCGTTGGGTTCCCATCTGGCACTCAAAGGGTTAATTTAGTAATGAGTGTCACTTTGGTTTACCCTGCTGGGTTCTTCCATCTTATTATATAAGCTTACGTAGAATCAGCTATTTAAAGGGACAGTTTATTTTTATCTTTAAAAATTGTGTTATAGAACTTTTCCTGCTGAATAAAACATGGACTCTCTTACTGCTGGGAGATTCTTCATTTATAAGTTATTACAAGTCAGACTTATTAACCGAACTGTGTCCAACAAGCACCATTTTTATCAGGGTGTACAGAAAGTGCGGTTGTTACAGGGTCCTGAATCAAAGAGGGCCCAGCATTCCCAAGCAATGCGTTGCATATATTCTGGTGCTCGTGGAGTTAAACAAAGTTTCAGTAAAGTCATGAATATAGTTACATGATTGGCCATATGCATAAAACAAAAGAGGAGACATTGCAGAGTCAAAACAACTGCACCAATTTAAGAGAACTTTTAATTACATGAAATTAAAACAATGGGAATTTTGGGGATTTTAATTTATCCCCTGTGATGCAGTTGGTTCTAGTTACATATCTGGGAAAGTATTTTTGTGTTAGGGGGTCCCAAAAATGTTTGCACTGGGACCCACCAGTTATGCCACTGTCTTTTTATTAATGCACTGTATGGGAGAGCTTGCGTTATAGACTACAGTTCTCCATAATAAGTAATAGGAACAGCATTACCATATAACAATGGGACATTGCCATTTAAAAATAGATACTGAATGAAAACACTTGGTTACTGCTCCTTTAACTCTTTGATTACCAGAGAGGTATACAACTCATTGCAACGTAATCTCAGTGAGGTGAATGCCTACCTGCAGCCTGTATCTGCACAGAATCATAAGTGTTTTCTGTCTGATTGTGTATCTCTCTCTTTGTATACACTTCTGATACTGAACACAGAATAGGGAGACAAATGCAGGCAGCGATCTTATGTGATTCAGACATATATGAATTCTTAGAGGCTGCAGGTAGGGGGCACTCAGTTCAATGAAAGTGGAAGAACAGAAACAACTGATTCAAAAGTACACAGGCCAAGAAGACATGGTAAAATACATTCATATATATTATTAATCAATACAAGTTGAATAATTCCAATTTAAAAGGAGGTTGTGTTTTATTATGGGAAAAAATACATATTTAAGACTTTTCCTGCTAAGTTAAACAAGGGCACGTACAGCTCAGACTCAGCTAGTTATAAAATATGGGAATGTTACAATAGAGTTGAGCTAAGAATCTGGACCACTTATACATAGAGGCAGATAGTTTTATGCATAAGATAAGATATAAAATAAATAATAGCATGGAGAAAACCAACTGCAGCATATGAGACAAAAATTAATCTCAAAAGGGCTTTTAACTGCCCCATTTAAATCAATCGACTTATTGGGGATGTTGATTTGTCCCTTATGATGCAATGGTTTGCCCCAAGAGTTACCCCTCTTTAACTTAATGTATGTATGCATGTATGTATATCTTTATTTATATGGTGCCACACAGTGTACGCAGCGCCTTACAACAGACATAAGTTACAATAAATAAGAGGGGATGAAATAAGTGCGACATTCATAGAAAGAATAGGTGAGAGGTCCCTGCCTCAAGGAGCTTACAGTCTAGATGGGTAAAAGGAGACAGACAATGGGGTAAGAGGGTGTCAAGTGCTAAGATTACAAGTACTGAGTTTGGCCAAAGGAAGTGCCTGGTCCTAGTGCTCCAGAAGATAAGATATCAGGGTAGACTTAAAGACAGAGGGGAATTTTTCAAGACGTAGGGAGAGGGGTATGGAGTTCCATAGGTATGGAGCAGAAAGTGAGAAAGGTTTGAGACGGGAGAGGGCAGAGGGTGTGGATGGTGCAACAAGAAGTGCGTTGTGTGCTGAGCGAAGGAGGTAGTTTGGTTCCTGACACAATTATTTAGTAAACAGCATTTATTAATAACTAGGTCCCAGCAGTGTGCTGAAACTTCTAAAGTAGAAACATGCCTGCATGGTTCTGTTATCTTAAAGGGAAAACTTGACCTAGGAATAAATTCCCATTAATTTATTTGACAGAATTACTTATCTAGATATATGCAATAGAAGAACGGAGAAAAACAAAGAGGGTGCCCCTGTGTGTATCAGCAGTAAACGATATTTGTGACCATCACTAAACACCCTTCAGATGTATACTCACAAAATGAGTGGTTGGCCAGTAGCATATACAAATGCTAACTTATACGCGTCTGGGTCAATATCTGCCATCAGTAGCAATTCCAAATCTTCCTGGTGCTTAGTTTCTGGCAGCTCTCTTTAATTTCTCACTCTCACAAATGGCATATACATAGAAACACACAAAAAAGAGCGCCTGATAGTGCTGCACTGTATATTCAATCTTGATAGGAAGATAAGCATAAAAGGTACTCACAAATTCTTGTGGTCAGAACAATGCTTGTACAAGACATGACAATCATGCAGGAGGACATAATTAGCCTGTCTCCGCTCGGGATCCACAGTATTAGTCTATTAACACCAATCCTGATGAAACATTGTAGGGGGTTAATTTTGAAGTGATGATATGTGTTAAAATAAAATATAATAATAAAAAAAAAAAGAATTGAACAACAAAGCGGGGCATATCTTGAAAAAACATACAAAATGTATTCCAAAAAATGGATACTAGTATATCTGATAGACTCTATTCTTACTTTGTTCTTTGTTTTAGTGACTCAGTTCTTTGATAAAGCAGTGCTTACCGCGAAACGCGTAAGCGTAATATAGGATGAAGTGGTTATCAAGGCAGTGGATATTAGCAGGGATTCCCAAAAAAAATATTGAGTAATTCAATTAACCATTTATATGTCAGAGAAGTTAACAGCAAGTGATCCAGTTATAAAAAAGTATATATGACCATTAACCCCTTGAATGACAGAACCATATCTCCCAAGAAGTTATGAAAAATGGCCATTTAATGTAGAAAAAGCCAGTCCTATATAATAATTCTCTAGGATGTTTGTGAGAAGTCGTCATGTGCAGCAGAGACTGCCTGAACGCACAGAATGCTGGGAGCACGGAATGTTGGGAGCATGGAATGCTGGGAGTTCTGTGCTGGGATCATTCTGTGTTTTTGGGCAGTCTCTACAGTGCATGATTGCGTCGGCGGCAGGATGCAGAGCAGGACCGGCCTCTTAACATCAGCCAGACCTTGGCCTGTGTACACGGGCTTTTACACTAGTAAGAGATATTATGACTGGAGAATAGTCAGAAACTCCTTAACCCTTTAGGAACCAGGTGTTTTGGGCACCAGAGGACCAGGGCGATTTTATTAGCAGAGCACATGTGAGCGAGCACATGTACTATATCTAACAAAAGGATAGGCACTGGGGCAATAAAATAACTTACAAAAATAATATGTACTTTAATAGTATGGTGCTCTCCTGAAACAAAATATCTAATGGAAACCGGGGTGGGGGGGGACAGAAAGAAAATCCCTCCCAGTGTATCCACCAGAAAAGAAGGCTAATTATATAGGAGGCACTCAAAAATATAAGCAACAAAAAATATACAAAATGTTTAGTGGCATGAAAATAACACATCACATAAAATCAATTAAAAACCACATGAAAATCAATGATCCCTAGGCCAAGTGATGTCCCACAACTATGACCTAAATAACACAAGAATACAAATAAATAAGCTGAAATATCCCAAGGTAAATGAGAAGAACACAGGATAAGAACCTCTCACACTAAAACAGTGATCAAATACAGTGTCAAAGTGCTACATAAACACAGCAAATATCTGAATATAGAAGTGATAAGATGCGAGACAAATATATGTGAAAAAATACAAGAGATATACTTATCCAATGAAATCAAAATAACTCCCCAGCAGGACATCAGCAAGGGACATCAAGCACCAAGGGACCCTATCAACAAGTACTGCCTATCCCGACGTGTATCGCCATATTGGCTTCATCAGGGGATAACAGTCATGCGAACATACAATAGTATTTAACCTCTCCAGGAACCAATGTGTCGGCAGAACTAAGTCACATGTCCAGATCACAGACTGTCAAGGGCGCGAAAGCTCTAAGCCAATCAGTGTAGATTAAACAGTGAAAATTATAATTATCCTATAGCTCTCACAAGATGTGTCCCAACATTGATATTAAAGGGCACATCCAAAGTTGTACTCTCCTGTCCAAATAGAATGCATATTTACACTCGACTTGAAGGGATGTGATAGCCTTACAGTTAAGCATTAGAAACCTCGGGAAGGAGATATCATCATACTGATTGTGCAACAACTTTATGGACAATTGATTGGTCATTTGATTAATCAAGCACCGGGGGGTTATCATCTCTTCAGCTACTGGAATGACCCTTGATGGGGTGCCCATGAACTAGTGATCTATGTCCACCTTGGATTTACCGGAAAAAAGAATCCCCATTCAGTATCTTCATTGAGATGGGACTTTTACCCAAGGATGGAATTAAATCTGAAGAACAGAATGGACTCTCAGATTCGTATCAGTTGAGGAATAATCCCCTGATCTTTTTATTTATATAACTCATAAAATCTGTGGGATTCTTGTATATATTATAAAGATGTCCATGGGCCAATGATAATGTTGATAAGTTTGGGACATAATGTCAATCATGTAGATGCTTTATTGTTACCAATTCTTTCCAGTCTTCCTCTAATGCGATTTTTGAATTTGCACATCTCTTTTTTTCTTCCCAGGAGTCGATGTGTCGGAGCAGAATGCATGCTATATACTATCATGTTATTCTTTAAATTAGTCTGTGGTACACTGGGACATTGGATTAAGTCATTGGCCCTCATATATAAAGGTCCATGCATTTTTGCTGGACATGGGGTTTCATTAGAATAATAACATTTCTTTCAATTGGTTGCTTTCTCTTCTTGTCCCATGTATTGATTTTGCTTGCATGTTTGTTAATTACATGATGCTTATATTTGTCTATATTTTTTCATTTCTGAGACCATTTCTTCAGTGAATGCATATATTGAAGTTCAAAATTATGTACTTTTTTACTTTACTTGTTTTGACATTCAGTCTTGGTATACATTCTCATAAATATTTAAATAGGCTTGGATGTACACTTATATGCTTTATATGATATGTTTCTTGTGGAACATGTCCTACTCTTAATGATTGAATGACATGGGGTATTTCGATGTAAGTACTATAGACAGGGCTCAAAATTTCCACTCACCACTAGCCAATGGCGAGTCAAAATTCAGCCCAGGTGAGTAGAAATTCAGCCCTGGTGGGTATGTTATGGCTTGCAGTGGTGAGTAACTTTTCAGGTCTGGCTAGTAGCAAAGGACTTTACATTTTAAGCCCTGCTATAGATATGTTGTATTCTTTTGCTAACAACTTTCTAAAACATTTCTTTACCCGTGTGAGCGCCTGCGCATTACTTCTTAACGTTGATCTCTATATGGATACGCCATTTATTTGGTGGAAACCCGTTTTGCGCATGCATGAATAATATCCATCGTTCCCCATTAATATTCTATTTGCGTGGTTAATTCTCCCCTGCACATGCGTATATGCCATTCGTCTCTGATGATGGGACCGAAAACTGTTCTTGTGCCGTGCATCTTTTTAAAAATGTCTGTCTGTTTTACAAATATGCATTCTATTTGGACAGGAGAGTACAACTTGGATGTGCCCTTTAATATCGATGTTGGGACACATCTTGTGAGATCTATAGGATAATTACAACTATCACTGTTCAGTCTACACTGATTGGCTTAGAGCTTTTGCGCCCTTGACAGTTTGTGATCCAGACATGTGACTTCTGCCGACACATTGGCTCCTGGAGAGGTTAAATACTATTGTATGCTCACATGACTGTTATCCCCTGACGAAGCCAATATGGCGATACGTGTCGGGATAGGCAGTACTTGTTGATAGGGTGTTATAGCTTACCTTGGTTTCAGCCTCATCTGCAGGAGCGAGGCTTCAAGCATGCAGCAGGCCTCTGTTTTATGTTTTTTGCTTCCTGTAGTCTCCTCCTACCTAAATCCTGAGGAGGGGTTTAAAGGGCTGACAAAAAGAGTTGTGAGGAACACACATCAAGCACGAACAAGATAAGGTGTTTTGTTCTAGGCATGGTACCCTCTCAATGGTGCTATAACTCACGTTTTTCACTCCCATGTGCCACTGCAGAGCGTAAATATCCATGTCCATGTCCATATCAGACTGGTCCCGCCCACAGACAGTCCAGCTCCAAAATGTTAGGCAAACCCTTTCAACACGAGAGAAACAGCAAAACCACAGACGTCCGTTTTGGCCTCGTCAGTGTGGTGTAGCCGAATCCCTCTAGGCACATGGAAGCAAGGGCCCACGCCTGGGATGCCCTTATACTTAGGGAGACAAAAAGAGTTGTGAGGAGCACACCTCAAGCACAAACAAGATAAAGTGTCTTGTTCTAGGCATGGTAGCCTCTCAGTGGTGCTACAACTTACGTTTTTCACTCCCATGTGCCATTGCAGAGAGGACATCTCCATATCAGACTGGTCCTGCCCACAGACAGTCCAGCTCCAAATTGTCAGGCAAATCCTCTCCGCACGAGAGAAACAGCAAAACCACAGACTTACGTTTCGGCCTATGTGAGCCTCGTCAGTGTGGTGCAGCCGAATCACTCTAGGCACATGGAAGCAAGGGCCCACGCCTGGGATGCCCTTATACTTAGGGAAACAAAAAGAGTTGTGAGCAGCACACCTCAAGCACAAACAAGGTAAAGTGTCTTGTTCTAGGCATGGTAACCTCTCAATGGTGCTACAACTCACGTTTTTCACTCCCATGTGCCATTGCAGAGAGAAAATCTCCATATCCATATCCATCTGGTCCCGCCCACAGACAGTCCAGCTCCGAAATGTCAGGCAAATACTCTCCGCACGAGAGAAACAGCAAGACCACAGATGTACGTTTCGGCCTATGTGAGCCTCGTCAGTGTGGTGCAGCCGAATCCCTCTAGGGGCATGGAAGCAAGGGCCAATGTCTGGGATGCCCTTATACTTAGAGAGACAAAAAATAGTTGTGAGGAGCACACATCAAGCACAAACAAGATAAAGTGTCTTGTTCTAGGCATGGTAGCCTCTCAATGGTGCTACAACTCCCACTTTTCACTCCCATGTGCCATTGCAGAGAGGAAATCTCCATATCCATATCCATATCAGATTGGTCCCACCCACAGACAGTCCAGCTCCGAAACGTCAGGTAAATCCTCTCTGCACGAGAGAAACAACAAAACCAAAAACGTACGTTTCGGCCTATGTGAACCTTGTCAGTGTGGTGCAGCCGAATCCCTCTAGGCACATGGAAGCAAGGGCCCATGCCTGGGATGCCCTTATACTTAGGGAGACAAAAAGAGTTGTGAGGAGCACACATCAAGCACAAACAAGATAAAGTGTCTTGTTCTAGGCATGGCAGCCTCATAACGGTGCTACAACTCACGCTTTTCACTTCCATGTGCCACTGCAGAGAGGAAATATCCATATCCATATCAGACTGGTCCCACCCACAGACAGTCCAGCTCCGAAACGTCAGGTAAATCCTCCCTGCACGAGAGAAAAAGCAAAACCACAGACGTATGTTTCGGCCTATGTGAGCCTCGTCAGTGTGGTGCAGCCGAATCCCTCTAGGCACATGGAAGCAAGGGCCCATGCCTGGGATGCCCTTATACTTAGGGAGACAAAAAGAGTTGTGAGGAGCACACATCAAGCATAAACAAGATAAAGTGTCCTGTTCTAGGCATGGTAGCCTCTCAATGGTGCTACAACTCCCGTTTTTCACTCCCATGTGCCATTGCAGAGAGGAAATTGCCATATCCATGTCCATGTCCATGTCCATGTCCGACTGGTCCCACCCACAGACAGTCCAGCTGCGAAATGTCAGGCAAATCCTCTCCACACGAGAGAAACAGCAAAACCACAGACGTATGTTTCGGCCTATGTGAGCCTCGTCAGTGTGGTGCAGCCAAATCCCTCTAGGCACATGGAAACAAGGGCCCATGCCTGGGATGCCCTTATACTTAGAGAGACAAAAAAGAGTTGTGAGGAGCACACATCAAGCACAAACAAGATAAAGTGTCTTGTTCTAGGCATGGTAGCCTCTCAATGGTGCTACAACTCATGTTTTTCACTCCCATGTGCCATTGCAGAGAAAAAAATCTCCATATCCATATCTATATCCATAGCCATAGCCATAGCCATAGCCATAGCCATATTCCTATCCCTATCCCTATCCGACTGGTCCCGCCCACAGACAGTCCAGCTTCAAAATGTAAGGCAAAACCACAAACGTACATTGTAGCCTATGTGAGCCTCGTCAGTGTGGTGCAGCCAAATCCCTTTAGGCACATGGAAACAAGGGCCCATGCCTGGGATGCCCTTATACTTAGGGAGACAAAAAGAGTTGTGATGAGCACACATCAAGCACAAACAAGATAAAGTGTCTTGTTCTAGCCATGGTAGCCTCTCAATGGTGCTACAACTCCCATTTTTCACTCCCATGTGCCATTGCAGAGAGGAAATCGCCATATCCATGTCCATATCCATATCCATATCAGACTGGTCCCACCCACAGACAGTCCAGCTCCGAAACGTCAGGTAAATCCTCTCTGCACGAGAGAAACAGCAAAACCAAAAACGTACGTTTCAACCTATGTGAGCCTTGTCAGTGTGGTGCTGCCGAATCCCTCTAGGCACATGGAAGCAAGGGCCCATGCCTGGGATGCCCTTATACTTAGAAAGACAAAAAAGAGTTGTGAGGAGCACACATCAAGCACAAACAAGAAAAAGTGTCTTGTTCTAGGCATGGTAGCCTCTCAATGGTGCTACAACTCCCGTTTTTCACTCCCATGTGCCATTGCAGAAGGAAATCGCCATATCCATGTCCATGTCCATGTCCATGTCCATGTCCGACTGGTCCCACCCACAGACAGTCCAGCTCCGAAATGTCAGGCAAATCCTCTCCACACGAGAGAAACAGCAAAACCACAGACGTATGTTTCGGCCTATGTGAGCCTCGTCAGTGTGGTGCAGCCCGAATCCCTCTAGGCACATGGAAACAAGGGCCCATGCCTGGGATGCCCTTATACTTAGGGAGACAAAAAGAGTTGTGAGGAGCACACATCAAGCACAAACAAGATAAAGTGTCTTGTTCTAGGCATGGTAGCCTCATAACGGTGCTACAACTCACGCTTTTCACTCCCATGTGCCACTGCAGAGAGGAAATATCCATATCCATATCAGACTGGTCCCACCCACAGACAGTCCAGCTCCGAAACGTCAGGTAAATCCTCTCTGCACGAGAGAAACAGCAAAACCACAGACGTATGTTTCAGCCTGTGTGAGCCTCGTCAGTGTGGTGCAGCCGAATCCCTCTAGGCACATGGAAGCAAGGGCCCATGCCTGAGATGCCCTTATACTTAGGGAGACAAAAAGAGTTGTGAGGAGCACACATCACGCACAAACAAGATAAAGTGTCTTGTTCTAGGCATGGTAGCCTCTCAATGGTGCTACAACTCACGTTTTTCACTCCCATGTGCCATTGCAGAGAAAAAAATCTCCATATCCATAGCCATAGCCATATCCATATCCGACTGGTCCCACCCACAGACAGTCCAGCTTCGAAATGTAAGGCAAAACCACAGACGTACGTTGCAGCTTATGTGAGCCTCGTCAGTGTGGTGTAGCCGAATCCCTTTAGGCACATGGAAACAAGGGCCCATGCCTGGGATGCCCTTATACTTAGCGAGACAAAAAGAGTTGTGATGAGCACACATCAAGCACAAACAAGATAAAGTGTCTTGTTCTAGGCATGGTAGCCTCTCAATGGTGCTACAACTCCCGTTTTTCACTCCCATGTGCCATTGCAGAGAGGAAATCACCATATCCATGTCCATATCCATATCCATATCCATATCAGACTGGTCCCACCCACAGACAGTCCAGCTCCGAAACGTCAGGTAAATCCTCTCTGCAGGAGAGAAACAGCAAAACCAAAAACGTACGTTTCGGCCTATGTGAGCCTTGTCAGTGTGGTGCTGCCGAATCCCTCTAGGCACATGGAAGCAAGGGCCCATGCCTGGGATGCCCTTATACTTAGGGAGACAAAAAGAGTTGTGAGGAGCACACATCAAGCACAAACAAGATAAAGTGTCTTGTTCTAGGCATGGTAGCCTCTTAATGGTGCTACAACTCCCGTTTTTCACTCCCATGTGCCATTGCAGAGAGGAAATCGCCATGTCCATATCCATGTCCATGTCCGACTGGTCCCACCCACAGACAGTCCAGCTCCGAAATGTCAGGCAAATCCTCTCCACACGAGAGAAACAGCAAAATCACAGACATATGTTTTGGCCTATGTGAGCCTCGTCAGTGTGGTGCAGCCGAATCCCTCTAGGCACATGGAAGCAAGGGCCCATGTCTGGGATGCTCTTATACTTATAGAGACAAAAAAAGAGTTGTGAGGAGCACACATCAAGCACAAACAAGATAAAGTGTCTTGTTCTAGGCATGGTAGCCTCTCAATGGTGCTACAACTCACGTTTTTCACTCCCATGTGCCATTGCAGAGAAAGAATCTCCATATCTATATCCATATCCATATCCATATCCATATCCGACTGGTCCCGCCCACAGACAGTCCAGCTTCGAAATGTAAGGCAAATCCTCTCCGCACAAAAGAAACAGCAAAACCACAGACATGCATTGCAGCCTATGTGAGCCTCATCAGTGTGGTGCAGCCGAATCCCTTTAGGCCCATGGAAACAAGGGCCCATGTCTGGGATGCCCTTATACTTAGGGAGACAAAAAGAGTTGTGAGGAGCACACATCAAGCACAAACAAGATAAAGTGTCTTGTTCTAGGCATGGTAGCCTCATAACGGTGCTACAACTCACATTTTTCACTCCCATGTGCCACTGCAGAGAGGAAATCTGCATATCCATATCAGACTGGTCCCACCCACAGACAGTCCAGCTCCGAAACGTCAGGTAAATCCTCTCCGCACGAGAGAAACAGCAAAACCACAGACGTACGTTTCGGCCTATGTAAGCCTTGTCAATGTGGTGCGGCCGAATCCCTCTAGGCACATGGAAGCAAAGGCCCATGCCTGGGATGCCCTTATACTTAGGGAGACAAAAAGAGTTGTGAGGAGCACACATCAAGCACAAACAAGATAAAGTGTCTTGTTCTAGGCATGGTAGCCTCATAACGGTGCTACAACTCACATTTTTCACCCCCATGTGGCACTGCAGAGAGAAAATCTCCATTTCCATATCCATATCCATATCCATATCCATCTGGTCCTGCCCACAGACAGTCCAGCTCTGAAATGTCAGGCAAAGCTACTCCGCACAAGAGAAACAGCAAAACCACTGGCGTACTTTTTTTGCCTATGTGAGCCTCATCAGTGTGGTGCAACCAAATCCCTCCAGGCACATGGAAGCAAGGGCCCATGCCTAGGATGCCCTTATACTTAGGGAGACAAAAAGAGTTGTGAGGAGCACACATAAAGCATAAACAAGATAAAGTGTCTTGTTCTAGGCATGGTAGCCTCTCAATGGTGCTACAACTCCTGTTTTTCACTCCCATGTGCCATTGCAGAGAGGAAATCGCCATATCCATGTCTATGTCCATGTCCATGTCCATGTCCATGTCCATGTCCATGTCCGACTGGTCCCACCCACAGATAGTCCAGCTCCGAAATGTCAGGCAAATCCTCTCCACACGAGAGAAACAGCAAAACCACAGACATATGTTTCGGCCTATGTGAGCCTCGTCAGTGTGGTGCAGCCGAATCCCTCTAGGCACATGGAAACAAGGGCCCATGCCTGGGATGCCCTTATACTTAGGGAGACAAAAAGAGTTGTGAGGAGCACACATCAAGCACAAACAAGATAAAGTGTCTTGTTCTAGACATGGTAGCCTCTCAATGGTGCTATAACTCACGTTTTTCACTCCCATGTGCCATTGCAGAGAGAAAATATCCATGTCCATATCAGACTGATCCTGCCCACGGACAGTCCAGCTCCAAATTGTCAGGCAAATCCTCTCCGCACGAGAGAAACAGCAAAACCACAGACTTACGTTTCGGCCTATCTGAGCCTCGTCAGTGTGGTGCAGCCGAATCCCTCTAGGCACATGGAAGCAAGGGCCCATGCTTGGGATGCCCTTATACTTAGGGAAACAAAAAGAGTTGCGAGCAGCACACCTCAAGCACAAACAAGATAAAGTGTCTTGTTTTAGGCATGGTAACCTCTCAATGGTGCTACAACTCACGTTTTTCACTCCCATGTGCCATTGCAGAGAGAAAATCTCCATATCCATATCCATCTGGTCCCGCCCACAGACAGTCCAGCTCCGAAATGTCAGGCAAACACTCTCCGCACGAGAGAAACAGCAAAACCACAGACGTACGTTTCGGCCTATGTGAGCCTCATCAGTGTGGTGCAGCCGAATCCCTCTAGGCACATGGAAGCAAGGGCCAATGTCTGGGATGCCCTTATACTTAGAGAGACAAAAAAGAGTTGTGAGGAGCACACATCAAGCACAAACAAGATAAAGTGTCTTGTTCTAGGCATGGTAGCCTCTCAATGGTGCTACAACTCCCGTTTTTCACTCCCATGTGCCATTGCAGAGAGGAAATCGGCATATCCATATCAGACTGGTCCCACCCACAGACAATCCAGCTCCGAAACGTCAGGTAAATCCCCTCTGCACGAGAGAAACAGCAAAACCACAGACGTATGTTTCAGCCTATGTGAGCCTCGTCAGTGTGGTGCAGCCGAATCCCTCTAGGCACATGGAAGCAAGGGCCCATGCCTGGGATGCCCTTATACTTAGGGAGACAAAAAGAGTTGTGAGGAGCACACATCAAGCACAAACAAGATAAAGTGTCTTGTTCTAGGCATGGTAACCTCTCAATGGTGCTACAACTCACATTTTTCACTCCCATTTGCCATTGCAGAGAGGAAATCGCCATATCCATATCCATATCCATATCAGACTGGTCGCACCTACAGACAGTCCAGCTCCGAAACGTCAGGTAAATCCTCTCTGCACGAGAGAAACAGCAAAACCAAAAACGTACGTTTCGGCCTATGTGAGCCTTGTCAGTGTGGTGCTGCCAAATCCCTCTAGGCACATGGAAGCAAGGACCCATGCCTGGGATGCCCTTATACTTAGGGAGACAAAAAAGAGTTGTGAGGAGCACACATCAAGCACAAACAAGATAAAGTGTCTTGTTCTAGGCATGGTAGCCTCTCAATGGTGCTACAACTCCCGTTTTTCACTCCCATGTGCCATTGCAGAGAGGAAATCGCCATATCCATGTCCATGTCCATGTCCATGTCCATGTCCATGTCCATGTCCGACTGGTTCCACCCACAGACAGTCCAGCTCCGAAATGTCAGGCAAATCCTCTCCACATGAGAGAAACAGCAAAACCACAGCCGTATGTTTCAGCCTATGTGAGCCTCCTCAGTGTGGTGCAGCCGAATCCCTCTAGGCACATGGAAACAAGGGCCCATGCCTGGGATGCCCTTATACTTAGGGAGACAAAAAGAGTTGTGAGGAGCACACATCAAGCACAAACAAGATAAAGTGTCTTGTTCTAGGCATGGTAGCCTCTCAATGGTGCTACAACTCACGTTTTTCACTCCCATGTGCCATTGCAGAGAGGAAATCTCCATGTCCATATCAGACTGGTCCTGCCCACAGACAGTCCAGCTCCGAAATGTCAGGCAAATCCTCTCCACACAAGAGAAACAGCAAAACCACAGACGTATGTTTCGGCCTATGTGAGCCTCATTAGTGTGGTGCAACCGAATCCCTTTAGGCCCATGGAAACAAGGGCCCATGTCTGGGATGCCCTTATACTTAGGGAGACAAAAAGAGTTGTGAGGAGCACACATCAAGCACAAACAAGATAAAGTATCTTGTTCTAGGCATGGTAGCCTCTCAATGGTGCTACAACTCCCGTTTTTCACTCCCATGTGCCATTGCAGAGAGGAAATCGCCATATCCATATCCATATCCATATCCATGTCCACATCCACATCCACATCAGACTGGTCCCACCCACAGACAGTCCAGCTCCGAAATGTCAGGCAAATCCTCTCCACAGGAGAGAAACAGCAAAACCACAGACGTATGTTTCAGCCTATGTGAGCCTCCTCAGTGTGGTGCAGTCGAATCCCTCTAGACACATGGAAACAAGGGCCCATGCCTGGGATGCCCTTTTACTTAGGGAGACAAAAAGAGTTGTGAGGAGCACACCTCAAGCACAAACAAGATAAAGTGTCTTGTTCTAGGCATGGTAGCCTCTCAATGGTGCTACAACTCACGTTTTTCACTCCCATGTGCCACTGCAGAGAGGAAATCTCCATATCCATATCAGACTGGTCCCACCCACAGACAATCCAGCTCCAAAATGTCAGGCAAATCTTCTCCGCACGAGAGAAACAGCAAAACCACAGACGTACGTTTTGGCCTATGTGAGCCTCGTCAGTGTGGTGCAGCCAAATCCCTATAGGCACGTGGAAGCAAGGGCCCTCAGTTGCCCTTACATTGTCGTACAATACAGTTCTGTTTCCCTTGGGCTCTGTGTATGACCTGGTTTGTCTGACCATCCATTCTGGTGCTGACCTGTGGCTCTGTCTGACTACTCTTTTGCCTGCTCCCATAGTGTAGTGGACACCCAATCTGGTGCGGACCTGTGGCTCTGGCTGACTACCTGAACTGTGTATTACCCGGCCTTTCTGTCCATCCATTCTGGTGTTGACCTGTGGCTCTTTCTGACCATTCCTCTTGTGCGTTCCGATTTTGGCATCCTTTCTGGTGCAAACCTGTGGTTCTGGCTGACTACCCGCTACATGTATGACCTGGCTTGTCTGACTACCCACTCTAGTGTTGACTTGGGGCTCTGTCCACTGCACGTCCAGCATACCAATGCTTCAGTGAATATCCTATCTGGTGCAATCCTGTGGCTCTGGCTGACTACCCGATCCGTGTATGACTCGGCTTGTCTGACTATCCTTTCTGGTGCTGACTAGGGAGCTCTGTCTGTTTCCTCTGTGTGTTGGTCCCAGCTCCACAGACACCCATCCTAGTGCAGACCTGAGGCTCTATCAGACTCCTAGACTGACTGCAGGCTGAGTCAGCGCTAGTCCTTTGGGCGTTCCGAATTAACTTGAGGCTCCAGTGGGCTGAGGCCTAGTCTCGGACAGTGTGGTGGATCTATTGGCGGACTGCTATTTCTGATACAGTGCTTGCCTCTTTGATCACCCTCTATGTATTATCTGTTTACGTGCATTACTGGTATTATTCTAATAAAAGATTTTTTTACTTTACCGTACTGACTCCTGGTTTATTCCTGGGAACCGTGACATAGGGTCCCTTGGTGCTTGATGTCCCTTGCTGATGTCCTGCTGGGAAGTTATTTTTTATTTCTTTGGATAAGTATATCTCTTGTATTTTTTCGCATATATTTTGTCTCGCATCTATTCACTTCTATATTCAGATATTTGCTGTGTTTATGTAGCACTTTGACACTGTATTTGATCACTGTTTTAGTGTGAGAGGTTCTTATCCTGTGTTCTTCTCATTTTACTTGGGATATTTCAGCTTATTTATTTGTATTCTTATGTTATTTAGGTCATAGTTGTGGAACATCAGTTGCCTAGGGATCATTGATCTTCATGTGGTTTTTAATTGATTTATGTGATGTGTTATTTTCATATCAATAAACATTTTGTATTTTTGTATATTTTTTGTTGCTTATATTTTTGAGTGCCTCCTATATAATTAAAGATACAAAAAACAACAAAGGGGCGCCAATAGTGAAGACCAGTCACTAGAAATCACGATATAATAAAATATAAATTATACTCACATTAAGACGTGGTCAGAGCTCCGGCACCAGAGTCCACTGACAATCGAACTAACGGAGAAATTAACCCGTCTCCGTTCGGGACTCACAGGTACTGTAGATCCTCAATATCCAAAAGTCAGGCGGAACAGAAACTTTGTATCAAATAAAAATTTATTCACAATAAAATATAATTTAAAATAATGAAGGCTCTGGTACCGGAGCTCTGACCACTTCTTAATGTGAGTATAATTTATATTTTATTATATCGTGATTTCTAGTGACTGGACTTCACTATTGGAGCCCCTTTGTTGTTTTTTGTATCTTTATGCTATACCGAGGAGGGTGATCGTGTTCTTTAAGGGAGCAGCCAGAGATTACGCTTTTTCATCCAAAGTTGAACGATTTGAAGATTGTAAGTTTCTTCATCGTGCCTGTTTTGTTAGTTCCGGCATATGCCGCCACTGACACAGGCCCATTGTGAGTGCACACAATTGGGTGTGGTGGTGGTATCACTATTTTAAAAAATATTGGTACGCACAAGGGCGCCCCTTGTTGCTTTTTCCCCTTTTTTCTTGTTCTACTCCTATATAATTAGCCTTCTTTACTAGTGGATACACTGGGAAGGATTTTCTTTCTGTCCCCTCCCCCCCCGATTTCCATTAGATATTTCACGAACACATGTACTGGCTTGCCGAGAGAGAGAGAGAGAGGCTGAAACTGATTGCTCTGGTCTTGAAGCAGTCAGTTGTAGCCTCCCGTCACTGGCCCTTAACGGACCGAAAGTTGTGACAGTACTGGCACGTCCACAGTCCTTAAGGGTTTAAAGATTTTTTTTTTCATAAATAAATACTGTCACATTGTAGGTTGGGCTTTAAATCTGCATATTGTCTTCATTGTGACTAAATGGAGATACATTAGATAGAAAAAATGTTTTGTTGTTGCATGAAGACAAAAATTAGAATGAGTTACGAACAATAAGAAATCTCACCTACAAATAAATAATTTTTGCTAATTTTTATTTTAGAGGGTGTTTCTGAGACAACTGCCTCTCCTGTCTCCGGTGGATTAAGAAAAATCAAAGGTCCTCATGTAGTGATGAAGAGCTGAAAAGTAGTGCTGTGCACAATGAATGTGTAGTCCTCCAGAATGCTTCTAGCAGACCAGCTATACAGGTGTTCAGAATTGTTGCTCAAAAGAGGATTGCTGCTGATACTGTTGCATATCAAAGTAATTGCTTCTTGTCCAAAAAGTTGTCAGTGTTCTGACATTAATGGAGCCATGGTGGTTCACTGTAGCTCTAGAGATCTGGAAGAGATTCCCGGAGACCTGCCTATGGATACAGTTTCTCTGAAGCTTGATGCCAACAAGATACATCAGGTTCCCAATAATGCATTTAAGGACCTAAGCTATCTGCAGGAGTTGGATCTGTCGAGGAACTCTATTGAGGTAATTGATTTGGCTGCATTCAAAGGGGTGGCTGAGGGACTCAGGCTTCTGGATCTATCAGGAAATCAGATTCAGAGCATCCCTAAGGAAGCCCTGGCCAATCTAAGAGCAAAAATTCGTCTCTCCAACAATCCTTGGCACTGTGATTGCACACTTCAGGAGGTCTTAAGAGAACTCAAGTTAGACCCAGACACAGTCAATGACATTTCCTGTCAGACAGCTGTCCAGGAGGAGTATGTAGGCAAGCCTTTGATCCAGGTGTTGGACTCTGGCATTAATTTCTGTAACATTCACAACAAGACTACAGATGTGGCTATGTTCATCACCATGTTTGGTTGGTTTGCCATGGTGATAACCTATGTGGTGTATTATGTGAGACACAACCAAGAGGATGCCAGAAGACACCTGGAATATCTCAAGTCATTGCCCAGCACCCAGATAACCAAAGATTTTGACACAATCAGCACTGTGCTCTAGAAAGGATCATCTAAAATACAATAAGGCACTTCAATGCACTGACTTATTTCATCCTGGAATATACTAGTGAGAGAGGGGTTAAATGCTTCACTTCTCTAAAAATAAATATACTGTTGCTGAAACCAATACTAGATGTGCCTGGACTAATCACTTTTATTAATTATTATAAAATGGAGGATTAACTGTAGTGAAACAGTAACCCCACCTGTTCTCTTATAGGGCAAATTGAAGATTTCTAGATTGTGGTTTCCAATAATTAAAATAAGTGTAAAGTAACAACACCTAGAATATGCTTTGTGTAATTTCTGGTTACAAAATCCATTGCAACTACCTGTACAATAAATGAGGGAAGAGAAAGCCATGTTCCTCCAGCTGTTGTTGGACTTCAGTTTCGATACTCTTCGGCTAGCTAATTGTGGGAGATGTAGTCCAGCAACAGCTGGGGAAAATAGGTTGCCCCACTCTCCCATGGCATAAAACATATAAGAGCAAAACACATTTCTCATTATTGAGTTGCTAAAATATTATGTCTCCTCAGTTTGATTGGAACAATAGAGCTCAGAGGAGTTTCTGGGCAACTGGAAAACTCTCTCAGTTTGACCTTGTGTGATAATGCTCCCACACATTCTCAGATCCCTAGTCCATATAACAGTGCTTTAGGAAGGCTCTCTGACATAACAAAGGTTTTGTAAAAATAAAAGGATATATTGAGCAGCACTGTGGGCCATATGCAAAAACGAATTACAGCAATTCTAGAGTATACCAAATAGACCACAGGGAAGAAATATAGGTTCCCTAAATATTGATTGAAATTGGGCTTTTAATCAATGAAATGCTAGAGAGATATTCAGTGCATTGTGAAATCTTTAGCTTTCAAGGGGTTAAAATCCTTGTTGAAATCACAAAGTATTTTCATTAGTCCCATCTGGTGCAATTTGTTTGCTGTAGAATTCATCACTTTTATTTGTGCCTTTGGCCCTATGTTCAAGCCAGCTTACATCTCAGATGCCATTGGGCAAGGCAAATAAAGTGACTATAGCTTTACCCTTAGCCCTTCCCATGGCCATGCCCACACTCAACTCATCCCTTTTTTAATGAATGAAATGAGAGATATGCTGGGAGAAGAGTATGAGTGCATAATAAAGAGACCTTGGGAAAAGGTGTAAAGAGGCTGGGAAGGGGATTAAGAATCTGGAAAGCAAGAAAGTAAGTAGGGGGAAAAGGAGCAGGATAGAAGAGTATAGGGTAAAAAGGAAAAAGGCAACACATTGAATAGTAACACTCTCACCTTCTCCACTTCTCAAACATTTACCTTGTGCAGATGGCATGTATTATAGTACTGTGCCCAAGTTGTTCTTTTCAAGGCATGTCCTGCAGGTCTCATTCTTTTATATGCTACCTAGAGGACCCAGCACCAAATCAAACAGAAAGGCATCTCTAAATCTAGTGAGTGTAAGATTCAAAGCTGACAATCTGTTTTCTTCAGTGATGTGTACATTATATAGAAAGGCACAATCAGGCAACAGATAAAAGAATGAGACCCGCAGGACACACACTCCTGAAGGAACCACTCGGAATTAGTAACTACTCTACATGCCTCCCCTCCACTTTGCAATATAATCAGTAGCAGCAGGGGTTCTCAACCTGTGCCGTCGGGATGTAAAAATAAGCCAGGACTTGTGTATGTCCATGGTTGAGTGCAAGTGAGTTAACTGGAGGCTTAGTCATATTGATTAGATCGCCTGTGTCCAAGCAGGGAAATCTTCAAATCCTGACATGTTAGTGGGAATTGAGGGCACCAGTAGAGAACCACTATCAAGAGGATCAACACCTCGGGCAATGCATTTGACTGGGGATTAGACATAGGTAGCAAATGGACAGGTTACAGTGTGCAGGCCATTCACTGCTGTGGATCTTCTTTAAAGGAGAACTCTCACCTCCATTAAAGTTCTCAAGAAATCTTCAGTCTGGTTTTTATTTCTTATTTTCATGCAAAATAGACGGACATATACGTTTTTGAAATTAAGCCAGTGATGTCAGCCTGTCAATCTTCGCCTCTTCCCCTACCCAGTTGGTCACCATTACCTCCTCTGATGATGATGACTCCAGCGTGTAAGCTCTAGCAGTCTCATCGGCAAGAGAGTGCTCAGACTCACATGCTTAATTCCTCCATCAGAGTAGATGATAATGGGGAATAGCTGTACGGAGCTGTACTGCAGCCTGTCCTGAACTGACGTCACGGGCTTAATTTCAAAAGCTTTAAAGTTGGGGCTTTACGCAGCTGCTTACTCTGCCTAATGAGAAATTCAGTCCTGCCTATGTTTGATCATGTGTTTTTCTTGTTTATTTTTATGTAATGCCTAATGCATCTACCAGTTGTATGCTTGATGTTATCATTACCACAAGGATAAAATATTCACTTGGATCAGAGTTCTGGAAACTCTATACTGCAAGAGAATATCTAATTCAGCTATCATTCCTCCTACTCACTACATCTGTAATACATATATACATGGAGAGGATAGCACACACATTATGACCATCAGGCACGTGCACACATAGACACCAAGGAGGGCTTGAGCACCTTCTCTTTTTGTCCAAAGTGCCCTCGTGCCCTTTTAACAAAACAAAAAAAAATAATAATAATTATGAGAAGTGCCCTTTTTTCATTTTAGCTCCTGCCCCCCAAAATGTCTGTGCACGTCCCTGATGACCATCTACTGGGTAGCACATATGAAGAAATAAAGGATAAGCTGCAATCACTGGTCTTATAGAGGTAAGGTGAATTGTAGTAAAGGGCAGTGCCTTTTAGCGGAAAATAAACAGTTTTCCTTAAAAAATAACATTGGGGAGCCTATCCCTAATATTCTTAAGTCATCTCGCAGACATTAAAAGAGGTAGTTAGATTTTTATATTCTCACTATTATATTATTTTCTCTTGGGCATTTTAGTTCAGCTTGTCTCTTCTTCCTTTTGGTCCTTTTTTCATTAAACCTCCCACTGATGATTAAAAGCACCAACAGTGACTGTAGGAGACTAGGAGGGATCTGAGCAACTGACATCACCAGAGTAGAGGTAATTCAGAGCAGTCTCTAACTATAGTCTCAGTGTTTCCATTGGCAAAGCCGCCTTCTATCTATCGAAATGTCAAGACTAATACATACCAGCCAACTGCCCCGATTTTAGGGCCCAAACCCGCTGTCCTGCCCACATAGCTGCTTGTCCTGTTTTCCTGGCCTGTTCCCATACACACTATCACTCCAGCAGCCTAAGACGCACGGCACCACGCTGCGTGATCAGCTGCGCATGCCTGAACTTCTATAATTATATGCGCACGCACTCAATCGCACCATACTCCATCTGCCATCCTGGGAAGTGAGTATGAGGCGGAGTCCTGTCTGAAGCAAGAACACATTGGGGCTGCTCCTGAGAAGATCAAGAGTTCTGCTCCCAGTCCTGATCAAATTCTCCATCCCGCTGCCTGGTATCTCTGACTCTAGGTAAACAATAATATTCAGACTGACTCTCTGATATTTGTTTTAAACAGCCAGCCTCAGTTAATTTCATTGTGCGGCGCCAGGGGGGAAAGCTGTCGGCTGTCTTGATTATGAAATACCTGACCATAGCGGCGGTGCTTGGATCGCCGCGAAGTGTGACTGCGTGAGTGGTCACTGGTGACACATTCTGCTGTGAGAGGCTGTCTTGATGCTGGCCATAGTGGCATTGCTTGAATCGCCGCTGAGTACTCAGCAGCGATTCAAGCACTGCCGCCTTGGCCAGCACATGAACTCTGCTCTGCTTATCATGCTGCCTCACAGTGAGTGGTCCCTGTTCCGCCTGACCTCCAATGACACTGGCAGCCATGAGTATAGCTGGCTAAGCTTAGCCCAGCTGCCGGGTGTCTTCAGTGCATGATCAGCCTGACATCACTCAGGGCCGCTGCCAGTAACCACTACCAGCAGCCTCAAGTGCTCGCCTCGTAAACCCCGACTGAGACTGAGAGACAAGGGTGGGCAATGCATTGTATACCCCTCTGCAGGCATTCAAGGGTTAAGCCTTTGAGTGCCAGAGAGCAATCCATTACGCAGTGCTTTGGGTACCTCTCTGGCACTCAAAGGGTTAATGACGTTTCGTTACATCTAAAATACATAAAAATGTGCAGTTCAATGTATCTTCCCCCGTGCTTTGCCTTGCACCAGTATGGGATGTATCATGTCCAGTGAGCTGCAAAAAGAACATTAATGCCATGGCCACGGGTCCCTGACTCCTGGTTAAGTTAACTCTTCAGTAGAGATTACCAAAGTGTTTCTTTATAGTTCCAGAGGTATGTTCTAGTTTTGAGGCTTCTTTGAAATCGGGGGGGAAGGGGGTTGCCATTGGGGAAAAAAGTGTCCCTCTTTGGCAATTTCAAATGTTGGGAGGTATGCTAATAAAATTCACCTTATTCCTTCTACAAGACCTGTGAGTTCTGCAGCTTATCCTTCTTTTCATCCTGCTATCAGAACAGAAAGGTCTGAATAATCATAGAAATAGAAAGGACTGGCAATCAGTGAAATGTGTATAAAGACAAAAGTGGAGAATCTGGATACAACATAACTGCACAATATTTATAAAAGGGATTAAAAACCTTTTGAGTGCCAGATGGGTAGCCAACATATTGTGTTTCGATGCATTCAACAGTGGTGTAACAATAGGGGCCCTTCACTCCAGGGGCCCTGTCACCCCCTGCGACCCCCCCGCCTGGCCACTGACCTCTAGTAGCTGAGCACTCCCTCGTCAGCACTCTAGTAATGCAGAGCGCTGGGAGATGACATCATCTCCCAGCGCTCTGCATTACTGGAGTGAGGACTGCACTGGAGCTTCAGCTCTTAATAGAGGTTTGTGCCATAGTAGACATAGACCTCTCCTGCCATGCCGCTGGACCACCAGGGAGATAGCAGATGTATACTGGGGGCATTGTGGAGAGTTGGGGGCAATGTGGAGAGGTGGACATTGAGGGCAATGTGGAGAGTTGGGGGCAATCCGGAGAGGTGGCGGCAATGTGGAGGCCCTCTCCTGTCACGCAGCTGGACCACCAGGGAGGTAGGAGATGGACACTGGGGGCAATGTGGAGAGTTGGAGGAATTGTGGAGAGGTGGAGAGTTGGGGGCAATGTGGAGAGGTGGACATTGGAGGCAATGTAGAGAGTTGGGGGCAATGTGGAGAGGCGGACATTGGGGGCAATGTGGAGAGCTGGAGGCAATGTGGAGAGGTGAGGGCAATGTGGAGAGTTGGGGGCAATGTGGAGGTGAGGGCATTGGGGGCAATGTGGAGAGTTGGGGGAAATGTGTAGATACCCAAAGGGGCAATGTGGTCGGGAGGGGCAATGACAATTTTTGCACCAGGGCCCAGTGACTTCTAGTTACACCTCTGGCATTAACTATCTCACTTCTGGCACTCGAAGAGTTAAATGTAAAATGGAATCAATCAAATGGATCTCTTCTTTGTTTCATATTGTGTATGTTGTACCCCAGGATTGCTCCACTTTTGCCTTCTTGCATATGCTCCAATTGGTTTTATCAATAAAACAAGTCTTGTTTTGCCTATAAACCACAGTGAAACTTATGTATAAGGGTATCAGTGTAAACATTCTGGAGCAAGACTACTACACAGCATTCATAAAATGAGACCCTTTGATGTTAGAGGCCTCTACAGATTTGGAACTGTCTAGGATACAGTGCTTAAATCAATGAGAATATTAATTTTTTTCTTTGCTATGTATATCAATGGCAACACTTCCCCCCAAAAAACACAGTTAAGTTCTCACTCAAAAGCATAAAAGCCAGAAAATACATGTTAAATTCTACCAACTTCACTCCATACCTCCATGTGCTTTTAGCAAAACAATATCAACATAGAGATGAATTTACATACTTAATGCCCACCTAATTTTACAATGTTTTAAATGTATATACTGTATGTGTGTATGTGTGCAATATATACTGCACTGGAAGAACTTAAAGGGATAGTAATACTTTGTTTTATCTTTATTTTATTTTGTAGGTATTAAAAAAACATGAAGAACAATATAAGTCTTATCTCTCAAACCTTTATGGTTTAAGAGATATTCACAAGCAAAGTTTCCCCCTCCCGCCCATTTTTACCTAGTGTAAGCCATCTCTTCTCAGATGAGCAATCTGGTTGTAAGACCAGACAGATAACAACAGGGGACAATCTTCTTTGTATGAAAACAATGAAAGCCCTTCCCCCCTTGACAAGTTTTTCAGCTTTTTCCCTTATCTTAATTGAAGATTGTCCCTCTCTGCAGTCTACCTGGGCACCTCCCTTCTGATCTGGCTGAACGGGGGGGATACTTTGCTTGTGAATATCTCTTAAATCATAAAGGTTTGAGAGATAAGACATATCATTCTTCATGTTTTTTTAATGCCTACAAAATAAAATAAAGATAAAATGAAGTATTACTATCCCTTTAACCTGTATTACCCTGCTTTTATATGTTTGAGTGAAAACTTTATTATATCTTGAACAAAAGTATTTTTGCAATTGAATTTCCATATTTTTTTCAATATTATTATTTATTTTGCATGTGATTAGGTACATGTTTGTAGGCCATGGTATGTGGTAAAGGTCCTGACACTTTTTCACATACCTTTGGTTATTAGTTTAGATCTTTTTATCTTATATTTATTCATTGTTGAAGTTCCTGGGGTTACTACATTTTATATATATTTGTTCTCTCATTTACTGGAAGTTAGGTTTATCTTCAAATGTTATACTTCATCAGATCTGCTTTGTAGTCAAGCCCATACTATACTTAGAATGATTATTGTTTCACTGTGAGCTCCACTGAGCATATATACTCATTATGTTTGAAGGGACTTCCAATCAGACCTGGAATCAAAAATGTCAGCCTATTTCACTGTGCAGTCTAAAGTCATAGCCAGAATAAAAATGTCAAAAAACATTACAGGGAGATTTATAGACCTGGCATTATAAAACATATGGAGAAAAGTTGACTAAAACTGAAGATTGACATTTAAAAATAAGCTTACAGCAGATTTGGAAACCTTAACGCATTATGCAGCGAATTTATAAAGAAACATCTATAAGTTCAACAATTTAGAGCCATAATTTTCACCAGAATATTACTGACAGGTATAAAGTGTTCTTAACCACTCCAGGTGTTAACATCACATTATTAAGGCCATATTTATAACAGTGCCCTTACTCATTTATAAATAAGACCTGTCGTTCTTGCCATTTACAGTGACTTAAAGATAAGACTGGTTTTTATAAATCTCTCTGACAGAACCTTTTTTCAGATCTCACTATAGAAGTACTATTGGGCTTCTATAATACGTTGTTTTGCCCCATATGTTCAATAAAGAATAATTAAATCAGAAAAAGAAATGATGAAACGTGTGTGAGGTCAGCATTTCTGCACCAACCAGAAGCCTTGTAAAGGCCCTTGTTTGGGGCCAAAGAATCAACTTCACCCAATAAACATACATTTCTATATCCTAAAATACTTTGAGTGCCAGTTCCATTTTTGAATGTGAATGTGTCCCTATTAATCTTTTATGTTTATATTTTATTCATGATACATTCTCTTTTGGTCTTGAAGATTTTCGCTGGAAAATGTAAACTTTAGCAGGAGATATAGTATAATTCATATATTGTATTTATAAGGGTGTGTAACATTTTTTTTATGAAAAAACACTTTATAGGTTGTTTCTTGTTTTTTTTTTTCATTAACATTGCCCTCTAGTGGCCATACTCAATTAGTTATTCTGTTGATTTCTATGGAAGAGGTGAGTCACTGACCAGCAGTTTTCCATAGAGTGTGATAGAAACTGCTGAGTCATGCTGTCTGAACTTTCAGGAATTAATCATGATGTCACTCATTTCTTGACAATTTGAATTGTTATAACATTTCAATAAAACAGCTGACAATAGTAGGAGTACACTTGTTTTACTCAGCAGGAAAAAGCCATATACATTTTCATTAAAAAAAAAATTACCCCTTTTCGCCTCCCACACTCCCCATCAATACATATCTGTCCTTTCACTCTCCCTCTTCATCTCCCTTCATCGCACCTTTGATTCAATACCTCCTTGTCATCACCTCCCCCACTCACTCGCCTCATTGCTTTCACCTAGCTTCATTGCCTCCTCCTCATTGTCTCACCCTTGCTTCATTCCCTGCTTTTCTTCTATGCTGTTCCCCTCACCTAATTGCTTCCCCCTCCCCCTTGCTTCATTGACATCCCATCCCCTTTGCCACATGGCCTACCAACACATTAACTCTTTGAGTGCTGGGGAAGTGCCCAACACATTGGCATTGCTAAGCAATATGCTGGATACGCCTCTGGCATTCAAAGGATTGAACACCCAAAGACTATGTAGTACCATGTTGTCTGTGGAGCGAACATGAAAGAAGGGAAGGGGTCAGCTGACCCCCTCCCCTTTGCCTCATCGCCTTTCACTCCTCTTCACCTTCGGTGCATGGGCAATGCTGTACTACATAGCTATTATTAATATATATTTAAAATGACTGCATCATCAAAGTGTTTATTATTTAGATTGGAGATGTCAGCTGATATCAGAGAACTGTTTGTACTTTTGTTGAGAGCTGTCCGTAGGGTTTAATGCTTTGTGACTTGTTACTTGGTATTGAAAATAATTAAAAAAAGATAAAATAGACTCTCAATCATCCACGAAGTTGTCTCTTCCTCAGCTCCTAAAATATAAGCTTTTCCAATGTTTTGTGTCACTCTTGCTGATATTCTTTGAAGAGGACACTTCCAAGGAAACGACAAATATAGACATTTATATCAAGAGCATAATCCTGCTTCAGGACTGTAGAGACTCACAGAGAATAAGTGTTTCCAGTGTTCAGAGTCATCAGAAATAATAACAGATTTTTACTGGCCACAGCATAACAGGACCTTAACTTCTGTGCCTTATTCATTAAACTGCAATTTTGGAGCAAACCAACAACACCAGAGGATTGAAATGAATATTCCACAAAGCTCCTTTGATTTAAATGGTGCTGATTACCCTTTGAATGCTAGAGAGGCCGCCAATGCATTTTGAAGCAATGCATTGCAGCCCTCTCTATTATTAAAGGGATAAAAGCCCCATTTAAATAAAAGGGACTTTCCATTCCCCCACCCTATGCTGGTTAATTTGCTCAGTATATTACTTCTTTAGCCTCTATGGCTCTCAGAGGATTATAACATACACAGTTCCCTGTCCTGGATCAGGAAAACACAGACCTGGCAGATCAGCTGTTCCATGTAATGGTAACATGTAAACACAAGGCAAACAGTGCTGATGTCTCTGCTCTTCAGTACAAAAAACATAGCAAACTGTGCTCTGTGACTGCATAGAAACGTACTGGGAGATCTCAAATTAGCCATCCTCAGGGAAGCAAAGATGTTTCTGTGAATTCTGACAACATTGCCAGCTATCTGAGCTCAGTGCAGGTGGAGAATAGCCACATTAACAGATTAACACGCCTTCAGGAATACAAAAATAGCTGTTTACGTTAAATCTCAATATGAAATGAGCCATTGGAGAAGGAGACACTGCAACATCATAAACCTGTCAAAGGCATGGAGAAATCATGATAATGTTGGCGTATTTGATGAGGACCCACAGGTATGAGATGGTGAGGATACCTTAGTGCATACCACACGATGGACTCGGGTCCAGTTCTCTACCATATCGACAAACTGGATACTCATCAAACCATGATACATCTTCTGCCTGGTGAAATATAGGTTAACTTTCTGGCCACTAGTGGGCACTTAATAAAAAAAAACAGTTTAAATTATATTGACTCTAGAAAGATGCTTCTGATAGCAGTGAATAAGACCCTGGGTCTTTTGTCTGTTGCCTCCTCTGGCTGTGAAGGGACACAATATGTGAAATAAAACAATTACCAATAATTAATTATCAAAGGTGTTAGTGATGATTTTATTTGAATCCTTGAAAGCCGAAGGGCTATATAACTCAAATAGTTAACACAAACATCACCAGTAAAATAAATTATTTTCTTTTGTTTCTTAAAGGGAACTTTTATCCTATGTAATAAGTGGCTTAAATGAGATGTACCAGTGGATCTCTCACTCTATGTCTAGAACCATAGGGAGAACCACAAGCATAAACCTAACAACCCATGCAAACATTCTTAAGATGGTAAAATGTTCTTTTTTCAGTTATATAGTACAACAGAGTTTCATTGAAGAAAACAGTATATATCAGTATATTTGTATTTTATATATACAGACAGTATCTCTCTCTATCTATCTATCTAATCTGACATCTAATTTTTAACTCATTCTGTTAAACAAATTAAGAGCCATTTATTGCAGGGACAATAAATTCCCATTTAAAGAGTTGCTCCTTCTGCCAAAATCATACCGTGGAGTCTTGCTGAAATTCTCATGTGGATTTTTTTTAATCACTAATATAAAATGCAGCCAAAATCTTACCACTGAAAATACAATGCCTTTATCTTTGTTTGCAGGACACAAGTGTAATATCAGGATTGGGTAAAGACATCATGCAGACACTACCTGATGCAACAGCTATGCCAGATATTCATATGTAGCCATTATCTATCACTATGAAGAGAATGAATAGGTTCAATTGGGGCATTTTAACCCCTTCAGTGCCAGAGGCTCGGGCCATTTCCTGAACCCTGCAGGCCAGACACTTTTTCAACATTTTTGCTATCCTTCCGTTTAGGCTTGATTTCCTCTGGGGATTTTTAGTTACATATGGAAAACTATATATTGTTTTTTTCAGAACGAATTGAGCTTTCTTGTGATACCTTACATGAAGAGAATTTTACATCGTGCAAAAAGCTATGATGTCATAATGACAAAAAAAAGTGAAAATTTACTCATTTTGCTAAAATCACATACTATGTATCAAAAACATTTACCTTGATTGAAAAAGTTTCAATTATTTGAAAAAGCCTCGAGTCCCCTGAGTAAAAAAATACCAAATTTGTATAGTTTTACCTACGTCCATGGCTAGCGTAGAGCCCTAATCACCAGCAGCGCAAAATGACATTTTCAACTTCATAAACTAATATGCGCATTCTAGGGTTTTTGTGGTAAAACTACCCTAAAACAGTAGAATAACTATATAAAACTATATATTTCGGAAAAGTAGACAACCTGCCGCATCTAATGAGGGGTAACTTGCCTTCTTACCCCAAGCCTGGTGTGCACAAATGCCTCCAGAAGATGGCGCTAATGAAAAAAAAGGCATTTTCTTACATTTCTGCCCCTTCAAATGTACTGAAATTTGTGAAAACCATGGCATTTCCAACTGTATTCATTAGCTAGTGCTCTTAGGAGAAAAATGACACCCCATTGGTATGAGTTTAACTACCTCAGGGGGCGTTAGAAGTGCAAAATGACACCTACTACAACCTCAAATTTTTCTAACATTTTCTCAAACATTACTTGTCTGTACACAAATGGTTATAACAACTACAGAAGTGAAGAAAGGGTACACAAACCATACCATTTTGAAAAGAAGACACCCTGCCGCATCTAATGATGGGTGACTTGCCTTGTTACCCCAAGCCTGGAGTGCACAAATGCCTCCAGAAGGTGGCGCTAATGGAAAAAAAAGGCATTTTCTTACATTTATGCCCCTTCAAATGTACTGAAATTTGTGAAAACCATGGCATTTCCAACTGTATTCATTAGCTAGCGCTCTTAGGAGAAAAATGACACCCCATTGGTATGAGTTCAACTACCTCAGGGGGCGCTAGAAGTGCAAAACGACACCTACTACAACCTCAAATTTTTCTAACATTTTCTCAAACGTTACTTGTCTGTACACAAATGGTTATAACAACTACAGAAGTGAAGAAAGGGTACACAAACCATACCATTTTGAAAAGAAGACACCCTACCGCATCTAATGATGGGTGACTTGCCTTGTTACCCCAAGCCTGGAGAGCACAAATGCCTCCAGAAGGTGGCGCTAATAATGAAAAAAAAAAGGCATTTTCTTACATTTCTGCCCCTTCAAATGTACTGAAATTTGTGCAAACCATGGCATTCCCAACTGTATTCATTAGCTAGTGCTCTTAGGAGAAAAATGACACCCCATTGGTATGAGTTCAACTACCTCAGGGGGCGCTAGAAGTGCAAAACGACACCTACTACAACCGCAAATTTTTCTAACATTTTCTCAAATATTACTTGTCTGTACACAAATGGTTATAATAACTACAGAAGTAAAGAAAGGGTACACAAACCATACCATTTTGAAAAGAAGACACCCTGACGCATCTATTGATGGGTGACTTGCTTTGTTACCCCAAGCCTGGAGTGCACAAATGCCTCCAGAAGGTGGCGCTAATGGAAAAAAAAGGCATTTTCTTACATTTCTGCCCCTTCAAATGTACTGAAATTTGTGCAAACAATGGCATTTCCAACTGTATTCATTAGCTAGCGCTCTTAGGAGAAAAATGACACCCCATTGGTATGAGTTCAACTACCTCAGGGGGCGCTAGAAGTGCAAAACGACACCTACTACAACCTGAAATGTTTCTAACATTTTCTCAAATATTACTTGTCTGTACTCAAATGGTTATAACAACTACAGAAGTGAAGAAAGGGTACACAAACCATACCATTTTGAAAAGAAGACACCCTGCCGCATCTAATGATGGGTTACTTGCCTTGTTACCCCAAGCCTGGAGTGCACAAATGCCTCCAGAAGGTGGCGCTAATGAAAAAAAAAGGCATTTTCTTACATTTCTGCCCCTTCAAATGTACTGAAATTTGTGAAAACCATGGCATTTCCAACTGTATTCATTAGCTAGTGCTCTTAGGAGAAAAATGACACCCCACTGGAATGAGTCGACCTACCTTAGGGGTGCCAGAAGCACATCACTACACCTACCTGTTTGCTTCTTCGAAAATGGTGGCTTGTACTAAAATGTCCATAACTGTTAGAGACATGAAGGAAAGGTATAAAAGGTATACCATTTTGGAAAGTAGACATTCTCCCGCATCAATTGAGGGGTCACTTGCCTTTCTACCCCCTGGGCTGAAGTGCACAAATATTTCCAAAAGGTGGCGCTATGGGAATAAATACATGTTTTTTTACATTTCCACCACTTCAAAGATACTAAAATCTTTGAAAACCATAACATTTCCTGCTGTATTCAGTACCTGCTACCAACATGAGAAAAATGGTAGCCTATTTGTGTGGGTTAACATACAATATGTGGGTGCTAGGAACACGTACGTAAACCTGACACTTTTGTTTTTGAAATTATCTGCTTGCACTAAAATGGTTATAACCATAATAGATATGCAGAAAAGGTAGAGAAACAATGCCATTTTGGAAAGAAAACATCCTTCCGCATCTAATGAGGGGTCACGTGCCTTCTTACCCAAAGGCTGGTATGCACAAATGCTTCCAGGAGGTGGCGCTAGTGAAAAAAAAAGGCATTTTCTTACATTTCTGCCCCTTCAAATGTATGGAACTTTGGAAAAACCATGGAATTTTCAACTGCATTCATTAGCTAGTGCTCTTAGGAGTCAAACGACACCCCATTGATATGAGTTGACCTACCTTAGGGGGTGCTAGAAGTAGAAAACTACACCTACTACAACCTCTGATGTTTCTAACATTTTCTCAAATGTGACTTGCCTGTACAAAAATGGCTATAACACATTCAGAATTGAAGAAAAGGTAGATAAACCATACCATTTTGGAAAGAAAACAACCTGCCGCATCTAATGAGGGGTCACTTGCCTTCTTACCCCAATACTGGTGTGCATAAATGTTTCCAGAAGGAGGCGATATAGGAAAAAAATTTCATTTTTTTACATTTCTGCCCCTTCAAATGTATGGAGCGCTGTGAAAACCATGGAATTTTCAACTGCATTTGTTTGCTAGTGCTCTTAGGAGTCAAATGACACCCCATTGGTATGAGTTGAACTACCTTAGGGGGTGCTAGAAGTAGAAAACTACACCTACTACAACCTCTGATGTTTCTAACATTTTCTCAAACCTGACTTGCCTGTACGAAAATGACTATAACACCTTCAGAATTGAAGAAAAGGTAGATAAACCATACCATTTTGGAAAGAAGACAACCTGCCGCATCTAATGAGGGGTCACTTGCCTTTTTACCCCTAAGTTAGTTGGCACAACTATTTCCAGAATGTGGTGCTACAGGAAAAAATAAAATTTTGTTTTACACATCAGTCACTTCAAAGATACTAAAATGGTTCAATGGCGTGGGATTTCCTAGGAGGACTTCTTGCCAGCCTAAGAAAAATGGTACCCCACTGCTGTGGGTTGACATACCAATTTACGCTACAGGAGCGTAGCTACCAGTGAAACAGAAATGGTAAAGCAAACAGTGTATGTGTGATTTTATGGCTAACAGATGAAAGAAGCTAGGGCGTCAGCCGGTGTACGTGCGGACCTGTGACTACAAGTGTAACAAAGTATGTGGGAGGGATTAGGCAGTGTGTGTGGGTATGAGCAGAGGAGCAAGGATGGTGGGGCAGTGTTTGATAGTGTGTATGGGAGATCTGTGACTACCAGTGTTGATAAAAAGTCCTGTGTGTGCCACAGGAAGGGGGTCGGCATTGAACTCCCCTCCTAGTGGCACACACAGGGTTAATTTGTGTTTTAATTTTTTTTTTTTTATTATATACCTCATTGAGGGGCATAAGGACCCCCTGATCCCTCCCCAATGAGGTCTTAGTAAAAAATATATATATATATGTCCACAAACAGGGGACCCGGAGAGTGCCACAGGGGTCTCCAGCGCATTGCAAAGCAATGCATTGGATCCTTGTGGCACTCAGAGGGTTAATTTTTTTTTTTTATCATTACTTGGTAATCAGAGCTTGTTGGGGGGCCATCAGGACCAATCATGATGGCCCCCCAACAATCTCTGATAACGAAGTAATGATAAATGCCCTGTGTGTGCGCCGCAGAAGGGGGGCTGCATTGGCCCCCCTTGAGGCACACACAGGGTTAATTTTTTTTCTTTACTTTTTTTTATTATGGACCTCATTGGTGGGTATCAGGACCCCTTTGATTCCCCCCAATGAGGTCTTAAAAAAAAAAAAAGGAATCACAATAAATGTCCCTGTGAGTGCCAAAGGGGTCTCCAGCGCATTGCAAAGCAATGCATTGGACCCTTCTGGCACTCAGAGGGTTAATTTTTTTTTTAATCATTACTTGGTAATCAGAGCTTGTTGGGGGGCCATCAGGACCAATCATGAAGGCCCCCCAACAATCTCTGATAACGAAGTAATGATAAATGCCCTGTGTGTGCGCCACAGAAGGGGGGCTGCATTGGCCCCCCTTGTGGCACACACAGGGTTAATTTTTTTTTCTTTACTTTTTTTTTTATTATGGACCTCATTGGTGGGTATCAGGACATCTCTGATTCCCCCCAATGAGGTCTTAAAAAAAAAAAAAAAGGGAATCAAAATAAATGTCCCTGTGAGTGCCAAAGGTGTTTCCAGCGCATTGGACCCTTCTGGCACTCAGAGGGTTAATTTTTTTTTTTATTATTACTTTGTAATCAGAGCTTGTTGGGGGGCCATCAGGACCAATCCTGATGGACCCCCAACAATCTCTAGTAACAAAGTAATGATAGAAGCCCTGTGTGTGCCACAGGAGGGGGGGGGGGTGCATTTGACCCCCCCTGTGGCACACACAGGGTTAAAAATTTTTTTTTTTTTTTTTTTTTTTTTTTTTATAATAGACCTCATTGAGGGGCATCAGGATCCCCCCTGATCCCCCCAATGAGGTCTTTAAAAAAAAAAAAAAAAAACCCCAAAGAAAAGACCCTGTGAGTGCTACAAGGGTCTCCAGCACATTGCAAAGCAATGTGCTGGGGACCACTGCAGCACTCACAGGGTTAGTTTTGTGTTTTTTTTTAATTTTATTTTTTTTTTTATATATTCAGACCTCGTGGGGGACATCAGGACCCCTCCTGGTGTCCCCCAAGTAATTGATCTCCCAGCCGATAGGCTGGGAGACCAATTTGGCGACTGCAGGAGAGCAGAAGCTCTCCTGCCTTTCACTCCTACCACCGGTAGGAGTGAATCGCTTAAGGGAAACTTCCCTAATGTCATCGGTGATCATGTCACCGATGACGTTAGGAGGTTTCCCCCGGTCCCGCCCACTCCTACCCGGAAGTTCGGGTAGGAGAGACGGAAGAGGAGAAGCTGCGCTTCTGCTGCGCTTCTCCTCTTCTTTTATTGATCTCCCAGCGCGATCGGCTGGGAGATCAATAACAGGGGGGACATGAGGAGTGATCCTCATGTCCCCCCATGATTGCCCACCTTTTTTTTTTTTTAAATGCGGCCACTGCATGCCGGTTATACCGGCTCATGCAGTGACCGCATTTTAGTGGGTACATTGTACGAGCTTGGCACAGCGGGTACAGCTGTCCAAACTCGTACAATGTACCCACTTGGCACTCAAAGGGTTAACACAGACAATTCTGGAGCGAATCAGCTGCAGTACACCATAGGTAACAATACAAATTCACACTGATCGAAATGGGGCTTTCATCCTTTAAATCAGGGATGACTAACGCAAGGCTGTCCAACTGTTGTGGACTGCAATTCCCATCCTCTTCCCCTAGATAACTAGCTTTCATAGTGGCAGAGCTTCAGGTTGCCCACCCTTGCATTAAACTCTAGCGAGGTCTCCAATACATTGGTTTTCTAGAATTTCAGGTGTTAAAATACAGATGTAAAAGAATGGACATGTTTATTTGTCACCTATGGTGCAGTTGGTGTGCCCAAGAATAACTCCACGTTTAACTTTACTCATGTGGCCCTTTGTACTTTACTATCTACATATTTTATAACTGACTGCAACAATGGTTTCCTCCTATTAACTTCGTTAACCCATCCCCTTTTTCAGTCCATAGAGGAGCCTTTCTTAGTTACTGTGATGTACGCGCAGTCATGTCCATCCCTGGTTCTAGTGGTTTAAGGATAAGCTTCCTCAGGGCCGGATTTTCCAATGTAGGCAACGTCAAATTTTGATGGAAGCCTCAGCTATGCTGGCCACACCCACATTCTGAATTGTGGGTTTGACCAGAGCAATCACATTGTCCCTGCACCAGTTTTATACCCCTTTACAGGCTATAATTTAACACCTTAGATGGCAGAGAGGTCTCAACACATTGCAGAGCAATGCATCGGCGATCTCTCTAGCAACAAGTGGGTAAAGCTTTTTTCCTTCTTGCTTGTTATAGTCCAAAGTTATTTTCTGTGACAGAAAATAGTGGATGGGACTGGAAGGCGGGGTATTTGAGGAACAGGGGTGTGGCCATGGACAGAGCTAAGGGTGCCTAGTATGTAAATCTGGTGCCAGTGAGAATGTAATGCCTTTCCTATAATGTTCTAAATAATCTGCTCTCTCCACACCTTGCACACATACACATTACTAGAGGAACACTGACAGGCACAACTCTACTACCCTAGAGACACACACCATACCAAACCAACTGTGTCACAAGGCACAAATCTAAATCCCCTTTGATTTAAACAAGGATTTAGTCCCTTGAATGCTAGAGAAGTCTCTCTAGCACTCAAGCAGTTAACAAATCCGTTTAAACCAAAGGAAATTTGGGTAAATTTTGATTTTTGCCCTGTGGTGCAGTTGATTTACTTCACAATTGCGCCAGTCACAGCATATCACAATGAATATGCTGCTCAGTTCAGAGACAATTTTGTTATAATGCCAGGTGAATTCTCAAACTGCTGGGATTCTGAGCAAAGTATTTGTGGGGAATTTCTCTTCTTTAAAGGAGCAGGAAACTTTTTTACGAAAAAATTTATATTGTAGGTATTTTCCTATTGAGTAAAATAAGGGTACTCCCACTGCCGAGAGATTTGTATTTCCAGAGTTATTACAGTTTAAACCCATGTTTTTTTTTTACATTACCAGTCCCCTCTAGTGGTCAAATTCTAATTCGTTTTCCTGTTAAATTCTAATGGAAAGAAAAGTCAGAGACGTACAGTTCTCTATAGAATGTGATAGAAACTGCCTGTCACTTCCTGTCAGTTAGAACTATCAGGAAGTAAACACACAGTAAATTCACTTCCTGATTATTTGAACTGCTATATATTTTGAATAAAACATCTAACAGCAGTGAGAGAGACCTTGTTTTATTCAGCAGGAAATGCTCTATAAAAAAGTTTAGTGCACTTTTAAACCTTTGAGGGCCAGAAAAGTATCCAGTGCATTACCTCTCTGGCACTCAAAGGGTTGAACTTTTCAGTGCAAGTGTGGTGAGTTGCACACCCATCTCACACTCCAAAGACTAAACTCTATTATACTGAAAGGATGTTGTACTTTTATAAATGAGCAAAACAAGGGTATGTCCCTGCTGGGAGATGCTTTATTCAAACACTATTACAGCTCAAACATGTTTTTCTACTGCTGGAGCAGGCAGGACTCAGTAGATAAATATACAACTTTTGTTAGAATAGAGTTAGACTACAAAACCAAGAAAGCCTGGAGCAGGCAAGACTCATAGTCATACAACTTTTCTTAGATTAGACTTAGACTACAAACTTTATTAAGCCTGGAACAGGCAGGACTCATAGATATATGACTTTTCTTAGATTAGAGTTAGACTACAAAATTGAGGAAGCCTGGAGCAGGCAGGACTCATAGACATACAACTTTTCTTAGATTATGACCTCTCTTAGATTATGACCTGGCTGTTAGTGGGTCCTGAGGAGAGGAATTGAGAACCACTGCAGTAGATAGACATACGACTTTCTTAGATTAGAGTTAGACTACAAAACTGAGGAAGCCTGGAGCAGGCAGAACCCATAGACATACGACTTTTCTTAGATTAGAGTTAGACTACAAAACTGAGGATGACAGCAACACTGGAGATGTGCTGAGCAGCGCACACCCACAAATCTGACATCACGGAAACCCTTTGTCATGTTAGCAACACTGGAGATGTAGCCAGCAGCAAACTACAGAACACTGGAGCAGACAGGACACAGTAGATTGATAGACATTCGACTTTTCTTAGATTAGAGTTACACTACAAAACTGAGGAAGCCTGGAGCAGACAGGACTCATAAACATACAACTTTTCTTAGATTAGAGTTAGACTTTTTAGTTTTGTTAGACTACAAAACTGAGGAAGCCTGGAGCAAGCAGAATTCAGTAGATAAATATATACGACTTTTCTTAGATTAGAGTTAGACTACAAAACTTAGGAAGCCTGGAGCAGGAAGGACTCAGTCGATAAATAAATATGACTTTTCTTAGATTAGAGTTAGACTACAAAACTGAGGAAGCCTGGAGCAGGAAGGACTCAGTCGATAAATAAATATGGCTTTTCTTAGATTAGAGTTAGACTACAAAACAGAGGAAACCTGGAGCAGGAAGGACTCAGTCGATAAATATATAAGACTTTTCTTAGATTAGAGTTAGACTACAAAACCGAGGAAGCCTGGAGCAGACAGGACTCAAAGACATACAACTTTTCTTAGTTTAGAGTTAGATTACAAAATTGAGGAAGCCTGGAGCAGGCAGGACTCAGTAGATAAATATATACGACTTTTCTTAGATTAGAGTTAGACTACAAAACTGAGGAAAAAAAGGTACCGTCGGATAACAATACGAAAATCATACAGGAAGCCTGGAGCAGGCAGGACTCATAGACATACAACTTTTCTTAGAATAGAGTTAGACTACAAAACTGAGAATGACAGCAACACTGAAGATGTAGCCAGAACTGCAGAACACTGGAGCAGGCGGGACTCAGTTATTAGATGGATACAGCAACTGAGGATGACTGGTGCGAGGCAGACTCAGGATGATAGCAACACAGGAGATGTAGGCAGCAGCAAACTGCAGAACACAGGAGCAGACAGGACTCAGTAGATGAATACAGCAACTAAGGATGACTGGTGAGAGGCAGACTCAGGATGACAGCAACACTGGAGATATAGCCAGCAGCAAACCGCAGAACACTGGAGCAGGCAGGACTCAGTCAGTAGATGGATACAGCAACTGAGCAAGACTGGTGCGAGGCAGACTCAGGATGACAGCAACACTGGAGATATAGGCAGCAGCAAACCGCAGAACACTGGAGTAGGCAGGACTCAGTAGATGGATACAGCAACTGAGGATGACTGGTGAGAGGCAGACTCAGGATGACAGCAACACTGGAGATATAGCCAGCAGTAATCTGCGGAACACTGGAGCAGGCAGGACTCAGTCAGTAGATGGATACAGCAACCGAGCAAGACTGGTGCGAGGCAGACTCAGGATGACAGCAACACTGGAGATATAGCCAGCAGCAAACTGCAGAACACTGGAGCAGGAAGGACTCAGTCAGTAGATGGATACCGCAACTGAGGAAGACTGGTGAGAAGCAGACTCAGGATGACAGCAACACTGGAGATATAGGCAGCAGCAAACCGCAGAACCCTGGAGTAGGCAGGACTCAGTAGATGGATACAGCAACTGAGGATGACTGGTGAGAGGCAGACTCAGGATGACAGCAACACTGGAGATATAGCCAGCAGTAAACTGCGGAACACTGGAGCAGGCAGGACTCAATCAGTAGATGGATACAGCAACTGAGCAAGACTGGTGCGAGGCAGACTCAGGATGACAGCAACACTGGAGATATAGCCAGCAGCAAACTGCAGAACACTGGAGCAGGAAGGACTCAGTCAGTAGATGGATACAGCAACTGAGGAAGACTGGTGCGAGGCAGACTCAGGATGACAGCAACACTGGAGATATAGCCAGCAGCAAACCGCAGAACCCTGGAGTAGGCAGGACTCAGTAGATTGATACAGCAACTGAGGATGACTGGTGAGAGGCAGACTCAGGATGACAGCAACACTGGAGATATAGCCAGCAGTAAACTGCGGAACACTGGAGCAGGCAGGGCTCAATCAGTAGATGGATACAGCAACTGAGCAAGACTGGTGCGAGGCAGACTCAGGATGACAGCAACACTGGAGATATAGCCAGCAGCAAACTGCAGAACACTGGAGCAGGAAGGACTCAGTCAGTAGATGGATACAGCAACTGAGGAAGACTGGTGCGAGGCAGACTCAGGATGACAGCAACACTGGAGATATAGTCAGCAACAAACCGCAGAACACTGGAGCAGGCAGGACTCAGTAGATGAATACAGCAACTGAGGATGACTGGTGAGAGGCAGACTCAGGATGACAGCAACACTGGAGATGTAGCCAGCAGAAAACCGCAAAACACTGGAGCAGGCAGGACTCAGTAAATAGATACCGCAGAGCCAGACTGAACAATATGTATAGTGGGACAACAATGTAGACTATAAATTCGCCCCTGAGTCCCACCAAGTCAGGGGGGGTGTCCTCTGCCCAACCAACCACTGTTCTAGAGCTCAGTAAACTGGAGAGCTCATTGTTTTATGGTACTATGGATGATTCTAGATTAAGACTTTTTTGTATTTTCTAATCTGCATAGAACCTGAGAGCAGGATGACCCAGCTTTGGCAGGTTGATTTTTAAAAAGTAATTTGCTCCATGAGCTAGGAGGCCAATTGAGAACACTGGGGACTAAGTATATTTCCAGTTACCGAAAATACCTGCTCACTCTGGACAGTGGTTGGGGGACAAGAAAGCAACTCCTGGGCTATCAGGGACAAAGTGGGCCACACAGCCCACTTGTTATCCCAGAAAATCAAGGGATCTGTACTTGGGTGCAAAGAAGGTTCCTCATGGTAAGCCTTAACCTCAAACTCAGAACTTTTGCTACTGATTGGGAGCTGTTTGTTTTGTCCGAAGCATCATCTGGCCATTGTCTCAACATAAAAAGCAGCAGCTACTCCACTGGAACAAGATGACGTGCTACTGGCGCTGGAACAAAGGTGACTTTTCCTTGCAGTGGCAATAACAGGCACTAATGCTGGCTGCCTGCCTATGCCTATCTGCCTGCCTACACAACAACTGGACAGTCACTCTTAATCTCTCTGTCTGCTTCTCTCTCCCAGCTCCAACAATGCAATGCGCATTAACAGGAAATGCAGGAGCTGTCTGGATGTCTGTGATGTCATTAGCCCATCCCCCATGAAACAAAGAAGTTAATTGCTTGGACTAGAGAGATCATAAAATGAAGAAGCTAATTGGACTAGAGAGGGAGGGAAAGCAGCGCGGGTGCGGTTAGAACATCATACGAATATCCGAATATTGTAACGAAATTCTGCCCAGTTATGTTTCTGATTCGGCTTCTAAAAACAAATGGCTCTAAGATTTTTGCCATGTCCGAATGGCTCCGAATCACCCTTATTCGTCCACAATCCAAATGTGGACGAACCAAATCGCACAAGCCTATTCACTAACTGTGCCATTAATTTAGGGGCATTCGCTAACTTTGCTGTTAGTTTCTGAGTAAGTGCTATTCAGTATAAAGGTGTTAGTATGTTTCTTGCATTAAAACGTGAGTAATCACAAATAGCTCATACATTTATCTCACTGGAGAGATTCTCACCTTAGTGCATCTTGCGCTTGAAGTTAATATTTTTGAGGACATTGGTTCTATAGGGGTTCTATTGCTATTGCAGACTACAAAGTCTGGTCAGTGCATCTTGCATCTAATGAGTTAAAATATTTATCTTTACTAGAAGAGTGATTCAATTTATATTTGATCTTCCAAATGGTTGACTGTAGAATAGCAAAAAGCACTGTAATTATTACCCACAGGAAAGATAGAAAACACACCTACTTAATGAGAAAGATCCTGAGATATCCAGCTGAGGTCTTTCATGAAATGGTTATTTTTCTCTGTATACTGACTAAAAGTATTGGGTAAGAGCTGTGCAGTCCTGCATAATTGCTATAACACTCTCAGAGCAGGAAGAAACAGCTGTTAAAGTAGCCGATTTCTCTAATGTACAGCTATTACCTACAGAGAAGTATAACATCTTTATTTATTAGTATGTGAAGCAATCCTTATTTTGACTGTTAATTATTGTCTGGTAATATTAAAGCAGAACTAACCAGGGGTGGTTTTCTAATAATAAAGGTACCAGCTTACATTAGTATTTGTAGACAAAGTGCCAAAAAATGTTCAGTCACTGATTAAAGTTACAAGTACTGGGTCACTATCAAAAAGAACAGGGTCGCTGACCTGGTATGACCTTGCTGAAAATCAGCTATGGGCCTAATACCGCTAAAAAAATAACCTCCTTTATTACCTTATCATGATAAAAAAAACTCCTGTTGGCCCCAGTTATTTTAGTCTTTGTTGAAGAAGTAGCATCTTAAATTAGACCTGGATATCTTGTCTGTGGAGGCGGACCTTATAGTTGCAAATAGGACCACAGGAAATAAACTCCGCCCAGTGCACGTGGTAATCTTAAGAACCAAAGAGGCGTGCAATGCATTGTTTTGTTCTTAAGTTAAAATTATGAACAGGGCAGAGTTTATTTGTAGGCTCATGCTTCAGTTTGAAAATACTTCCCCCCAGCTGTCATGTGCGCTTCCATAGACATGGCATCCAGGACTGATTTACAATATTATCTCTTGAACAAAGGCAAAATTAATAGGGGCCATTAGGCTTTTTGCCCATGGTAACATCAGTGAGAGTGTAGTGGGGGCAGGGGTTATTATTAAGAGGTGATAATTCTCCTTTAATCACTTTTTTAATATATTATTATGGAGTTTGGTGTCAAGAAATATTCCAAGAACCTTTTTTTTTTTTTTTTTTTTTTTGCAATGAAAAAAAAAATTTACTTTTTATCTCAAAATTATTTTCCATTGTATGCACTTTGCATTTACTAAGCAATGTGGTTGTGGGGCTGTTTTTGCAGTTGTCTGTGCAAAGATATCTCTTATTTATTAAAATTGAACAAGAAGTAATCCTCAGTGGTACCTTTATGGAACTCATAAAATTAAGAAATATAGTAATGCAGAAATATTAATATGACTGAACAATTGCACTGCAATAGTTATAGTTCAAATGAGAGTTCTGTGTTGGCGATTTTCAAATTCTTAAGAGTTTTAAAAGGTTTGAAGAATATAGCTGCAGACTGAAGTCACAAACACTTCAAATTTAGTCCATATATTGTACGAACCAAACAATATTTTGTTTTTTTAAATGTTTCATTTCTTTTGATTGATCAATCTTACAAAGTTTTCTTCATAAATCAAAACAAAGAAACATATATGAAAAGGGTTGAAATTATAAGGCAAACAACTTTTGTTAAATCCCACTGTTTAGTTCTCAGTCAAATGTACAAATTCATGGAAATTCAGGATTATATCTGACTAAGTGTTCCTGTGTGTGTGTTAAAGTTAACTACCAGATATCCGTGGACAGAGACTGATTCTTCAGAGGGAGGTGGGGTTTCATCTGAATCTCTGCCCACATCTCGTTCTTCTCTCCCTGTTCCAAACACTTCTCCTCATTCCCACCTTGTTCCTTCCACTTGCCAACCATTTCACACCAACTTTGTGACACAAGGGTGCTAAGCCTCACCCACTTTGTTAAGCCCCACTCTTTTTATGACATTATGACTATGACTAGTTAGACTCAGGTCAGTTGCGACACAACATCACTGAACATTACCCTTATTGATCCTTAGTGCATCTCACCCTTGGAGTAATTGTTAAGGACACAAAATGTACCATACAGGACAAATACATTTTCATCAAATTCCCATTAATTGAAATGGAGCTTTTTACTGTTTGAATGCTAGAGAAGTCCATACCTCCCAACATTTCAAATTGCAAAAGAGGGACACTTGTGTTTTAGGGGGTGTTGCTGGGGGTGTGGCTGGTGGGCGGGGCATTACCGAGAAATGATATCTTATTTCATGACCTATTGACACCTCCTTGTGTAACCTAATAAATGACTTTTATCAAGACCAAAGTATTTTATTTACACAGACTAATTTATAAACACATATACTGACGTTTAAACAAACAATAATGTGTGTTTTATTGCTGTAGAGCAGTATGATACACTTATATACACACCACACAATCTGATCTCCTAAAAAGAGGGACTTCAGGGTTGGAAAGAGGGACAGAGGGATTTGGGTCTAAAAGAGAGACTGTCCCTCCTAAAAAGGGACACTTGGGAGGTATGAGAGAAGTCTCTATCACATTGTAAAAGCAATGCGTTAGGGCCCTTTTCTAGTATTCAAGTGGTTAAAAACCCCAACTGAAATCAATACCAATTTTAATTTCTCCCCATGGCACAGTTGGTTTACCCCAAAATTCCTCCTTATCTTTTTACTACATGAACGTTGGTATGTTGTGGTTTTATATATGCATGTGTTTCCATCACAAAATCGATGTGAGATTAAATGCATCAGCTAAAATGCGAGACTGACTGGAAAGAGATACAACACTGATCTAACACTGTCAATCAGAGAGCAGGAAATTGTCTTGTGCAGCAATTTTCAGTTTGATTTACAGTTACAGTATGATGTGTTCTCTTTTATCCTTTTCATGCTAATGTATTTGTCACTGAGGATCAATCTTTGAGAGATTTAAAGGACAAGTATCACTTGGATAGAGTCCTCTCTGCAGATCTGCTCCTCTGCGATCAGGCCAAGCCTGGGTTGCATTGTGCAGCCCACTGGATTAATGGGAGAGATAAACGGGGGTCCAAAAAGTGATCCGTAGTAATCTCCGGCTGACACTGCAAGGCAGGCTAAACTGCAAGATTTTAAGCCTCACATCTGAATTCTGTGGCGCTGTAGGCACAGCTCCCATATTTTCAGGCCAAACATTGACAGTCTTTGAGACTGCATGCAACCAGAGAATCATGTGACAGTGAGTCACAGACTTCCTGGTTTAGTCTATCTGTGCTAGCTACAAGGACGATGGCAGTTGTAGCACCCAACCAGGGGCATTTTATTGTATGAGGACCGCACTTTGAGTTTGCAAAGGACTCAGATTGCGAGCAAGGGACTCATTTATTACTATGATCAAAAAGGATAATGGCTGTCGATACACAACACACCAACACTGTTTTTTCCCACAAATATTAATGGGCCTAAGATATGCTAAATGAATTCTAACATTTGGTGGCATTTATTCACAATTTCTCCAGGTACCTTAAACATTCTTAAAACTCCCCTGTCCCCAACAGCTGGAGAGCCAAAGGTTACCCAGCCCTGGCCTAATGTGCCTTACACCAGTACAACCATACAGCAGGTGTTATTTACCAGGGTACAGGACTATGCAAACAATATACTCAAAACACCAAGTTAATATTCCATATATAATTTATTTTAGTGCTTTGAGAAAAAAAGATCAATCTCCTATTTTTTCTTTTGTTTTAGCTTAAAATGAAACCCTGAACTGCATTAAATTCATAAATAATTATTTTAATATATGTTATTGTCAATGTTTTTATCATTTCACAGTCTTACTCAAAGCATAGCAACAGAGAGTGTGAGTGCAGATAAGAAGCAGCTAGCCCATGTAGCCTGCCCATTTCTCTATCTGCCTGAAACAGCTCAGTCTTCATTAATCCTTCCTTTTATTTCATTTTCAAGATAGACATATTTTCCCAGCTGCAATTCAAATCCCTTAAAGGGATAGTATGACCTAAAAATGAAAATGACTTTTATGGGGAATGGACAACCTGTATCCCACCAGCTTTTTCTATCAGCCAGACACTGTTGATGGGAATTGTCCAGCGATCGATTGAGAGCTGTAGGTTTCCATTGCCAATTCTATACCTATTAACTCTTTAAGGACCAGAAAGGTACACAACACATTGCTTTACAATGCATTGCTCACCGTTGTGGTCATTTAAGGGTTTAGATATCCTATATAATAATTCGCCAAGTTGTGTGTAACGCCCGACATGCGCAGTAGATACTGCTGCGCGTGCGGCAGTCACACGCAGTGGTGACTGCTCGCGCCGCGGCTGATACAGAGCTGGGCGCTCCGAAGGAGCGTCCAACTCTGTATCAGCCGAGGCGCGGGCAGTCTCCACCGCGTGTGACTGCCCTGCGACCGGCTCCCAGAGGCTCTGTATCAGCCGAGGCGCGGGCAGTCTCCATTGTGTGACTGCCCCGCGACCGGCTGCCTGAGGCACTGTGGCCCATGTAACGGGCTGTTCAACTAGTTATACTCATAAAAAAGCATTTAACCTTTTGAGTGCCAGAGAGGTATCCAATGCATTGTATTGCAATGTGTTGGATACCTACCTATTTGGCACCCACATTTTTTTTTTTTTGCAAGAGATATCCAAAATTAACTCTTCCCATGAATTTGCAGACAGCCACTAGTGTCTTGAACTGATTAACAAGCTTAAAAAACTGATAACACCAAAGCAGATAATTACTTTGAGATTGGAGCCTGTTTTATACTCACAGGAACTCTAATTTCCTGTTTTTCAGTTTACCTCAGTTATGGCATATATTGCACTTATCACTCAATGGAAGCAAAATAGGGGTCATATGGCTGCCCACACATCCATAGGAAAAGCACGTTTGTCACAGATTCTAATGCTCATGCACCAATTAAAATAATAATGTTTACAGATACCGGTTAAGTGGATGTGAAAAAATGTTCATTTATGTTATACTGGAGTGAATGTACAAATATGTATATATATAGAAAGCAAAATATCAATACTTACAGATGACACTAAATTATACAGGGTAATTCATTCAGAACAGGATATATGCTCTTTACAGAGGGATTTACATAAAATTGCACATTGGGCAAACAAATGGAATATGAAGTTTAAAGTAGGAAACTGTAAAGTCATGCATTTGGGAAGTAAAAATCCCAAGGCTACTTATGAACTTAAAGGAATCATTTTAGGGGACTCGTTGCTAGAGAAAGACCTGGGAATCCTTGTAAACTACAACCTTGGAAACAGTGACCAGTGTCAAATAGCAGTAGCAAAAGCAAACAAATCCTGTCATGCATAAAAAAGGGGTATTGAAGCAAGAGCGAATAACAACATTTTGCCATTGTACAAATCATTGTTAAGACCTCACTTCAAATATGCAGTACTGTTTTGGGTACCAGTTCTGACAAAGGATATACTAGAACTGGAGAGGGTACAACGAAGAGCAACAAAATTAATTAAGGGAATGGAGGACTTGATGTATGAGGAACGACTAGACAAACTTGGTTTATTTACTCTAGAGAAAAGACAACTAAGATGAGATCTTATCACATTGTACATGTATATGAGAGGTCAATACAAGGATCTCTGTGGTGAGCTACTCATTCCAAGGCCTGATCAAATGACCAGGGGGACTCCCCTTGAGATTAGAGGTAAGGAGGTTTAGACTTCAGTAGAGGAAGGGTTTTTACAGTGAGGTATGTTAAATTATGGAATTCCTTGCCCAAGGATGTGGTTATGGCAGATATAATTGATACATTTAAAAGAAGATTAGATAATTTGTTTCAAAAGGGAACATACAGGGTTATACTGTATCTTAGTAGGCAAATCAGGAAGGTCTGATAAATGTCTAACTTATGTGGTAGCAGGAAAACTATGCAATTCAAATGTCACTGGGGTATGAGGCAAAGTTTGAACTTGATGGACTTGTGTCTTTTTTCAGCCTGATTTACTATGTTACTATGAGTCCATGCTAAATCAGACACTGCAATTGATTTCTAGCCCTATGCCTGCATAATGACAATTTACTAAGCTAGTTGCAAAAATTCTCCCCTTGATGCTGTTTGTATCAAACAGAGGGTGACGAGACAGTCTAGGGGCATTTTGGGACATTCCTTTCTTATCCCTTGTACTAAAAGCAAAGAGGAAATAGTACGATTTTACACAGTCTTGCTGAGCATGATACGGAGTAGGAATAAGGTTCTTCCTAGCATCAAAGAAGTAACGATGTCAGAGTGTGTCTGTCAGCAAACTCTATATCAATCATATGCTGTAGTGCATACACTGAATTACAGCCATTGGTATTGCAGGCTAACACAAGTGGATCTGCACCTGTAGATTTGTACGTTTAGGCCACTGTCCTTTTTATCTGCCACCAAATTCTGCATTAGCCATGTAAACAAGGGTAAAAGAAAATCAATCCAGTTCTCTAGACACAGACCTGGATTTCCCATTAGGCATAGTAGGCAATTACCTAAAGTGCCACATTCTGAGGATTGCCTCAGCTGTGCTGGCCACACCCGCGTTGTGATCTGGGTTTGATCAGGGCATTTCCAGTATCCCTGCACCAGACAGAAACTCCTGGTTTATGGATGTCAGCTTATTTACCCCGTTATGGGCTATTGTATAACCCCTTGGCTGCTAGAGAGGTCTCCAATGCAAGACATTGGAGACATTTCTTGTAGCCAAGGCATTCTGGGCCAGAATTAGAATTCAAGTGTGCATTGAGGGGTGAAGCCCTGGGTGGTGTGAAGGCTCATTGGGTTCCTTGCCTAGGGGTGCCTCAGATATAAATCTGAGAGGTGGCAGGTATTGTAAAGTCTAAAAAATGCACATACAGGAAGTACAAACAGACGCAATCAAAAGAAAATGGAGATGTTTACAAGGTTAACCCTTTGACTGCAATACAAAGCAATGCAATGGATATCCCTCTGGCACTCAAAGGGTTAAACAGAGCCAGACTAGGCACTTTATAAAACGGACTTTATCCCAAGTTGAAGAGAAAATAGCCATGCAGATATGTGGAGGGAGAGAAGGAAATAGCTGACTCTCTAATTATTTCTGCTCCGTCTTTGCAGAAGACCATGAAGAAGGGGACCCACATCCATTAACCCCTTTCCGACAATGGACGTACATGTACGTCCTCTGTGGCTGTCACTTAGTGACAGAGGACGTACATGTACGTCCAGGAAATCCGGATCCCTGCGCGGCTGCACACCGTTTGGGGACTTCCGGATTCGTCTAAAAAAAAAAAAATGTTAGACGGGCGTTAAAGGGATAGTAATACTTGAAATGTAAAAAAAAATATGTTGTAGAGTTTATCCCCCTGAGTAAAACAAGGGCACTCCCACTGCTGAAAGGTGTTTTATTCAAAAGTTATTAATTTTCAAAGTTGAATTTTTTAGGTGCAATATCACAGTGGCCTGAAATTGTACAGTGGCGCTGTTGCTACACCATCCTATGGAGATTTATGGTCAATTGACCAGAGCTGTCCATAGGATCGTGTAGCAACAGCGCCACTGTACAATTTCAGGCCACTGTGATATTGCACCTAAAAAATTAAACTTTGAAAATTAATAACTTTTGAATGAAACACCTTTCAGCAGGGAGTACCCTTGTTTTACTCAGGGGGATAAACCCTACAACATATTTTTTTTTACATTTTAAGTATTACTATCCCTTTAAGTGACGGCCGCGTCTGCACGTGGCCGTCACTAAGGGGTTAAGCACAAGAACTGCTAAACCAGTGGACACTAGTCTGTTTATAGATAATGAGCTGTTACTAATGTTATCAACACTGAAAGTGGATAAATCAGTTGATTCAGATGAGATTCATCCAGGAGCAGTAAATGAGCTTAGAGCTATACTTGCAGCACCTTCAGCTGAGCTTTTTGACCAATCTCTGTTGACAGGTGTTGTTTCAGATGACTGGAAAATTGTCACGGTAATGCCACTGCACAAAAATGGCAGTAGGGAGTATTCTGGCAAATACAAACCAGTGAGTCTGGATTTTAATATTGTTTCCTCACAATGTACCACATAAGAAGTTTATTTGTATGGTGAATAATTGAGGACTGGTCTCAAGGGTAGCTGACTGGATAAATTGCGTGAAGGGCAGTAAATAATGTGTTATAGTCAATGATGTTCTTTAAGAAGGACAGGTTACTAGCTGAGTACCCACAGAGGTTAGAGCTTGGGAATGTTTGATTCAATCGCTTCATTAGGTAGACAATACAAAAATCTGCAATATGGTTAACTCTTCAGGAGTGAGAAGTTAAATGCAGAAGGATTCAGGAAAATTGGAAGATTGGGCGAGAGAGTGAGATCTGTAGAACAATGATGAAAAATGCAAGCTAATGCGTTTAGGACACAGAAACACAGAAGTGGAATTCAGGCTTAACCGTACTTTGCTGAGAAGAAACAGAGGAAAGAAACTTGGGTGGTATTATTTCAAATCATTCGAAGATAGACCAGCGTTGCAATAAATCAGTGGGGAAAGCAATCTGGATTGTTGGTTGTATAGGAAGTCGCATTAGCATCACGAAGAGAGAAGTACTAATGCCACTGTTGATCACGGTATCTGTGTGTGTGGAGGTGGACAATGTCTAGACTCTAATATTAATAACATTTACAAGTATAATAAGTACAAAAAGCATTTCTAAGGATTTTGTATGGCATGGTACAGGAGGAGATCCAGGGGGTTGACACCATTAGTTAAAGCACCAGGTGATACCAACCCTAGTGACGCCTCTGGCATTGAAATACTTGAAGGGTTCTCCAATCATAGAAAACTGTGATTGGCCTTGTGAGACCCAATCTCACTCCCCATATATTACTGAAAGCAACAGTTTCACTTATGGCTGATCAAAACTTTGATTGTCAGCCAGTGGGGCTGAAAGGTAAAGATGTGACCAGCTCTCAGAAAGAGAACTGATTGCATCCCTGTTATAGCACTGACCAGGGTCTCATCAACCCTGATCACTGAACAAAAAATGGTGTAAAATCAACCCTGAAAGTGCCAGAGGGGTGTTCAAAACATTATAATACAACATGTCCAACACCTTCCCCCGGTACACACAAAGTTAAGTGCCCCTGCTGATTGGTGGCACGTTACTACACGTTACATGGCATCAGGACCCCTCCTCTCACTTCTGCCAGTTGATCAATTATGCAGAGATCAATGTCTTCTTTATCCTCTCTGTATTAAGTCTGGAGTTCCTTAGTGTTCAGAGCGTTGCTTTAATAGTCCCCCATACAGCTTAGAAGTTATGGAAACTTCTGGTTGTGCAAAGAGAAGGAAGGCAGGAAGAGCTTTCTGCCACCTCAATTTATCACCTATTGCAATAGCGTAGGAGATCAGGACAGGCAGGGAAATGACATTGAACACAAATTTTGCACACACAATGATTCCATTTGTGGTCTTTAAATCATACACAAAAACTTAGACTTGCATATTAATCTAAATCTTTTAATAAAAAATCTAAGTTGGAGAGTTATGTGAATATCTTTTGTCGTATTTAATATTTTTCAACGCTCACAGATTTTCCTCACTAAACCTTTTTAAAAATGTCAAAAAAGAAAATGAATATTGTATTAAGCCATTTTATTCAAAATATTTTATTGTGAAGTTTTTATTAAATACAAATAAAATCTGGTTACATATCCCAAGTGTATTCATTGCCAAACCCAGAAAAAAAAATTAAAAATAAATATTTCAGTAATATAAAACAATTGTTCAACTCAAATTTTCAAAATCTATTGATTTATACAATATAAACATCAGACATAAACTAAAAACTATATGCAGATATAATGGAATTCCATTGCTTTCTACACGGAGTTATCTTGCAACATAAATAAGTATATAAAATAGCACCAGATTTATCAAGACAAGCTGTAGAACTTTAAGGGGATAGGAATGTTTCAAAAAACAGCAGGTCCAATTAATCTTCATAGTATTTGGGCCATGGAGAGTGCTATTTCAATACTGTTCGAGTTGTAATTCAATTGAATGATAAAGTATCCTCTTTTATTGATGTAACACTGCTCACTTCAGAGCAGCAAGACTGTCCGGATGGATTGCAGCAAGGGACAATCTTCAGTGATCATAAGGAAAAACCTGTCAAGGAGGGCAGAATTTTCCTTATGCTCACAATAAGAAGATTATCCCTTGCTGCAACCTATCTGGTCAAAAGACATCTGAGGGGAGGCAGCTTACACTAGTTAAAAGGGGCGGGAGGGGGATATTTTATTATTCAATTACTCTTGAACCACAACTCTGTCAGTACTGAAATAGCACTCTCCATGGCCCAAATACTATGAAGATTAATCAAAGATGCTTTTTTTTGTGAAACATTACTAACACTTTAAGGGGGAGATTTATTCAAAGTACTCACTTCTTATTTGTAAAAGATCTATAAAGTTTTATTATGAAGAAAAAAAACATATGTTGGTGGCTGCTCCCCCTTCTGGCAGTTGCTTTATTCAAACTGTCATGAAGTGATTGTGTCATTATTGCTACGATATATGGAGAACTACTGCCACTGGCTCACCACTCTCATAGCATTCAATAGAATCATTGTCTGACACCAGGGGAATTGTAGGTTAACATTCTGGTCACCAGGTGGAATTATTAATTAAAAAGAAAAAAACAACAGGTTAAACTGCAATATCTTTGGTATGAGCTGTTACAGTGGGAGATATATTGGTTTACTCAGCAGGGAAATTCTACAATATATATTTTTCAGAATAAACGTTTATTACTGTTTTCAAGTGGTTTAACCCTTGGAGTACCAGAGGAGTGTACAGCACATTCCTTTGAAATGAGAAAGACAAGCCCTGGAGTTCAAAGGATTAAAATGGAGCTATATCATAGGAATAAATGGCTCTTAATGTGTTTAACAGAATGACTTACCTAGGTAGGTATATTTCATCTAGCAGTCCTATACATCTAATTAGATATTGCATAAACAGTTACCTGAATATAATAATTATTGTTGAAGGCTTTCCTTAATTAATACTCTGGATTTGCACCTGAGACTCTGGTTATGAGTATATAGTACCAGATATCTGGGGATTGAACTTCTTCCTCCTGAATATCCCCACCCACTCTACAACATGTTCCACTCACCACTCCCAGTTCTGTACACTCTTTCACTTTCAGAGCAAACTCCACCTACTACCCTATATCCCATTCACTCTACCTAAGCTCCACCCCCACTTTGAAGTAATAGCAAACTTAACGGATCTTCTAGGACCGCCTCACAAATCAAAACAAAATACATTATAGTAATACTGAAGGGATTGTAAGCATTAATTGTCTATCAGATTGTAAACTGTAACTAGCATAGATTAAAATATGAATATAACTTACAATTGCATGAAGCATACTTACCTAGGTAAGTTAATATTGACATATTGACAACTGGGGGAAATGCACTAAGGGGTCATAAAGAGGTGATAATGTGGAGATGACTTTTTCAGTGATATCACTTCTCCAGTTCCTATGTTATTCTTTGGAGCCTATGCACTAAGATTATTCCAACTTGAAATTTTAGTACATAGGCGCCATAAAATAACATATGAATTGGAGAAAGCATATGACTGCAGAAGTCATCTCTTTATCATCTCCTTATCACCCCTTAGTGCATCTTCCTCCTGGTGTTCAAAAGGCTTTTTTTTTAATAATTCACTTTATGGGATGTCAGGGGGGTGCACTATGGTTCGATGCTATGGTGATGTGTGTCTGGAGATGAGTGGGGAACACATTGATTTGGCGATAGAGACACACATCACCATATACACTCACAATGAAGTATGCGGGGGGAGACGTTATTCATTGGCATGCATGGTTCTAGTACTGCTGGCGATTTGTAAAAGGGTGCCCTCCCTTAAAGGGATAGTATTACTTCAAAATTACTATCCTTCATATTGTAGCCCTTAATAAACTGAGTTAAATGACACCAGCAGCATCTCTCAAACCTTTATGATTTAAGAGGTAGGCGCTTTCAAAGTTTCCTCTCCCCTGCTGTCAGCTTTCTGCTGCCAGCAGGGGAATCCGGTCTCTGAATCAAGAGGAGGCTCTTCAGCAGAGCCGATGTCTCGTTCTGGAAGGAAAAATGATTCATTGAAACAGTCTTCTATGTGTGCTTGGTTACCAAGCACATGTAGAAGACTGTTTCAATTAATCATTTTTCCTTCCATAACGAGATATCGGCTCTGCTGAAGAGCCTCCTCTTGATTCAGAGACCGGATTCTCCTGCTGGTAGCAGAACGCTGACAGCAGGGGAGAGGAAACTTTGAAAGCGGCTATCTCTTAAACCATAAAGGTTTGAGAGATGCCGCTGGTGTCATTTAACTCAGTTTATTAAGGGCTACAATATGAGGGATAGTAATTTTGAAGTAATACTATCCCTTTAAACATCACCAGATTTATGACAACCCTGAAGCCTGAATGCATTCTCTCTGCTCCGACACTTGCCCAGTGGGGGAGAGGAGAAGATCTGCTCAGATGTCAGCACCACATAAAGCACTGATCCCTAGTCCTTTCAGTGCCATATGGATGTACTTTGCACAATCCTTGTGGCAGTGAGGTTCACTTTTAAAATGTTGCAGGCGAAAGAGCGTGCGACCATGTAACTAATTCACTATGTCGCCATGATCAAAATGGCGATATGACAATCTCGCACTGCATGACAGAGTGAGATTGTCATGTCACCTACTTAAAGGCTGCATACATTTTAACCCATTCACGGTCGCATACATTTCACCTTTATTTCATTAAAGCGAAGTCTCTTGCATTTATCTCACCACAATATTCTTCCAGCCAGGGTTTCTTTTGCCTCTCATAACATCACTTACTAAATGAAAGCAGTAAAACAAAAGCACTCTGAAAAAGCAAGCTGCTCCGGTCTCTCCGCTCCTCCCTGTAATTCTGCATACAGAGAAGGGGAGTGAGAGACTGGAGCTAGGTTATGAGTACTTGCTTACTGATTTGATTTAGTAAGTGATGTTATGAGAGGAGAAAGAAACCCTGGCTGGAAGAATAAAGGCAAGAGAAGTTGCTTTAATGAAATAAATGTGAAATGTATGTGTCTGTGACTGGGTTAAAATGTATGCAACCATTAAGTAGGTGACATGACAATCTCGCTCAGTCGTGCAGTGCAAGATTGTCATGTCGCCATTTTGATCATGGAGACATGGTGAATCAGTTATATGGTTGCACGCTTTTTCACGTGCAACCTTTTAAAAGGATACCTGGCAGTGAAAGGGGTACAACACTAGAATAATGTACCCAATGAAAAACAGCTGTAGTATTAATAAACAGCTGCAGTATTAATAACCAGCTGTAGTATTGATAAACAGCTGCAGTATTAATAAATATTCTAATAAACAGTGTGATACATATAGTGCAATAGATCTGGCCAGCTGTCATAACACTGTTGGCACCCACATACATAAGAGTGGATGTCCTCATCCCACTGTCATACCCACAAAGAGTTTATGGTACAGATATGCCCTTACTTAAAGGGATAGTAATACTTCATTTTAACTTTATTTTATTTTGTAGGCATTAAAAAAACATGAAGAATGATATAAGTCTTATCTCTCAATCCTTTATGGTTTATGAGATATTCACAAGCAAAGTTCCCCTCCCCGCCCCTTTTACCTAGTGTAAGCCATCTCTTCTCAGATGTGGATCAGGTTGTAAGACCAGACAGATAACAGCAGGGGACAATTTTCTTTGTATGAAAACAATGAAAGCCCTTCACCCCTTGACAAGTTTTTCAGCTTTTTCCCTTATCTTAATTGAAGATTGTCCCTCTCTGCAGTCTACCTGGGCACCTCCCTTCTGATCTGGTTGAACAGGGGGCGGATACTTTGTTTGTGAATATCTCTTAGTGCATACTGTCGATATGCCATCTTCCCAAACACAACATAAGCTTGAAAAACTGGCCAGTTATCAACCCTTAGTGCATCTCCCCAGATGAGTCATAGACTACAGCTCTCCATAGTAACTGGTTGGAATAAAACCACCTGGTGACAAGAATAGAAACTTGCAGTATCAATGAACTAAAATTATGTTTCAACTCTAATAACAATTGAATGAAAAACATGCCAGCCATCATTGTACTCTTGCTTTAAAAGAACTATGACATATATATATATATTTATTTATTTTTTTTTTGTTAAGAAAAAATTAATTGCCCTTTTTAGCAATAAGAAAAGGCTAGCACTTTGAAAAAAATTCTCCAATTTTTGTATCTACAAAGCAGCTTTCTACCATAAGAATCCTTCTAATGTACAAATGCAATTTACAGTGAAGTAACTAGTCTTTGGAGGCACCTGATACTAGTACATTTTAGGCCCCGATCACAAAAATATTTTGACAGGAGCATAACTATAACCTATTTGACCCTGGAGAAGATGGGGACACCTGGATCCTGGGTGCTGACACAATTGTACTCTCTGCACCCCTCTAGTGATGTGCCTGGCAATTTATATACCACTCACATTAGTATTCAGAAGCATGAAGAAAATTCTGGAGAACATTTCTAATTTAAAAAACATGAGCATTAAAAGTGTGCAAATCCTTTGAAAAAAGCATAATATTTAAAGGAATAGTAAAGACTCTGTCATGTCCAAAGAATCTGAACAACTGAAAGGCTTTTCACTCCTTAAATGCATGAGATATCCAAAGCATTGCTTCACAATGTATTAGAAACCTCTCTATCATTCAAGAGATTAAAAGCCTCATTTAAATAAATGGACATTTTCATTTATCCCCATTTGGTTTGTCACATAATTGTTTCAGCTGTTTTTAGTACATCAGCCTTACTGTCTACCTCTCCAGATTTGTTCCCATTCCCATATTCATTTATATTGTTCTGTGAAGTCCTTTGCATTCTTTAGCAAAATCCAATCTGAGAATCACTTGCACCGGATTATAGAACCCAGCAGTCAAAGTTCTGTAGACTACAGAGTGTGTTTGTGTGGCTCAAGGATTTTATGCTTCCCTTAAATAAAATGACGATAATGTCTTTCCATCACTTATAGAAATGTTTCCATCTCTATTCTCTATAAGACATTCACTTGATGTTGCATTCTGATACTTTGTTTCTCAAAGTCTTTCTGTTGAAACATATCAGATGTGCACAATAATATCCATGGCCATATGGATGATTTCCACTGGATGTGACTCAGGGTGTGTGAGCTTTCAGAGTGTTCTCAGTTTTAGCACCTTGGAGGTTGGTTCCTTAGCACTGGAGAACATGATGTAAGAACCTGAGCTGGTGGTAAATGCTTCCCAGTCCCGACATCCATAAGTAGGTAGATAATGGACAGCCACAAAACCCTCGTACCCTTGCCACCTGTGAGAGAAATAATCAGACCTCAAAAACAAGCATTTATCTTTGTTACCATTCTCTATTTATTAAATTTCATATCAGTGTTTCTTAGCCTGGTACATTGTCTAACTCAACATTAACTAATATTCATTTAACACTTGGACATCCAGGTACACTCACATGAATCTCATTGCTTTGGTTATGCCAGAATAAGTAAACTTAAATCCTACCCACCCATTCACCTCACTCTCAAAATAATCTGGTATAGCTATAGTGTTGTCCTCAGTCCACACTCCCTGCTTACCCCAGACCATCCCACAACATCCCATGGCCAATCTACTCGTTGCTACATATAGACAGAATACTAACAGGAGGAGAGGAGTAGAGTGACTTTAGTGTTTTAAGAGTCTCTGATAGGCAGGGATGAGAAATTTCTTTTCCCCATGAGTGTTACAAAGTTGTGGCTGAGGAAGCTCAAGCCCTAGGTCTCATCATGTTTAAAGCTCTGAACGTTGTTACCATTCCGTGTCTCACATGAGATTAGTGCATAAATTACACTGATTGGGGTTGATCTCAATCCTGAAGTGGGTATGAACAGCAGTGTCTCAGTCTTTGTGGATGATACTAAACTATGTAAGGAAATACACACAGATCAGATTTTTTTTCTCTGCAGAAAGATTTAAATAAACCAAGTGACATGACAGATAAGGGGCAGATGATGTTTAATATAGATAAATGTAAGGTTACGCATTTGGGTTGCATAAACAAGTGTACTATATACACACTAAATGGAAACTAATTGGGCAGTTCTTGACAGAGAAGAATTTGGGAGCATTAGTAGACAGTACAGTAAACAATGGTGTGCAGTGTCATTCAGCTGCTGAAAGAGCATTTAGGTACTAGCATGTTTAAAAGGGATATAGATGTACTGAACAGGAATATAATTCTGCCTTGGTAAGACCTCATCTAGACCACGGAGAACAGTTTTGGACATTAGTGAATGGGAAATTAGTGAACTGGAAAAAGTAGAGAGACCTGCAACAAAACTGATATAGTGTCCTTGCAATGTAAATTTTGTTGGATGTACCTATACATGCCTATACAGTGAAAACTCATGTGACAGAAATTCTCCATCTGTGCTAGCCACACCCCAGAACAGCAGTAAGGAGGAGATATCCTAATTTCCTGCATACTCCAAAAGATACAGGTGATGTGATTTCGAAGAACCCCTGGTCTGCCATCAAAATCTCTGCAAGGACTTTCACCTCCTTCCCTTTAGCCTCATTGTTACATTCATCTTTCCTCCGTCCTTCTGTGTTTACTTCATCCCCGCATTCTCCCCTGTCCTCCCTCCCTTTTTGCCTCATTGCCACTTTCTCCCCTGTCCTTCCTTCCTCCTTTCCTGCCCAGCCCATTTGTTTCATCTACATATCCTCCACTGTCCTTCCTCCTCCATCACTGTTCACCTCATCCCCACATTTTGCCCTGCCCTTCCTACCTCCCTCCCAGTAAGTCTCATCACCACATTCTCTCCTGTCCTTCCTCCCAAATTCCCTCCCCATTTGTTTCATCACCACATCCTTCCTCGTCCTTCCTCCTCCTTCAGTGTTCACCTCATCCCCACATTCTGCCCTGCTTTTCCTACCTCCCTCACAGTAAGTCTCATCACCACATTCTCTCCTGCCCTTCCTCCCTCCTTCCCTCCCCATTTGTCTCATCACCACATTCTCTCCTGCCCTTCCTCCCTCCTTCCCTCCCCATTTGTTTCATCACCATATCCTCCCCTGTCCTTCCTCCTCCTTCAGTGTTCACCTCATCCCACTTTCTGCCTTGCTCTTCCTACCTCCCTCCCTCACAGTAATTCTCATCACCACATTCTGTCCTGTCCTGTCCTTGCTCCCTCCATCCCTATTTTCCCTCATCTCCACTTTCTCTTTTGTTCTTTCTCCCTGTTAGACTTATCCTCTGTCCTTCCTCACTCCTTCCACCTTTCCCCTTCACCCCATCCTTCCACCCTCAGTGTTCTGCTTCTCTCCCGTCCTCCCCCCTTCCCCATTCACCTCATCAGCTGCTTCCCTGTCCATCCTCTAACCTGTCTGTGTGTACATGCCTGTGTGTGTGTTTTAATGCTTTGATTGACAGAGAGCTATCCAGTGCTTTACAATGCCTTGAATTCTTCTTTGGTTATCAAAAGGTTAAACCTTTCAGTGGCACAGATTGGGGGGGGACATGTTTTTAACCATTTCTGTGCCAAAGAGCTATCAATGCATTGCAATGCATTGAATACCAACTTGGCACTGAATGGGTTAAACCTTTCAGTGGCACAAGGGTCCCGCAACGTATAGGCGATTTTTTAAACCTTTCAATGCCAAGGAGGTGTCCAATGCATTGTAATACATTATATATCTCTTAGGCATTCAAATTGTTAAACCTTTAAGTACAAGTGGGGTACCCAATGGCAATGCATTAGATACTTGTTTGGCATTCACAGGGTTACACACATAATTGGAAGAGGGGTACCCAACACATACAGTGCAATGCACTATATATTTCTTTGCCATTCAGACAGTTAACCTTTCAGTGCCAGAAGGGTGCCCAACACATTGTTAATCAATGCATTGTATACCCCTCTGTAACTCAAAGGGTTAAACCACATGGGCAAGGCCATGCCACTAGAAAATATACTCAATTCACTCATCACCGAACCTTTTCTGCCCAAATTGGAGCCATCATCATGTCTTTTGAATACAATCTATAGATCCTTGTTAGTTTGTAGATTAATCTCACATCTTGCTGCAAAAGGATCCTATCCCTGATACTACCTGTGCTGGGTGGGGCATTTGGCTAGCAAAATAGGCATAAAACATAATTGTGTCAAGGTATGTCCGGCTGCTGCAAAATATCTTGAAATTGGCTGGTGTTTCCTTATGGCAGCCTTGTGGTTATTGATTCTATCATTCAGTACAGTGGTCACTTTTGCAATGTAACACAAGTCACGGGGCATTTTTTCAGATAAACCACATACCATGAGTAACATCCATTTAGCACTTAACTGGGATTTTGTATCCCTTATGTGGATGATGAATGAATGAGCCAGTGATGCAGTGTACAATTAGTACAACCCCTACATGTGTGTACATCTAATGCACATAATAGTATTTTTTTTAAAACAATATTTTGGTATAATGTTAGTTTGCAAAAAAAAAATCAGTTTTGTTTCTTCCACTGCAGTACAAGAAAGGGCAGCTCAGTAAATATAGTTTTGATGGATTTATCCCTGAAAGAACAGGACAATTTTGATAAAAAACTTTAGAATTTCACTAGACAATGTAGTATACAAAGTCTGTTTACAAAATTTGCTGTCCCTAGGATCAATGTACCTAGAGGCAAGAGAAGTCTCATGGCACAGTGTAGGCGCTTTCTGCCTAGCCTCTTCAACCTCTTTATAAGAGAGCCCCTTTTACAGAAATCTGCTACATATAAGAATTGATGCTCGCTCCCTTACAACAAGACCACTGGTAGTTCTCACCACCCTAGTGCACTGTGAGTAATGCTGGTACTACTGTAGGTCAGCATACCTCCCAACATTTCAAATGGCCAAAGAGGGACACTTTTGTTTTAGGGGGTGTTACCGGGGACGTGGCTGGTGGGTGGGGCATTACCAAGAACTTATAGGTGATTTCATGACCTACTGACACCTCTTTGTGTAAATTAATAAATGATCTAAAGTATTTTATTTACACAGACTAATTTATAAACACACATAATCACATTTAAACAAACATTAATGTGAGTGAAATGGCTGTTATCAATGTGATACACTTATATACACACCACACCATCTGATCTCCTCAAAAGAGGGACACTAGGGTGAGAAAGAGGGACAGAGGGATTTGGGTCTCAAAGAGGGACTGTCCCTACTAAAGAGGGACACTTGGGAGGTGTGGGTCAGGGAGAGTTTGATGTTGGCCACAAGAGCATTTTATTTATCATTGAACTGTAAGTCTCTCTTTGCCTGGAGTTGAAGAAAAAAATATTTTCAAACCCAAAATAGTTTTTAATGTAAAACTAATGCTATCATTTGTATTATAAACTGAACAGGTGGGCCATCATACAGGCCTGATGCATAAGGGTGTCTGTTATTTTTACTTTTAAATAAATGGGAATGTTTCTGCATTTATACACTTGACATCATCCAACTCAGTGACCTGAATGAAAATACAAAAATCTGTCTGCAAATTACAATGAGAGGATGTCTTATAAATTCACTAGTTGACGAGCCTGTGTACACAGGTCACAGTGCCACCCAGCAACAGCCGCGGTGCAGTCATGCACAGTAGAGACTGCCCGCGCTGCTGCTGATACGTAGCGGGGCGCTCCGAATTCAGACGGTAGTCGAGGACTATGATCTGAATTCGGAGCCCCGCTCCATTATCAGCTGTAGCGCGGGCAGTCTGTAGTGCGCATGACCGCAGCACGCACAGCCGTCTCTACTGCGGATGACAGCTTCTGACAACAATTTAGCTAATTATTATATAGGATATGTATTGGTGAAGATGTAACATTTTTATGCGTAATTATGTGTAGGCTCCTTAGAGTATGCACTGATGTTAGGTTTAATGTTGGGGTATGATGCTATAGCATTCCCTTATACACTACCTCACTTTTACATATGTTTATAGTCCCATTGGGATATGGAGACTTATTTTGGTATAACCCTCTGTTTCCAAAGGAATTTCTACCCCACTCCCACCCCTTTCCACCCTTCTCTCTCCTTTCTTCCCTTCCCTTTTCTCACTGTTCTACCTATATATGCCAGTGCAGGCTCAGATATGATCATACAGATTTTTTTGATCAGTTGGGTTGAAGATTACATAGATCAATACCTATCTTGTTAGAAATATCCAAGCTCCAAGTGGTCAACTTACCCGCTTAGTTATATCCAACAGTATTTGAGTTGCTAGGACACTGTGGTGTCCTGGTAACTAACATGATTGGTGACATTATCTAGGCTTTTTCTTTCCCGTTTCTTAGCTGACTTTATATGCACCAGGGTTGGGTCTGATGTAGCTGTGTGAATGTAACAGACTATTTGGACTGATGATTTGTGAATATCAATATTTATTTCGTTAGAAGAAAAACTCAATTGTAAGCAATCAGATCACAAAGTGTTGCTCTGTTTACCAGGACATGGTGCTGTCTCTGTGTTTAATATCACTAATGACATGATCCAACATATTAGGCTTCTAATTGGAGTCAGTAATAAGGGGATGACTTTGGTAAACCTGCCCGGGCTGGAGAATTAAGATCAGGAGGTTTAGTATAAGGTATGGGTGTATTCAAATCCGATTTATCAGCTCCCAATTCCACATAGTAAGTGGGTAATTGGCTTAGACAGTAAATACACTTTACTCAATGGGCAGAACAGGATTACCAATGGGACATTCTCTGGTTGGGAGTGTGTGTGTGAGGGAAGGCTGCAGCTGATTGGTTGTTTTTGAGACCTCTGAATACTTTTATAAATGGTGAATGATGAATTTCATGCTCCTATAGCCCCTAATGAAGTGGTATGCAACCATTAAACTCATTGGGTCGTGTTTAATTGATATATGATATCTTGTTTTATCTACATTAATAATGTAACTTGAAGTCTGTGAAGTATCTGTTTTTGTGTGGCGGTTCTCTTTAGGATGACAGAGACTGGCAGATAATCTGGGTCATCTGCTGGGGATCATTCTTCTTCCTGCTCACTTGCATCCTGCTTGCCACACCAGCCTGGGCTGAGAACCAGCGCCTGCTTTTTACATTAAGAGGCTGACTGCAGCCTCTAAAAATGTGTGAAAGATAACTGAATCTCTTCGTGCCACTGGTGAAGGGTTAATTTACATTGCTTTTTGAAACTACTACATTTGAGTGTGTGTTTTTATTTTTCCTCCTTTTTTCTTTTTTTGACATTCTTGAGAATGATTGTAGGAGCCAAAAGTGTCTAGCTTAGAACAGAGAGGCAGTGATGGGAGATTCAATTATGTCAACAGAACCAAGAATGAGACAAGATAAGACTTAAAGAATTGGTGTTACAATAAGAAATAATTATATGACGCTGGCAGTTGGCTGAGTTAGATGGATTGAGGAGTGGTGGACAAAATTGCACTTTTCACCTTCAGCGGGAATTTCTGTTGAAAGTGCAGCAGTTTTTTTTCCCTTTTTTCTGCTGTAACACCCACTGCACTAGTAGCCATAGAACAGCACATACTGACGCCCAGCCTTGTCCCATGGTAACCATAGAACAGCACATACTGATGCCCAGCCTTGTCCCATGGTAACCATAGAACATCACATACTGACTCTCAGACTTGTCCCATGGTAGCCATAGAACATCACATACTGATGCCCAGCCTTGTCCCATGGTAGCCATAGAACATCACATACTGACTCCCAGCCTTGTCCTATGGTAGCCATAGAACATCACATACTGACTCCCAGCCTTGTCCCGTGGTAGCCATAGAACATCACATACTGACTCCCAGCCTTGTCCCGTGGTAGCCATAGAACATCACATACTGACTCCCAGCCTTGTCCCGTGGTAGCCCTAGAAAAACACATACTGACATCCAGCCTTGTCCTGTGGTAGCCATAGAACAACACATACTGACCTTCCCAGCCTTGTCACACTGCACTGGTGTACAAAAAACACAAAAAAAGGACAAATACAGAAAGTGCAAATGAGGGATGATGTATCACTCCCTTTGCTGCTCCCTTTCTCCCTAGAGACCAGTACAGTAATTAATGGTAGCAGGTACATTAAAACATAATTTTCATTGCTTAGTTCTAGATAAAAAACTAATCATTATAAATTAACAAGACTCATACAGTTGCCACTACAGTACTGATGGCAGCCTGTTAAAACAATAGTACAACTGAACAGGATATGTCCCTGTTAGCTAGTGTGTGTATATGAAGAGGAAAATATCGATGGAGGAACTAATAAGTCACATATGTGAACTTATTATTCATAGAGTATATAATGATGACCCATGTTGAGTATAGATTGTACAGCGCTGGGGAATAAGTTGGCTGTATTTAAATAAAGAATAATAAATTAGGAATACTCCTCAAATGCAGTCAGTGGTACCCATATTAACATGAGGCAGCCATCGCTCAATCTATACACGTACAAATGCACTCACACATGCAGCACTAGCAAGTGGAGCTATGCAAAGTGACGGCTTGTTAAACAATGTATCTTTCTGCCATTTGACTTTTAACAATGTACAATTATTTATATATAAATCACAGTCATTACTTTTGTGTGTAGGATGTATATAGCATAACACAGCCACCGAGAGATAATGTTTGATTTTGTAGCTGAAGTGATACAACGGCTCTGTTGTTTATTTATTCATTCTAACTTGTACTTAGCTGTGTTTTTAATCTCAGAATATGTGACTAGTCAAAACTCTATAATGGTAATGGTTACAAGTGATTACATACAGCCTCTTCCTAGAATATAACAATGATTTATCATCAACATGGGTCATCATTATATATGCTATGAATATGAATAAATACATAAGTTCACATATACGGCTTATTAGTTCTTCCATCTATATTTTCCTCTCCGTATACACACTGTCTAACAGGGGCATCTCCTGTTCAGTTGTATTATTGTTTTAACAGGCTGCCATCAGTACTGCAGTGGCACCTGTATGAGTCGTTTTAATTCATAACAATTAGCTTTTTTTATCTAGCACTCAGCAATAAAAGTTATATTTTAATGCACTTGCTGCCATTAATTACCGTACTTGTCTCTATGTAGGAAAAGAGCAGCAAAGAGGAGTGATAGATCATCGATCATTTGCACTTTCCCTATTTCTCCTGTATTTTCCCCTTTTTTGTATTTTTTTGTGTGTGTGTATATATATATATATATATATATATATATATATATATATATATATATGTATTTAGTAGCTTTTTCTAAGAGACTTTTTTACTTTCATAATCCCGTGGTAGTGAAGTACTGCCTAATTTGCATATGCTGACATAAAGTAGCTCATATTTTCATTAAAGGAGCAGTAAACTTTTTTTTATAAAAACACACATTTTATACAGCATTTCCTGCTGAATAAAACAAGGATACTCCCACTGCTGTCAGATGTTCTATTCAAAATTTACAGTAGTTCAAATAATCAGGAAGTGAATTTACTGTGTTTACTTCCTGGAAGTTCTAACTGACAGGAAGTGACAGGCAGTTTCTATCACATTCTATGGAGAACTGTATGTCTCTGACTTTTCTGACTTTCCTTTCTATTAGAACAGGAAGTCTAATTAGAATTTGACCACTAGAGTGCACTCTATTTGACCACTAGAGTGCACACATGGGTTTAAACTGTAATAACTCTGGAAATATAAATCTCTCGGCAGGAGAAGTACCCTTATTTTACTCAATAGGAAAATCCCTACAATATATATTTTTTCATAAAAAAGTTTACTTCTCCTTTAAAACTGGTAATTCAAGTTTAAAACATTTGTTTATGATATATATTTAGCTTTATTTATTTATTGGTTAGAGCAAATCTAGCAGTCAGTAGCAGGTACTTTGAGGCACTGTCTGCCACACTGCTGCCCATTCTAACTGCCACTTATTACCAGGAAATGCTATCTTATTTGCATAAACTGACAAATAAATAAAACTAATTACTTCATAAACTGTTGTTTAAAATTAGAAATAGTTAATGAAGACATAGGTACTTAGGCACATCCCTCTCATCTTTAAAGAGTTAAGATTACCATGTACAGTGAGCAGAGTTTGAGGACCTGTGGTCCTGCTGGCAACTGTCACATCTGCCTCATGGACATGGCATCCAGGACTTATTGAAGATGTTATCTCATGAATAAAGCAACAAAGGCAAAGTTCACAGGAGCCATTAGGATTTTCTGGCCATACGAAGATAAGTTGATGGCTATTGATTATAGGAGTTTATTTTTAATCTGTTGGATGCTAGAGACATCTCCAACATTTTTTTCTAGACCTCCAGGTGGGTTAAGAGACCCTGATCTCACACAGACACACACCAACAGACTTACCTGTAGATAACGCTGTTGACAGAGAATGAGCTGCCATCAAAGGAGTTTGCAACAACCAGAAAATAGTCCTCTCCAACTGTGAAGAACTCCCAGTCAACAGCACTGATGGGGTAAAAAGAGACAACGTGAGATGGACTGAGTCAGACAGAAAGACTGTGTGAGATGGGCAGAGAGAGACAGAAGGAATGGGATAAATGAACAGAGGGAAAGAGACATTCTGACAGACTGAGTTAGATTAACAAAGAGGGAGAGACAAACAGACTGTGTGGATGTACAGACAGACTGTGTGAAATGGACAGACAGACTGTGTGAGATAGACAGATAGACTGTGTGAGATGGGCAGAAGCAGAAAGACACAAGCTGACTTGATGAGATTGAAAGAGAAAGACAGACTGGATGAGATGAAAAAACAGAGACAGACAGACTAGGGTAAGAAAGACAGAGAGAGAGAAAGACAGCAATAGATAGAGAGACTGGGTGAGAAGGACAGGTAGACTGGGTGAGATGGACAGAAAGAAAGACAGATAGACTGCAGACAGACAGACTGGGTGAGATGAACAGAGGAAGACACACAAACACACAAACTGCTTGACTGGGTAAGATAGAGAAGCAGACAGCAAGAGACAGACAGACTGGGTTAGGCAGAGGGAGAAAGACTGTGTGTGATAGAGAAACAGACAGACTTGTTAAGATGAGAGTCAGATACCAGATACACTAGAGGTAATGGACAAAGAGAGACAGACAGACATACTTTGAGAGAAGCACAAAGAAAGACAGAAAGATTATGTGAAAAGGACAGACATAACATATAGACTGGGTGTGGTGCACAGGGTGAGCGACAGAGAGAGATGGGGTGACAAAGTCAGAGACAGATTAGGTTTCATGGACAGAAAGAGATAAAGACAGACATTGGGTGAGATAAAGTAAGACAACGAGAGACATACAGACTGAGTGGACAGACAGACAGCTACAAACTGGGTGTGATGGACAGAGAGACAGATGTTCAGTGAGATGGGCAGAGAGACAGACAAACTGGATGTGATGGACAGAGGAAGAGAGACACATATATACATAGAACAACAGAGACAGACTGGGTGTGATGGACAAAGGAAGAGAGATAACAGATGAGAGTTGGTACCGTGTTAGCCGTAGAAATACAGGAGGCAAATATAGTTTTTGATACCTTTTATTGGCTAACTAAGCAGATTAATTAGATCTGTTTAGTTACTCAATAAAAGGTATCAAAAACTATATTTGCCAAAGGAAGAGAGACACACACACAGACAGGGTTAGAAGAATAGAGACAGACAGACAGACTGGGTAAGGACAGACAGAGAGAAAACCTGTATGTGATGGTCAGATAGACAGACATACTATGTGATATGGTTGGGGTAAGAGAGACACATACAGACAGGGTTAGAAGAACAGAGACAGAAAGATGGGGTGTGATAGACTGAAGAAGAGAAACACATACTGTCGCAATCTGTCCCCTCTCCAGGTTGGTCAGAATTGCCAAGCCCCTGTTCCCTCTCATCATTGCTCGTTGGATGGCTTTGACTTTTATACATGTTCTTTCCTGTTAACTTTGCCCGTTCTAAGAGTTAGTTCTGTATTCTGGATGCAAAATTTTTTTTTTTTTGTAAAGTTGATACCTTTATTGGCTAACTACACAGATTTAAAATGCAAGCTTTCAAGACTTCTTAGGTCTCTTCCTCAGGCATGTTATACAGATAAATATGAAAACTTCTCTCTTAAATACAAGTACACATTAAATTGTTTATAATGGAAATCAGATAAGAACGTTAGTCCAGATACCAATTCCTTGATCAGTCAATAGTAGAGGATGTGATTTAAATAGCATTCTTCCTCTGGGTCCAGGTATTTATGATTCCAGAGGGACTGTCGTAAAAGTTAATTCACAATTAAGTACTGTGACAGAAATTCCCTGTCCCTGTTCAGGCCATAGGTCAAAGAGTCAAACTGTAACATTAATTTTACCTCCCATAATTTTCTGTCCCTCTGATTGCGAAATTGTCCCATTAGTACAGTCAATTTAATGTCCTTGATACTGTGCCCACTTTGGCAAAAATGTTCTCCCACTGGTGTCTCTGTCTTTTTGTTGTTAATGCTGGATCTGTGGGAATTAAACCTCTTATGTAATTTCTGTCCCGTTCTGTATTCTGACATGGATCTGTTGTCCTGGGTTTTTCTGACCTCTAGCCTGTTATTCTATCTCACTCTTCTGGTTCAGCACTATGTTTGGCTGTTCTTCAGGTTTAATGTGACTCCCCTTCTCGACTAAGTTTTCTGATTCTGATTTGGTACCTCACTTATTCTCCCTCCGATCCTGACTCGGCAACTCCTCTCAACTCTTGTCTCCTACTTCCTGATTCTGGCCTCTCTGTTTACCTCCAGACTGAACCTGGCTATTCTGACCTTCCCCTATTTACCTTCCTGTACCCTTTGACCTCCGTATCTGACCTTCTCTTCATTCCCTCTGCCTTATCTCTGTAGAGTTCATTCTCTGGTTTGTCCTTTCTCTCTCGCCCTTCATTTTTTGTCCTAGTCTTCTTCTCAGTCTCCACTCTGTTTCCCTTCTACCTATCTTGTTCTTCAATTTCTGCTTGTTCTCACCCTTATCTGCTCTCCTCTTCTCTTTACTACATCTCTTCATCTGGCTCTCATTTCCCTCTCTGGACTGCTCATCCTCACCTTTGTCTGCTCTCATCATAGCTATGTCCCTTCACTCTCCTCTTTGCTATGTCTCTCCTTGTAATCTTCTGTTCTCTCTCAGATCTCCCTCTTCTCTTTGCACTCAGGTGGCTGTTCTCTGTGAGGTCCTCTTCTACTACTGTTCTTTGCATTTTTCTTAAAGCAGTACCTCCTATTACTTGCCTCAGTTTCTGCTCAGGTTTGTCTTAGTCTGCTCCTTCTCTGGAAAACCTCTTAGCCTTTTCACCCTAATTTCTCTCTGTCTCCTTTCTCTCTTCTCTTCTCTCCTTCCTTCCTTCCTTCCTCTTTTCTCGCTCTCTCTCTCTCATTCTTATTTTCTAGGTCAAAAGGGGGTTAGGGGTTCAGGTTCTTTCTCTGATCCATACCATCTTCTCTTGGCTCTTGAGTAATCCATCCTGGTTTTTCCCTTGCTCCACTGGGGGAAAACAATTTGGCCTTACGGTCAGCATCTTTAACCTCAGCCTAGCTGCAGCAAGGGTTACGCCTGCAGTCAACTCTAGCATCGCTCCCTAGGGCCGTATACTAGCATTTTAACTTGGGTCAGAAGTTCCTGTCACATACAGATTGGGTTAGAAGAACAGAGACAGACAGACATGGTGCGATGGACAGGTGAAAAGAGACACTTACAGGCTGGGTGTGATGTACAGTGTGAGAGACAGACATACTGGGTTTGATGTACAGAGAGGGACAAACAGATAGGATGAGATGGACAAAGAGAGACAGTTAAGCAGACTAGGTATGGTGGACAGTGAGAGATAAACAACCTGGGTGTGATGGACAGACAAAGAGACACAGACTGGGTAGGATGGAGAGAGAAAATATGGGTTGTTACAGCCTATAATAGTTCAGTCTAGATAAAACTTAACTTTAATTAATAGATTAAAGCTTGTCATTATAAATTAAAGGACTTTTACTGTAAAAACAAGTAAAAAATGTTACACATATTTGAACTGCAAATATTATTGAGTATATTACATTTAATACATTGGGACTCAGATGTAAAGCTTAATAATATGGAAGTATGTTAATACTTCTCAGGGACAAAAATATATATGATTTATTAGTCTTGAATGCATACTAAGCTGTTTTTTATTTATCGCTAAATAATTTTTTTGTATTTTAATAATGCTACATGTAAAACATTTTATCATATGGCGCACATGGACTCTTATCATGCCATTTAAATAAGCAAACTGTTAGGTGAGCTGGCATATAAGGAACTGAGCAATTGTTCCCGTCTGCAACCCTATCAGTGACCAGCATCCCATAACTAATCACAGTGAAACTGGGTCTGTTAAAGGGATAGTAATGTTTCATAGTAAAAGCAGCTCTAATTAATCATCATAGTATTTGGACCTTGGAGAGTGTTATTTAAATTCTGTCAGAGTTGTAGTTCAAGAGTAATTGAATGATAAAGTATCCCCCTACCGCCCCTTTTACTGATGTAACACTGCTCAGCCAGAGCAGAAGGGAGGTGCCCAGGTACATTGCAGAGAGGGACAATCTTCAATTAAAATAAGGGAAAAACCTGAAAAACTTGTGAAGGGGGGCAGGGCTTTCATTGTTCTCATAGGAAGAAGATTGTCCCCTGCTGTTATCTGTCTAGCAACCAGATTCCACATCTGAGAAGACATGGCTTACACTAGGTAAAAGGAGCGGGAGGGGGATACTTTATTATTCAATTACTCTTGAACTACAACTCTGACAGTTTTGAAATAACACTCTCTATGGCTCAAATTCTATGAAGATTAATTGGAGCTTCTGTTTTTGTGAAACATTACTATCCCTTTAAAGACAGTGATAATATATTCACCTATAATATGTGCAATTAAAAAAAGGGTTAAATGCAGTACGATCAGAGTGTCGAGGCTAGTCATCATTTGCCAGTCTAAATGGTATGATACAAGTCAGTGTATGTCTTATGAAAATATTTTTATATGAAGCATCTTTAATATATAACTCAACTACTTAGCAGTACATATATAACAGGGATCAGTCTGTATTTCCAATTTATAGCTTGTGGATATTTTTGTCCTTTCGATGTACAAACATACGTGTATATTATTAAGCTTTACAACTATATCTGAAAATCTATTCATCCATTGGCTTTATTCTATACTTTACAACCTAGTAGTTATTGTTCAAATATGTGAAACATTTCTTCGTTGTTTTACAGTAAAATTCCTATACTTTATAATAGCAAGTGTTACTTTATTGATAAAAGTTACATTTTATTTAGACAGCTGAGGAACAATCCAAAATGTCTGACCTGTTGGAGCTTACCATAATGTATGTTATATAGGGGGATGTAAGAGTGCCTGTCAAGTAATAGCTTTTTTCATCTGTATTTAATGGGGGTTATGAACTAAGGCATGATAAAAAGGTGATTAGCGGTGATAACATCTCCACTGATATCACTTCTCCAATTTCTGTGTTATTCTATGGAGCCAGCACTGAGATTTCTCCAGCTTTAGAGATTTACTGCATAGGCTCCCGAGAATAACATAGGAATTGGAGAAGTGATATCACTGGAGAAGTTATCACCACTTTATCAACTCTTTATCATGTCTTAGTGCATAACCCCCCTCCCACTTGTGTCTATCGTGCAGTTGGTTTGCTCCAGAATTGGTCCCAGAGATGGATTAAGTCTCCATGGGACCCTAGGCAAGGTATCATTATGGAACCCCACATCTCTTGATGCTGTGCTCCTGACACAGAGTGCTCCTAGACCAGTGGTTCTCAACTCCTGTCTTCAGGACCCACTAACAGGCCAGGATTAAGGGATTTCTCTGCTAGAACACGTGTGGTGATCAGAGGCTCATTCACATTGATTAACTCACTTGTGCTCTAACAAGGAAATCATCAAATCCTGGCCTGTTAGTTGGTCCTGAGGACAGGAGTTGAGAACCACTGTCCTAGTGGGTACTGGCATTATGTCTTTAATGGAAGTGGGGCAACTGCATGATGCTGGTCTCTTTCAACAATAAGAGAATCTGACACAAGAGGTTAGTGACAACAACAGCAGAGACTCTGTCTGTGATCCATCACTTATAGTTAGGGCCCCTCATATTGACATGGACAATAAGCAGTAGCCTAGATTGTCATATTGGATGATCCAGCTCTGATTGTGCCTCTTTACCATAGTAAACAAGGTCCTTCTTGCTATAAAGATGTATATATTTCTTATTCTGATGTACCTTCATTTGCATGCAAATGATTTCCTAGCACCCATTCAGAATAATAATCAGCTCTCCTGAGAGTGCTGGACTACACAGATCCTGAATGTTGATATAGACTGTGCTCTGCTGAATATATTTCTCTTCACTGAAATGTTCCCCTATCTACTAGGAAGACTTTTCTGGGGAGAGCACGAGTGGTTGACCCTTTGAATGCCAGAGGGGTACAAAGCTCATTGCTTTGCAATGTGTTGCGTACCCCACTGGCACTCAAAGGGTAAAGTAAATTGTTATTCCAATGCATAGGTTAACCCTTTGAGTGCCAGGGGGTACATACACATTGCTCCGCAATGTGTTTTGTACAACTCTGGCACTCAAAGGATTAAACTGTGTCTATCGATTAGCAGGTTAGTGAATGTATGTATCACTGCATCCTACTTGTGATTACTGGCTTTTAATTATCATCCTACGGACATCTCACTGAGATTTAACTCCTTAACCCCTGGTCTCACAATATCTTGGAGATCATTCTAACAGCCAAGGACTTAAAAGAAACAGAATCAATTCCTAGTAGCAGACGTATGAGTGGGGTGCTCCTGAAGCTGATGTACTAGTTGGAGTAATTGTGGAGTATTCCAGAAGCACCACAGGAGACAAAAATTCCCCAAATTCACACTGACTTAAACTGGTATTCTAATCCCTTGAGTGATATATGGAAATGTTGAGGATTTACCTGTGTTATTTTTGTTTGACTCAGAATTGTTTTCCTTTACTTTATGCATGTGGCCCTTTTGTGGATAAATAAGTATTAACCCCCTTGTAATAACAACACCCCACTTACCAAACTATAGCTAGCAAATCCTAATGTCCCTAAGAGTTCTGCCCTTGTGCTCAGATATAATATCTGCAATGAGTCCTGGATATTATCTTCATGGAGGCAGACATGTTTGTTGATAGCAGTATCACAGAAGTTTAAAGGGATAGTAATACCTCATTATTACTATCCCCCATGTTGTAGCCCTTAAAATTCTGAATTTAACGATACCAGTGGCATCTCTCAAACCTTTATGGTTTGAGAGATATCTGCTTTCAAAGTTCCCTCTTTTTGCCTTTCTCCTGATGTCAGCATTCTAGCTGAGAGCAGGGGAATCCTCTCAGTGAGCACGCGGCTCTCAGCTTAGTTTGCAAGCACACGTGGAAGAACATTTTAGTGAAGGATTTCTGTTTCTATAACAAGATCTCAGCACTGCTGCAGAGCCGCCGGTCCCAGGACCGGATTCCCCTTCTCTCAGCTAGAATGCTGACGTCAGGGGAAAGGCAAAAAGAGGGAACTTTGAAAGCAGATATCTCTCAAACCATAAAGGTTTGAGAGATGCCGCTAGTATCGTTGAATTCAGAATTTTAAGGGCTACAACATGGGTGATAGTCATAATGAAGTATTACTATCCCTTTAAAGTCTGTTCATTGCAGATATATTCTTAGTCCCTTATGGACCATATGAGTGTGCAACACATTGATTTAAAATGTGTTGCACAACTCTGGTCCATAAAGTGTTAAATAAGGTCATGGACCCTATGGACATGACATCCAGGTCTGATGTGATCTCTTGAACAAAGACACAAGAGCAAAGATTCATAGAGGCTGTACGGAATGTCTGGTCATAGTAAGATAAATGGGGGTAGGCATTTAGTATATGTTAGTTCTCTTTTAAAGAGATCTCAATGGATTTAATTTCTATGCGGTGATGAGTTCTCAGTCATTCAAGGCATAAAACAGATCATTAATCAAATTTACATCCGTAATGTGTAATTATGGTTTTCTTCATCAGAAATCCTCATGCATAATCCTCTAATAAGCCATTACACTCTACCCACTTTAGAATATATAATGCTGTTAATTATATTAATTGAGATGCTTGGCTTATATAAGAGCACTACTAAGCTAGCAATCTATTACAATACATTAATCATGTGTTCAGTCAGTTTTAAAGTAATGGCAAAAGACATAATTTTCTAAACTACAACTGTAACCCTGCCTTACCTGTAGGTAAGAATGTCCTGGAATTTCTCAAAGATCTGCCCAGTGATGTTAAGTTCATATATGGTTGAATTGATGACATATAAGCTTTTTAGTGCCTGCGTTCCAACGTCATAACTGTGACTGTTAGCAACTGCTAGAAAAAAGCGATCTTTTATTCTGAAAAACTCCCAGTCAGAAGCTCCAAATGTCTGAAACAAAACAACAGGAGAAGGAAGACTGGTGAGACCGTGCAACACTGGCGATCTGGGTCGACATCATCATGTCTTGCCAATTATATAGTCCGAGATTGTAGCTACCATGAGCAAGGCCCTCTCTTTACTTATAGCAATCTGAATGTGTGCAAGCTAGTTTGCTTGTGGGTGCTTTTTAAATTAAAAGATAATAATAACATTTAGTGCCAGTGCTCACTAATTTTTAATCACCCCTACCCCATACCGCTTTACATAACTGCCCCTTCCACTCAACAAAGCTACAAAAAGTTTGCTTATAAATTTAAAGATACATTCATTATTTTTACCATTATCTGCTGACAATTAAAATTGAGAGGGCTGCAAGATTTTGAGTCTTCCTATTCAGAGACACACAAGCAAGTTTACACCTTGCCTCTCAGTGGCAAATGCAATCCAAGGTCCATAAAAATATGTTATTTTCATAATTTGCTAGCCTAGTACTAATGTAGACCAGATAAGATCCCTGGCTGGAAAAAAGTAACATTGTTGTCTTCTTGCCTGTCTTGGCCCCACTGCAAGAGAAAACTGAAAAGGGGTTTGCAGTAGCCCAGAAATCCCCTTTGGCTCTTTTACACCGCCAGATTATGGAGAGACAAAGCTTTAAAACCCTAGTAAAGGCTTGGCCCCAGACTACTGAGATGCCACATAGGGTTGGGGGAAGCACATGTTTTTTGTGAAGATACATTTAGTGGTAGGTTAACCATATGAAGTTTAATCAGGATTTACCTCAGACCAATAATCATATGGACGCAAGACAGGTAGAGTGTAGTTGCAGGTAGAGAGGGTACATATAGTGAGATAATTCTTTATGACCTCTGTTTGATCAGAACTGGCTGGAGCTCTGACCACCTACCCACCCTAATGTACAAGTCACAGCACTTATTTGGGGGTAAAAGTTGCAACCACCAAGTAATATTCACAAGCATTTTGTCATAATTTGTTTGCTTGGGGGGACAGATGGAGTAAATTAGCTGTAAGACAATATGGCTTTTGATTATGTAAATTGTATCCATAATGAAGGTTCTAACAAATAAGGAACACTGCTCAAACAAATTTTTATGTCAGCATACAGTATATCCAATATATAGTTCATTCTGCTCTCCTGACTACATATATATGTAACTGTTTGAACACTATGGGTAAGCTAGCTTGAGTTTACCTGGAATCTCTATATATTTTGTATGTATTTCAGGAGATTTTGGCTCTCCCTCCACCCCCTTCATGGCTAGTTGCTTCCTGTATTCAGGTGCTAGTTGAAATTAAATAATGTGTGAATACCTTCCTTATTTCCATACCTGGGAACTCTCCGGATTTGCCCCGGAGACTCTGGTTTTGACACTGCTTTACCAGGTCTCCAGGCCAGAGCCTGATTCCTCCAGATGTGGGGAGTTTCTGTTGAAACTCTACCCACTCCTACTGTTTCCCCCATTGTAACTCCTTCCCTGGACTTCTTTTGAGCTCTGTCTCACACCTTTAAGTCCCCCCCCACACGTGTGTCAAGCCCTGCCCATTTTTGATGCGATTTGCATCATTATTCTCACCCCCTGCTGCACCAGAGGACTCCCCTCTGGGTGGACATCCATAGAAAGTTCCCAGGTATGCTTATTTCCCTCACAAGGGTTTTACTCACAATAGAGGTAAGATGGTATCATTGCTTTTTAATTGAATTATACAAAAAACATTTTCACTTAGATTTAAGGCAGATAGGGACTGGTTTTTAATCTGAGGTGGCATGACTTGACAGGCAAGCTTAACATGGTTGTGGCCAAAAATATGTAGCTAAACCTCATGGTTTATTATCTTTTGAAAGTAACAGGTTTTTCACTGGTAACTATCAAGAACTGATGCCTAGATTTCTTTTTGTTTACTTTTAGTATACAAACATATACACCTTAACCACAATCAGGTACAATTCAGGCTTCAGTCAAAACTTCCCATTTCACAATCATCATATTGGCATCCCCACAACAAACAGGCATGCAAACTCTTTCTATGATTTGTGCCCAAAGGCTCCACATATCCTATATAATAATTCGCTAGGATGTTTGTCAGAAGCCGTCATGCTCAGTAGAGACTGGCCGAACACAAGTCTCTAAAGTGCATGACTGCATCGGCGGCAGGACTCGTCGGTGCAGGACCGACCTCTTAACCCTTTGAGTGGCACTCAAAGGGTTAACATCACCCGGACCTTGGCCCATGTACCCGGGCTTTTACTCTAGTTACTTCATAAAAGATTTGCAGGTAAGTAGATAAATGGCATTCTTTCTTTTACAAAATTTATTTTCTTAACAGAATTAATTAAGGAACTTCACAAAAACCATTCTGTCCACAAAGTTACTCATGCTGTAAGCTGAGAAAGAACAAGAAGGGCAGAGGGGCTAAGGGACTAAGGGTAGCAATAAAAAGGCAAGTGCCATTGTTTTTCTATATATCTGAAAGTCTCAAAATATATTATTTTTTATCAAAGCCATATATGTTTAAGCTTTACTACCCCTTATTCATGTAAGGTCATATGCAAAAAAGGCAAAATAAGCAAATGTGAAGCAAACTGTCTACATCCTGGGTGTCAAATAAAACTTTGTATTGAATTAAATGGGGTTCTTAACAAACTGCATGCTACAGAAGTCACCAATGCATTACTTTGCAATTAATTGGAGATCTTGCTAGCATTCATGGGGTTAAAAGTCCCATTCAACCCTTTAAGTGCCAGAGAGGTATCCAACGCATTGCAATACCATTCTGGCACTCAAGCGGTTAAATCAATGGGATAATAGGAATGTTTATTATATTTTTGTGCATAAGGTCCACTCAGTTAAAAATGTAAATGTTCATTGGATCACATGCACTAAGACCTACTTCAGACTTCTAAATCAATGAAAAGTTGTATTTGTTCCCTATAGTGTGTTTGATTTTTCGCTCTCCTTCTTATGTGTGAATCAGAACCTAAATGTACAATTGTTCAAGTTTAAGCACAAAACAGATTTGTTCTAGGTTCACACCTATGTTACACCTCTGATCTAGAACATTCACATTCAGCTAGAACAGTGGTTTCCAACAGGTAAATCACAACACATTTATCATAGCTCTTTGAGTGCCAGAGAGTTATTCAGTGCATTGCCATGTGTGGTAGGGATCATTTCATCTGTGGACATCCCTTTGAAATATGAAAACATAGAGATCCTAATTCCCAAGCTGTAACCTGATACGATCCCCATACCACCAACTCCTCTTTAGGGTGAATGGTTGAAAAGGTAAAATTGTTTCTATGGATCCTTTTTTCCCATAATGGCGGTGGTAGACTGGGAGTAATTTATCACATGGAGACATATGCCCCCCATCAACCTATTGACCATCCCCCGCCCAATCCCCTGTGCCGTGGGATAGGAGTAACATACAAAAAGAGTAGCCAATGAGCAACCTCTTTAAGCCCCACACCCTTGGCTTTGGAACACCACCTCACCCTGACACCAGCCTGTCAACGGATAATTTCTAATGATATCTAAGTTAAGCACTAGATTAGCAACATTTTCAAAATGAACAAGTGACTTTGAGTTGTAAATTCTCAATATCTTACATTTTTTTATGTCTTTTAGCATATTAGCATAATAGCAATCTGAAGTCTTGAAGAAAATCATGTATTTGTATTCACATATTGCATGAATTCACAAGCTGGTTCACCCTTTGAGAAATCTCCATTGAGAAAACTGAATTTCCATATTTATCAGAGAGCAAATGTCAGCACTGCAGAAAAATATGATGAAAGATGCAATGTTCTATGCATTGGGTCTTCCCTGGTATATTCAGTGTAATTTAGTAGGATACATTACATCTTCATTGTGAACATTTGACATCTGACAGTATTCTCACTTCTTCTTAAAGACTTGTACAGAGGGTGACTATGACATTAAAACTGTACACGTAAACATTTCCATATCTGGATATAACTTGTCACGTAAGACTGAGTGACAATACAACAAATGCAGGCTAGGCTAAAAAATGCTATGAGAACTGTTGCTAAGAATATTGGGTTGAATGTATGAACCCTTCAGAGCAGCAAACCTGGTGTTAGCCTGCAATGGCAGTAGCTGCATTCCATGGTATACACTAGAGTGTATGGTTACTGTAGTACATACCAGTGAGCACACACCACTGTGGAGTGCAGAAAATTAGAACCAAACCATTGCGAGCAAATATTGTGGCTTTTAACACCTTGAATAAATGCTAGAGAGGTCTATAACACATTGTAAAATATACAAAGGGATTAAAAGCTAAAGAATGGTTAATTTATATTTTTCCCTTATGGTACTATTGGTTTGCTCCAGAATTGGTCCACTTTTGACTGTATACATATGCCCCATACATTCACAATATAATTCTGCCTCCATATACAATAGTAGCACTTTTGGAACAATGGGGCAAACTTATAAAAGTGGAGTTAATAGAAAAGAAACATTAAAATGGCTGTAAGATTGCGTCTGATAGTTATAAAAATATTAAGGACAGTTTAGGAGGACATAATGTTGTGTAGTAAGTTTTTTTAAAAAAAAAGGAGTAAGGAAGTTTGTAAAAAAGTGGTGCAGCGTATTTATAAAGAAATGTCAATATTTATGACAATTTAAAGACAGAATTTTCTGCAGTATTTAAAGGGATAGTAATACTTTAAATGTAAAAAAATATATGTTGTAGGGGAGTGGTGCAGCGTATTTATAAAGAAATGTCAATATTTACGACAATTTAAAGAGAGAATTTTCTCCAGTATTTAAAGGGATAGTAATACTTTAAATGTAAAAAAAAATATGTTGTAGGGTTTATCCCCCTGAGTAAAACAATGGTACTCCCGCTACTGAGAGATAGTTTATTAAAAAATTATAATAGCTCATACTTGAATTTTTTAGGTGCAATCTTACAGTGACCTGAATATGTACAGTGGCGCTGTTGCTACACCATCCTATGGACTGTTCTGGTTCATGGACCAGAGCTGTCCATAGAATAGTGTAGCAACAGTGACATGTACAATTGTAGGCCACTGTGATAATATACCTAAAAAAATCAAATTTGTGCTGTAATACCTTTTGAATAAAACACCTTTCAGCAGTGAGAGTACCCTTTTTTTACTCAGGGGGATAAACAATATATATTTTTTTGCATATTAAGTATTACTATCCCTTTAAGTCCATGTCTGACTTGTTCTTATTTTTTGCAGTCATCACATTTATAAATGTAACTAGAATACTTTATAAATACAAACACACATAATAAGGAATAAGTACATTTTAAGGATTTGTTTGTAAAATAGAACACTTTTATTAAATCTCCCCCTATGATCCGTGTCTGAGACGGAAAGGAAGTTGCCAGCAAACAAGAAGAAGACCCTTTTTATCACATTGATGCTGACCTGTTTCTGTGTATTCTGCATTCTTCATGTATAGTACAACAGAGACTGAAATTTAGCGGTAAATGCATGATGGCCATTCCATACTAAATCAGGTGCTGCCTAATGACAATGTACTATGAAGCATAAACCAAATTTCTTTCCCATAACATTGCTTGCATTGAGGGGAGGACTGTGGGGCAGTCTGTGGCCATTTAGGGTATTCCTTTCCTTAACACCTTGTTTAAGGCTATGCACTGAATAAGGATTATTGGAAATAGCATATGTGTAAGCCATTTCCTTGGTCATGATACAGGGCTGATTCCAAACAATGGTGGCGATAGTCTGCCACTACGCACCATAGCTATAATAAATTGAACTGTATACTGTGTGTGCAACCAGCGGCTTAAATAGTCATTATAGGGCTGTGGGGCAAATATGTTTTGGCCTCCTAGCACAAAACTATTTCACAGGAACTAACTAGAGCTTATTGGTCCCTTGGGTAGATGGAGCCGCCTTGGATGCTGGTGTCAGTACAACTGCACCCTTTTGCAGCCCTGTAGTTATGCCCCTGAAGTGCAGAGACTGGTGTTAGTGGCTAATGCCACTAAAGAGGTACTTGTGAATTCTTACATTCACCCATTAGATACAGGGTGAAATAATATGTAATCTGTGATTGACTTGAACTAGATCATGTCTTTCTACAAAAAACAACAACTTCAGCTTGTTACTATGGACCTTATGCATCAAGCTAGAGAGCAAACCGACTGCACAATGGGGCAGAAAGGAAAATTCCAATTGATTTAACCCTCTGAATACTTGAGGAGATCCCTCTGTCATTCAAGGGGTTAAAAGCAACATTTAGATCAATGGTATTTTTTATATCCCCTTAAGGTACAGCTATCTGGATGAAAAGGGCCCTTTGAACAGATTGAGGAAGAGATATAAACATGTTTTTCTTTATATTCTCCACAGTCTTATACCAACTCCCAAATCCAGTCTCACAGGGTCAGATCTATGTAGTCATCTCCAAGAAATGGCAATTTAAATGTTTTTGTTGTTTCACCATATAATCTTCCTTTAATTTATCTTCATGAAATACGTGCAATAATAATCTGATGATCTCTTTAATACCGTTGCCGTAACTGTGCTGATTTCTGTATTGGTAATAGTTTAATTGGTAATGGTCTAATACTCTTATGAGCTCCCTCATGGTAATGGTATAATAGTGTGCTGATCTCGCTATTGCTAATGGTGTAATACAGTTCTGATCTCCCAATAAGTAATAGTGTGATATTCTGCTGATCTCCCTAACAGTAAAGGTGTAATACTCTGCTGATCTCCCTAATGGTTATAATGTGACATTTGGCTGATATTCCTGATATTAATAATGTGTAATAGTATGCTGATCTTCTTATCAGTAATAATGTAATACTCTGCTGATCTCCCTGATGATAATGATTTGAGACTCTGCTGATCTCCCTAATAGTAATGATGCGGTACTCTGTTAATCTTTCTAACTGTAACAGTATGCAATACTCTGAAGCTGATCTCCCTATCAGTAATAGTGTAAAATTCTGCTGACCTGCCTTATGGTAATGATGTAAAACCCTGCTGAACTCCCTAATGGTAATGATTTGATACTAATCTCTCTAATGGTAATATGTAACACTGTGCTGCTGATATCCCTATCAATGTTAGTGTAATACTCTGCTGATCTTTCTAATGGCAATGATGGGAAATACTACTGATCTTTCTAATGGTAATGATGTTGATACTCTGCTGATCTTACTGATGATACTGGTGTAAACACTGTGCTGAGGATGTCCGTATCAGTAATAATCTAATACTTTCCTGATTTGTCAAGCTAAATAGGTGCATATCTGGAGTAAACCGGCTGCTCTGTGTAGGACAATTATATATTCCCAAATGTCAATTTATTTAAATGGAGATGTTAACTCTTTGAATGTTAAAGAGGAGCAATACATTGAAGATCTCTCTAGCTTTCAAGGACCTTAAAAGCTCCATTTAAATTAGTGGGAATTTTCATCCCCCACCCTCCTCGGTGCATCTGGTTTGCTCCAGAATTGCACCTCTTGGGTGACTAAAGCCCTAGGTATCCCAAGAATCAGAACCTATCAACTCCCTTTTTCACCCCTGTATTAGCCACTCCCATCTCTGCTGAGAGGCTTTTCCATGAATCCATCACCGTTGCTGCAAATAGAATTAGAAAGTGTCTCTTTCATAAAAACAATATGCAGCAGATAACTAGACAGCTTTATTTCCTACAATAACTGTGCTGACAGCCAATCAATAGTAGGAGTTTCCCTGAAGCAGACTCTATGCACTTCTTGCATCGTATTGATTAATGCACAAAGAAATCCTTTACCTTTATAAGCCGTATAACACATGCACAACACGCACTCATATCAACATATTGAATGGAATTAATGTGAGCTGTGGTAATTCTGTAATCACATTATCTTAAGAGTCATGGGTTTAGTAAAGCAATTAAGAGTCCTATTTCTTTCTGTGTGTATGTACATTCAGTCACTGTTTATAACTGAGAGATGGAAGCAGATTATACTTGCAGTCTGTACTGTAGGTTTAACAATCTGCATGCCAGAAGACTGAGCAGTGTTCGTCAACACTCTGGCACTTTGTTAAAGCGGAATTACCACTGCTAAACAACTTGAGCTTAAATAATTCCCCATCTGATGACTAGCTGCTTAGTAGTGCTAGTCACCAGAATTATTACCTTGTTAACCCCTTAAGGACCAGCACAATCCCGTGCGGCCGGCACTTGCGGACCACGGGGCATTTTTTTATTATCTCTTCCAGTTCAGGGCTTCCGGAGCAGCGTGCAGCCGCGCCGGGAGCCCTGAACTCCATGCCATGCCAGGACCGTCATTGGTCCTTAAGTGCCGGACCGCCGTGATGGTCCTGGCACGGAAATGGTCCTTAAGGGGTTAAAGAGGATTATCAATTCTTGTCGGGTTGACAGGCAGAATGGAGCGCAGACATCTTCCCATAGTGACGTCTGCATGCTTGCGCTGTCAGTCCCTTCCAGACCCGAACAGCTCCTAGCAACGCCTCCTAGAGCCGGCTGGGACTGACAGCGCTACTAAGCAGCTAGTTGCCAGATGGGGAATTATTTAAACTCAAGTTGTTTAGCGGTGGTAGTTCCACTTTAAAGATATAAATAAAACTGAGTCCTGCAGTGGAAAGCATTGCTCACAATGCTGGTGATCAAATGGCTAATCCTTAAAGGGACAGTTATGTTTTTTTTTAAAAAAAGCAGCTCTGATTAATCTTCATAGTATTTGGGCCGTGGATAGCATTATTTCAATACTGTCCGAGTTGTAGTTCAAGAGTAATTGAATGATAAATTATCCCCCTCCCACCCCTTTTGCTGATGTAAGACTGATCGGATGGACCTCAGAGAGGGACAATCTTCAGTGAGCATAAGGAAAAATCTGAAAAACCTGTCAAAGGGGGTTTTCCTTATGCTCACAGTAAGAAGACTGTCCCTTGCTGTGACCTGTCTGGTCAAGGGACCAGATTCCATATCTGAGGGGAGGTGGCTTACACTAGGTAAAAGGGGCGGGAGGGGGATACTTTATCATTCAATTAATCTGAGCTGCTTTTTTTGTGAAACATTACTATCACTTTAAAGAAATTGTAACTATGCAGTGAAAAGTGAAATGCATTGGAAAATGCTCTGACATTCAAAGGGTTTAAAAAAACGGAACCCTGCAGTGAAATGAAATGACAGTGAAACGTGTTGTTCGAATCCCTGACTTTTGTATAGATAACCTGGACTTATCAGCCTAAGGCACGTTCAGTTTTTTTTACTGATAATTAAAAATTGCCTACATGTTAAACAAGCTTTTTTTCTGTAAAGTAAATATTTTTTTTTTAAATTATCTTTTATATTTCCAATGCATTATATGCACTTTAACTGGAGCTGTGGTTCAGAACAGCTGGAGGCCTAATAATTGACTACTAATGCGATAAGCTAAAGAGGTGCAATTCCAGAGAAAATTAACTCCGCCACAGAGGACCAATACATTTTTCTAAAATTTCTAATGCTTTAAATGGGGCTATTAAACCACTTCAATGTGAAGCAATGCATTTGACTCCTCCCTAGCACTCAGAGCAGGAGAATCACTAAGTGGTGATAAAGAGGTAATAAAGTGGAGATGACTTCTCCAGTGATATCACTTCTCCAGTTCCTATGTTATTGTATGGAGCCTGTGCACTAAGATCTCCAAAGTTGAAGAGATCTTAGTGCATTGGATCTATAGAATAACATAGAACTGGAGAATTGATAAACTGGATAAGCTGTTTACACTTTATTACCTCTTTATCGCTGCTTAATGAATCACCCCCAAGGGGTTTAATATTCCACTTAAATCATTGTGAATTTCAGTATCTCACCTGTGGTGCAGATGGTTTGCTCCAAAATTGCGCTTCTTTACCTTATTGAATACGTATTTACAGATCTAATATATAAAGTAAACTCAAGCAATATTGGGGCAAACCAACTACACTACAAGGGGACAAATAAAACCCCCTACTGATTTAACTGAGGCTTTTAACCCTTTAAAGGGACAGTAATGTCCCAAACATTTTTTTTGCAGTTATGTAGAGCTTAAAATATTAATCAAATTGCTCCAAACCCTATCACTCAAACTTTATTATTATTATTATTAATCTTTATTTATATAGCGCCAACAAATTCCGCAGCGCTTTACAGTAGGGAGTAGACATACAGAGATATTAAATAGTACAATCAAGTGTGGAGAACAGAAGGATCAGAAGGCCCTGTTCGTGAGAGCTTACAGTCTAGAGGAAGGTAGGTATGACACAGGAGGAGTAAGTGCTATTGGGTGTAAGTGCCTCCTGCCACCTGACCTTCCAGTCAGCGGGTGGGAGTGAGAAGTGCTGTTGAGTGCAGTGGTCAAGGCAAGGGGTGATTCTTAGTGATATTGTTTATGGAGGCAGGTGTTATGGTTTGAGAGATATAGGGATTCAAAGATCCCCGGTCCCTCCCCTTCTCCTGATGTCAGCTGTAAAGCTGGCAGCAGGCGAATCTAGTCATACCACTCGAGGAGGCTCTGCAGCATAGCCTGAATCGTGTTACTTAAAAAGAATTAATTCATTGGAAAGGTCTAAAAAGTGTGCCTGGTTGCAAGCATACGTTGTAGACCTTTCCAATGAATTAATTCTATTTAAGTACCACAACTTCGGCTCTGCTGCAGAGCCGCCTGCTGGTCCCCGGACCAGCATCTCCTGCTGTCAGCTAGACAATGACATCAGGAGAACGGGAGGGAGGGGGGAACTTTGAATCCATATATCTCTCAAACCATAGCGGTTTGAGAGATAGGGTTGGAATGATTTGATTTATATTTTAAGCTCTACATAACTGTAAAAAAATTTTTTGGGACATTACTGTCCCTTTAAATGCTTAAGAGGTCTCCAGTGCCTTGCGTTCCTGTGAGTGGAGACCTTTCTAGCCTTTAAGAGGTTAAATCTGGAATGTTTATTTGTTCCCTTATGGTGCAGTTGGTTTGCTCCAGAATTACTCTATTTTGCTTTTTTAGGTAAGACCCTATGTGACACACTGGCAACAACAGAGTTAAGGCCACGCTGTCACCAGCAGTTATCAAACACTGCTATCTGTTCAACAAGAATTGATTGTTCTTGTGTGGCAAAGCACAGTGTTTTTATTGACTTTGATTATCATAATGAGAAGCAGAGCATCATTAGGCTGACAGTAGCTCCATAACACTGAGCAAGGCTGCAGTCAGTAAGACTGACACACCATATAGTAGTTATGACACACAAGAGGAGTGAGGATCAGGTGAAGGATTTAATCTAGGTAAGTGATGTAAACTGCAGCCCCTTGAGTTGTTGTTTTACTACAACTCCCATCATCCTCATCCTCCCGTCAACTGAGAATGATGGGAGCTACCGTGCAGCAACAGCTGGAAGACTGCAGACTGCCTACCAATAAGTGTCTAGAAAGGGTGTGATGATGGGAACAGAAGCCCAAGAATACCTGGGGGAGGGAGGCACACGTTGCCTATCCCAGTCTGGATACAAAGAACAACAAGTAGGTATATACTAAGGTAAGCAGTGTTTTAATTTATATAGCAGCTTTTTTTCTCAACAAGAGATGAACTATTGGGCTGGTTATAGTACTGCACTTAGGGTGATCTACAAGGAATAATTGCACTGATTCTGTGATCAACCAATTGCACCATAGGGGACAAATACATATTTCCATTGCGTTAAATGGAACTTTTACCTCACTGACTGCTGGAAAGGTCCCTAGCACATTGCTTGAATGCTAGAGGTTTCCAGCTCATTGTTTAGCAATACAATGGAGACATATGTTGCATTCAAGGGGTTAAAAGCCCAATTTAAATCAATGGGCAGTTTGTGAATCTTTGTTTGTCCACTGTGGTGCAGTTTGTGTGCTCCAGAATTACTGCAGTTATTCTTAGTGCATCTGTGTCTTTGAGCACATTCTTTTATATAAAAGGCCAGATGTATGTTTGTCAGATGCAGTCATGAGCAGTAGAGACTGCCCGAACGGACAAAACGCTCCATCTTCCCAGCCGCTCTCCCAGCCCTGTGTGCCCGGTGTGTGAGGGAGCCTTGGCCCCAGTCGAGCGGTGTCTAGCTGAGCCCGGAGGTGCGAGGCTCGTTCAGGAAGCCTCTGCTCTGGGTCAAGGCGTGCTCCTGCTCACACACCCGAGACTGACAAGGTAGAGGAGCACTCCCGCACGCACACCCAAGACTGACGAGGTAGAGGCGCGCTCCCGCACACACACCCGAGACTGACGAGGTAGAGGTGCGCTACCGCACACACCCGAGACTGATGAGGTAGAGGTGCGCTCCCTCACACACACCCGAGACTGACGAGGTAGAGGTGCGCTTCTTCTCCTGGTACCTCACTCGCTGCTGTTACTGAGGCCGCAGGTGCATGGACTGGAGGGCACTCGGCTGTCTTAACCCTTTGAGTGACAGAGGGGTATGCAACGCAATGTGTTGCGTAGCCCTCTGGCACTCAAAGGGTTAACCCGTTCAGTGCCATTCACTTTGGCCCATGTACATGGGCTTTTACACTAGTTTCATGTATATTGCCACCATTGCCTTTGCTTATTTCTGGAATTGCCATGCAATCAAATATTTGATGCTGATGCAGTTTAATAATATGTTCACAATATATGATGTGCAGTAGTTTTTGACGCAAACACTCTCCATCCAGATAAGAGGCATAAACAAAAGTATTTTTCTTGTCCATATTGCAACTTCCCTCAGTTTTGATGACATATGCTCACTTGGCCTACATAAAGTGCCCTTTACTTGCTTGGTTTATGTTCACGTGCTGTTTCACATGGCAACAGAGCTGAAGTAGCTAAAGTCCTGTCACCTGTGTTCTGAGCTAACCATCCTTTGTTCCTTCGCCTATCCTGTCACAGGGGAGCATGCCTGAAAGTAATTCCATGTTAGCATCAGATGAATTATTATTGGCAGATGCCTACATGGGTTGCCTATTCCTTAGTGGGTGCAATGAAAGGTCTGCTAGAGGCTCCACAGGCCGCCTTGTAGATAAGTATGCTGTGTCCTGTATTCCTGAATGAACAAAGTAAATATTTAGCATGCTGGACTAGGGTGCATTCATGCAAGTTGATAGTCATTGATTATTTTGTAGAGTTAGAGAAATAACACTAGTAAACAAAAGCAACTGCATTAAGAATAGTCCAGCATTTTATAAAAACTGTCAGTTAAATTAAACAGAAAAGTACAATGTAGTATGCAAGTTATGGATCTGTCTGGAGTCCCTAGTTTTAAGTGTTCATTACTGGGTGCCAGTGAAATGAGCCTTTTTCTCTGGCTAAGAGAGTTTCTCTGTAGCCACACCCACATTAGCTTCCTGTCTCACCCGTGATTGTGTCAAGCTGCACCCACTCCCGTCCCTTGTGCTGTCCACTCCTCTTAAGCTCCACCCCATTATGAAGAATATCACATCATTTGGACACTCCCATACCAGCACTTCTTATTGTTTCAGGGACAGGGGAGGCAGATGTTCCCAGATATGACTATGGATTGTTCAGTCCTGACTCAAAGGGTTAATGAAGGGGCAGTAACTTGTTGGGGATGATGGGAGATGTAGCCCCCAACATTTGGAGGTCTACCAACTGACTACCACATGGTTAATGTATATTATGTCTTGGGCATCCAAAGGGCTAATGCATTTTATCCCCCAGGTGCTGTTCGCATGTAATGTGCATTGAGAAGCAATGTATTGGAGATGTGTTTAGAAGACAAGTGATTAAAGGCTTCTAGGGGAGGCGATAAGTGCAAATGCCAGGGGACACCCCTTGAGATTAAAGAAGCTTTCAACTAAAGCAGTGGAAAGGGTTTTTTTTAGTTAGATCTGTAAAATTATGGAATTTCTTACCCAAGGATGTGGTTATGGCAGATAGAATGGATACTTTTAAGAGAAGGTTAGATACATTTCTTTCAAAAGGGAACATACAGGGTTATATTGTTTATAAGTAGGCAAAACAGGCAGGCCTTATAAATACTAATTTATTTAGCAGCTGGAAAGCTATATAATCCTCATGTCTCTGGATTAGGAGGCAAAGGTTGAACCTGATGGACTTGTGTCTTTTTTCAAGCTAATTTACAATGTCACTCTGTTAAATATGTTTAGGGAATTAAAAAATACCTAGCACAGAGATAAAGCTACTCTAAGACATATGTAAGATGGTGTATTTAGTTAGATAGAGAAAAGGGCAGACTGGATTGGCCGGGTAATTTTTTTCTGCTATGAAAATCTGTTTCTATGATTGCTAAAACATGTAAACATTTAGTCATAGTTTCCCCATGAAAACAATTTTATTATGCATAACCGGAGATTGAAAAATTATTTAATTGACTCGTAACATTTCCATACATGATCTATTCAGCTTGTTGGCTATAGCTGTCCATCGATATACGATCTTTCACTAAAGAGGAGAGCACTGCCTTTCTCTTGGTTCCTGATATGCACTTCTACATCTTTTTTCCTCCAATACAATACAAATGAGTGCTCTTTCTGGGCTCCTTGGTTCCTTTATATTCAGAAGTCATAGATCTATCACAAGCATTTTTGAATTTTCTTGCTACTTTGGCCTTTACCACAGCTGTTCATGGCTTATTCTATGAATCCATTACTCTTTCTGAAATGCAAGATCCTGCCACCCTCCTGCATGAGAGCATGACCTTTTCCTAGAATTCATCTTTGAAATATTCTCCCCTTCTGCAATTTGCTGAATCCATTAATGTACCTTCTGTTCTTGTGTTGACTTTTTAGTCTTTCTTTGTAGGTTTGAATGATGTAGATGTGAAGACCAAGCACTGCACATTGTCACAGAACAATATGACTCATGTACAAGATATAGCAGAGACTTATTACCTGCTCATCTGGCAATTAAGGGTTTTTAAAAATGCTTTTGGGGCTGACTGCAAATAAAGATTGCTGTCTGTGTCTCATTTGTTTGACACATGGATAAAAATGGGAACTGGTCTATGTCCCAGTTGTTTGTCACATGGAACTAAGTGGATGCTATGCAGTAAGACCATTAAAGGTTTTGCAGTCTTAGGCTTTGAGTTATAAGGATAGATAACCTTTCTAATGGTGAAACCTCTTTAGATAGATCTATATAATATGTCGTAGTCCTGGGATGGTAAAACTGATGTCCTCCAATGGTTGTTGGAGTACAACTTCCATCAGCCTCAGCCAGCCTAGAGTGCCTTGCCAAGGGGTGCCTAAGATGTAAATCCCACCCTGAATAGCCCCACGAATATTGTTTTCATGTTTAGCTGAAATTTCAGCAGAAATGAAAAAACATTTTAGACTACAATAGAAAAATGCTAGTAGTTATTACAAAATAGAGTAGGCGCAAAAAAATGTTTGTTCAACCATTTTATTTCCTATATCTAGAGTCAATAAATGGTCAATTCACCCTCTGGTAAATCTTGGCCTTTATATCTCTGTGGGAGAGAACATATATATGACTACTTGTCCATATGAATAGGCTTTAGAGAAGAGAGGTGTTTGAACAAGGAGGCTAGTGTACTAAGCAGATCTAAAGCAGTTTTGGAGCAACCCCCCTCCACCACTAAGCCAACCCTTTAACAGTTAAATGATGTCCACTTCATTGCAAAGCTATGAGCTTCACACCATTCAGGCCCTGAAAGGGTGAAATGCAGCTTTTAATCCTTTGCATTGTATACTTCTCATTTTGGGGTTAAAAGTCAGTTTTATATCAATGAGAATTAGCTGGATTTTTATGTTTACAATGGTGAAGAATTACTCAACTTCAGTTCGGAATAACCAAACTTTACTTTAATTCGGGGCACTTATGAAAAAGCACACCCTGCAGTGTTGTACTGATTCCTGGGCAGTTCTGAAGAAAGACATTCTATAAGCATCCTGCTTTTGAACAGAGATCTAGTCTGCTTATTGTAGGACATCAGCCTCAGTGTGGTGAATATACAAAGTCTCCAGTGAGGGCCCCATTGGTGTTCGCCTCTCACACCGGTGGCTGCAATGCAGGGTATGTGCTATAATGTATGATCACTGTAGTGGTGGACAGTCTCAGTCATTGGTAGGACTTTAAAGGGATAGTAATACTTAAAATGTAAAAACAAATATGTTGTAGGGTTTATCCCCCTGAGTAAAACAAGGGTACTCCCACTGCTGAAAGGTATTTCATTCAAAAGTTATTAATTTTCAAAGTTGAATTTTTTAGGTGCAATATCACAGTGGCCTGAAATTATACAGTGGCGCTGTTGCTACACGATCCTATGGACAGCTCTGGTCCTGGGATCATAAATCTCCATAGGATGGTGTAGCAACAGCGCCACTGTACAATTTCAGGCCACTTATGATATTGCACCTAAAAAATGCAACTTTGAAAATTAATAAGTTTTGAATGAAACACCTTTCAGCAGTGGGAGTTCTCTTGTTTTACTCAGGGGGATAAACCCTACAACATATTTTTTTTTACATTTTAAGTATTATTATCCCTTTAATGCCATAAAGTCTTGTATACCTGCACAGAAATAGCATTAAATCACACAGTTTATTGTATTTCTTGAGTGAGTTCAATCTAGCTTATCAATAGTATTCAAATAGTTACATATATGTGTGGCTAGGAAAGCAGAGAGAGCTATCTTGGCTACATATACAAAAAGTAAACAGAAAAATGTCTGTGTATCAAATCCTGACATTATATAACCTGTGACTTGATGCAGATAATAAACAGTGAGGTTTAGTTACATGTTTGTGGCCAAAGTCATGTGAAACTTGCCTGATTCATCAAGGAACCTCAGATTAAGCAAATTTAATACAAATTGTTAAACAAGGCATAGAGGAAAGCAACATACTGAAACCTACAGACTGTCCGTTTGCCCTCCCTTTGGCACAAGCAGAATCAATGTGAGGATTTTGGTGTGCTTATTTTAGTACATTGCTGTTAGTCAGACATAGGATAAGAATGTAGATCCCATTGTCTACTTTAGCTCAGCATACCATCATACATTCACCCCAGTCTATATGGCTGTCTGTAAAAATGTTCTGATAGGCCGTGCCAAAGGGCATCTTTTTTTGCCCAAACAAACCCTGTTCTCAGTTCTAATCTCCAAGTTCTTACTTTAAGTCCACATTTATTGTTTTTGCATACATCTGCTGTTCTGCTAAAAAAAATCTGGCATATATACTAAACCAGATTTTTGCTATATATATCAGCACATAAAAGTTATAATGAAAACCAGTATAAATGGGGAACTTCGCACAATAAGAAGCTTGGCACCAGGGTAGAAACCTGGCCCCAAAATTATTTTGCCCATAGATTAGAATGAGATTATGCTGTAGGCCTTGGAAGTAAGCAGTAAAGGGTGAAAGCCTTCCTGTCCCCATGAGTAATCCTCTTAATAAATGGAAAGTCTAAGTAATTTTCAAGCTCAACCCATATACCTGTAAGAACCAGCTACAATCAGTCCTGTTCTGCACTGTACTCCTGTCTGCTCATATGGACACAGCCACTTAACTTATTTCTGCTCTGTAATTACCAGTAGTACTGTCTGCTCTCCTGGGCATGGCTCCTTGGCCTATATCAATCAGCCACAGAAGCACGAGTATAGTGTTTCACTGTTAGTGTTCCAGAGAATTGCTCTTGCCTTATCTGATTCCTGTTGTGACCCACGTTGTTAAACAATCATTCATCTGCCTGCCACTTCCATCTGCCAAATCCTGTTAATTCACAATTCTCCTATCTGCTGCCTGCCTTGACCAAAGACTGTTAAATAACTATTCTCTTGTTGCCACTTGCCTCGCTCAAATTATATTAATCCACCATTCTCATGGCTTCTTTCTGCCACAACCAAAACCTGATAAACAACTACTTTATCCTGGTTGCCACTGCCCAAGATCTAAGTGTAAATCATCCTTCCAGTCCCAGCTATACCAGTATGTCTGATACTCAACCATATGAGATTAACAACACTCCCATGATTTTGGAGGAGGTACAGGTGGAGAAGAATTATTGCCCAACTTCTTCTTTTCTCAATATATACTGGGGGCTAGTTATTGTGCTGCTACTGCCTCAGGCGCATCACTGGAGCTAGTCGTGGCAAGTGGAACCTTTATCATCCATTACCTATATTACTCTTGTTTATCCCATTCCCTTTGAGCTGCCTAATCTTCCTGCTGCTTAAACAACTCAGCAGTCGCAAATTCCGCATCTACATCAGGGCATTTGACAATGTCCAAAGGCCATTGGTCAACATGTTATGACCTGCTGGCACTAGGCCAGTAGGACATTTTTTTCCTCAGGGATTGTGCTTAAAAAAATAAATAAATAAATAAATGTTTCCTCAGGGCTTGGGCATCTAATAAGTCTAAGTCCTACAAATCAATGTATCCTCAGGGCTTGGTCCTCTAACAACAAATCTTAAAAAAATCATCCTCTAAAAAATACTCTCTCATGTCAAGTATCAGTCTACCCCAGTGGCAGCTTATGTCAGGGGGTCCCTATCTCTATCACGTTACATACAAATTTCTTATTTTATTTATTTACTTTTTCATTAACTGTCCCCCCAATACCAGTCAGGAACCACCCCTAAGCAAGTTCCCTGTTCAACTGATTCATTCCCCAGACTCCACCCACCAAAACAGACACCCTCCTCAGACCACTTTTATGCCATGTCTTTTTAATTGTATTTAGGATTTATTTTTTTATTATCTGCCCCCAATCCCAGTAAACAAACCCCCCAAAAAATTCCCTGTTCAACTGATTCTTTCCCCATACTCCACCAACACAGGCACCCTCATGCCGATTTTATATAATGCCTCTGGGAAATAAAATAATATATGCTATGTGTTGTGTGTAAATTCAATGTTCCCATTAATTTCAATGGAATGAGCTAGGCAAAAAAAATGGGAAAAATGACACTTTTTGTGGCATATTATTCGTCAAGTGGGAAGTGCCATTATTTGCCACTTTCAGTTTGAGGCGAAAATGTTCGACCCATCCGTACTCTGTAGAGGCAGCTGATGATTCCTATTAGCTTCTTTGACATCACTAAAGTGTTTTAACAGAGCAAAGATCTGAAAACCTTTAATTCAAAGTAAAATTAAACCTTATCAACTCATATCAGTTTAATTTCCAAATTCTAAGAAATCAGAACTGTCGGATGAGTTAAATAATTGTCTGTACTCTTCAACAGACTTTAGATGAGATACTTCTGTAGAATAACACAGATTACCATTTTGAGGGTTGTAAAATGTGCCTTCACTTAAAATATCACAATCCTGATGCCCTTGCACCAGGCATCTCTTCCCGGTTTTACATGGATTATTAATTTACAAGTTTTCATACCCCTGTCCTAGCTAGCTCACTTAAGATCATTTATGTGTTTCTAAGTTAAAGCCTAAAGGCAGATTTCTCATTAGGCAAAGTAGGCAGAATCCTGGAGCACTAGATTTTGCGGGTCTCATGAGCAGTTCTGGCCATACCCCCATTATGGATGCGGCCAGAGCAATGTTAAGGCCTCTGTCCTAGATTAGAGAACGGCTACGCAGATTTTTTTTGTGGGCATGGCCAAGATTAACAAATCTGTGTGAGTGGAATAGCAAATGCACCTAATGCAGGAAGTTCTATTGTGAACAAATTTATGCGCCTGTTTAGTGTTGTCGTAAAAAATTGTTTTTTATGCACAATTCAAGAAGCGTTCGATATTCAGATTCCTGGATTAGAACATGTGCAAAATCTATCTGCACACAAAAATGCCTTTATCAGATGCAAACATTTCTTTGCGCCATTGGTTCTGGTTTATGATGGCTAATTTATTTACCAGTTTGCATATGCCTTATAGTGGCTCTTTGGTGCTAGAGAATTCTCCAACCCAGAGCTTAACTCTCTAGCATTCAAGAGGTTAAATCTAAAATTAAAATTTAAAGAAGATGTAAAGTTTATTTTATAAAAAAATGAAGTGTATTCTTTCAGCTGTTTTATTCAACTTTCAACTTTTTTCACTGCTGAAATTGTCAGGAACTAAGTAAAAGCGTCATTACTTCCTGAAAATTCAAACTGTCAGGAATAACAGCAGTTACATTCTATGGAAAACTGTTTATCAGTGACTAACAGCGCCCATAGAATGCAACTGAATAACTAATTGAAATATGACCACTAGAGGACACTGCTAACACAAAAAAGCACACAGTTTAACCTATACTAACTATGCATTTCCCAGTGGCAGGAGTACCTTTGTTTTACTCAGCAGGAAAACCCTACAATATATGTATTGTTTTCAAAATCTTTTTTTGTGTTTGTGTTTATATGCTAAGGGTAATTTTGGTGATAAGTAAAGTAGTTTGAGGGTGGGGTCATATGAGAAAATGAGGTGTGACCATGGGTGGGACTGAGGACACTTACAATAATTTGTCCAGAGTTTTTTAGATGTAAGTCCAGATTTGGCTAATGGTGTTTTCTGTAGCAGCTAAAAGTGGATATGGCTGGAAACGGGATCATGTGAGGAGTGGAGTGGGGATGTGACCAGGGTCATAGTTAAGAGGGTGTAGGATGTCTTGCACCAGAGGTGTAAATATGCTCTTGTATACGATACATACACATTTAAGTCATGCAAATATGCTTATACTTATTGTATAGGAACACTCTCCTTGCATATATATTGGCATACATGGAAACTCTCCAGATCTTCTCCAAAGGTTTAGTTTTTTTGAGTTAATTACTGGGTCTCAAGGGACAGAGGATGATTTCACAGCTTGGTGGATTTCCTGGGTAACTCTACACACTTCTCGCCTGCTCCTCCCACTCCCCACCTACTTTATTCCAGGTCTAATGTGAAATCCAACCTTTTCTCTTCTCATTCCTGCCCACCTGATTAAGCCCCACTCAATTTATTACATCATTCGCATCATTTAGACATATCTATTCCCAACCCACGAGTCCTCTCCAGGTATGTTTCTTAGACTATCTTCCATCTGCATTCATATGATAGAGAAAAATGCTTGAGCATCCATGAATATCTGTTGCATTTTCATCAGCGACCGCAACAATTAACTGAATGGAACATCATATTTCACATGCTTCTTTCTTCAATGTTTTATAAGAGTTGTGGGGATCAAGAGCTTTTCAATGTCTGGAATAATTTTCTGGTCTTAGTTTAGGCTTAGAGGTATGAATCGTTTAACCCCTTGGCAGCTCGAGAGATCTCCAACTAATTTTTTCACAATATATTTGGGTACAGGCTTACAGTAAAGAAAATAAACCCACATTGAATTTTCATCACCAGTAATGCCTGTAACATGAAATTCCACTTGAAGAACAAATATTTTTTCTTGAGGTTAAGCTGAGAAGTTAATGGAAGAGCTATTTTCTGTCTGTTTGCATGCAGTCCCTTTCCTGGCCAATGCATAGTAACCACAGCAACTTGAAGTGTGGCATGACAATACTTCCCAAGAGATCACAGGAAAGGAATATCACTAGCCTTTTATTTAATGCTGGTACTTTCTCCTCGTGCACCTCCATGACCTCTATGGAGAAAGAAGACTCTGCATTTTACAGAGCAGCAACTTAACCTTTTCAATTCTCTTAATGTATACAGTGTCTATCAACCCTTTGGATGTTTAAAAGGTCTCCAACGCTTTGCTCTCTTGAATCCAATAAGCATACCTAGGAACTGTCAAAATGAGCTGATTTTATAATATTGTACATATTAACCTTCAAAATTTCTATAATATAGATTATCTGATATATGTCCCTGATCTCTGTATTTGAAATCTGCTCCTTTTAGTCCTCAAGCAGCCATTAATATACAATGACTTTAACCCTTTGAGTGCCAGAGGGGTACGCAACGCATTGCAAAGCAATGCGTTGCATACCCCTCCGACACTTAAAGGGTTAACATATCACTGCAGGATCACGCAAAAACAAGTAGGATTTTGCCCTCTGCTTTACTGGTACAAGTGGCACCAATTTAAAGGGGTAGTAATCTTTTTTTTTTTTACATATGACAATATTGTAGATATTAACCCCTTAAGGACCAGCCATTTGCGCACCCAGCAGGCATTTAAGGACACGGACCTTTTTTTTTTTCAGAATCTGATTCAGGGCTCCCCAAATGGCATGCAGCTGCACTGGGAGCCCTGAATTCCATGACGGTCCTGGCATGTTATGGGTCCTTATGGCTCGCAGACCCATGACATGCCAGGACCATCAAGGGTCCTTAAGGGGGTAAAAAAATAAATATAATGACGTACCTCCTCTCTCTCAAACCTTTATAGTTTGAGAGATCGAAGCCTCTAAAGTTCCCCCTTCATGCCCCTTTCATAGACATCAGCTCTCTATGGGATAGAAGCAGAAAGAAATACTTCATTGGAACGGTCTACAAAGTGTGCTTGGTTTCCATGCACTTTGTAGACCGTTCCAGTGAAGTATTTCTTTTTAGATCTCGCTATCTTGGCTCTGCTGAAGTCAAATGAGCAGGATCTGCTTCTGTTCCACAGAGCAGTGACGTCTAAGAAAGGGGCAGGAGGGGGGAACTTTAAATGCTTCGATCTCTCAAACTATAAAGGTTTGAGAGACAGGAAGTATGTTATAATATTTTTTTTTAATATCTACAATACTGGCATATGTTAAAAAATATTACTATCCCTTTAAAGACTAAAGAAGCAACTAACAAGAGCAGAATATATAATGCGTAGCACTGGACTCTCTCCCTGAGAATTTTGCGCTTCTCCCGGTGACCCTGAGATTTGGGTGAAAACCCTGAGAGTTCCCAGTATGACAATAGGTTAAGCCCTGAAGAAAGTGTAGACCTGAGGTGTCTAAATTTGCTCTCAGTTGTACTAAAGTTGCTTTTTGTGCTTAGTGGTTCCACCTTTACATATGACAGCTGAGTGTGGCAAGGGCCTTCTGAGTATTGCATACTGGAGGGGATTGTGTTAAAGGGATAGTAATACTTTGTTTTATCTTTATTTTATTTTGTAGGAATTAAAAAAAAACATGAAGAACAATATAAGTCATCTCTAAAACCTTTATGGTTTGAGAGATATTCACAAGCAAAGTTTCCCCTCCCGCCCCTTTTACCTAGTGTAAGCCATCTCTTCTCAGATGTGGAATGCAGTCCATAGACCAGACAGATAACAGCAGGGGACAATCTTCTTCCTATGAGAACAATGAAAGCCCTGCCCCACTTGACAGGTTTTTCAGGTTTTTCCCCTTATCTTAATTGAACATTGTCCCTCTCTGCAGTCTACCTGGGCACCTCCCTTCAGCTCTGGCTGAGCAGTGTTACAACAGTAAAAGGGGCGGGAGGGGGATACTTTATCATTCAATTACTCTTGAACTACAACTCTGACAGAATTGATATAACACTCTCCAAAATCCAAATACTATGATGATTAATTAGAGCTGATTTTATTATGAAACATTACTATCCCTTTAATGATGAGTCTGGTGGAGAATGTATGAAAATGACTCCATCCTAAGCAGGCACTAGAATTCATTCCCTACTCCTACTCCTCCCTAAATCCAATTTTCTAACCAACTTACACCTAAAATTCACTAGTTAAAGGGATAGTAACAATTAATATGAAAATAAATATATAGTGTAGGGTTTATTCTCTTGTGTAAAACAATGGTACTCCCAGTGCTGAGTAGTGTTTTATTCAAAAGTTATTGCAACTCAAACTTGAAATTTTAGGTGCAGTATCTCAGTGGCCTGAAAATTTGCAGAGCAGCTGTTGTTACACCATCCTACGGACCACTCTGGTCAGATGACCATAAACATGCATAAGATGGTGTAGTAACAGCACCACTGTACAATTTCAGGCTGTTGAGGTATTGCACCTTAAAAAATGTCAAGTTTAAGCTGGAATAACTTTTCAATAAACCACCTCTCAGCACTTTGCGCACCCTTGTTTTATTCAGGAGGACAACTCTACAAACTATATTTTTTACTATCCCTTTAAACCATCTTGCACCAGAGGAAGGTATTAGTGTATGGGCGCATTGTGGCATTGCTTTACTCTGCATACCACTGGGCAAGTGTAAGGGGTTTGCTGGCATTAATGTATTAACAATGGCAGAGTTTATGCACAAAAATGCATGCATGCACTAAAATGCTCATCCTCTCCAGCTGTTTCACCAAAATGCATCTGCTGTCAAGGGAAGCTAATTCCGGTTGAATTGTGCAGACCGATTAATACATTCACACCTGGGAGTCTTTGTAAACAATCATTTTAGTTTCTTTTGCAAGTGCAGATACTGTCTGATTTTGCCTTGTGTACTTGTTATGGTCTGGACAGAGTGTCTCCTGTTTGATTTCCATGATTTGTATTGGTCCCTTCACAGGACTGTCATAGGATGGGAAATTGATTTGCGTTTGGTAACATGGGAAAAGACAGCTTTGAAATCATGACATAACCTCTTAACAACCCTTGACGGTCATAGCACATCACGGGTAGATCTGACTTAACGACCAATGATGTATTATGACCGTCATGAAATTACGGGCTCCCCCTGCGGCTGCACACCGTTCGCCGAGTCCAGAACTGGAAACAAAGGAAAAAAAAGGTCCGTGGTCCTTAAATGCCAGCCTCGTGTGCTCGCGGATGGTCCTTAAGGGGTTAAATCTACCAAGTAGATGCTAACAGTGAATCCTTTTCAACTTTACCACCACATAGCATCTACAATACTTTACATGCATTATAGGTGTAATTCTTCAAAGCAATCACATTTTACAGCAAATAAATCTGCAAACTATAACAAGTAGAATTGGATAGTATAATTTGAGCAAAAAAACAAGAAGCACAGCAGCAGGTATTTGTTGCAGTGTAGCACTGCTAATCAGTTTGCTTAGATCTGAAAAAAAATACATCGAAAAATGTCATGATTACTCAAGGTTGGCTACAGACAGGAAGTTTAATTTAACCCCTTGGGAGCCAGAGAGGTGTGCAATGCATTGCTTCGCAATGTTTTCTCACCTCTTGGGTCCTTAAGGGGTTAATTCTAAACATGGTAGTATATATCCCACATGATAAAGTGAACCTGTCATGTCTAATACAATGTGCTAAGTTTACAGGGGGATGATATAGGAAGCCTGCAAACAAAATCTGTGTCATATCTTCTGCAATGAATAAGATTGAGAACCGCAGTAACACCAGCAGTGACTCAGCTAGGAACATTTAAATGCTATGCCTGAGGCATAACATTAAGAAAAAACTAAATTTTTAATGTACACATCGCACAAAAAAATTACTTTTACAATGTATAAGCAACTTAATTCTGAACTCAACTTTATTCTGTCAGGCTATTTTTAAACTATGGTGGAGAATCAAACTAAGTGTACTTACCATAATGGACTGGAAGGGTCTAAACGAACTCCCCAACCAAATGTAGATATGAGATTGGATGTTGGTCGATGTGCCATTAAATGTGTTTGCTACAACAAGGAAGGAATAAGGTCCAATACTGAAGAATTCCCAGTCATAGGCCCCTGAGGTAGGAATAGTCTGATTGACCTCGAATCGTTCAGTGCTTGAGTTCCACTTGTAAATTACACTGTTAATGTTGTGGTTGTTACCTGAAAGAGTAAAGTTAGGAACAGTCAGGATAAACGTTCTTTTAAGCCCTTGATTGCTAGAAGGGTGAATGAATTGCTCCACACCATGTATATCTTCATTATAAAATGTTATTGTTTGTTTAAATATAATGTTCTCCAAGCCAGCATTTGTAAGATTCTCAAACTCTGTATTAGGGGGTCAGTGATCGAAATGGAAGCGGACAGAGCCTTCATCTGACCCTCCAGCCGTTGGCTTGGGTGAGTGACTAGGTAACTACTTAAAGGGATAGTAATACTTAAAATGTAAAAAAAAATATGTTGTAGGGTTTGTCCCCCTGAGTAAAACAAGGGTAATCCCATTGCTGAAAGGTGTTTCATTCAAAAGTTATTAATTTTCAAAGTTGAATTTTTTAGGTGCAATATCACAGTGGCCTGAAATTGTACAGTGGCGCTGTTGCTACACGATCCTATGGACAGCTCTGGTCAGTTGACCATAAATCTCCATAGGATGGTGTAGCAACAGCGCCACTGTACAATTTCAGGCCACTGTGATATTGCACCTAAAAAATTCAACTTTGAAAATTAATAACTTTTGAATGAAACACCCTTCAGCAGTGGGAGTACTCTTGTTTTACTCAGGGGGATAAACTCTACAACATATTTTTTTTTACATTTTAAGTATTACTATCCCTTTAAGGCTGTATTCAATACGATAAAGAGGAGCATTTCTTGGTCAAACTAACTTCACCAAAAGGGTCAAGTGATGATCCCTAATGAAATAAATGGAGTGTTTACCCCTTGAATACTCACAAGTCTCCAACATACTGCTTTGGAGACCATTTTAATATTCAAGGGGTTAGAATTGCCATTTAAATCAATGTTATGTTTTTTTATTTGCCCCCTAGGGTGAAGTTGTTGTGATCCAAAGTTGCTGCAACAGCGGCCCATGTGAAATACACCTAAACCTAGGATAGCTGTTTTCAGGGCAACATGCCTTTCCGATCAAAGATGTTGATTTTGAGAGTTTAATGGTCCTTTAATGTGTACACATAAATCACAATCAACTTTTCTATAGTCCATGCAGTAGTTCTTCCACCCTGGTAGCTGTGACAGCTGTTATGATTATGAGGAAAGATCTCTAAAAATAAGTGACTTTTAAGTTGTTTAGCAGACAGACTCACCTACAGATGTAGCCACAACTGGACTGCCATCTTTCTGAGTTAATCCATCTTGATTTGATAAGTAACTTTCTTTGCCTTGCATGGAGATCATTGTTTATTTAACATAGAATGGACAATAAATAGGGCCATATCTGTAGGTTCAAACAACTGTCAGTGGTATCTAAATGATATTTAAGTTGTTTTTGTTTATTATATAGCTACTTGTGTCTCCTGCAAATCTTTCAGCTCTGTTGAAGCCCATTGCTTGTTGTGAGGAGGTACAACCTAGAGACAGACTTCAATGAGATAATTGTATGCAGGAAATATCAGATATAATGCAAAAAAAAGTCAATAGAAAGACACACTTGACTTCTGTATGAAGGACACCTAAGTGGGTAAGTTAATATTTTAAACAAATTAAGAGCCACTTATTCCTAGGATAAAGTTCCTTATTGGTATGCAGTGTGAGAATGGAAGGAGACCTGTGCAGTCTATAGCCATTGTTGAATAAGAAAATACTACACAAGATGTGCACAATCTGTGGATGAAACATTGCCTGATTTAGAGCAGCAACAGTCACTGGTGTATGAAACAGACACAAATGGTCGGATTATCATATGTTTGTTAACTTCCAATAGTAATATTAAACCAGGTGTTTTGCATTTTGCAACAGAGCCCGAAATGAGTTGAAAGATCTAAACCCAGAAATTACAGACTTGTGAGTATTACATCCATAGTGGGTAAGATATTAGAAGAATTACTAATGGATAGTAATCAGGACTATGTAACAGCCAAAAACATTCTTGGCATGGGTCAGCATGGTTTTATGAAGAATAGATTGTGTCAGGATAATTTATTTACATTATATGAAAGGGAAAGTAGTAACTTGGACAGAGATGTCGCTGTTGATGTAGTATACTTGGATTATGCAAATGAAATTGGCACTGTGATTCACAACAGGTTACTGCATTAATTAATAGGATTTGGCTTTTGTGGTGATATCTGTGCATGGATAGAGAACTGGTTAAGTGATAGATTGCAGAGAGGTGTTGTAAATGGAACCTTTTCAATTTGGTCTAAATTTGTAAGGGGAGTGCCTCATTGTTCATTCCTGGGCCCAATGCTTTTTAATTTGTTTATTAATGATATTGAAGTGAGTATTGAAAATAGTATATCAATCTTTGCTGTTGACATGAAACTGTGTAAGGAAATACATGCAGTGTAGAATGTTTTTTTCTCCCACAGTCAGATGCCTTAGGCAGCGGCCTACTCTACCTAATGGGAAATCCTTCCATGGGTCTTGTACCTTCTCTATGGTTGGCAACAGCTAGGAAGGTTTCTCCATCTATGTGAAAGGCCTCCCAGTCGCGGGCACTGTATGTTCTTATCTTCTGATACTGCAGAAACTTCAGTTTCTTGGGATTCCACTTGTAAATGACAGAAAATTCCTCCCCATCTTCATTCTTATCAAAGTTTGCTAATGCCAAGAATACCTGTGTGGATAAAAATACAGTACAGAGTCAGTTCCTGCACACCTTGTTAATCACTGACCAGATACTAACACAAAAACCAGCCCTGCTCAAATCACCAGGAAGAATATCAGCATTGCACGCTGGATTTGTATAATTGAGTGATTTATTCACGTAACATAAAAGTCTTTGTTTCACTCAGCATGTGACTTAGCACTTCCATCAGGACAAAGAGACTGATATTATATGCATCCAGAGGCGTAACTAGAAGCCACCGGGCCCTGGTGCAAGAATTGCCATGGGCCTCCCTGACCACATTGGCCCCCTCGTCCACGTTGGCCACCTCCACATTGCTCCCCAATCTCCACATTGCCCCTTCATCTCCACAATGCCCCCTTCATCTCCACAATGCCCCCTTCATCTCCACAACGCCCCTTCCACAATGCCCCCATCTCCACATTGCCCCTTCAGCTCCACATTTCCCCTTCATCTCCACAATGCCCCTTAAACAATACCCTGGCCCTACCTCCAGTCCCTGATGGTCTAGTGGCCTGGCTTGACAGATCTGTGCCTCCTTCGGCACAGATCTCTAGAGCTGAAGCTCCCGCACGACGCTCTAGTAATGCAGAGGCTGGGAGATGATGTCATCTCCCAGCTCTCTGTATTACTAGAGCGGCGCACCGAGTGGGAGATCAGCTAAGCGACTGCTGCGGGCGAGGGGGTGGCAGAGGGCGGCCGGGCCCCTGGAGTGACGGGCCCGGTCGCAGGTGCGACCCCTGCGACCCCTATTGTTACGCCACTGTATGCAGCAATACAAAAACATATACAATCACCAACTAAACAATATTATGCAGGTGGGTGATATTGTTTTAATTAGTGATGGTATATATGTTTGTATTGATGCACATGTCAGACTCTTTTACCTGATGAATGCTTTAAGTCATGTGCTGAAACGATGACCTTTTTGTATGTTGAATAAATAATATTATATAAGTCTACTTTGTGATGTTGATATTCTTCCTGGATATAAATACAGAGATAAAGATCTTCAAATGAATTACTCTCATATTGTTGGATGCTAATGAAGAATAAATGGTGAAAATCCCAGTTTAGCATTAAAGTAACTTTGAGGCTCACTGATAGCATTCATTAAAACAGTCATATAATTATTTCTTTGGGGATATTGTGGGCTAATTAAATGTTGGTACTTAGACAAATGCTGTAAACAATGTCTGTTAACCTTCTGTATGCAAGAGACATCTCCAAAGAATTGTGAAGCAATGTACTACAGATGTCTCTAGCTTCTAAAGAGTTAAGCACTCCACTGCAGGCCGCCATTATGCTCTTTTTTTGTTTTTGTTTTTTTGTTTTAATGCATTCTGTTTAAAAACAGTTTTGTTTTTCAACAGACTGAAATAATGCGATCCTTATGTAAAAAGATAAAAGTGCATCAATTCTGGAGCAAATTAACTGCACCATAGGGGACAAATAAACATTTCCAAAATCCCCATGATTTAAATGGAGCTTGTAATTGACAGAGAGTTCTCTAGTGTGCTTCAAAGTAATGCTTCTGAGCAGTAGTTCTCAAGCTTTTTTTGTTCAAGGCACACTTAACACACAAAATATCAATACACTATATCAACGCTTCCACTGAAAAAATCCTAGATGACACCCAAAGTCCTCAAAACACTCTCAAAAACACAAACATAGGCGAAAAAACACTGTTCCTTTCAAAATAACTATTATCACAGTCTTCTTTAATATCAACGTACAATCAAGAACATAGTACACATAATAATAACATTGTTAAAATCCACAAATACTATTGGCATTTGCGATACCCAATTTCCTCAATATGGAAACATACAACACCAGAAAATATCCACAACAACCATCCCCTCTAGTGTTACTTAGGACAACACAGCCACCACGCAACAACACTTAAAACCGTGCAACACGTCCCTCCACTCCTCTGTGGACAAAGAAGAGCTACAGTATACCCTCCCTGTCTTGAGCCTAGGCACAAACACTCAGACCCACAGCCGCGGGATAACTCCCACCTCTGTGAAAAAAATGTATACGTCCGTCTCCAACGGACCGGAATCTTGACCAGACATCTTCTACTCCAAACTAGATAAGTATGGGAAGCAAGCACGGTCAAATATCCGTATTGTGCAAAGCAGCTGTATTCAACCAGCAACACTACAACATTGCCTTTAAAAAATATATATTAATACACACAGTCTGGCATTTTCGGGCACCCCTATCATTTTCTATCATTTGTCAAGGGTGTAATGAAGTTTACAAATACATAAATATAGAGTTATTGTTAGACCTCACAACTAAAATAAACATATTGTGCATACTAATGTCCTTAAATATACAGATGGAAGTCTACATTCACATTTTTGTCAAAGCCTTATAGACATACCTGGGAACTCTCAGGATTTGACCCTGAGACTCAGGGTTTTGACCCAAATCTCAGGGTCTCAGGGTGAAGGGCCAAATTCTCAGGGTGAGAGAGGTCTGTGTCACCTACTATATGAATTTCCCCAATTAAATGTTTCCTTAGCCTCTAAACTGGTGTCATTAGTACCAGAAAGACAGTGGGAGGTGTCCTGCTTGTCTTGTTTCTGTTCAGGCAGTGAGTTATCCAAACTGTAGCATGTTAAAGGTCCCTCGCACACGGACCGTAGCACCTCTGTGTTAGAGTAAGCAGGCACATATTGCATAAAATCTACATTATGGGAAACTTTAAAGGGATAGTAATGTTTCATACTAAAAGCAGCTCTAATTAATCATCATAGTATTTGGACTTTGGAGAGTGTTATTTCAATTCTGTCATAATTGTTGTTCAAGAGTAATTAAATGACAAAGTATCCCCCTCCCGCCCCTTTTACTGATGTAACACTGCTCAGCCAGATCAGAAGGGAGGTGCCCAGGTAGACTGCAGAGAGGGACAATCTTCAATTAAAATAAGGGAAGAACCTGAAAAACTTGTCAAGGGGGGCAGGGCTTTCATTGTTCTCATCGGAAGAAGATTGTCCCCTGCTGTTATCTGTCTGGTCTATGGACTGCATTCCACATCTGAGAAGAGATGGCTTACACTAGGTAAAAGGGGTGGGAGGGGAAACTTTGCTTGTGAATACCTCTCAAACCATAAAGGTTTGAGAGATAAGACTTATATCGTTCTTCATGTTTTTTAATGCCTACAAAATAAAATAAAGATAAAATGAAGTATTACTATCCCTTTAAGGGTTAATATTTCAAAGATCTCTGGGTCAGCTCATCTTGAAAGTTCCCAGGTATGCTTATAGATAAAATGGGGCACACTAAGTGGATGTCTGTGGCACAACAAAGTGCCATGGCATCCTGGTTGAGAAACATTGCTTTGGAGACCTCACTAGCATTCAGTGAGTTAAAATCAAATTGAAATCCATGGTGCGTATTTCTAGCTATTGAGCACTTGGTATGCCTCACAGTTACACTACTCTTTCATTATGCATAGGTGTCACATTTATCAATACAAAAGCCATTTGAAGGTGTTTTTATTACAGGAGTATTAATCAAAACAGTTGTGGTGGATGCATGAAAATTTTTCTTCTCATTGTTGACCATAGCAGGATTAAATCCCCCGGCATATCAGTGATAAATCAGTCTTTGGCCAGACTTCTAGTCTCTGTCTGATCCTCTTCTGATCAGGATTACAAAATAACTGAGGAGTGACACTTCATTAATATGGTATTGGCTGATTCAGTGTTCAAAACGACAGCTACTTTTTGATAAATATAGCCCTAAGTATATTATATTGCTTTCATACCATTCCAGCAAATATGACATTTAGACTATTATCAAACCTTATCAACAGTGCAGATTTTAAGTATATCTTCACAAGTAGAACTCCCATTAGCACAAGTGAATCTATCAAAATGACAGAGCCAGTGATTGAGCCATTTGTGCTTATGAGAAGACATTCTGAAAACATGCATCATTGTGAGACTTTAAGAACATCATTAAGAACCTTTATAATAGATTTATCAGTTTGTCCAGTAAATGTAACGATTACCATTTTCATTACTTATTTTCTTTCATTACTTAAATTGGAATCATCAACTGACTTGCAGATTAACTAGAGTCTGTCTTATGTATCTCCATCAAGGCTTTTAATAGTCAATTTTGGGGTCATAAAACAGTTCACCAACCCTGTTTTGACAGCCCAAATAAAGAAGGGTAGTCTGAGACTATGAAGTCTCTGGCTTTACTTGTAAATGCTGTGGACAGTGATGGATTAATGTAATTGGAAAATTAATTGAAACACTATTGAAATACATAATTTTTGCATAAGTATAACAAGTTACAAGATCCATTGCAACGTGGTTGTACTGTAAGTAGATCACGTCAACAAAGTTTCTTGACTTTTCATTTAATATCTAGCTAAAGTGATACATCTTGGAATACCATCTTAATTTTTTCAACAGGACTTGTCTTGGTAGGAATCCTTCATACACCAGTCATGTATAATTATATACATTTTTATCTGGTAAAGTGATTGTAGTCTATAACTGGACAATGATATTTAATTATCTGAAAATAATTAAAAAGTTCTTAAAAAGATGTTTGGTCTTTTCTCTATAAGATTTCTTATTTAGACTGTTGAACCCTGTTGCCTATTATGAGCAGATATGAATGTAAGGCAAACTAAATTGTAGCTTAGTAACTACAGGCAACTGCAGCTACATTGCAAAAATATATATAAAGCAGAATGTTGTATGAAGGGCTCCCCTTTTGCCTAAATTAGTTCTTCTGCTAACCACATTAACAGACACTTATTCTATAGGTATAGTTCCCCTTTTAAGATAGACAGTGCATGAAGCTAGTAGGCAAAAGAGAAGTATACTAGGTTGTAGTGGAAGAGACAATAATAGTGGAAACCGAGAGAATGCAAATGTATATTTATAGATCACTGAGGAAATCTCATCTAGACTACTGTGTAGTGCTGAAGAACATATTTCTAGAAGGTTATTAATAAATTCATTAATAAAAAAGGAGAACTACTAAAATGTTACATGGTATAAATAAAAACTTATCAGGAACTTAGGGTCACTCCAATACAAAACGTATCAAGGGGCTCTTTGATACATACAGAGATTTTAAGTGGGAGGTTCTGCCATTTTGCCAAAAGCCTAGAAGGCCTTATAGACATGTTTTCAAGGTCAGGATACCACCTTCAGGATGCATTTTGCCCCAACTGTAATAGATTTCACAGACACAATGTATTTTTTGTTTCTGATCTGTGTTGCACTGGGGTATGAAATGTTGGTATACGAAATCTGCCTGTTGAATGGATAAATAAGGATAAAAAAACATAGAAACTGTAACAACCTCAAACCTTATTTGGTCCTTGGTCTTGTCTTATGTTCAGGACAGCCTTATGCCTATCCCATGCATGCTTAAATTCTGTCACTGTATTAATTTCTACCACTTCTGATGGTAGGCTATACCACTAATCTACTACCCTCTCAGTTAAAAGTAAAAATTTCTTACGTTACATCTAAATCTGTGTCCCTCTATTCTAGACTAAGGCCTCTTGTCCTAACATTTTTATTCCTTTGAATTGTACTTCCATCCTGTACTTTTTTGAATCTCTTCATGTATTTGAATGTTTCTATCATATCCCTTCTCTCTCTTCTCTCCTTCAAGCTATCCATGTTCAGATCCTTTAGTCTATCCTGACATTTCTTTTCCTGTAAAAGGATGATCTTAACACATTGGATGCACCTTGGATGCACATGCCCATTAATAATATGGAGTTTGAGCAAGGAAGAAATTTGTCCCTGCACAGCCTCTGTATCCAAGTCTCCAATCAGATCAGGAAGTGGAAGGCAATTTTACCCAACCCTGCACGAAACAATGAGGAATTGGTTGAGCAATTAGATAAGTACCTTTTTTAACTTCCCCATACCATCATTAGGGTCAGGGCAACATGCAGCTTTTTTAAGGGCTTTTGGTTTAGTTTTTTGTTGTTTTTTATTTTTATATTTCCCTTTCTGTTCCTTAATCAGTGTGTTGTACTTTATGGATAAGCAAAAATAAGCTTACCTTATTAAAATCAGCTATTCTTTCCCAGGTTCTATGATGCATATGGCAGATAGTTGGTTCAAATGAACCACTTTATTCTGTGCTCAGGATGCAGCACAATATAGTATGTGGGGTTAACACACCAGCCTTCAAAATGGTCTCTGACATTAACCCTTTGAGTAACATAACAATGTCCAGTACAAGCATAGCAGCTTTCCAAGAATGAGATTCAGCAAAGCAGTTCTAGAAGCAAAAATATTATCTGGACTAATGGCAGCAGAAGATAACATTTCCCCTGTTTAGTCAGGACAGAACATATTTTAAATCTCTATAATAGTCAACTAGAGGAACAACTATTTCTATCAGGCTAATACAAGAGAACCTAAAGTAATATGAAACCCAACAAATGCACAGGGTCATTTGAGATTAAGAGGGGGTGACCATGGTTGGGGCTATGGTGGCCAAGGGATCCTTATTAGGGGGTACAGGTTATGTCAATTCAGCCCTGAACACATTAGCCTGAAGTGTATTCCGATTAACTGAAAGTACGATTTTAAATATGCTCAAAACTTAACCCTTTGACTGTCAGAGAGTTATATAACATATAGCAATGCAGTGAGTTAGATACCACTCTGGCACTGAAAGTGTTAAGGGGCTTATGTGTAAAGACAAAGGTTTGATGATAAGCAACTGCATTATTTTTAACAAGTAAAACTTTTCATAATCTTAAATAGGGCATTTAACTCCTTGGATGCTAGAGAGGGCTCCAGAGCATTGTGAAGCAATGCATCGGAGACTTCTCCATCATCCAAGTGGTTCATTTTTATCAACCCTTTGAGCGCCAGAGGGGTACGCAACGCATTGCAGAGCAATGCGTTGCGTACCCCTCTGGCGCTCAAAGGGTTACTAGTGTTCAGGTACATTGCTGTAATTCTGTATTTATACATATGCCACTAAGTACAGAAATAAAGTGGAACAAATTGCCTCAGAAGCCAGAAATAGCAGATAAGTGGTGGGAGAGGACATTTTATGGTCAAGGATGGATCAATCGATTATAAGGAATATCTATTGTAATGAATGGGATCATGAAAATCTTCTAGCACGGTAGCCATGAAATCGGTCACTTACTCTCTGCTCCCTCAGTGACCTTTTTCTGTCACCTGGGAAAATCTATGCAACATTTATTGATCCACTTGGGAGACAAATGTTATCAGCGATAGCATCATTAACATCTAATTTGTCTACATATATAGACTTTTAAATGAATGCAGAAATCAATGCATAAAAATGACAATTCTATCACAAATTAAAAGGGAACTATCCTCTAGAAATATGCATGTTTCATTTGTTTCACAAAAACATTTCCTTAGTAGGTGTCTACATACAGAAGTCAGATATATCTATTTATAAATATACTAGTGTAAAAGCCTGTGTACACGGGCCAAGGTCCGGGTCATGTTAACCCTTTGAGTGCAATGCACTGCATACCCCTCTGGCACGCAAAGGATTAAGAGGCCACTACCTCACTGCTCCACACGATGCAGTCTTGCGTCGCCTCACTCAAGCGATGCAATCATGCACAATAGAGACTGCCTGAACGTGGACAATCTCTACTACGCATGACTGCATCGTGACAAACATCCTAGCGAATTATTATACAGGATTTTATGCACCGTATTTGAAATTGCCTGTACTTGCTGATCTCCATGTTAGGTCTGAGTTTAGTTCACACCTTTTGACAACAACAATTAAAGTAGCCATAAGAAAAGAGGGCCATACTCATAACCCTTTAGAATCACATAAACACTCTCAAGATAGTAAAATGTTATATCCAGCTACCAACAGCAGATATCATATGCAGTCTGTAAACATATATATCTGTATGATGGAAAACAATCTAGGCAAGTGCTTTAGTTCCCATTTAAAGGGACAGTAACACTTAATGTGTAAAAAATATATCCAGTCGTGTTTATATTATTGAGTAAAACAAGGTTACTCCCACTGCTGAGATGTGTTTTATTCAAAGGTTATTGCAGCTCAAAGTAGGAGCAGTATTTCAGTGTCCTGTAATGTTACAGTGACATTGTTGCTACACCATCCTATAGAGACTTATGGTCAGCTGACATTGCGCCTAAGAAAATCAAGTTTCAGCTGCAATAACTTTTGAATAAAACACCTCTCAGTAGTGGAACTACCCTTGTTTTACTCAGGAGAATAAACCCTACAATATTTTGTTTTTTACACATTAAGTATTACTCTTCCTGAAACTGAAACAGGCTAATTATTTAGTAGGATACATACAGATAAATGAATGGTGCCATTAGTCCATGTTTTTTCTGCTTGCAACTTCCAGCCTTGATGTACTACACTAGTACTACACTACACATTATACTAGGATTTAAGAGTACTTTTGAAGATGGAGGAGGAGAATGTGAGGTTTCAGGGTGAGTGATAGAGTCTTATAACTCAAAAAAGGTTTAAAGCAGGAAAGGACACTGGGGTGGATGGAGTGACAAGAAGGAGGGTAAGAAGGACTTTGTAGGTTGTTAGATGTGGTGTATATACCTGTGTAATCATCACCTGTTGAGTGGTGTGTTTCCTCCCTGTTACTTCTACACGGCATTGTAGTTACCATTTTTTCTTGGCTGCATTTTTATTGCAAATTATCTCTAGATCATCTACATAGATTTAATTGCTATTGTTGTCCAACTTTTTTCCTAGTATCTTTTCCACGTTTATTAATTTTTGTATTTTCATAGATTTCACTGGGTGCTTGCATATATATTTTTTGTTCTTTCTCAATTTTTGATATTACACATTTGAGTGGTGGTGTGAACTTATATCTTTAAACAGCCCAACTGATATTCACGTTTCACACTTATTTTTTTGCGCATTATTAGGGTTTCACTACTTTCTCGTTTAGAAAAGACTATATGGGGAAGAGAGAGATTGGAAGCAGGAAGACCAGATAGTAGTTGGTTGCAGTGTAGGATATAATAAGAGCTTGAATGTAAGCTTTGTTTTGACATATTACAAAGGAAGAAGTGAAACACATTATTCAGGGATTAATGTTAATAGAGAAGGAAAGGGAACAATCAAATACATCCACTACACAGAGAGCTGAGGCAACCATAACAAAGTACCTCTAGCAGAGGCGTAACTAGAACCCTCTGGGCCCTGGTGCAAGAAGTGCCATGGGGCTGACCACATTGGGCCCCCCTGACCACATTGGCCCCAGGGCCCTCCACAATGCCCCCATCTCCTACCTCCCAATCCCTGGTGGTCCAGTGGAGTGGAAGGAGAGACGGGTTGGCGCAATGAGCTCCCACGCTGTCCTCTTCTGTAATGCAGAGCACTGGGAGATGATGTAATCTCCCAGAACTCTGCATTATTAGAGCGCCGGAGGGAGATTGCAGGAGCCAGGTGGAGGGATCGCAGGGGGTGGCCGGGCCCCTGGAGTGACAGGCCTGGTCGCGGGAGCGACCCCTATAGTTACGCCCCTGACCTCTAGACAACTGACATAACCAGTGAGTTTTAGGTAAGATCTCAACTTATTTAAAACACTGTTGGATTCACACTTGTCTTACATTTTTTTGCTTCTTGAATACTGGTAAAAGGTGGTGGTACTGTGTTACTGTGGCCTAAAACGTAACAAGGAATTTTTGTCACATTATTCCACACAATAAATTTATTTTGGGCCCTTTGAATGCCAGAGGGGTGCGCAATGCATTGCATAGCGATACGTTGCATATCCCTCTCGCACTCGGAGGGTTAAACCATACACTCCATATACTTAGCATTCTTTGGCTGCAGTCACAAGCTGTCTACAAACTAAAGTTACTGGAGCTATTGGCACATTAAAAGGGAAATACATTTTGTAACACTTGGCCAGCTACAAACAAATGCTCTACTGGAGTCAAGGTATAATATACACAGCAAATGGTGAAAAGAGATTCACCTCCAGTGGAATTAAAATGTAAAAAGAATATGCTTGAATGTATAACCTATCATATATTTTGTAATATGCATGAACAAGAGACCTAAGTTGTTTTGAATAGCCAATAAAGGCATCATTTTTACTCTACCAGCCTCCTGCTTCTTGAAAATACTTTACATCATTGAATTAAACTGTTTTAAACAAAATGGTGATTGTTACATCTATTTTCAAGGATGTTCCACATGCGCTGTGGATGAGCTTTTTGCATCAGCCTATGTGGTAAATAAGTTGCCACATTATTATTAACCCCTTTGTGCGTTACAGTGGTCTCCATCATATTGTTTTGCAGTGAGTGTCAACCTTTCTTGCATGAAAAAGTTTACAATTGCTCCAGCCTGTGTAACTTTTTTTTGTCTCTTTATGACTAAGACTTCATTCAGTCTCCAGTCAGTTACAAATAGTACATTTTGTTCCCTTTTTAAACTGTTCATTCACCGCCTTCCCTCAACATCAAACTAGATATTTGGGACATTTCCCTTGAAAAACAAGCAAATGGATTTTAAAAAATAGCTTGAATTTCCCCCAGTTAATGGTTTTTAGGTGCATACTTCATTTGAGCTCCCAGTATGAATGTACAGTTATGGTTGTATGAGGTTTACAATCCAGTTTGTCAAAAAGCACTTCTCATAATGTCAGTGTTTCCAGTCAACCTAGTAAACAATATCCTATCCTAGTGTAATTTCTCCACTATGAAATGTATCTTGCTCATGTCAGTGTATGGGAAGGTCAAAAGACATCACAAAATTACACCCTTATCACTGAAGGAATTATTTTTCTGTAGCCAATGTCTGTTTATTTTTAGTGGTCTTTTATTTGAAGCATCCTTTCCAATTTGCCTACTCTAGCAGAGGTCACCTCTGTCGACAGAGAGAGAAGGATTTGTCAGTCTTTGTCTTTAGCAAAATCCCTTGGGTGCAAGATGTCTCCAATATATTGCAGAAGAATGCATTGGAGAGTTATCTGATGATAATCTTTAGTATTATTACAGGAATCAAAAACATAATGGCTGATATATTTAATGCTCCCTAGGACAAGTTTGAAATAAGTACATGTTTTTAGTTTTGTTCTTTGCACACAAAATATTGACATACCTGGTAAAACATAGGCTGAGTTCAGCTATAACCCCACCCACGTTTTCAGCCTATTCAAGCCACTCAGGTTCCATTCCACCCACTTTCCTACTCATTTCATGGCAAACTCCTCCTTTCAACCACCAATGCCCACTCAAGTAAGCCCCACCCATAATATGACAAAAAATTTGCATCATTTAGACTCTCTCTTCTCTTACATTGTTTCTTCAGGCACATGGGGCAAGAATCAGAGGCGTAACTAGAACCCTCCGGGTCCTGGTGCAAGAAGTGCCATGGGCCCCTGGGCACTCCACAATGCCCTCATCTCCTACCTCCCAATCCCTGGTGGTTCAGTGGGGTGGCAGGAGAGAGGGGCTGGCGCGTTGTGATCCCGCGTGGTACTCTTCTGTAATGCAGAGCACTGGGAGATGATGTCATCTCCCAGCGCTCTGCATTACTAGAGAGCTGGAGAGAGATTGCTGGCACCAGTGGAGGGGTCACAGGGGGCAGCCGGACCCCTGGAGTGACGGGCCCGGTCGCGGGTGCGACCCCTATAGTTACGTCACTGGCAAGAATGTTATCAGATATAAATAAAGAATGAGTGTGAAAATTCCATGGTAAAAAACTGAAAGCAAAATTTGCAGCCAAGCTTCAATTGAAACAGAGGACCAGACACATAAAGAAAATCTGGAAGAATTGTGGGGCCATCAACTGTATCACAGTAAACAAATATTCCCTAAATTCTCATGAATTCAGTGCTAGAGAGGTTTCCAACACATTTGTCTTCAATGTACTGGAGACCTCACTAGCACTCACGGGGTTAAACCATCCATTTAAATCAAACAGAATGTGTACATGCCCCAGAATTGTTTGTGCATATGTCCCACTATGCAAAATAAGGTAATCTCCCACTGAAGATAATTTTATTGTAGATTTCTATGCTGGCATTTCACAGTGTATAGCAGTAAAATTACCCAACAGTCAATTTCACAACTTAATAAACACCAGTCATTTAGGGGTATACACTCTGTAATAGCAATACATACACTTCTTATCTATCATCATATGAATGGTACATTATATGTGTAGTCCATCAAGCAGAAAAATAAGTTGTGAAGAGAGTTCAATTGAGCAACAGGCACAAAAAAATCAGTTTATTGCAAATTGCATGTAAGGGGTCATGTTCCTGTTCACTGACATGGAATTACAAAGAAAGAGGCTTAGACACAGGTGAAATATGCATAACTGTTTCTGATAATAAATACAGAGAGATAAGAAAAATAGAGATTTTTTTTCATGCATACCCTATATTGGACCTTATTAAAAAGTTAAACAGGTGCAGTGCTGGAGCAGGGACATTTTAAGGCATGGGCATACCAATCATATTCATTCATTCAATCACCAGGGGTTTCCTCTTTCAGTGGGCCTCATAGATTCCCAACAGACCCAGTTTTACGTGACGGAACCTATTAGTCATTTAGTCAGATGCCCAGGGAAGAATTGGTGTATAATGCTCAATTGTGTCTGCTTTTCTCAGAAATAGGATGGAAGAAATGGAGGGTTACAGCTAAACTAAAAAGGACCCTACATTTGTACCTACACTAGGGGGCCTCCATTCACATTTTTCCCAGGGGCCTCAGAGGTTCTTAAACAGCCTGTTCTCAAGCAAATAATCTGCACTATAGCGGATAAATCAGAAATTACCAAATGGCCAAAGATTTAACCCATTGAGTGCCAGAAGTTTGAGCAATGCATTACAAAGCAATGCGTTGCACACCCCTCTGGCACTCAAAGGGTTAAATGGACTTTTCACCAATTAAATATCAGAGAGGTCACCATGCACTGCTTTCTTATTTGGACATTTTCATTACTCCCTTAAGATGCAGATGGTTTGCTTCAGGATTGCACCTGAATAGCTTATTAAATATGGTCCATTTTAAACAAGGGCCAATGCTTTGGATACCTTTCTGGCATTCAAAGGGTTAAAATGTTAGTCGTATGACCTTAATGAACAAAATGGCTATTTGGAAATACTGATCTAAATTTAAATACTTTTGGCATCTTTTTTTCTGGACTAAAATGAGCAATGGCATAACGTCACTTTTGAAAATTTGACAGTATTATGAGTTTGAAAACAGTGGAAATAACATTTTTCTGAAAATATAAAATATATATATACAGTTATGGCATTCATACCTAAATTTTAAAATCAGAGTTTAAGTTTAAAACACCAAATTTTAAATCCATTTCTCTAAAATTTCCTAGCATTAACTAGTAAAGAAAATGGCTTTTCCTATTTGAAAACTGTTTTAAAGGCAAAAACAAATTCTGACCTTAATAGCATTTTAAGACATAGGGCCTATAGTCTCAAAGCACTTTAGTTATGCTCAAAATGTGACCCAGAAGAACTCAAGATCAAGAGTAGCGATTAGGTCAAGGTTATAGAAACAGTTTTGAATAGTTGTAATACCCTGATGTATTCATTTATCCAAGGACTCAGAAAGGAATCCTGGTATTTCAGAAAACAAACATACAAGGGGTCATCCATTAAGACAGGAGGAAATGTTCTTTTGACAGTAACAAGGACAATGATTTTTTATAGCAAGGGCAGTATGGATCTAGATTCCTCATCTCTGAGGGCTGTGTTGGTAGATACTATGGATAATTTAAAATGAATTGGATACATTTTGACTCAAAACAATATAGATAATTGTGACAGCTAGTGTCTATGCATATAGGGTGCTGATCCAGGGAGATATCTGATTGCCCATAGAGTCAGGAATGATGTTCTTTTACCCATTTGCGGCATAACTGGAAATGGCTTCAATGATTTTTGGGGTTCTTTTTGCCTTTCTCTTGGTTACCAAAAACAAATGTGATATGTCAAAGGTAAACTTTATACAATATTAATTTGAAATCATGAAGATTTGCATTAAGAATATTCCCAAACATTAAGCATATAAGACTCCTGTCCTTGAAGCCCCATGCCTCCTGCCCCTCGTATTCTGGTCTGATGGCGATGTCCACATACATCATACCATATCTCAGGTAATTTATTCTTAAACTTGATTGATACGTCAGTTTTAACCTAATCGACTATGTTATTGTAGAAAAAGTGGAAATCAAAAGGGTCAAGGAACCAACCTTAAGAAGACAGTAAACTGGCCCAATGATAGTACACATACTGTGAGGTACTCAATCAGACAACAAATACATGGGGAACATGGGTTTATTCAAAAATATAATTCAATACAGACTGCATATAGATAAAAACATAGTATAATGAGTAAACGTTCCATATGTGAAACGCGTTGAATGGATCAGTGATTCTACTATCTCCATGTGTAACCTGTTTGTTGCCCTCAACTCGACATATAGCCCTGAAAGAATTGTTATTACTTGAAGCAATAAAGGTATTTAAAGGGATAGTAATACTTCATTTTATCTTTATTTTATTTTGTAGGCATTAAAAAAACATGAAGAACGATATAAGTCTTATCTCTCAAACCTTTATGGTTTAAGAGATATTCACAAGCAAAGTATTCCCCTCTCTGTTCAGCCAGATCAGAAGGGAGGTGCCCAGGTAGACTGCAGAGAGGAACATTCTTCAAGTAAGATAAGGGAAAAAGCTGAAAAACCTGTCAAGGGGGAAGGGCTTTCATTGTTTTCATGCACAGAAGATTGTCCCCTCCTGTTATCTGTCTAGTCTTACAATCAGATTCACATCTGAGAAGAGATGTCTTACACTAGGAAAAAGGGGCGGGAGGGGGAAACTTTGCTTGTGAATATCTCTTAAACCATAAAGGTTTGAGAGATAAGACATATCATTCTTCATGTTTTTTTAATGCCTACAAAATAAAATAAAGTTAAAACGAAGTATTACTATCCCTTTAACTGTTGATTTTAATACTGTCTGGAGTTGTGTTATTACAAGTTTGGTGTGGTCATTAGTGATGAGCGAGCATGCTCGGCCGAAGCTCGGTTCGGCTCGAGCATCGCTCTGCTCGGCACATGGCGGTACTCGTACGAGTACCGCATGTGCTCGCCCGCCATGTTCGGGTCTCCTCCCCGCACGTTTCGCGGCTGCTGCGCAGCCAATAAACGTGCGGGGAGGCTCTGACATCAGTGTAATGCCAGCAGCCATGTTGGCTGCTGGCATTACACTGATTGGCTGGCCAGAACTCGTGATCGGGTGCTGTATAGCACCTGACTCGCGAGTTCTGCTCATTCTCAGCCAGGGAGAGATGCGATCAGGCAGGGAAAGTCAGTGTAGGGAGAATAAAAGTGTTGGTAGTATTTCAAGACCCAAAAGTCCTTTTTAGGACTGTTGTGTGTGGGGGCAGCATTTATATTTTGTTTGGGGGGGCACAATTTCATTTTTTTTTTTAAGGTGGGATATTAGTAAGGTGACATTGTACTAGGTGCACAGGGACAAATATTGTACAACGCAGCGACAAAAAGGGCCATTTTAAACGTGTGCCTAGCCATAGATTATTGTCACATTCTGTTTAGTGTGAAAATTCACAAATTAACGTCACATATTCCGTTCACTGTGCCTAGCCGCAGATTAGCGTCACATTCTGTTTCGTGTGCCTAGCCGCAGATTAGCGTCACATTCTGTTTAGTGTGCCTAGCCGCATATTAGCGGCACATATTGTTTAGTGTGCAAATTCACAAATTAACGTCACATATTCCGTTCACTGTGCCTAGCCGCAGATTAGCGTCACAATCTGTTTAGTGTGCCTAGCCGCAGATTAGCGTCACATTCTGTTTAGTGTGCAAATTCACAAATTAACGTCACATATTCCGTTCACTGTGCCTAGCCGCAGATTAGCGTCACATTCTGTTTAGTGTGCCTAGCCGCAGATTAGCGGCACATATTGTTTAGTGTGCAAATTCACAAATTAACGTCACATATTCCGTTCACTGTGCCTAAGCCGCAGATTAGCGTCACATTCTGTTTAGTGTGCCTAGCCGCAGATTAGCGTCACATACTGTTTAGTGTGCCTAGCCGCAGATTAGCGGCACATATTGTTTAGTGTGCAAATTCACAAATTAACGTCACATATTCCGTTCACTGTGCCTAGCTTCAGATTAGCGTCACATTCTGTTTAGTGTGCCTAGCCGCATATTAGCGGCACATATTGTTTAGTGTGCAAATTCACAAATTAACGTCACATATTCCGTTCACTGTGCCTAGCCGCAGATTAGCGTCACATTCTGTTTAGTGTGCCTAGCCGCAGATTAGCGTCACATTCTGTTTAGTGTGCCTAGCCGCAGATTAGCGTCACATTCTGTTTAGTGTGCCTAGCCGCAGATTAGCGGCACATATTGTTTAGTGTGCAAATTCACAAATTAACGTCACATACCGTTCACTGTGCCTAGCCGCAGATTAGCGTCACATTCTGTTTAGTGTGCCTAGCCGCATATTAGCGGCACATATTGTTTAGTGTGCAAATTCACAAATTAACATCACATATTCCGTTCACTGTGCCTAGCCGCAGATTAGCGTCACATTCTGTTTAGTGTGCCTAGCCGCATATTAGCGGCACATATTGTTTAGTGTGCAAATTCACAAATTAACGTCACATATTCCGTTCACTGTGCCTAGCCGCAGATTAGCGTCACATTCTGTTTAGTGTGCCTAGCCGCAGATTAGCGTCACATTCTGTTTAGTGTGCCTAGCCGCAGATTAGCGGCACATATTGTTTAGTGTGCAAATTCACAAATTAACGTCACATATTCCGTTCACTGTGCCTAGCCGCAGATTAGCGTCACATTCTGTTTAGTGTGCCTAGCTGCATATTAGCGGCACATATTGTTTAGTGTGCAAATTCACAAATTAACGTCACATATTCCGTTCACTGTGCCTAGCCGCAGATTAGCGTCACATTCTGTTTAGTGTGCCTAGCCGCATATTAGCGTCACATTCTGTTTAGTGTGCCTAGCCGCAGATTAGCGGCACATATTGTTTAGTGTGCAAATTCACAAATTAACGTCACATATTCCGTTCACTGTGCCTAGCCGCAGATTAGCGTCACATTCTGTTTAGTGTGCCTAGCCGCAGATTAGCGGCACATATTGTTTAGTGTGCAAATTCACAAATTAACGTCACATATTCCGTTCACTGTGCCTAGCCGCAGATTAGCGTCACATTCTGTTTAGTGTGCCTAGCCGCAGATTAGCGGCACATATTGTTTAGTGTGCAAAATCACAAATTAACGTCACATATTCCGTTCACTGTGCCTAGCCGCAGATTAGCGGCACATATTCCGTGTAATATGAAGAAGGCGGGTAAAAAGGGACGGGGAAGTGGACGTGATCCTGATAGTTCAGGGCGCGGGTCAGGACGCGTAGAAACTGTGCCTGGTGCCAGAGCACAAGAAAGAAAGACATCCACCATACCTAGCTTCATGTCTCAGTTTACAGGGCGTCGCAGGACATCACTCTCGAGGTCAGACCACTGCGAACAGGTGGTCGGTTGGATTTCAGCTGATACTGCTTCCAGTCGGTTAAGCACCACCCTGTCTTCCACCAAGTCCACTCTCAGTAGCCAAGAGTCTGGTCAACATAATCCTCACCCTGATCATCCTTCCTCCCACCATAGAGGGTCTGGCCAAAGAAGTGATCCCACACTGGGATATAGTGAGGAGCTCGTCTCATCACCAATCCTTGATTTGAACCTCTCTCCAAGCACGCTTGCAGAGGAACATGAGATCTTGTGCCCTGATTCACAAACTCTAGAGGGTACCCAATCACAAGAAGATGACAGAGGGGAACGGCATTTAAGGTCAAAGGAAGTGGATGATGATGATGATGAGACACAGTTGCCATCAAATCAACCACAATTACTGTCTCAAGACCTTGATGAGGAGGATGATACACAGTTGTCAATGACTGAGTATGTGGTGGGATCAAGAAATGAGGAGGATGATCAGAGTGAGGACGTGGAGGAGGACTTGGTGGACGATGAGGTCACTGACCACACCTGGGAAGGTGGAGAGCTGAGCGATGACAGCAGTCCAGAGGGTGAGCCATCTGCAGCACTGCAACAGGCTGGAAGAGGCAGTGGTGTGGCTAAAGAAAGAAGGCGGACCGCACCAAACCGGCCCGCAAATGTTCCACGGAGCACCCCCTTGCGTAAATCTCCCTTGCAAGGGCTAGGTGTTCCGCGGTATGGCGTTTTTTTAAGGAAAGTGCGGACGACAAAAAAATTGTAGTTTGCAACCTGTGCCACACCAGAATGAGCCGAGGCATGAACACTAGAAACCTCACCACCACCAGCATGATCCGACACATGGCATCCAAGCACCGTAATAAGTGGGAGGAACGCCCGGATCGCCAATCTGTGTCTGTAGGCCACACCACTGCCTCCTCTTCCCCTGTTTTCGGTGCCGGCTAATCGCCTGTCGAAGGCGCAGGTCCGCATACCTCCCGCCCTGCACCTGTACCATCTGAAGCACCATCAGCGACCACATCCACTTCCCTGTCCCAGCGCAGCGTCCAAATGTCGTTACCCCAGGCATTTGAGCGCAAGCGAAAATACCCAGCCACCCACCCACAGGCCATAGCACTAACCTCACACCTTTCCAAATTACTGGCCATCGAAATGCTGCCATTTAGGCTTGTGGAGACTGAGTCCTTCCGCAGCCTGATGGCAGCAGCTGTCCCTCGGTACGCAGTCCCCAGCCTCCACTACTTTTCCCGGTGTGCCGTCCCCGCCTTACACCACCATGTGTCCCTTAACATCACCCGTGCCCTGACCAACGCAGTTACTGGGAAGGTCCACTTAACGACTGACACATGGACAAGTGCTTGTGGCCAGGGACGCTACATTTCCCTGACGGCACACTGGGTGAATGTCGTGGAGGCTGGGAGCGACTCGGACCCTGGGATGGCACAGGTGCTACCCACGCCGAGGATTGCGGGCCCTACCTCCATCAGGGTTTCCGCCAGCACCTACGTTATTGGCTCCTCCTCCTCCGTTTCCACCTCCGAATTCTCTGCGCGCAGCGCCACTCACCCATCAGCCGGTAGCTGGAAGCAGTGTAGCACTGCAGTGGGGAAGCGTCAACAGGCCGTGCTGAAGCTGATCTGCCTTGGGGACAAACAGCACACGGCCTCAGAGCTGTTGCAGGGGATTAGTCACCAGACCGAGCAGTGGCTCTCGCCACTCAACCTGCAACCAGGCATGGTTGTGTGTGATAATGGGCGTAACTTGGTGGCGGCTTTGGAGCTCGGCAAGCTCACACACGTACCATGCCTAGCGCATGTATTTAATTTAGTGGTTCAGCGATTTCTAAAAACCTACCCCAATTTGCATGATCTCTTGACGAAGGTGCGCCGCGTGTGTGCACATTTCCGTAAGTCATCTACAGCTTCAGCCGGCCTGTTGAAGCTGCAGCAGCGCTTACAATTGCCAGCTCACCGGCTGCTGTGTGACGTGAGCACGCGCTGGAACTCCACCTTCCACATGTTGGCCCGGCTTTGTGAGCAGCAGAAGGCAGTAGTGGAGTACCAGCTGTTACACGGTCGTCGCCTCTCCGTTCAACTTCCTCTAATCAGAAGTGAGGAGTGGGAATGGATGTCAGACCTCTGTGAGGTTTTACGCAATTTTGAGGAATCGACACAGATGGTGAGCGGCGATAACGCTATTATCAGTGTAACCATCCCACTTCTGTGTCTACTGAAACGCTCGCTGCTCACAATTAAAACCGACGCTTTGCATGTGGAAGAGGTGGAAATGGGGGAGGAAGAGCTTACACAATGTGATAGCCAGAGCACCCTCACTTCGTCTTCTCAGCGACAATTGGAGGAGGCGGAGGAGGAAGACACGGTTGCCTCCGCTACAGAGGGTAGCCATGGAACTTTATTTCCATCTCTTCAGCGTGGGTGGGCAGAAGAGGAGGAAGAGGATGAGGAGATTGAGAGTCATCCTCCTGGTGAGGACAGCGAAATCTTGCCTGTTGGTACTCTGGCACACATGGCTGACTTTATGTTAGGCTGCCTTTCCCGTGACCCACGCGTTATACGCATTTTAGACAACACGGATTACTGGGTGTTCACCCTTCTGGACCCCCGCTACAAAGAGAATTTCTCATCTCTCATTCCTCCGGTGGAGAGGACAAGCAAAATGGTGCAATACCAGAAGGTTCTTGTCGAAAAATTGCTCCAAAATTTTCTATCTGACAACGCTGGCGGCAGAGTACGTGCTACCTTGGCCAACCGAGAAGGGGAGAAAAGGGGAGCACACAGCAGTTCCGACAAAGGCAGGGCAACACTCTCCAAGGCGTGGGACACCTTCATGACACCCCGCCAGCACCCTCAGCCTGATGCGCAGCCTAGTGTCACAAGGAGGGAAAAGTTTTGGAAGATGGTGAAGGAGTACGTAGCAGACCGTGTCAGCGTCCTCAATGATCCCTCTGTGCCTTACAACTACTGGGTGTCCAAGCTGGACACGTGGTATGAACTGGCACTCTACGCCTTGGAGGTGCTGGCCTGCCCTGCCGCCAGCGTTCTGTCTGAGCGGGTATTTAGTGCTGCTGGTGGCATCATAACAGATAAGCGTATCCGCCTTTCCACCGAAAATGCTGATAGGTTGACACTTATAAAAATGAACAAGGCCTGGATTTCCCCTGACTTCTCCACTCCACTGGAGGAAAGCCCCGGATGAACATAAAGTCACTTTAGATATGTTATTTACAATGATGGGAATACTCTGTATTCCCATTCACCCCTTCCACCCAAAAAACGGGTATATGGTTGACTCTTAATCTTCTCATCCTCCTCCTCCTCTTCCATATGCCCTGTGATATAATTTTTATATAGGGCCAGCTCACCAGCGGGCCCTGTGATATAATTTTTATATAGGGCCAGCTCACCAGTGGGCCCTGTTTGACAATTTTTGTATAGGTCAGCTCACCAGCGGGCCTTCTCATATAATGTTTTATTGGGTCAGCTCTCTAGCGGGCCCTCTCATATAATGTTTTATAGCGTCAGCTCACTAGCGGGCCTTCGCATATAATGTTTAGGATGGTCAGCTCCGCAGCAGACCCTCACCCATAATGTTTTAGATGGTCGGCTCAGCAGCAGACCCTCATTCCGAATGTTTTAGATGGTCAGCTTAGCGGCATGCCCTCGCCCCTAATGTTTTAGAGGGTCACCAGCAGGCCATTAATCCTAATTTTTCAAGGCTGTGTATGATGCCCTCCTTTATGTGTAATAAAGGGTGTATTGGAGTGACATTTCAGTCTAATTTTTGGCAGCCCTTTCACTTAGTGCATAGGCTTTATGAGTGTTGGACCACTACCTGAACTATTGTACCACAATGTGAATGAGGCCCTCCATTTTGTGATATACAGGTTGTATCGGAGTGCCTCAGGTCCTCCCATTGAATTAAATAGGGCTGGGGTGTTCGACAGAGCAGAAGGTAGTTCTTGGCTTCATCCACTAAGTCACTTCGTCACTTTTACTCAATGGATCAGACCCCACTGTTCCGACTATAAATTTTGGACTTAACAAGGGCAATCGGACATGTTGTAAAACCTGTGGTAGCTGCGGCCTCCGTTCCTGAATGCTGTACCTTACCCGGGCCATAACCACGTTGAACACCTGCTTTACGCTGCGCACGTTTCCCTCTTAATCATGGCCCCAGTTCCGAAAAATCGATGAAATTTTTTGCAGAATTTGCAGATGATATACAAGTAAATATACAGCAAATACTGTTTGGTAACAATTTTTCGCCTAAAGTCGTTTTTATCTTCCTTTTTGTGTGTTTTACGGTCAGTCTGTAAAAATGGCGTACTACGGGCGAAACATCGTTCCCAGCAGCGACGTTGGAGTCCAAGATGCATCCAGACATCCTCCCTATGCTGTCCCTGAACCATTTCTGTGGTGTTTCCATCATTTTCTGACCTTTTCCTATGAACCCGGCACCCTCCCCTCATCAGAGCAGGGGGTGCCTGGTGTAATGCTCGAGTCCTCCCATTGACTTCAATGGGGCTCGGGTGCTCGGCCGAGCACTCGAGCCTCCGGGGGCGCTCGACCAGAGCACCCGAACACCCGAGCATTGGGGTGCTCGATCATCACTAGTGGTCATGTCTTGTGATCATGTAATTTGAACAGGACTGTAAAGCCTAATTTGACCAGCACACTTATAACTTTACTCAGCAGATTCTCTAACACACACTATTACTTGCATTCAAGACCTTCAGCTTCAGAATTCCAAGACTGTACTGTGGGTCCAACTAGATCATGGAGCCGCTAATTGTTTGCTTTTTGTTTTGGCAGGAGAGCCTTGCTGTTTTCCTATTTCTAGCTACATTTTCATTCATTAACCTACTCCAGTTAATGGGCTACACTTTTATCTTAGATGAGCATTGGTTATCATTATAATTATTTTTTTTCCCTTTTGTACTGTTAACTTTTTTGCACAGTTTAATTGTACTTTATTATTGGTCCTATGTAGCACATTTGTTATGCTTGCACTTTATGGATCTCTCAACAGCCATTATGTGAGTCATTTATGTACTGTTTGCATGTACGGAATTATTCCTGTGTGTACCGAACCAGGTTATTTATATCAATTTAAATTTTTGTATATTTTCTTATTCAGTAAAGTCTCCCTGTTTATGTTGTTTCAAGAGTTTAATTGTTTTTATCTGTCTGGAGTCTGGAAAACATTATTTTTGAATACACAGATGTTTTCCATGTATTTATTTGTCTAGTTGAGTGCCTTACAGTATAGGTCTACTATTATGGGGTCAATTTACTACCTTCTTATGGTTGCTTCCTTTACCCTTTTGATTTTTAGTTTCTGCCCTAGAAAGCACCACACTATCTGAGTGATTATATTCAAAATATCTTCACTTACTGGTGTGAGATAAGTTTTGTAATATTTTGGAATAAGTGGTGCTTTAATCCTAACATTATATAAATCTCGCTAAAATTAGTTATTCTGTGGAGCCTTTGTGAACTGATAGAATATTCAGACACTAAAAATGAGACTCCAGAGAATCATGTAGCAATTGGATAAGGCTCTTGCACTCTACAACCATATCACCACTTAGCTATGTGATAAATATTTTATCCAGTGCCATCTTTGTAAAGGAATAGCTTGTACTGATTTCGATTAACCTATTGGTGCTAGAAGCAAGAGTTCTTAGATTATTTCATAATATAGTTCAATAAAATAGCATAATGACGTGACCTAAAATTACACAGCTGGATATATCAAGGCAGATAACAGGTACACTAACTTTTATTGCTCTTGTTTACTATCTTTACTACAATTTATTCTTAAATAGATTTAAAAAAAATTGAAGCCTTTGAGCTTCTGTCTTGCAGGAAATCTAAGACTTGGGGCATTTCTGTGTGCACTAACCTGAATAACTGTTTTTCTGTTCTGTGTTCTATTCAGGGGCGGACTGACAGGACCCAGGGCCCCTGGTCCAAAAAGAGGTCTGGGCCCTCTGCAGAAATCTCCACATTGCCCCTGTCTCCACATTGCCCCCTTCATCTCCACAATGCCCCTATCTCCACATTGTCCCCTTCATCTCCACAATGCCCCTATCTCCACATTGCCCCCTTCATCTCCACAATGCCCCTATCTCCACAATGCCCCCTTCATCTCCACATCACCCCTTCATCTCCACACTGCCCCTACCTCCAGTCCCTGGTGGTCTAGCGGCGTGGCTGTGCGAAGTCCCACGTGCCTCTAGTAATACAGAGCGCTGGGAGATGATGTCATCTCCCAGAGCTCTGTATTACTAGAACGGCGCGCTGGCGGCCGTTGTTGGAGAGTTGCTGAGCAGCTCTGAAAGCGGCGGCGGGCCCCCTTCGGTCACGGGCCCTCTGTCCGTGACCAAATGCCCGTATGGTTAGTCCACCCCTGGTTCAATTAAAGTGGTAATGGAGGGTTAAAACAAAAATCTTGGTTCCTCCCATTGCAGGTGTTTTGTATGCAAGTGATTGCAGACTGTGTCTGCGGTAGGTGTGTTTCTTTTTGATTTCTGGGATGTAATTGGTCGTCTTCTGCTGTTCAGATCAGTCAGAGTGAATACTTGAATGTGTAAATTGTGCAGCAGTGTGATAGTGCATCAAAGGGGTAGGAGCTGAGAATATAAACACCAGAGAATTCAAATACTGGATTAAACAGGGGAACAATAATTTAATAATTAACCCCTTAAGGACCAGGGAGGACCAAGGAGTTTATACACAAGAGGACCAGATTAATTTTGGCTAATTTAGTATGCTTTTGTTCAACTGTATTTTCCCATTAATTAATTTAGTCCACCCAAATAAATTATACACCATTTTTTAAAGAACAAGTAGGGCTTTCTTTTGATCCCACATTTATATGTATAACCCACTATTTATTTTGTCAATAATAAAGAAAAAATAATATAAATAACTTTTTTATAGGTTTTCCTGGGATAATTTGTACTCAATTGGTTAATTTCTAAAACCTTCCAAATGACCAGTTTTAGGGGGGTACAGTCCCATTGGAACTTACATTAATGTTTGTTTAGAAATCATTATATGTGTTTTTAATTATATAATACTTCGGTTCTTTGGCACTCAAAATATTTTTTCCATTGACAAAATGCTATATACATTTTTTCTGTTCCCCACCCCCAGTCCTGCTCCTAGTACCTCAAAAGTACCTATTTGTCATTGACTTAACCAGGACATGTGATCACTGTAGCAGAGATCATATGTACCAGCAAAATGGGGAAAGGCTGAAACTGACTGCTCGGGTCCTGGGGCAGTCAGTTTCAGCCTCTCTGGCCCTGAGGCATGCTGTGATAAGTTAACCCATGATGTACCAGGACCAAAACCTGTGATGGTCCTGAGACGTCCTGGGTCATTAATGGGTTACAGTACTTCCGTATTAAAAAAATATTGTTTTGGCCTGCCTTGTGTTGACTGGTTTATGAGTTTTAGTATCATTTTCTGATTAACTTATTTTACAAGAGACCATATGTTTGCCCACCTGGGACAGTTGATCCAGTGTTCATACCTCTGAGACAGATGTAAGCAAGCAGCCTCTGCTGAAGCTCAATTTAGAGATCTGGAGAAGCAAGTTGCAACATTGAGGGAGCTGGCTAATCTTGAGTGGGGTTTGCGACTCAATAAGCAGAAGGTAGCTGGCACAGGAAGTACAGGGGATGGATACTGGAGGAGCAGGTAGCTAGATGGGTTACAGTTAGATAAAATAAGGAGAGGTGGGAGAATAGGGAAGACACTCCTGTATTTGCTCATCCTAACAAATTTGCTATGTTGAGTGATGATTTTGGGGGTGTTAGCAAAAGAAAGCCCTAGCTGGAGAAGACTTTTCTCTCTAACAGCCAGGGGAATAGCCCTTCTAGTGCTGATGGGATCTGGGGCAGAGGCAGACTTAGACAGGTTGTGGTGGTAGGAGACTGCATAATTAGGAAGAGGGATATGGTAATCTGTGTCCAGGATAGTTACAATTTAACAGTTTGCTGACTCTTGGCTACTCAGGTTCAATATGTAATAGATCTGTTTAATAGATTTTTGGCAGGGGCTGAGCATGACTCGGTTCATTTTGGTACCAATGACAAACATAGGGTGGGGTGAAGGTCCATTAACAGTGATTTCAGGGACTTAGGCCTTAACCTTAATCAGAGGTCCTTTATGGTAGAATTTTCTGAAAAACTACTTTTGCTATGTGCCACACCAAAAAGGCAAAGAGAGAGATTAGGGTGATAAATTCAAGGCTAAAGAACTGGTATAAACAGGAGGGTTTGGGTTTTCCTTTTGGGGCAATCTTGGGGGCTATTATTCTAGGGGTTAGGAGGGTTGGAGGGTATATTATACTTGAAAAGGGGGGAAGGTGAAACAACACAGGATAGGGTAGACAGTTTAGAAGTATAAGCTGAATCTGAGAAAATGCATGGGGATCGGGGGGGGGGGGGTTCCTATGTTACAGCCTAATAATAAGGAAAAAAATACATAAAAAAATCTACCTCTTCAAAATGTTAGTAACATAAAATTATAAATTGTGTGCATGTAAATGCTCATAGTCGGGCTGGTAAGATGGGGAAACTGGAACCGACTGCAAGGAATGAGCCATAGGATCTTATATGTAGTGCTGAAACATGGTTGGGTAATACAAATGATTGGGCAGTTAATGTAGAGAGATATTCAATTTTAGGAAGGATTCTGAACTGGTGTACACTATTGAGATTAGAGAGCACCAGTGAACAAGTCGTGGTATCTATTAAAATGTGCTATGAGAAACTGATTACAAAGGCTTTAACCAAAAACCCTTTACTAAGAAAAACCTGTACTGGAGGACTGTACTCTTCAAAGATAAAAATATACAAGAAAGATGGATAATGGAATTTGTTCAAAATGCTCCTGGATGAATATATTTACCAATTTATACCATTAAGGGAATAAATACAAGATCAATTTGGCTTAACAAAGGATTGCAGGAAAATAATGAGGAATAAGAAGTAAGTTTTACAGTTATTTAAGTCAGAAGAATCAGGTGCATCATATTAAAAAATATAAAGAATGCAACACAATCTGAAAGCAAGCAGTTAGGCTACTAGAACTGAAAATGAGAAAAGTGTTGCAAAAGGGAACAAGAAAAATCCTAGACATTTCTACAAGTATGTAAATGGCAAAGAGATTAAGGTTGATATTGCCCACCTTAAAACAAAGACAGGCAACTTAATTAGTGAGTATAAAGCAATAGCTGGTTCCTTAAATTATTTTCTTCTATATATACAAAAGAACAACAATGCTAGGCTTTGGGAAAACTGGGAAAATGACAGAATTTCACATATTATGTACATGGATTAATGAGAATAAAGTCCAAAAATGACTGGAAAAAGTTATGGTGAATAAAGCACCTAGACCTGATGGCATATACTTAACATTTATTGATTCCCTCTCATTAGGCATGGTGCATCGTGAGTGGAGAAATGAAGCTGTAGTACAATTGTTCAAAAAGGGGAAACTAAGAAATTATAGACCTATGAGATTTATATTAGAAAGTTATTAGAAGTATTACTAACATATTATATTAAGGACTCTGTGATGACCAACAACATTATTAGTAGGAGTCTAAATGGTTTTATGAAGAATACAAAAGGCTAATTAGTAACCTGGATAAGGGTATTTCTGTAGATAAAATATTATTGAATTTTGCAAAAGCCTTTCATACTGTGCCAAATTACTGTATAAATTAAAATGGTTCAGCATTTTTGGATGGCTAAGGATGGCAAGTAGTGATGAGCGAGCGTGCTCGGCCGATGCTCGGATCGGCTCGAGCATCGCTCTGCTCGGCACATGGCGGTACTCGTCGAGTACCGCCATGTGCTCGCCCGACATGTTCGGGTGGCGGGGATCTGTGCCGGAAGAGGCACAGATCCAAAGAAGCTCCGCTGGACCACCAGGGACTGGAGGTACGGGGGCATTGCGGAGATGAAGGGGGCATTGCGGAGATGAAGGGGGACATTGTGGAAGAGGGGCATAGACTCTATGCCCCTCTTCCACAATGTCCCCCTTCATCTCCGCTATGCCCGTCTTCCACAATGTGCCCCTTCATCTCCGCTATGCCCCTCTTCCACAATGTGCCCCTTCATCTCCGCTATGCCCCTCTTCCACAATGTCCCCCTTCATCTCCTCTATGGCATAGAGGAGATGAAGGGGGACATTGTGGAAGAGGGGCATAGCGGAGATGAAGGGGCACATTGTGGAAGAGGGGCATAGCGGAGATGAAGGGGCACATTGTGGAAGACGGGCATAGCGGAGATGAAGGGGGACATTGCGGAGCTGAAGGGGGCATTCGGAGATGAAGGGGGCATAGTGGAGATGAAGGGGGCATTGACCAGGCACCCTCCCCTCATCAGAGCAGGGGGTGCCTGGTGTCGCCCCATTCATTCCAATGGGGCTCGGGTGCTCGGCCGAGCACTCGAGCCTCAGGGGGTGCTCGGTCAGAGCACCCGAGCACCCGAGCATCGTGGTGCTCGCTCAACACTAATGGCAAGTAGTGTTGTCCAACAAGACTTGGGAGGCTATTGCTGTTCATCTCAAACTTGTCCTCAAGCCTTCCCAACTGTATAGGTTTTCAAGCTATGCTGTCATGATGTATACAAGTGGATCAGTCACTGGACATAGCTCTAACTGTTAAAGGGATAGTATTGTCTAATTTTAAAAAAAACAGCCTAGTAGCCATTAAAAAAATAAACTAAAAGATCCTAGTTCCATGTCTCAAACTTTTATGGTTTGAGAGATATTTACAGTTAAAATTCCCCCCTCCCTCCCCTTTACCTGATATATTTACCTGACGTCAGCGCTCTAGCTGGCTGCAGGAGAATCCGGTCCCGAGACCGGCAGAGAGCTGAGATCGAGAGATATTGAAAGAAATACTTTATTGGAATGGTCTACAAAGTATGCCTGCAACCAGGCACACTTTGTAGACTTTTCCAGTGAAGTATTTCTTTTTCTATCTCACGATCTCTGCTCTGAGAAGATTCTCCGCCAGTTCCTGGACCGGATTCCCCTGCAGTCAGCTAGAGCGCTGACGTCAGGGAAAGGGGAGGGAGGGGGGAACTTTAGCTGCAAATATCTCTCAAACCATATGGGATCATTCAGTTTATTTTTTTAATGGCTACAAGGCTGAATTTTTTTTAAATTAGACAATACTATTTGTGACTGCCCACCGCGGCAGGCACCTGCCCCTGTAGGTTTAGGGAGGCTCCTACCATGGTCATTTACACTGGACCGGCCACAGAGGACCACCAGACAGTGGGCCGTTTCCCACTGGATCTACCTGCACCACCCAGAGGAGGAGCGGTCAACAGGATTGGAAGACCTCCAGGTGCAGCCAGCCCAGTGGAGAGCAGTGACCTGAGTAGGGACTCGCACTTCTACCCACTGGAACAGGTCACTGCAGAGCAGGTATCTTCCCCTCTGCTTTGTCCTAGTCAACAGGTTCAGTCCCCTCTGTGACAACAACACCTCCCCCTGACAGCAAAACAGCACCACCTTTAACAAGGAGCTTTTGGCTACATATGCCTGGTATTATCAGCACGCACACACCTAAACATCTACTTCATGGGGGTAGGGGAAACACACCTAAGCTTATTGAAATGGAATACCAGGCCTTTCACAGCCTTCATTTAACTTGTGGTGACATGAATATAACAAAATATAATACACAGAAGACAAGACATACAACAAACATAACAGGGTATAACAATTTTGGGGTGTAGGATGGGGGAGTATAATGAAAACATGGCAGAGAAACTGGAGGTCCCAGAATGCAACAGTGACATATTTGCATACTCGCATGGGACACAGCAATGCTGCAATGTAGGTCCCCAACCAATAGATGGCAGTGCACCAACAATGCTCCTATGCTTGTCACCAACCAATAGATGGCAGTGCATAGCACAATGCTGCAATGCAAGGTTCAACCAATAGATGGCGAGGTTGAGTTCAAAGGACTTGAGATAGGAAAAGTCCATAGCAGATGTATTGCTGGAATGTCCATGTAATCCCACAGCCCTCATATATCACAGACACATGAAAGTTTAACATCCAGTTACTTCACACTCCTCCCCCCTCCCAAATAAGTGAGTGGCAGGGCGGTCTCGCACAGGCCCCCCGCAGACTCACTTGATTTACAGGAGGAATTAAAACACAGTTGTCCACGAGTCCTTTGTAGGATCAGAGTGTGCATCGGGCAGAGTCCCACAGTCCAAAATAAGGGTAAGTTGGGAGAGACACACACCAGGCGTACCTTTCTGTCCGACCTCCTTTGTCCAAGGGTAGTGAACTGCCAGTCCTTTGGGCCACGCTAAATGAATCCCACCCCTTCAGCCAAAACATAAAACTTTGAGGAGCAACAGAAGCCCAGGTATCTCCTGGGGGAAGAGGGTCATCTGGTCCATGAACTTGGGGACAAAAGGATACCTGTGTTTGTGGGTCCCAACCCTAGTGCAGCAGGTGACTCATCACTCCTCCCAAATGCCGTCCTCTGCAAACATCCACAAGGGTCAGGGGAACCAACAGGGGAAAAAACTCTGGGGCTGTTTCAATCATTTGGGACACCCTCCAACTTGGGTGACTGGAGCCCGATGGCTCCCAAATCAAAGACAATGTTTTGGGCCAATGTACCAAGGCAGGCGTCCAGCTCCACGATGCTGGAGGCTTCCAGTATATCACAGGAGTGATCAGTTCCTTGGCTTTCCCATGACCTACGCACTGGGTTTTCAATGGCCAGGGGGTCCCCTTGGGGGAGGCTGGGGACATCTCCCCATTTTGGTTGGGCAAGTACCCCACGGGAACAGGAAAGGATGCTGCTCTCTGTCCTCTGGGCTGAGGCAACATCCAAAGGGCTATTGGCAACACTGGGGACTCTTTTGCTCAGGGTAGGGGCATCCAGAGGACTGGTGAGGAGCGCACTCCCACTCACCAATCCAGGACAAACAGGCTTTGGGCTGCTGTCAAAACTGGGGCAACTCCCAACTTCCTTAGGGAGGACGGTGGTCCCCCTCCCTCTGGCTGGATCAACAGCTGGCCTGGTGGGGAATGACTTCCCACCCACCAAGCTGGGATCAAAAGATCCAGGGGCAACAAGTGCATCCCTGGTGAGGACTGGGGTCCCACTCACCAAGGCTGGGGTATCAGGAAAAGGGGCAACAGGCTTTGGACTGCTAATGAGGACTGTTGTCCCACTCATCACAGCCGGGTTTTCACAGGGCCTGGTGGGCTCGCTCCCCTCCACCAGGCCAGGGGTCACAGGGGGGCTGGTGGGATCACTCCCACCCACCAGTTCACAGTCCACAGGGACAGCACAAGGGGCAGCAGCACTGCATTGTGGCAGTCTGCTGGGTTCCTCTTCTTCCAGGTCATCAATTTCCTGGCTTCTTTTCTTTTTGTGAGGGAACACCTGGCCAATCTTCCTGGAAACCGTGGTCATGCACCTGGAGAGCACACCTTTCTCTTTCTCCAAGGCAGCATCCTCAGGGAACGGACAGGGGCTGCTGATGGGGACCTGAATCTCGTCCACCACAGCAGGGGTTTTCCAGGCCCTGGTGAGCTCGATCCTACTCACCAGGCCAGGGTTCACAGGGGGGTTGGTGGGGAACGCATTCCCACCCACCAGTTCACAGTCCATAGGGTCAACAAGAGGGCCAGCAGCACTGTTCTCCTTCGGTCTGCTGGGGTCCTCTTTCAGGCCACAAACCACAGGGCCATTCTCTGCCTTGAGGAAGACCGCAGTCCCATTCCTCAGGGCCGTATCATCCGTGCCCCTGGATGGCACACATTGCTCCTACTCAAGGGCAGTGTCCATTAACAAAGGGGCCATCTTCATGGGGCTGCTGGTGAGCTCACTCCCACTCACCAGTTCAGGGATCACAACACAGGGGGGCTGGTGGGTTACCTTAAGATCCATAACTGTTCTGCTGCTTCTCCAGGACCCAGCATCAAGAAGGGATCTGCTACTGAACCCTGTGTCTTCTGCACGGTCTAGCTCTGCCCGAACTTGCCACATTGCTTCTATTATGGCGCCCTCAGAGACAGGTGTGGCCAAGTAAGCAAGTCTCTCCTGCATCCTCTACTAAAAGGGGGTTTCTGTCCTTTGCTGTGGAGCTGGGGCCTTAGCTATACCAGCCTCCACATCCATTTTGAACAGCTGAACAACAAGCTCTAGCTTACTGCATTGACCATGATCAGACCCTCGGGCGATGATGAGCTCCTTCAGTGATGTGATGCTCAGCTGCTTGTAAACGGCTTCCATCTCTGGGTCTGACTATGCTCTCCACTGAACCTCCCGATGGAGGTGAATACCGGTGGTGATTTGGACTCCGTAGTGCAGAGATCCAACCAATGTGACGACCCCCCAAGGCAGGCAACTGCCCCTGTAGCGTTAGGGAGGCGCCTAACAGGTCATTTACACCAGACCGGCCTCAGAGGACCACCGGACAGACCTGGGCCGTTTCCCGCTGGATCTAGCTGAGGAAGAGAGGATCAACTAGATTGGAAGACCTCCAGGTGCAGCCAGCCCCATGGAGAGCAGTGACCTGGATAGGTACTTGCAACTCTACCCACTGGAACAGGTCACCACAGAGCAGGTATTGTCCTCTCTGCTTGGCATGCAAACACCACTTTTAACTACACCAGGCTAGTAGCCCCAGTCCAACAGAGCATAAACATCAGCTACAGGGAAATAGAAACACCTAAGCTTATTGAAATGGAATACCAGGCCTTTCACAGCCTTCATGTAACTTGTGGTGACATGAATATAACAAAATATCATAATATACAAAAGATGGCGAGGTTGAGTTCAGAGGACTTGAGATAGGAAAAGTCCATAGCAGATGTATTGCTGGAATGTCCATGTAATCCCTCAGTCCTCATATATCACAGGGACATGAAAGTTTAACATCCAGTTACTTCACACTATCCTTTTAATGAAAGGACCTCCTGAGCTAAATTTGGGATATACTAAAAACATGCACTGTTGGGAGGGCTTGAGGACAGCTTTATGAAACACTGCTCTAGTGGGAAGGTGCATTTGGAATAACTGTGTTACTAGGGTTGCCAGATCATCCCTTTAAAAGAGGATACACATGAATGGTTAATTATTAGGTTGCAATAGTTCACATACATCAATGCAGCAGTCATTTTTCATATGTGTACAGTAACCTGTGATAGATAAGCTACATTGTATTTTACATAAATTTAGATTTTTGGGTGTTCTCTTACTACTGATCACTCCCTGTGAAATTCTAAGTCCTTGATTTGTGAACAGTTCCCTCTAAGGAGAGCATATATAAGCAACCCAGCATTGAAAGGGTTAAAATGGACTGTTTATGCAGGCTGTGTTCTTCTTCGTGTGTTGGAGACCCTGTTAGTATTCAAGGCATTAAAAAGTCTTTTAATCATATGGAATCTGGAGAATTCTATATCCCTTATGATGCAGTTGGTTTATCCATCATTAATTACATAATTCCATTTTATACATAAGGCCCTCTGATTATCATGCCACACAGCTTGCAGCCCATTGGATCTCTCTTCCATTGATCTGTGTCTAGTGTGAAACTCAGCATTCGGTGAAGATGAGACAGGGGAACTTAGTTTTGCAGGTCAAGACAAAGTTTCTGAAGTCAGGTGTAAGACAGAAAACATGTGAAGCTGCCATATGCTTGATTATTCATTTTTAACAGGAAGGGGAAATACAGGCAGTTGGATATAAAGCAATTAATTGGAGGCCTTTCTAATATCCAAAGGGTTTTGGTAGGGGCAGGAAACCTTTGCTGTCCAGCTACTAGGGACTACACCTTCCATCTTCCCCAACCAGCCTTTTGAAAGTGCTTTCAAAATCACCTATATTTATGGTATTTTTTATTTAAGGCAATAGTTTGATATATTTAACTTTATTTATTTGTCAATTTAATTATTCTAAAAAGTACTGACAGGTGCAGGTATGTGCCTCATATTAACATTCCACACTATGCAGGCAAAGTGGCATAAGCATTGCCTTAAAGGAGAACCAATGACTCCTAATTATGATTACATAATTATGGCCAATAAATCTTATTGGTTTCTGTTAATTTTGGCCTTGTGCATTTGTTCAAGACATATCATAAGTAAAGTGGAAGTCAGAGACGCTCAACTAGGTACGAGCCTGCAATACAAATTTACAGGCTCTATAGGAATGGTGCCCTACCAAGGGTGCAGTCTCCTTTAGTTCACTAGTGCCTTTCACAGAGAGAAAATATCCTAAAGCATATCATATGGGTCCTGCCATAGCAGCAGTCCAACCACAAAATGCCAGACAATTCCTCTCTGAACAAGAGAAGCAGCCAACCCCAGCCATATGTTTTGGCCTTGTTGGTCCTCATTAGTAAGGTGTAGCTAATCTCTCTAGGCACAGTGAGCAAGGAGTCCAGTGCTGGATTCCCCTATTTACAGGCTCTATAGGAATGGTGTCCTACCCAGGGCGCAGGGTACGTCTGGGGTTGGCTGCTTCTCTTGTTCAGAGAGGAATTGCCTAGCATTTTGTGGTTGGACTGCTGTAATGGCAGGACCAATATGATATACTTTAGGATATTTCCCCTCTGTTAAAGGCACTAGTGGGCTAAAAGAGACTTCACCCTTTTAATATACATATGCAAATTAGCATTGGGATTAGTCACCCCAAGGGTAATAGGGGAAATCCAGCATTGGACCCCTTGCTCACAGTGCCTAGAGAGATCAGCTGCATCTCACCAATGAGGTCTCACAAGGTTGAACTGTACATCTAGGGTTGGCTGCTTCTCTTTTTCAGAGAGGCATTGTCTGGTATTTCGTGGCTGGACTTCTGTAAGTGCAGGACCTATATGATGTGCTTTAGGATATTTCCTCTCTGTGAAAGGCACTAGTGGGCTAAAAGTGATTGTACTCTGGGAAGGACACTATTCCTATAGAGCCTGCAAATTTGTACTGCAGGTTTGTTCCTAGTTGAGCATCTCTGACTTTTAATATACATTTGCAAATTATCATTGGGATTAGCCACCCCAAGGGTAATAGGGGGAATCCAGCATTGGACCTCTTGCTCATGGTGCTTACAGAGATCAGCTGCACCTCACTGATGAGGCCCAACAAGGCTGAAATGTATGTCTGGGGTTGGCTGCTTCTCTTGTTCAGAGAGGAATTGTCTGGCATTTCGTGGTTGGACTGCTGTGAGTGCAGGATCTATATGATATGCTTTAGGATATTTCCTCTCTGTGAAAGGCACTAGTGGGCTAAAAGTGATTGTATCCTGGGTAGAGCACCATTCCTATAGAGCCTGCAAATTTGTATTGCAGGTTCGTTCCTAGTTGAGCATTTCTGACTTTTAATAGACATACCATAAGTGGCCATTACTACCTAACTTAAAATAACTATTTACCCTTTTGATTTTTCACCTCAAGGGTAAAAGGGGAATCTAGCACTAGACCCCTTGCTCACAGTGCCTAGATAGATCAGCTACACCTCACTGACGAGGCCCAACAAGGCTGAAACATACATCTGGGGTTGGCTGCTTTTCTTGTTCAGGGAGTAATTGCCTGGAATTTCGTGGCTGGAATGCTGTTATGGCACAAACACAGTAGATAGGTTTTAGCACGCCAATAAGGCCGGTCCACTATTTCAATCATATATATAAATGGAAATCCGCAAGGGTTTAGGAGACTCACTGACAATACCCGGGTGCAGTGCAGCCACATTTCCGCCTCGACCCGGAAAAGATACAATATAAAAACGAATGGATGCAGCTGCGCTCACAGACAGGCAGTGGAAACATGTAAACAAAACTCTTCTTTGTTGTATAAATTTAAAAGATGATCCAACATGAAGAGGTAATGGGAGCAGGACACAAGTGAAGGTATTAGGTGTAACCAGGCACTGTCTAATGCGTTTCATGCTCTACATTGCTTACTCTTAACTATGTAGTCTATGATTAAGCGCTATAGAGAGTGAAACGCATTAGACGGTGTCTTGTTGCACCTAATACTTCACTTGTGTCCCACTCCCATTACCTCTTCATGTTGGATCATCTTTTTAATCTATATAATAAAGAAGAGTTTTATTTACATGTTTCCACTGTCTGTGAGTATAGCTGCATCCATTCATGTCTGCTTTTATGGCACGATCAGTATGATGTGTTTTAGGATACCTTCTCTCTGTGAAAGACACTAGTGGGCTAAAAGAGATTGCACCCTGGGTAGGACACCACTCCTACAGAGCCTGTAAATTTGTAGTGCAGGCTCGTTCCTAGTTGATCTCTGACTTCCACTTTACATAACCTGAATAAACTGACAAATAAATAACGTTAAACATCTCATAAACATTTCATTTAATAAACACTGGATAATATGAATACATGTGGTTTTGAAAGATCTTTCAATTGAACCTAAGCTGTAAGAAGATGTTAATGGAACCGGCTCTCAGGTATAATTTCCTGTTACGTAATCTTTACTATTAGAAAAATTTAATGAATAAACAAATCCCTGTATCATCTGTTTCCAGGCTTGGTGTCCTGCTTGTAATTTGTTCTATATCTTATCTTATACTTTGTACCACTTGAGCCTGGGGAAGTGAGCTTCCTTTCATAACACGTAGAAGAGAGGCCTGTGCCACAGCTGCTTATAGAAAATCTTAATTTATTCACAGCATGTCCTTGCCTGTACTTCATGCCTCCTGGGGTGTTCCATAATCGCTCAAAAATCTTTTCATCATCTCTTTTGCTTTGTGTTCAAACAACATAAAACAAACTGTACAGTCCCAGTTCTGCCCTGCTACTGAAACTTATCAAAACAAGTTTCCTAGAAAAGATAAGGCCGGACATGAAGCAGCCGCATCTGTGAAATGTTATAAAGCAAAATCAATCCGTAATGAATGCCAGCTTCCCTATTACATGAGCCTGCTTTCTGAAATCACATTGATTGTATCTGGGACAAAATCTTGACTTAGACCAACTGTGCATCCCAGAAGGGATGTTTGTTCTGGATAATTTCATTCCAGAAGCAGACACTCCAGTGTACAAAGTCTTTTTAATCTCTAGTAGGTTCTGAGTCTCTTGGTTTTAACCCTTTGAGTGCCAGAGGGGTACGCAATGCGTTGCGTACCCCTCTGGCACTCAAATGGTTAATTTGTATTCATACTCACCTTCAGGGGAGGAATGGCAACTTGTGGCCTGGAGGGCAACTACGATCAAGTCACCCGATTTTCTGTTCTTCCAACCCACTGTCCCAGTCCAACCCCTTTTGTTAATTTTAAAATTGCCATTAACCCTTTGAGTGCCAGAGAGGTATGCCACTCAAAGGGTTAGTGTTGTGAAGTAAGGCAAGCAATACCACGAAGCTTACACATACCTCCCAACATTTCAAATTGCCAAAGAGGGACACTTATGTTTTAAGGGGTGTTGCTGTGGGCGTGGCTGGTGGGCGGGGCATTACCAAGAATTTTTAGGCTATTTCATGACCTATTGATACCTCCTTGTGTAACCTAATAAAGGACTTCTAGCAAGACCAAATGTTTTTTATTTACATAGACTAATTTATAAACCCATGGAATGAAGATTAATATGAGTTGTATTGCTGTGGAGCAATGTGATACACTTATATACATACCACACAGTCTGATCTCCTAAAAAGAGGTACATCAGGGTGGGAAAGAGGGACAGAGGGATTTGGGTCTAAAAGAGGGACTGTCCCTCCTAAAGAGGGACACTTGGGAGGCATGCTTACAACTGAAATGGGGTTACACTGGTGCAGCTACAGAGCTTACAATTTAAGTAAAGCCACACTAGTGATACTATAGAGTTTACAAGAGAAATGGGTTATGCTACTAGTGTATAGTGTTGAGCGAGCATGCTCGGCCGATGCTCGGATCGGCTCGAGCATCGCTCTGCTCGGCACATGGCGGTACTCGTACGAGTACCGCATGTGCTCGCCCGCCATGTTCGGGTCTCCTCCCCGCACGTTTTGCGGCTGCTGCGCAGCCAATAAACGTGCAGGGAGGCTCTGACATCAGTGTAATGCCAGCAGCCATATTGGCTGCTGGCATTACACTGATTGGCTGGCCAGAACCCGTGGTCGGGTGCTGTATAGCACCTGACCAGCGAGTTCGGCTCAGTCTTAGCCAGGGAGAGCTGAGGATACGAAGGGAAAGTCAGTGTAGGGAGGAAAAAAAGCAAAATTGTGAAAAAAAAAGAACCAAAAGTCCTTTTTAGCACTACTGTGTGTGGGGGCAGCAGGTTATTTTGTGTGGGGGGAAAAAAAAAAACCAAAAAAAAACCATATATTCTGTTTAGTGTGCAAAGTTGCAGATTAGAGCACATTCTGTTTAGTGTGCAAAGTTGCAGATTAGAGCACATTCTGTTTAGTGTGCAAAGTTGCAGATTAGAGCACATTCTGTTTAGTGTGCAAAGTTGCAGATTAGAGCACATTCTGTTTAGTGTGCAAAGTTGCAGATTAGAGCACATTCTGTTAAGTCTTCAAACTAAAATATCAAAGTCACATATTGCATTCAGTGTGCGTCGCCGCAGTTTAGCAGCACATTCTGTGTACTGTGCAGAGTTGCAGAATAGGAAGAAATACTGTTAAGTCTTCAAACTAAAATATCAAAGTCACATATTCCATTCAGTGTGCGTCGCCGCAGTTTAGCAGCACATTCTGTGTACTGTGCAGAGTTGCAGAATAGGAAGAAATACTGTTAAGTCTTCAAACTAAAATATCAAAGTCACATATTCCATTCAGTGTGCGTCGCCGCAGTTTAGCAGCACATTCTGTGTACTGTGCAGAGTTGCAGAATAGGAAGAAATACTGTTAAGTCTTCAAACTCAAATATCAAAGTCACATATTCCATTCAGTGTGCGTCGCCGCAGTTTAGCAGCACATTCTGTGTACTGTGCAGAGTTGCAGAATAGGAAGAAATACTGTTAAGTCTTCAAACTCAAATATTAAAGTCACATATTCCATTCAGTGTGTGTCACCGCAGTTTAGCAGCCTATTCTGTGTACTCTGCACAGTTGCAGAATAGGAAGAAATACTGTTAAGTTTTCAAACTCAAATATTAAAGTCACATATTCCATTCAGTGTGTGTCACCTCAGTTTAGCAGCCTATTCTGTGTACTCTGCACAGTTGCAGAATAGGAAGAAATACTGTTAAGTTTTCAAACTCAAATATTAAAGTCACATATTCCATTCTGTGTTCGTCACCGCAGTTTAGCAGCCTATTCTGTGTACTCTGCACAGTTGCAGAATAGGAAGAAATACTGTTAAGTTTTCAAACTCAAATATTAAAGTCACATATTCCATTCAGTGTGTGTCACCGCAGTTTAGCAGCCTATTCTGTGTACTCTGCACAGCTGCAGAATAGGAAGAAATACTGTTAAGTTTTCAAACTCAAATATTAAAGTCACATATTCCATTCTGTGTTCGTCACCGCAGTTTAGCAGCCTATTCTGTGTACTCTGCACAGTTGCAGAATAGGAAGAAATACTGTTAAGTCTTCAAACTCAAATATTAAAGTCACATATTCCATTCAGTGTGTGTCACCGCAGTTTAGCAGCCTATTCTGTGTACTCTGCACAGTTGCAGAATAGGAAGAAATACTGTTAAGTTTTCAAACTCAAATATTAAAGTCACATATTCCATTCTGTGTTCGTCACCACAGTTTAGCAGCCTATTCTGTGTACTCTGCACAGTTGCAGAATAGGAAGAAATACTGTTAAGTTTTCAAACTCAAATATTAAAGTCACATATTCCATTCAGTGTGTGTCACCGCAGTTTAGCAGCCTATTCTGTGTACTCTGCACAGTTGCAGAATAGGAAGAAATACTGTTAAGTTTTCAAACTCAAATATTAAAGTCACATATTCCATTCTGTGTTCGTCACCGCAGTTTAGCAGCCTATTCTGTGTACTCTGCACAGTTGCAGAATAGGAAGAAATACTGTTAAGTTTTCAAACTCAAATATTAAAGTCACATATTCCATTCAGTGTGTGTCACCGCAGTTTAGCAGCCTATTCTGTGTACTCTGCACAGTTGCAGAATAGGAAGAAATACTGTACTCTGCACAGTTGCAGAATAGGAAGAAATACTGTTAAGTTTTCAAACTCAAATATTAAAGTCACATATTCCATTCAGTGTGTGTCACCGCAGTTTAGCAGCCTATTCTGTGTACTCTGCACAGTTGCAGAATAGGAAGAAATACTGTTAAGTTTTCAAACTCAAATATTAAAGTCACATATTCCATTCAGTGTGTGTCACCGCAGTTTAGCAGCCTATTCTGTGTACTCTGCACAGTTGCAGAATAGGAAGAAATACTGTTAAGTTTTCAAACTCAAATATTAAAGTCACATATTCCATTCAGTGTGTGTCACCGCAGTTTAGCAGCCTATTCTGTGTACTCTGCACAGTTGCAGAATAGGAAGAAATACTGTTAAGTTTTCAAACTCAAATATTAAAGTCACATATTCCATTCAGTGTGTGTCACCGCAGTTTAGCAGCCTATTCTGTGTACTCTGCACAGTTGCAGAATAGGAAGAAATACTGTTAAGTTTTCAAACTCAAATATTAAAGTCACATATTCCATTCAGTGTGTGTCACCGCAGTTTAGCAGCCTATTCTGTGTACTCTGCACAGTTGCAGAATAGGAAGAAATACTGTTAAGTTTTCAAACTCAAATATTAAAGTCACATATTCCATTCAGTGTGTGTCACCGCAGTTTAGCAGCCTATTCTGTGTACTCTGCACAGTTGCAGAATAGGAAGAAATACTGTTAAGTTTTCAAACTCAAATATTAAAGTCACATATTCCATTCAGTGTGTGTCACCGCAGTTTAGCAGCCTATTCTGTGTACTCTGCACAGTTGCAGAATAGGAAGAAATACTGTTAAGTTTTCAAACTCAAATATTAAAGTCACATATTCCATTCAGTGTGTGTCACCGCAGTTTAGCAGCCTATTCTGTGTACTCTGCACAGTTGCAGAATAGGAAGAAATACTGTTAAGTTTTCAAACTCAAATATTAAAGTCACATATTCCATTCAGTGTGTGTCACCGCAGTTTAGCAGCCTATTCTGTGTACTCTGCACAGTTGCAGAATAGGAAGAAATACTGTTAAGTTTTCAAACTCAAATATTAAAGTCACATATTCCATTCAGTGTGTGTCACCGCAGTTTAGCAGCCTATTCTGTGTACTCTGCACAGTTGCAGAATAGGAAGAAATACTGTTAAGTTTTCAAACTCAAATATTAAAGTCACATATTCCATTCAGTGTGTGTCACCGCAGTTTAGCAGCCTATTCTGTGTACTCTGCACAGTTGCAGAATAGGAAGAAATACTGTTAAGTTTTCAAACTCAAATATTAAAGTCACATATTCCATTCTGTGTTCGTCACCGCAGTTTAGCAGCCTATTCTGTGTACTCTGCACAGTTGCAGAATAGGAAGAAATACTGTTAAGTTTTCAAACTCAAATATTAAAGTCACATATTCCGTGTAAGATGAAGAAGGCGGGTAAAAAGGGACGGGGAAGTGGACGTGATCCTGATAGTTCAGGGCGCGGGTCAGGACGCGGAGAAACTGTGCCTGGTGCCAGAGCACAAGAAAGAAAGACATCCACCATACCTAGCTTCATGTCTCATTTCACAGGGCGTCGCAGGACATCACTCTCGAGGTCCGACCACTGCGAACAGGTGGTCGGTTGGATGTCAGCTGATACTGTTTCCAGTCGGTTAAGCACCACCCTGTCTTCCACCAAGTCCACTCTCAGTAGCCGAGAGTCTGGTCAACATAATCCTCACTCTGATCATCCTTCCTCCCACCATACACGGTCTGGTCAAAGAAGTGATCCCACACTGGGATATAGTGAGGAGCTCGTCTCATCACCAATCCTTCATTTGACCCTCTCTCCAAGCACGCTTGCAGAGGAACATGACATCTTGTGCCCTGATTCACAACCACTAGAGGGTACCCAATCACAAGAAGATGACAGATGTGAACGGCATTTAAGGTCAAAGGAAGTAGTGGATGATGATGATGATGATGAGACACAGTTGCCATTAAATCAACCACTATTTCCGTCTCAAGACCTTGTTGAGGAGAATGTTATACAGTTGTCAATGACTGAGTATGTGGTGGGATCAAGACATGAGGAGGATGATCAGAGTGAGGAAGTGGAGGAGGACTTGGTGGACGATGAGGTGACTGACCCCACCTGGGAAGGTGTAGAGCCGAGCGATGACAGCAGTCCTGAGGGTGAGCCATCTGCAGCACCGCAACAGGCTGGAAGAGGCAGTGGTGTGGCTACAGAAAGAAGGCGGACCGCACCAAACCGGCCCGCAAATGTTCCACGGAGCACCCCCTTGCGTAAATCTACCTTGCCAAAGGGTAGGTGTTCCGCGGTATGGCGTTTTTTTAAGGAAAGTGCGGACGACAAAAGAATTGTAGTTTGCAACCTGTGCCACACCAGAATGAGCCGAGGCATGAACACTAGAAACCTCACCACCACCAGCATGATCCGACACATGGCATCCAAGCACCGTAATAAGTGGGAGGAACGCCTGGATCGCCCATCTGTGTCTGCAGGCCACACCACTGCCTCCTCTTCCCCTGTTTTCGGTGCCGGCCAATCACCTGTCGAAGGCGCAGGCCCGCATACCTCCCGCCCTGCACCTGTACCATCTGAAGCACCATCAGCGACCACATCCACTTCCCTGTCCCAGCACAGCGTCCAAATGTCGTTACCCCAGGCATTTGAGCGCAAGAGAAAATACCCAGCCACCCACCCACAGGCCATAGCACTAACCTCACACCTTTCCAAATTACTGGCCATCGAAATGCTGCCATTTAGGCTTGTGGACACTGAGTCCTTCCGCAGCCTGATGGCAGCAGCTGTCCCTCGGTACGCGGTCCCCAGCCGCCACTACTTTTCCCGGTGTGCCATCCCCGCATTACACCACCATGTGTCCCGTAACATCACCCGTGCCCTGACCAACGCAGTTACTGGGAAGGTCCACTTAACGACTGACACATGGACTAGTGCTTGTGGCCAGGGACGCTACATTTCCCTGACGGCACACTGGGTGAATGTCGTGGAGGCTGGGAGCGACTCGGACCCTGGGATGGCACGGGTGCTACCCACGCCGAGGATTGCGGGCCCTACCTCCATCAGGGTTTCCGCCAGCACCTACGTTATTGGCTCCTCCTCCTCCGTTTCCACCTCCGAATTCTCTACACGGCGCGCCACTCCCCCATCAGCCGGTAGCTGGAAGCAGTGTAGCACTGCAGTGGGGAAGCGTCAACAGGCCGTGCTGAAGCTGATCTGCCTTGGGGACAAACAGCACACGGCCTCAGAGCTGTTGCAGGGGATTAGTCACCAGACCGAGCAGTGGCTCTCGCCACTCAACCTGCAACCAGGCATGGTTGTGTGTGATAATGGGCGTAACTTGGTGGCGGCTTTGGAGCTCGGCAAGCTCACACACGTACCATGCCTAGCGCATGTATTTAATTTAGTGGTTCAGCGATTTCTAAAAACCTACCCCAATGTGCATGATCTCTTGACCAAGGTGCGCCGCGTGTGTGCACATTTCCGTAAGTCATCTACAGCTTCGGCCGGCCTGTTGAAGCTGCAGCAGCGCTTACAATTGCCAGCTCACCGGCTGCTGTGTGACGTGAGCACGTGCTGGAACTCCACCTTCCACATGTTGGCCCGGCTTTGTGAGCAGCAGAGGGCAGTAGTGGAGTACCAGCTGTTACACGGTCGTCGCCTCTCCGTTCAACTTCCTGTAATCAGAAGTGAGGAGTGGGAATGGATGTCAGACCTCTGCGAGGTTTTACGCAATTTTGAGGAATCGACACAGATGGTGAGCGACGATAACGCTATTATCAGTGTAACCATCCCACTTCTGTGTCTACTGAAACGCTCGCTGCTCACAATTAAAACCGACGCTTTGCATGTGGAAGAGGTGGAAATGCGGGAGGAAGAGCTTACACAAGGTGATAGCCAGAGCACCCTCACTTCGTCTTCTCAGCGACAATTGGAGGAGGCGGAGGAGGAGGAGGAGGAGGAGGAGGAAGACACGGTTGCCTCCGCTACAGAGGGTAGCCATGGAACTTTAGTTCCATCTCTTCAGCGTGGGTGGGCAGAAGAGGAGGAAGAGGATGAGGATATTGAGAGTCATCCTCCTGGTGAGGACAGCGAAATCTTGCCTGTTGGTACTCTGGCACACATGGCTGACTTTATGTTAGGCTGCCTTTCCCGTGACCCACGCGTTGTACGCATTTTAGACAACACGGATTACTGGGTGTTCACCCTTCTGGACCCCCGCTACAAAGAGAATTTCTCATCTCTCATTCCTCCGGTGGAGAGGACAAGCAAAATGGTGCAATACCAGAAGGTTCTTGTTGAAAAATTGCTCCAAAATTTTCCATCTGACAACGCTGGCGGCAGAGTACGTGCTACCTTGGCCAACCGAGAAGGGGAGAAAAGGGGAGCACACAGCAGTTCCGACAAAGGCAGGGCAACACTCTCCAAGGCGTGGGACACCTTCATGACACCCCGCCAGCACCCTCACCCTGATGCGCAGCCTAGTGTCACAAGGAGGGAAAAGTTTTGGAAGATGGTGAAGGAGTACGTAGCAGACCGTGTCAGCGTCCTCAATGATCCCTCTGTGCCTTACAACTACTGGGTGTCCAAGCTGGACACATGGTATGAACTGGCACTCTACGCCTTGGAGGTGCTGGCCTGCCCTGCCGCCAGCGTTCTGTCTGAGCGGGTATTTAGCGCTGCTGGTGGCATCATAACAGATAAGCGTATCCGCCTTTCCACCGACAATGCTGATAGGTTGACACTTATAAAAATGAACAAGGCCTGGATTTCCCCTGACTTCTCCACTCCACTGGAGGAAAGCCCCGGGGGAACATAAACTCACTTTATATATGTTATTTACAATGATGGGAATACTCTGTATTCCCATTCACCCCTTCCACCCAAAAAACGGGTATATGGTTGACTCTTAATCTTCTCATCCTCCTCCTCCTCTTACATATGCCCTGTGCTATAATTTTTATATAGGGCCAGCTAACCAGCGGGCCCTGTGATATAATTTTTATATAGGGCCAGCTCACCAGCGGGCCCTGTTTGACAATTTTTATATAGGTCAGCTCACCAGTGGGCCTTCTCATATAATGTTTTATTGGGTCAGCTCTCTAACGGGCCCTCTCATATGATGTTTTATAGCGTCAGCTCACTAGCGGGCCTTCGCATATAATGTTTAGGATGGTCAGCTCTGCAGCAGACACTCACCCATAATGTTTTAGATGGTCAGCTCAGCGCACGTTTCCCTCTTAATCATGGCCTCAGTTCAATAAAATCAAGGAAATTTTTGGGAGAATTTGCCTCTGCGCACGTTTCCCTCTTAATCATGGCCTCACTTCAGAAAATCAAGGAAATTGTTGGGAGAATTTGCCTCTGCGCACGTTTCCCTCTTAATCATGGCCTCACTTCAGAAAATCAAGGAAATTTTTGGGAGAATTTGCCTCTGCGCACGTTTCCCTCTTAATCATGGCCTCACTTCAGAAAATCAAGGAAATTTTTGGGATAATTTGCCTCTGCGCACGTTTCCCTCTTAATCATGGCCTCACTTCAGAAAATCAAGGAAATTTTTGGGATAATTTGCAGATAATATACAAGTAAATATACAGCAAATATTGTTTGGTAACAATTTTTCGCCTAAAGTCGTTTTTATTTTCCTTTTTGTGTGTTTTATGGTCAGTCTGTAAAAATGGCGTACTACGGGCGAAAGATCGTTCCCAGCAGCGATGTTGGAGTCCAAGATGCATCCAGACATCCTCCCTATGCTGTCCCTGAACCATTTCTGTGGTGTTTCCATCCTTTTCTGCCCTTTTCCTATGGACCAGGCACCCTCCCCTCATCAGAGCAGGGGGTGCCTGGTGTAATGCTCGAGTCCTCCCATTGACTTCAATGGGGCTCGGGTGCTCGGCCGAGCACTCGAGCCTCAGGGGGCGCTCAGTCAGAGCACCCGAACACCCGAGCATTGGGGTGCTCGCTCATCACTACTAGTGTAGCTCTACTTGGATTGCAGCGCCATTTCAATTGTAAGCTCTGTGGTATCACTAGTATTTGCAGCAACAAGTGGGAGTGCCCCCCCAGCCCAGACATAAGACTGGCCCAGGGGGCAGTTGCCCCCCAGGCCAGCCCTCCCCTGCTCACCTTCATATTTTAAAATTACAGGTAAATGGCCCATTTTGGCTTATGTATTGGTGAATGGAGCCCTGAAAAAAAACCATTTCCCAGTTTATTAACCCTCTGAATGCCATGTGTTGGATACCCCTCTGCCACTCAAATGGTTAAACATCAGTTGCCATGCTCACAACTTTCCATTCACGTATACAGAGCAGATATTTTCAATGTTTGATAACAGGATTGTTTTAAAGAATCAGTAAAGTTTTTTATGAGTAGCACAAAATAACTATATACCTTCCACTGTTGAGGGATGATTCACTAAAAGAGTGGTTACAGTTCAATCTGTCAGAAAATGGAGGAACTGTTACTATTACATGCTATAGAGAACTATAGCCTGAAGCTCATCTTTCCCACAGAACACAATAGAAAAACAGGCTGGACACCAAGTGGCGCTGCTACTAACAGTTTAATATAAACAAAAAAACAGTTTGAGCTGTAATAACTTTGGACCAATGATTCTCCCAGGAGACTGAGTATTATTATTTTACTCAGCAGAAAAAAACATATAATATGTTTTTCCTTGTTCTTAAAAGTTTATTCCTTCTTTAACAATAAGGAGAAGTAGATAGCTGCCCAAAGTCCACTGGTGGAGGGGGCCTTCCATAGTCAAGAAGGTCAAAAAAGGTCAAACAACACCTTTTGGAACCTTGTGGATCTCCTTAGGGAAATAGAGCACACAATGATCACTCTTTGTGAGAAACTAGGTGTAAGCAAGCAGCAAGGTTGATATATAAAGGTCAAGTGGTGCAGTTCTGGTGCAAACCAAGTGCACCATAAGGAACAATTAAGCGTGTTCCAAGTTTCCACTGCTTAAAATAGGGTTTATGTTAAACTTTGTTCTAATCTTTTTCTTTCTTTGGTTTACCTTTGGTCCTGTAGAGCTGTGAGTTGCCCAGGTTCATGAAATTGGACATGATGCATTGGCATCTTAAGTGGATGTGATATATTTATCAACTTTTTCCAGCTGGCTCCAGCAGAGTTACCTAGATCCCTATCCTTACCTGGGAACCTTCTTGCCCCCCCCCCCAGCACTCGGAGCACAGGAATGGGTGGGATTGAAAGGAGGGAAGGGTTTTGCCTTGAAAATGTGTGGGAAGTGTGTGGAACAGGGAAGGGAGTGGGCCTAATGGGGTGATATGTGGGAGAGGTTACTAGAGAACAGCAAGCTGGAGAATCAGCCTCTGACCTCAGAGAACCCTCTACTGCAGGAACACCTCCATTGCATTGAAATCCTTGGTACCAGTAGGAATCAGTAACAAAATAACTATAACATCCACCAACCTCCCAAGTGAAGGCAGATATATACTTTTAACCCTCTGATAGCTAGAAACATCTCCAGTACATTGCTGTGAAATGCATTGGAGCAGTAGTTCCTCTAAAGTAAGCAAAACTGAGCAACCCAGCAATGAAAGCCCAGCCCAGTTTTAATTATTACCTTAACTCTTAAATCAAGCAACTCCACTTCTGTGTAAATGTTTACAGGACAGTCATGTTAGTTTCAGAAGTAGCAGCTCGCAAATGGCAAGAAAGCATAAAGCAGAGCACAGCAGCAGGTGCAGTACACCACAGTATATGCTTGTCCTGCTTGTTCTTTGTGTGTGTGCATAAGAGAGTGTGTGTGTGTGTGTGTTTGTGTGTCAAGTTGTCAAGTTGTATCTGTGATCTGCGTATATTATCTTGAATGTATGATGTATTATGTCTGTCTGTGTAGCATCTCTTGCTCTCAGTCAAGTCTCAGCTCAGGTAAGATCATCTGTCACCTATCAGTTAAAAAAGCTGTTTTACTTTTACATTTTTTTTCACATTTTTCCTAACTCTACCTTCTCCCTTCACACACAAAATCCCGCACTCCACCTGTCCAAAGAACAACTGGCTACCACCAATACTCCCTAAATCAAGCATCTCCAGCTCTGCCCTCTGCCTCTACACTAGTTAGCATCAAAATGGCAACAGCTTTCTCTCTCTCTCTCTCTCTCTCTTTCTCTCACATGCACAGACTGACAACCTGTGGTAAACTGAAATCTCTAGTTTGAACGTCAAGAGTATATGTGGGAAAACAAGTGGGGGAAATTATATTATAATTGATTTCAATGCAAAGAAAAAACTAGAAAATTGTGGTTTTGTTGGAATTCCCATAGAATGAAAAGTGCCTGTTTTATGTTTATCTTTTCAGCCATCCCTAATCATTGGTGAGAGATATGGAGTTGTGTCTGCATATTGGCGGGAGCACCTGAACGGACATTAAAAATCAAGTAGTGAAGTACCCTGTCTTCTTTTATTTTCCTGTTACTTGCTGAAGAATATGCTAAAGGAGCTGTCTGCATGAATGACATTAGCTCAGTTTGTAACTCTTTACTGATCACCCAAAAAGATAACATATGGCTCACTTAATTGCTTTACCGATCGGTGGCCATTACCACCCATGATGCAGTCAGATGAAACATGCCGCAACTTTGCTGCATTCAATATACAAAATAGGCAAGTCACAGACTTTTGGGATAGTTGTATAGATTTTTCACATTGATGATTAACTTATTGCAGTACCCATCATAACAATTCAGTCAATGGGAACACAAGTGGACTTCAGCCATTCCTGTATGCTTGGTGTCATTTTGACCTGCCATTATTAACACCCTCACACCACCCATCAGCAAAATGGCTACAAAGCACAGATAAGCGAGCAGGTGTTTGTAATGTGTCAGCATTGCTATCTTGTTCCAACCCCTTTTGTGAACAGAGCCTAACTCATTTCATATACATACATTCCTATGAATTAGTTATCCACATGGTAACAGGTTTGAATTAGCTCACTTATAAATGAGTTATATAGGCATATGCTGCATAAACACTCTGTTTACTACCATTAAAGGGATAGTAATACTTAAAATGTAAAAAAATATATGTTGTAGGGTTTATCCCCCTGAGTTAAACAAGAGTACTCCCACTGCTGAAAGGTGTTTCATTCAAAAGTTATTAATTTTCAAAGTTGAATTTTTTAGGTGCAATATCACAGTGGCCTGAAATTGTACAGTGGCACTGTTGCTACATGATCCTATGGACAGCTCTGGTCCCGAGACCATAAATCTCCATAGGATGGTGTAGCAACAGCGCCACTGTACAATTTCAGGCCACTGTGATATTGCACCTAAAAAATTCAACTTTGATAATTAGTAACTTTTGAATGAAACACCTTTCAGCAGTGGGAGTACTTTTGTTTTACTCAGGGGGATAAACCCTACAACATATTTTTTTTACATTTTAAGTATTACTATCCCTTTAAGTTCAGATAATATAATCTTATACATACACTGTGAGACTGATATACTAAGAAATTGGAGCAATTCTAGAGCAAACTTACTGTACCATAGGGATCAATTAACAATTTACATAGACATAAAAGATGCATTTAACCCCTTGAATGCTAGAAAGAATTGAGGATTTAAGGAATAGTTTTATTGTAACCCATGATGCAGTTGGTATGTTCCAAAATTGCTCCACACGCATATGTTTTTTCTTACAGGGGAATTCTGACTTTCACGTATTTAAAGGAACAGTAAACAGTACATTTTTAAAACAAAAATGTACTTACTCCCACTGCTGACAGTTTTTTTTATTCAATAGGAAAAACAGGTAAAACTGTTATATTTCTGGAAACAGATATACAGGGAGATTACTTCCAAAAGTTCAAATTGACAGGAAGTGATCAGTGTTACTATAACATTCTAAGGAGAACCCATGATAAAGTGGCCTGTGCAGCCATGAATATGAACTGGGATACAGGTAATGATAGGTCCCTTTCCACACTCCATGAGCTCTCCCTTTCCCCAATGGTTATAGTCTGTCGAGATCTGGACTCTATGAGAGACATCACTCCAGTGAGCACTTCCACCAGTATGTGCAGAGCATACTAACGGCTGTTAGCTGTGGAGCTGCTCTTATACTGGGGAAACTGTCAGTATTTATGTGGAATCCAGATATGGTGGACATCTTAGATGTGGAGGAGGGATGAAATCTAATAGTTTGTGAAAAAGAACACTCTCCAGAGAGCAGGAGGTGCAGTTTGTTGGCTAGTAGGGGAAAGGACCACCTATATGCTTCTACCCCTAGTGGGGAATATGTGAGTGCAATACCTTCTTTTTGTTTGTTTATCCTATGATTCAATAAATGCTACACTCACATATGTCCCTTTGCTATTCTGTTTTGCTCTTATGTTTCTGGTGGATATTCTCATCTCCATTTCATTCAAGTTCTAACAGTTCAAAATTGCTATACTCCCTGGAAACAGAGAAAATTCAAACTGAGAGGAAGACATGCAGCATTACAATAACATTCTATCGAGAAAATTTGTCAGTGACTCACCTTTCCCATAAAATGCAACAGATTAACAATATGAAATCTGGTCAATAGAGGGCAATGTTAAACTGTAATAACTCTGGGAAGATGCCTGTCCCAGCAGTGGGAGTACCCTTGTTTTATCCAATAGGTAAAGCCCAACAACAATATATTTTTCATAAAAAATGTTTACTGATTCTTCAAGTGCCATTTCCCTGTCTAATGTATGCTAACCAGGCAATGAGTGAGCATTCTTATGAAGGAGTTTATGATTGATGACTTGTGAGCAGTTATCATGTTCAATAGCTACTGTAAAAATGACGTGCCAGCACTGTCACACCGGTCTGGATGATAAGGACCAGTGATGGTCCTGGCATGTCATGGAATTCTGGGATATATGCCACTCTGCCATCCCAGAATTCATTGCAATTAAAAAACAAGCGCAATGTCCTCTGCAGCCGCCCAACCCCAGATCAGCCTGTCATTAAGGGGTTAAAGTTTTGGTTTACAATAACTACAATTTTATCATCATGCATCTTTAACCCTTGAGTGCCAAAGCAATGCATTGCGTACCCCTCTGGCACTCAAGGTTTTAAACACAGTCTTAAACGCTCTTTCATATGGATGGCAGCCTCTTGCTACAGTCCTCTCGCCTATGATGAAAACTCAACTTCTCCTGCCTTCCATGACTGTCCACAGAAATGTTCCCGATTTAAGCAATGCAATGTATGGATCTTTTCTATTCAACTAACAGTAAGGGACTATGGGCAAAATGCAAGAAACATGCAAATGCTATTTACAATGTACTTTTGATTCAAAAAAGGTTACCAACAAAACTTTACTGAATTGTGCATTTTTTATGAATTAGCAAACATGTAAGCTCTTTTTAGTGGATACGTTTCAAAAAGTGGGAGTAGCTAAAATGTCCGCAATTGCGCATAATTCAGCAAAACAGCACACATTTTCATATGTCTGGTTAAATACCATTAACCCTTTAATGCCATAGGGTTATCCAGCGCATTGCAGCTCAATGCTGCGTACCCCTCTGGCACTCAAAGGGTTAATTTAGGAGCATGTGCTATTCAGCATCAAGGCGTTAGTAGGTTTCTTACATCAAAACGTGAGCAATCGTAAATAGCACATACATTTATAGCTCTCAAAAAAATAGTGAATACTCCACTGTTTTGCATGTGTTTGAAAATTCTTGGGGACAAGGAATTACTGCACTTATATGTCCTTGATTCACACGCTGTCAGATTCAAATATCAGAAAACAATACTGTTAAATGTTTAATTTACATTAGCCACACTGGAGGCATGGACCATATATAGAGGGGAAAGCTGGCAGCAATGGTTCAGTGTGTGTCAACTGCAACACAAGCTGCAGAAGTTATTCTTGATGTTAAGTAGCACTATAAGCAATACACCAATACTGAGGCTTTTATGGACAGAGACACAATGCACAGTCACCAATGAGCTGATGAATATGTTACTTCAAGGAGGACAATGTAAAATAACAGATGTAGCTTTTAAACACTGTAACAGGTCAAGCACGCTCTCTTATCCCTTGGTTCAGTAATTATCAAGTCCAGTACGCAGGCCTCACCAATAGGTCACATTTTCTAATAAAACTATTTAATCCTTTGAGTGCCACAGGAGTGCTCAATGCATAGGCAGCCCAATCACGATAAATGAGTCACTGATTACTCACCTGTGATTAAGCAGCAATATAATGAAAATCTGATTTGTTTCAGTGCCCTGAGGACTAATGTTGACAACCTCAACCTCAGATGCTGGAAGTATCTCCAGTACATTGTTTTGTAATGGACTGGAGATGTCTCTCGCATGTAAAGGGAATAAAGCCACAGCACATTTCCCCCCATTGTGAAGAACACATTAATCTACACCACCCAAAAGAGTTTGTGCCTTTATATACATAGTGACATAAATACTGCCCTCTGCTGGTAGCTGAAGTTAATTACATCCTTACCCTTTTGCCTATTGTGAAATACTTCCAGGCTTGTGCTTGGTAGGTGGTGAAGTACTGGTGAACTACGAACTTCCCATCGATCCACTTATAAAGGACTGACCCAGGCTGAGTGTTCTTGTTGGCCATCACAGCAAAATGCCCAACATTTGGGATGAGAAAGACCTCGAGGCCCATGGTCTCAGAAGTGGTGGCCAAGTTTTGATACTCCTCCACATAGTCTAGTCTCTCCTTCCCTAACCAAACAAAGAAATAGACAATATGACAACAAATAAATATACAGTTTGCATCACTTTTACTGATGTATATTCTCTGACCTTATCTGAACCCTGACCTTCTGCTGTCTTTCTGGGTAGCCTGCGTATTTTTGAATTCGCTATTTAACAGACAAGCCTCTCTGCTTAACTCTTTGAGAGGTAGAGGGGTGCACAAAGCATTGTGTTGTGTACCCCCTCTGGGCCTCAAAGGGTTAAAGACAAGTCCATGCATCTACCACTTTTCCATAAAACAGAATTGTTTTGCCACCTTTTTTTGGAGTTTGAGCATGACCTCTCTTCCTCTTCTTATAGCAGTTTAGGGTAATTATCATGTTTTATTATGACTGCTGTTATAAATACCTGGGGGTCTCTTTTCAGACCCTGCAGTGCACTGAGCAGATCAGTTCATATTTGATAGCTGTTCTTTAAAGGAGCAGAAAACTGTTTTATGAAAACCTTTACCGTATACAGATATTTCTGCTGAGTAAAACAATGGTACTCCCACCACTGTCAGTTGTTTTATTAAAAATGTATAACAGTTTAAATAATCAGGAAGTGAATTTACTGTGTGTTTACTTCCTAGAAGTTCTGACAGGAAGTGACTTAGCAGTTTCTGTCACATTCTATGGAAAACTGTATGTCACTTACTTTTCTCTTCATTAGACTGTAGCAGAAAAACTAATTGTAATTTGACCACTAGAAAGCAATGCTAATGTAAAAAAACATGGTTATAAACTGTAATAATGCTGGAAATTTGCACACTTATTTAACACACCTAGAAAAGCCCTACAATATATATATTTTCATAAAAAAAGTTTACTGCTCCTTTAAGAAAGCGTTTAATAGAGGAAGCTAAATAATTGCAGTTTTAGAGTAAACCAAATGCACCATGGTGGGAATACAAGCTCCCACTGATTTAAATGGCAGCGAGATCTCAAATGAACTGCTTCTCAATGCGTTGGAGACTTCTCTAGCATTCAAGATGTTAATAGCTCCATTTAAATCAATGGGAATTTTCAAAATGTTTATGTATTCCACAATGGAGTTGGAATGTTCCAGAACTGCAACTCTTCCTGCATAATGCTCTTAGTAGCAGTGACTGAATGACAGGGATTAGAGACTTCATACTACATAACATTGCCTTTGGTAATGTAGAGGTTAAATAAGAAATATCAGAGCTAAAGTAATAGTAATTCCCAAAATAGAATTGTGCTAACATGAAATAACACATTTGGACAATACCAATAATGCATGTAAAACGTATATCACCTATGTAATATTGGGGGTTTCATAACATGTAGCTTGACCTGCCCAGCAAGTTGATCTTTCAAAGACTTTGGTCAATGTCAGCTATCAGCGCATATTCATTTATCTGATTGGTTCATACCTCGGCATGATACATTTTTTTCTGTGCAACTGATTTGTGATGAGTAACATACAGAAAATAGTAAGTCGTGTCTGAAATTACAGTGAATGATAGTTATGCAAAGGCAAACTCCAATTTAGAAAATCTAAATTACTCAGTCTTTCATAGATATTAATGGATGGCTCCCATTCATTCGATTTATGGGAGACATAGTGATATCAGGTGTAATCTCAGTGGGGTTAGGATTCTGTCTAAATCATACAGATTCTATTGGAAATCATGTAAGGGAGGCAAAATGCTGACTCTTGCAAATCACTAAATATGCTCCTATAGGAACACGATTCATTTATACCGATAGTTCCTCTTTAATACAAGAATTATTTACTTTTAGGAGAGAACTAACTCCTCGTAACATTTACAACCATTTTGCATTACCGTGGTCAGAACATCCTAATGGCCCCTATCCATTTTGACCTTGTGTCTCTCCAGTCACTCTTGTTCCTGTAGACAACTGCTCGCCGGATTACAAGATCTCAGCTGTGCTCACTGCACAAACCAAGCTTAACCCTTTAAGGACCAGAGGGGTATCTAAAGCATTGCTTCACAATGTATTGCACACCACCCATGTCTCAGATGTGTTAAATAGGCTCACACACCCTTTCTACTTCACTTTGCCTACTTCACTGTGCAAAAATCTGTCAGCAACTGTCATGTCTACCATGACATGACAGGCCCTTAAGATTTCCTGGCCATATTACGGCAAGTGGGGGTAGTTATTATTAAGAGGTTATAGTTCTCCTTTACTATTGCTGACCCTTTACAATGCTGTTCTGAATGTGCTTGTGACAGAACACCCAGAGTAAGACAGGACCCAGTTGTGGGTTCTTTTACCCAAAAGTAGAAGTAATTCGTATTGAGCTAAGAGTCAAGTCCAACAATGTTTATTTTGTCAAACTCCAATACAATATGAAACACCTACACATGGCCAAGACCTCTGTCCACCCCCTCCAGACCTGAAAGATACCTTTTCGGTACCCTGGGCCCTGGTATACATCTCTCTAGACTTCTGAAACTCTATTTCGACTACCATATCAAGCTTCCATGCTCATCTCCCTAGAGCTCTGGTGACTAATCCGGGAATAAGCTACACCCTGAGAAATCTGAATCAGCCAACTGGAGGACTGCAAGCAAGAGTCAAGGCTAGAAATAACCCAATTTAAGTTTTGCCAACAATCTCCATGTAAGCAATGGCAAATCCTATCTCCCCTTCCCCACTGGATAGTACCAACAACCCCCTCTATCCTGATGAACCCCCTGGGGCAAAAGTCATTGTCCTGAAGGCTAGTGCACATGCTCAGAGACCACTGTATCAGACTTCAGGGCTAGTTACCTGGCTCAGATGGCTCCAATTCAGTCACTGACCATGGTGCTGAAGTCTGAAGCCTGCACATGGGAACGAGTTGTAATGAACCTAGTGGTGTTTAGGGCAATTTCATGTGGTGGGAACATGTGTTAAATCTGGGAACATAACCTAGCAGCAGAGATTGGAGAGCTAGGTTTGACCCTTATTTAGTATAAACCAGCGTACTCACAAAACTAACATACACATGACAGTATGTGAGTGAGACAAATATAAAAAGGTAAAAGGGAGCCATTGACACACATTGTTTAACTCACCACCTTGTAATATTAGTGGAACTAATGTTGTTTTTCTTTGTGCAGTTAAAGGGCAACTATCATGAAAAACTCAGTGTTGTATGTCCAAACATAAAACTCAGTGATTTGACTCAAAAGAAAGATAATGGACAAACAATGAATTATCAATATAAAGGGTTAATTAACATGCAAAAATCAATAACATATATGCTGAAGTTCAATATTTTACTAGTTATTTTCCATACTTCTCCCTCTGGGGTGTAGCAGCATTCAGGCCCGGACTGGGACAAAAAATAGGCCCGGGCGTTTAAGGCTGAGCAGCCCATTTTTATTTTTTGAGCAGCCCATGAAGGGGCGGCGGTGGCCGATGGTGATCGTGGGCGGAGCTTATAATCACGTGCAGTGCGCCGCACAGCTGCAAGTTGATTGCCCGCCCACCAGGAAACTTGTAACGAGGTGGCCGTCTTTCAGAAAGTGAAAGACGGCCTAAACTCATTTAATGATTCTTTTTTTTTTTTTTAAACGCCCGGACCGGCCCACCGGGCAAATGCCGGTATGCCCGATGGCCAGTCCGGGCCTGGCAGCATTATACAGTTAACTAATTAATTGTACAAGTTTACCTCAAGTTTCTTGTCCCACCTCAAGCATGAGCTGAAGGAGACAGTGAAAGCCTCATTCCTATTGGCTGTGCAGGTAGGTGTGAAAGCATATCAGTCAACAGAAAAGAACACTTACACCTACAAAATGAAATGGGATTATATGCACTTAAATACCATGTATGTCATGCTAGCCTTGGTACAAATTTTCTATTTGTTTTCAAAGGCCTAAAATCAAATATAACACACGCTCCATGGGAGCTTCCATTGTTGCTCTATATGGCGCTATCCTACCCAGGGTACACTCTCTTTTAGTTTCCAGGTGCCATGCACAGAGAAAAATATCCTAATACTGATCCTGCCAGAAATGACAGTCTAGTCACAAAGTGCCAGCCAGGCAGGTCCTTTCTAAACAAGAGGACCTAACCTTAGATGTACTTTGGGTCTTGTTGACCATAATTCACCTATTCCCCCATTTATTTATTTTGACAGTTGTCCCATTAACCCTTTGAGTGCCACACTGGATACTGCTTTGGCACTCAATCAATAATCTCCATTTTTATATAAAACTCCTGAGTCATATCAATGAGCTTCATGTTTGGATAATATACTACTGTACACGAATTGAATGAAAGCCCTGATTCTCCCCGCTCTGCATGATTTGTGTTGTGGGTCACCAAAATATTAACTTCTCAGCATCACACAAAATGATTATGTTAAAAAGGTTCTGTAGAGTAGAAAGGGTGTTTTTAATGCCTTCCCATTGCTTAACGATCAGACAGTTAAACTGCTAAATGCAATATGATTTTCTCTGATAAAAAAAAAAGCATATGCAATAAATTGTTTTAACCTCTTGGATGATAGTGGGGCCTACAATGCATTGTGAAGCAATGTATTATGGATGTCTAGCATCTAAGTGGTTAAATATACTTCACAATCTCCTTAACCCTCTTCGTTAAATGGTAAGGAAGTGTATACAAAAATTAGGCATAAATATGTTCTAATACATTTGACAAACATTTTTAATTTATTTATAATCTATAGCAGGGAGCAAACTGAGTATTGCATGCATCTCAAGTAACATCCTCTCATTACCAACCAAGTAATGTTCTCTGCTGGAAGAAATGGGAGGAAAAGGTGTATTTCACCTCTTACATGAGCTGGATTAAGACTCCATGGCACCCTAGGAAGAGTACCAATTTGAACCCCCACCCCATCATTACACGTGGCCAGACCTCTTACACATACAGACACACTACCAGGGCCTCCTGCATTATCATTGGCCTGCTGCACAGAAGCATGGGCCTATGCTCCTTGGTGCTACATGTGGCTGGGCTCGTAACAAGAAGCAGTCTCCTCCTACTTTATTCTGGGTCCACTGCAGTGAAACACTTGATAGACATTCCTACGTCACTTCCTGCAGGGAAGGATTAGTAACAATTCTGAAACTCAACTTATACTTCCATGTATTTCACTTAGGTGACGTGCATATATTCTAGAAGGTTAAAGGCGCAGTAAACCTGTTTGCTATAGGGCTTATTCTACAGGTACAACAAGTGTACTTCCACTGCTGGAAGTTATTATATTCAAAAGTTATAACTGTTCAAATTGTCAGGAAGTGAATAAGGAAGTAATCACTTCCTGAGTGTTTGCACACCTCTAGCATAGTATCAGACCATATAACTGACATCCGAGCCTTGTTCCACTTACCACTGTTAGCAACAGAATCACACATATGCTGTCTGGAACACCAGCTTGACACCCTAGCCGATCTGCCAACAACATACTGCCTTTTCTGGCAGTTCCAAGTGCATTGAAGACAGGTGATCTCAGTGCCCCTGGACCTGCCAGAGGAGGCAGTGTTCTATTCTATTAATGTAAAAAAACAAAACAAAACAAAAAATGTTTAAAGTGGAACTTTCATCTTCATAATATTGCCCCACAATACATTACTAATATAGCGATAGGCAAAGGCATACTTGTATTATGTTGAATAAGTCAGCGTTATTGAAGTAATCCACCTTCTTAAGCAGGCATCCAGGGCACAGAGTTTACAAGAGAAGCTCTGTGCGCCTGCACAGGCAGTAACTTCTGATACCTTAAGGTAACCAACGAACGTCACCACCAATCCGGGCAGCGCACGGGACAGACGGTGCAGACTCAAAGGTAACGTTCCTCTAAGATGTCTGCAATGTTGTCTGCCGGTGGCTGCAGAAGAAGCTGGATTACTTCAATAATGCGGACTTATTCAGCATAATACAAGTATGCCTTTGCCTATCGCTATATTAGTAACTAGTGTAAAAGCCGGTGTACACGGGCCAGCATTATGTGCATTCGGGCAGTCTCTACTGTGCATGACTGCATTGGCAGTCTCTACTGCACATGACTGCAAAAGCCGATGTACACGGGCCAGCATTCTGTGCGTTTGTGAAGTCTCTGCTGCGCATGACTGCATCAGACAAACATACATGTCTTTTATATTATAGGATGTATTGGGGGGCAATATTATGAAGATGATAGTTCTGCTTTAAACTGTAATAACTCTGAAAATATGCAATTCCCAGTAGTGGAAGTATCCTTATTTTACTCAGAATGAAAAACCGTACAATATATGTTTTTAATAAACAAGTCTACAGGTTCTTTAGAATTGTAATACTATTCTGACACTCAAAGGGTTAAGCCTATTAACCCCTTAAGGACCGGGAAAATCTGAGTTTGATTTGACTTAAGGACCGGAGCAATTTTGACTTTTTTGACTATGTCTTTGTTCAACCATATTTTCTCTTTAATTCCTTTTGTGCACCCACATAAATTATATACTGTTTTTTTAAGCACAAGTAGGGCTTTCTTTTGATACCACAATTATATGAATACCTCATTGTTTAATTTGATTAAAATAGAAAAAAAGAGGAAAAAAATTGAAAAAAAAACAACATTTTGCTTATATTTTCGTGTCAGGATTTGCATACAATTAGTTTATGACAAAAAAATACCCCTAAATATATTCATTTGCTTCTCCTGAATATAAGAATACCCCATATGCCTAGTATTTCAATCACTTCCTCACATTTACAAGGTAAATATTACAAGATGGATGCCATTATTTCCAACTTGTAATTTCTCAACAATTGGCATGTGAGCATCATAGCTTAGCTGACGGTGCCAGAACCAAAAATGTCCCACAAAGGTATATGTTTCTGAAAACTACACAACATAAGGTAAATAATCAGGAGAATTTTGGAGTTTTTCATGCAGCTATTTTTCCAGAAAAAAAATTCAAAATTGTGGTAATATTTTGTTTTTTTGCAGTTTTCACACTTACATTTCAATACTACTGTTGATATCAAGCACATGATAGGTGAAGATTTTTAAAAATGCATTGTTTAGTGTTCAGCTCCTTCTTCTGAGTACGGCAGTACCCCATATGCATAGGTTTCTCAAGGTTTGGGAGAGCTACGGGGCCCAAATTGGAACATGCGCGTTTCCAGTTTCACACTTTGAATTTTCACAGCTTGCATCACTGGTGCCATGTCTCATTTGGGGCTGTGTAACAGTGCTCCACTCTAAGATTTCCCCCCAAAAGTATATATTTTTGGAAAGTAGACACCCCAGGCTTTCATTTTATGTATGTTTTCAATTTTTTTACGTAGACATTTTACCACCAATCGCTCGTAAATCTTGACGTACGTTAAAAAAACAGCGTTTTTCACACTTGCACTTCAATGTTGATGTGAATTTCAAGCACATGATAGGTGAAGATTTTTAAAAATGCATTGCTTAGTGTTCAGCTCCTTCTTCTGAGTACGGCAATACCCCATATGCATAGGTTTCTCAAGGTTTGGGAGAGCTAAGGGGCCCAAATTGGAACATGCGCGTTTCCAGTTTCACACTATGAATTTTCACAGCTTGCATCACTGGTGCCATGTCTCATTTGGGGCTGTGTAACAGTGCTCCACTCTAAGATTTCCCCCCAAAAGTATATATTTTTGGAAAGTAGACACCCCAGGCTTTCATTTTATGTATGTTTTCAATTTTTTTACGCAGCCATTTTACCACCAATCGCTCGTAAATCTTGACGTAAGTTAAAAAAACACCGTTTTTCACACTTGCACTTCAATGTTGATGTGAATTTCAAGCACATGATAGGTGAAGATTTTTAAAAATGCATTGTTTAGTGTTCAGCTCGTTCTTCTGAGTACGGCAATACCCCATATGCATAGGTTTCTCAAGGTTTGGGAGAGCTACAGGGCCCAAATTGGAACATGCGCGTTTCCAGTTTCACACTTTGAATTTTCACAGCTTGCATCACTGGTGCCATGTCTCATTTGGGGCTGTGTAACAGTGCTCCACTCTAAGATTTCCCCCCAAAAGTATATATTTTTGGAAAGTAGACACCCCAGGCTTTCATTTTATGTATGTTTTCAATTTTTTTACGCAGCCATTTTACCACCAATCGCTCGTAAATCTTGACGTAAGTTAAAAAAACAGCGTTTTTCACACTTGCACTTCAATGTTGATGTGAATTTCAAGCACATTATAGGTGAAGATTTTTAAAAATGCATTGTTTAGTGTTCAGCTCCTTCTTCTGAGTACGGCAATACCCCATATGCATAGGTTTCTCAAGGTTTGGGAGAGCTACAGGGCCCAAATTGGAACATGCGCGTTTCCAGTTTCACACTTTGAATTTTCACAGCTTGCATCACTGGTGCCATGTGTCATTTGGGGCTGTGTAACAGTGCTCCACTCTAAGATTTCCCCCCAAAAGTATATATTTTTGGAAAGTAGACACCCCAGGCTCTCGTTTTAGGTGTGTTTTCCAATTTTATACACAGCCATTTTACCACCAATCCCTCGTAAACCATGACGTAAGTAAAAAAAAAAAACAAAACAGCGTTTTTCACACTTAGGGTTGGCGGCAGTATACTGGGCTGCATACAAATTGGTTTGGGAAACAATTTCACCTAAAATGTCTTCCCCCAAAAACAAATCAAAAAAATGATCATGGATAAATCCTTCCACATCAATTTGAATCCCTGGGTTGCCTGTGAATTCTGAGATTTGTGGGCATAAATTGATACCCATTCATTAGGATCCGGAGTGGCAGGTGTTGGGGCATTTCTTTGGGCAGGTCTTTTGGCAGGTCTTTGGGCAGATCTTTTGGCAGGTGCTGGGGCAGTTGCCAGGGCACTCTTGGGGCAGCACTTGGGGCATTTCTTTGGTAGGTCTTTGGGCAGATCTTTTGGCAGGTGCTGGGGCAGTTGCCAGGGCAGCTCTTGGGGCAGCACTTGGGGCATTTCTTTGGGCAGGTATTTTGGTAGGTCTTTGGGCAGTTCTTTTGGCAGGTGCTGGGGCAGTTGCCAGAGCAGCTCTTGAGGCAGTGCGTCTTTTCTTGACAGAAGGCCCAGCGTCATCACTAGAGCTGCTCTCACTTTCTGAAAACTGCGCTATGTCAAAATCTGACGCAGTGTCTGTTGCCTCAGAGTCAGACGCCAAAAAGGCATATGCCTCTTCAACGCTGTACCTGCGCTGCATTTTGCCCACTAAAAAAACTTTTTTTTTTCTTACGCTATCCCTAAACCTAAATCTAACCCTAAAACTTAACCTAGCCTACGTATATCCTGAACCTACCTAACCCAAGTGAACTACCTATCTAAACTGCACTTATTATATATATATTTTTTTTGGGGGGGGTTTGGGGTTTTTTGGGTTTTTTTTTTTTTTCTTACGCTATCCCTAAACCTAAATCTAACCCTAAAACTTACCCTAACCTACGTATATCCTGAACCTACCTAACCCAAGTGAACTACCTATCTAAACTGCACTTATTATATATTTTTTTTTTTTTTGGGGGGGGGGGTTTTGGGGTTTTTGGGGTTTTTTATTTTTCTTACGCTATCCCTAAACCTAAATCTAACCCTAAAACTTACCCTAACCTACGTATATCCTGAACCTACCTAACCCAATTGAACTACCTATCTAAACTGCGCTTATTATATATTTTTTTTTTTTGGGGGGGGGGTTTGGTTTTGTTTTGTTTTTTTTCCCCTAAACCTAAATCTATCCCTAAAACTTTCCCTAACACACGTCTACACTAAACCTACCCAACTACCTATCAAAATACCTAAACTATATTTAATATAAAAAAAAAAAAAAAAAAAAAAAATTTAAATTTAAAAAAAATTTTAAAATTTTTTAAAAAATCTAAAAAAATTCAAGGGGGATGGGGGGTGTCCCACAGATCAGAAAACACTGATCTGCAGCAAATTGATCACTCCAAGAGTGATCAGATGGGGGGGGCACTTATTGATCACTGCAGAACAGTGATCAAAGGGTTAATTTTCTTTATTTAAACTTTTTTTTTTATTTTTTTTTTTACAGGCACACTGGAACACCATCTCCCTCTGTCTCTCTCCACCTTAGCAGTATGCAAGGTGGAGGGAGGCAGAGAGATCTGACAGGGACAGTATTTACAAATACTGTCCCTGTCATTCAGGTTTTGCAACATGTGATTCGCTTTTGAAGCGAATCGCATGTTGCAACAATGTTTCAGCCACTTGTTACTAAGTGTCCTGATACTGGGACACTTAGTAACAAGCGGCTTGAACTCTTCCATCGCTCCGTGCGGCCGCGATGGAAGAGTTTAACCCTTGACGTACCAGGACCGTCAAGGGTCATTCGGTCACATTTACCCTTGACGGTCCTGGTACGTCAAGGGTCGCTAAGGGGTTAATTGTGTTGCAATGCATTGTATACCTCTCTGGCACTCAGAGGCTTAAAGTAAACATATGTAAAACTAGTGTAAATGCCCATGTGCACAGGCCGTGGAGCAGTGAGGTAACGGCAGTAAGCAGAGCAGGCTGGGCCTCTTAACCCTTTGAATGCTAGAGGGGTATGCAACGCATTGCAAAGCAATGCGTTGCATGCCACTCTGGCAATCAAATGGTTAACATTACCCGGACCTGCTCTGCGTACTGCCGTTACCTCACTGCTCCTCGTGATTGGGCCTCCTCACTCACGCGATGAAATCATGGCCGAATGCGGGCAGTCTCTACTGCGCACGACTGTATCATGACTAACTTTCTGGCCTTTTATTATATAGGATGGGAAGGAAGGGTTCTAATTGCAAAAAAAATGTAAACACTAAAACAGATCCATTGCACTAGCAGGTTTGATTATAAATGTAGAAAAATGGAGCATCTAGGTCAATGTTTTTCAACAGTAGTCCTCTGGGCATGCTAACAGGCTAGCTTTTCAAGATAAAAAAACACAAACAGCATCGCCTCGAGTACCACAAAACAAAAGAATTCTTCCTCCAGCAGCCTGGAACACAATTCTACACTCTCAGAATTGTAAAAAAAACTCAAATATACAAAATGATTTCAATCTCTTTCACGTTTCAGTGTCAGATATCTTTTAAAGGGATAGTAATGGTTGTTTTTATCAAAGGTTAATATTGTAGATATTAAAATATTAATACAATGAGGTACGTTCCCATCTCTCAGATATGTATAGCTTGAGAGATATAAGCATCTAAAGTTCCACTCTCCCGCCCCTTTCACAGACATCATCGCTCTAGTGGACAGAAGGAGATCCTGTCCCGGGACCGGCCAGCGGCTCTTCAGCAGAGCTGAAATAGCATTATATAGAAAGAAATACTTTATTGGAACATTGGTCTACAAACTGTGCCTGGTTTGCAAGCTCACTTTGTAGACTGTTCCAATTAAGTATTTCTGATGTCTGTGAAAGTGGAGGATGGTGGGAACTTTAGACGCTTATATCTCTCAAACTATACATGTTTGAGAAATGGGACATAGCTCATTGTATTAATATTTTTAATATCTACAATATTAACATTTGATAAAACAACCATTACTATCCCTTTAAAAGAACACTAACACGTAGAAATGAACTGGGGTTGTGTATACTTATATAATCTGTACTTTGTGCTAGTGTCTGTAAAAACTGTTTATCTTCTGCAGCCTAAACTGTAATCTTACATATTCTCTGTTCAAGCAACCATTTCTACTTTTACATGGCTCCCATTACCATAGCAGCCTTCATAGGGTGTCTAAGAAGTGATTGTGCTGTATTGTCTTTATATGGACTGAGATAAGGTACCTTTTGAAAAGAAGAACAGAGGGTGCCGATCTCAATACATTGACAGTGTTGTCTCTGCACAATCAAAATGTGTCCACACAGGATAGTCTACATATGCATTAAAATGCAGGTATATTTCAGGGAGTTAACCCTTTGAGTGCCAGAGGCGTGTGCAATGCATTGCACCCCTCTGTCACTTAAAGGGTTAATACAAAATAACTACATTTTACATATGCTAGTATATATGATGTTTAATATTATATTACTCAATTTCATTTTTGATGTTAGTGTCTCTTTAACATATTTTTCAGGCACACCAAGCTTCCATTTTTTTCTCTGTGATTCCCAACTGATGGAGGTGTGTATAGAACATGACTTATAACTACCACACCTCATCTACAGAGGTTACCTCTCCTAACCTTGCACCTGCATTTGTGATTGACAACGTACAGCACATGCATAATACTTAAGTCTATTGTGTCTGAAGACCTTTCATGCAGATACCTCAAATCTTTATTCACAGCAATGTCACACTGTGTGGCAAGCACAATTTCAGTAAGTATTTTATATACAATCATTACCTGTCTCCTGAGCTGACCTTTGATATGGAGATGTGATTAAATTATTTGCCTACAGATATGTAACATTTTTAGATCCTGTAAAAGTAAGTCTTTATCTATCAGATTGCAAATAGGACATAAACTTGGAAATGCTCTTAAAATGCTCAAAATCTCCTTTCACAGATTAGTAAATGTATCTTGTGCTAAAATATGCACGTGCATCGCAAATTTTGCAGCCAGTGAGAATAGTGTGAAATATGTACAAAAATAAAGGGTACAATTCTGGAGCAAACCAGTCATGCCATAAGAGAGAAATAAAAACATTCCCAAAATGCCTATTAAAGGGATAGTAATCCTTTTAACAAAGTGCAGCTCCAAGTCTTCTTTATTCTATTTGTAGCACATCCTATAATATAAAAGGCCAGATGTTTGTTTGTCCGAAGCAGTCATGCGCGGTAGAGACTGCCCAAACGCACAGAATGCTGGCCTGTGTACACGGGCTTTTACACTAGTAGCTCGATATTTCAATACTAACAGGCTTGTTGTTCAACTGCAATTGAATCAGAAAGGATCCCCCTCCCACCCCTTTCCTCTGCATCACTCTGCCTGTCATGGTGGTCCAGATGGAGCGTGGCGAGGGACAATCTACAGTGAGCATAAGGAAAATCCTGGCCTCCTTCGTCAAGGAGGAGGGGGCAGGGTTTTCCTTATCCTTTCTGAGCGCTGACTGGTCCCACGACTGGATTCCACAGCTGATGGGAGGAGGCCAGAAGGGGCGGGTGGGAGATCCTTTCTAATTGTGATTCAATTGTGGTTGAACTACAAGCCTGTTAGTACTGAACTATCGCGTTATGTGCTTCAAATAGAATAAACAAGACTTGGAGCTGCACTTTGTTATAAGTATTACTATCCCTTTAATCTTTTGACCATTTGAATGACAGAGGGGTGTTCAATGTATTGTGAAGCAATGCACTGGATACCCCTTGGGTAGTCAAAGGGTTAACCCCTTGAAATTAAGAGACATTTCCAATGTCTTCAACACAACTTAAATCAATGGGGAGTTATTCCAATGTAGTCCTACATACACAGGTCTCTTTAACTTTTTCAGTGCTGGGTTGCCCCCCTTTGCTCCCCTTAGTGAACTCTGGTTGGAATGCTTACATTTCCCATGTTTATAATATCTCAGTCATGAAGGAAAATACAAAGTGAGGCAAACGTATTAACCCTTTGAGTGCCAGAGAGCTATCCAATGCATTGCGTTGGATGCCTCTCTGGCATTCAAAGTGTTAAGGAAAAGGGTATCCTATTGAAATGTCATCGCCTATATGGCGATTCTGAAAAGGTCGCTTAAAGGTCACCATTTGGGCACTCTGTCAGCAGAGAGACGCGGCAGAGGAGAAAGCAGGATGAATGTAAGCAGACCAGTCAATCAAGCAGGCAGGGTTAAGCATGCTTCTGCCTGCTGTTGTTTGGCCCAGCTGCTGCTATTTATTTCCTGCCACTGAAAGGGTTATATTATTACTGATAGTAGATAATAATATAACCCTTTCAGTGCCAGTTAAGGATATTCATCCTGCTTTCTTCTCTGCCACATCTCTCTGCTGACAGAGCACCCACATGGCGACCTTTAAGCGGGTGACATTCTGATGCGGGAGACATTCTGATGCCGCCCTTTTGAGAGTCGCCATGTGGGTGACAACATTTCAATAGTAAACCAATGAAAAGCGTAGGAAGCAACTAAAATTTCCAAAATTTCCCATTGTTTTAAACCCATTGAATGCTTGAGAGGTCTCCAGCATATTGATTTTGCAATGCATTGGTGACCTCTCTAGAATTCATGAGGGGGAGAGTCACTAAGGTGTGATAAAGAGGTGATAAAGTGGAGATGGCTTCTCCAGTTCCTATGTTATTCTATGGAGCCTATGCACTAAGATCTCTAAAGTTGCATAGGCTCCATAATATAACCTAGGAATTGGTGACATGATAAACTGGAGAAGTCATCCCCACTTTATCACCTTTTTATCATCGCTTAGTGAATCACCCCCTTGCGTTAAAAGTCCCATTTAAATCAATGACAATGTTTATTTGTTCCCTATGGTTCTGCTCGCTAGCTCCAGAATGTTTCCACTTTATTTGGTACAGCAGTCTCACCAAATACTTATATTAATCTCAGCGCTTAACACCCTCTTACCCCATTGTATGTCTCCTTTTACCCATTTAGACTGTAAGCTCCTTGGGGCAGGGACCTCTCTCCCATTGTTTTCTATGAATGTCGCACTTATTTCATCCCCTCTTATTTGTTGTAACATATGTCTACTAGTTGAACAGCCCGCGCGGGGCAGACACGCGCAGTAGAGACTGCCCGCGCCACAGCTGATACAGAGCTGGACGCTCCTTCGGAGCGCCCAGCTCTGTATCAGCCACGGCGCGGGCAGTCTCTACTGTACATGACTGCAGCACGCGCAGCAGTGTCTACTGCACATGTCACGGCGTTACACACGATTTAGCGAATTATTATATAGGATTGTAAGGCGCTGCGTGCACTGTGTGGCGCCATGTAAATAAAGATATTCATGCATACATACATTTAATCCACCTAATTCAAGATGCATAAATGGGAATGGTATGCATATAAAAGTGCAAAGTGTCATGCAAGAAGTGTGTTTTTAGTACATACAAGAAAAAATAGTTTGTTGTGCTCACTATGGACCACAAACATTTTTTTTTTTTTTAAATCCGTTTCAGGACTCCCCGAATGGCATGCAGCACGTGGGGAGCCCTGATATCCATGATGTACATATATGGCATGGGTCCTTATCTCACACTGACCCCATGACGTACATGTACGTCTTTGGACCTTAAGTGGTTAACTAGTAAAACAAGACAACAGCAATAAATCCGTGAATATTTGAGTAGCATATTGTCACACCCCTATATGACCTAATTACATATGTTTCCTTATTTACTTACGTTCAAGAACAGGGACCCACTTGACACCATTACATAAGAAGAGACCATTAAGAGAAGTGTTCATCCAGAACTGAGATATCTCTTTGTCTGTGCAGGGAGGCTGTGGGCCCAAGGTAACCTTCAGATCAGCTTCTATGTAAAAAGTAAAGAACAGGCACATTAGATCTAGCGAGCTGCAGGATACCAGTTGTTTCTGTCTCCACAGTACATCCTGTGTTATTTTTACACTGCTGTGTCTGTAGGTAAAAGCATTTCATACTGTGCTTTTTATTGCTACTATTTTACTTGTGTCATGGGTGGGCAAGCTGTGTTGGATTAAAGTGGGCCTGTTACCCTAAAATAAATGTAGGGAATTACCATGGAGTGCAGCAATAGAATAATTAAAAAAAACAAAAAAGAATTATATATATATGTATATATATATTTTTTTTTAACAGAAAAGGGGCTAGTACAACATATATAGGAAGATTTCAATTCCCTGTAAAACAAAGTTTGTCTTAGGGTAACAGGTCCATATTAATACTGCCTCCCATTGGCCATCTGAGAATGATTGCATCTGTTGCCAAAGAACAGGTGGCGAGACACACGTTTTCATTCCCTTGTTAATCACTTTATTGTAAAGAAATCTGTTTCGGTGTGTTGTAATGTTGGACAATTTTTATGGCAACCAGAGTTTAAAGGTCAACTATCATGTTAACGTTGTCCAGTGAGCAGGACTCCTTCTCTAGGAGCTGAACCATTATCCCTAGATGACCAGTGAGGGAGTAAAATGGTGGCCTGGAAAGAAACCTGTGCTCCCACGTTATTCCCACAAGAGAGACTGAACTTTGAGACTCCATCGCCCCTAGTTAACGACTTCCAAACCCAATTCTTGAGTTTGCAAGTACAACCCATGATGTTTGTGTCTGTGGATCAAAAATCTCCAGGTTGCATTCCAGCTTGCTGCAAGTCAAGAGGGTCTGTTTTCTGTTTAACCCTTTGAGGATCTGTGGGGTGTGTGACTCATTGCCCTTCTGGTCCCTAAAGGGCTGGTGCCCTGAGCCTCTCTGCTCACTGCCCCTGCTTCAGTCATGTGCAGTACAGACTGCCCGAACGCACCACGGCTGATAAGGAGTGGGACGCTCCGAATTCGGACCGTAGTCCTCTGTGCGCACCTTCCTGGGACCAAGGTACGTAGAGAGGAAGGTACGTAGAGAGAGGTTTCCAGTCCAGATTCAGAGAGCCCCGCTCAATATCAGCCATGGTGCATTCACGCAGTCTGTACTGCGCATGACTGCAGCGCGGGCAGTCTCTACTGCACATGACTACAGTATGGGCAGTCTCTACTGTGCATGACTGCAGCTCGGGCAGTCTCTACTGTGCAAGACTGCAGCACGGGCAGTCTCTACTGCGCATTACTGCTGCGTGGGCAGTCTCTACTGTGCATGACTGCAGCACGGGCATTCTGTACTGTGCATGACTGCAGTGCGGGCAGTCTCTACTGCGCATGACGGCTTCTGACAAACATCCTAGTGAATTATTATATAGGATTTGCATTGTGTTAAAAAACCCTCTAGCATCCAAGGGGAAATTTCAATAAAGAAGCACATTTTTGACTTTTTCACATTTGTAACATGTGTAACCTGTTCTACTGACCATAAGGATAGATCAGACGCACATCACTGTCATCAGTCTTCAATGGTATCTCCTTCAGCACCTGTGGGACAGACAGCTCCGCAAGCTTTGGTTTAGCATTCGGACATAATGTAGTAGTGGCATCAGATCCAGGAAGGAGAACAAGCTGCCTTATTAAGCCCTGAAAATCAAAATGGAGTTAGTCTAGCATGACGGGGTATTAGTGTGAATAAAAATGGAGCAATTCTGTGAAAAAACGAGCTACACTGCAGAGGGCAAATAAAAATCCCTATAGATTTAAATGGGACATTTAACCACTTGAATGCTAGATGGGTCTCTAACATTAAAGGAAATAAAAACTCTGATAATTTTTGTGTGAATCCATTATGATGCAGTAGGTTTGTTGCAGAAATGCATTACTTTTTATTTATATATGTATCTTGATAAAGGCTCCAATGGGGGCCGAAACGTTGACCTGGTAAAAATAAGTCCAAGAGTGCTGATGATTTATTGTTACATTGTTTATATGCATGGAAGATTGGAGCACCAGGTGAAATGAGAAAATAACTATCAAGGAGTCATTCTGGTAGTAGCCACTGTTTGGTGTATATATATATATATATATATATATATATATATATATATATATATATATATACACACTTTGCTAGTTATAAATGTATGCACTGGTGTCTTCTAATATTTAGCCAAACTCATTAACTGGTAAGTGGTAAATATCTAACAAGGAATGCTCTGTCTGTAGTCAGTCTCACACATGCCCACACGCAATTCTGTAGAAAACCAATTTCCCCATAGCAGTCAAACAAAAATTCTAAATGAAATCTCCATTTGCCTTATTTTTCTTTACATCAGTAGTAATTTGGGGGGATTTGTATTTGTTCTTTCTGGTGCAGAGTTTCTCCAGATTTCCATGGAAAATGTCCCAAACAATGAAAGGCAGATAACATATCCTAATTTAATCCGACATTTCCTTCATGATTTAAAATCCCAGCTCACATGCAACCTTTTATGTTAGTGGTGTTCTTATGTTTAATTCTGTTACTGTATTTGCTGGTGCTACTTTGGGTGTTTTCAATGAATATGACACGTTGCTCAAAAATTATTACTTTCTCTGAAATTATGTTTAATTGTTTGTAGTATTGTGAAGTTTGGAGGTATCCACTGATATTCATCAGTTTTGATAACACACTCATGGGTAGGAAAAGCTTAGAGTGATGCTTTTTGAGATTTGAAGTCCCACTTTATTAGACATTGCTCTATCTCCTGGCAGCTGCTGCATTAGTCCCAGCACAATTGAAAGACAATTTGTGTCACTTGACTCTATGCCCAGTAATGTGTATCAATGAAATTTAACACAATTTTCAATTTGGATGATTTCCCAGAATATTAGTAAGACACCTGCAACAATTTTATGATCGGGGGAAAGCAGGGGTGACAACATAAAACTCTATAGTTGTACTTCTCTCAATCATTCTCAAACTGACACAATCACAGTGAGAGACATAGACAAAAAGAGAGAAACAGAGACAACCACACAAAGGGAGAAATAGACACACACAAAGAGAGAGGCAAAGAGACAGTAAGAAAGACAGAGAGAGGGATAATACAGATATAGAGGCAGAACTAGAGACAGAAAGGGGGTGTAGTCTGTGCTAAATTTTATTTAGAAAATGTTTTACCAGGAAGAATACATTGAGATTTCTCTCATTTTCAAGTATGTCCTGGATATTAGGTGCTGGAACCAATTCATTTGTGCTTTGCCTGCCTACCTGCTACCTACATGGAAAGTGGTCTTCTGTACACACCTCCACCAAGTAGAGGGCAGTGTGGACATGCATGGGTGTTTCAGTGAATGTATTTCCTCTCTGCTCTGTTTAATACTATGTAGAAGGCATAGAGGAAAGTCATGTAATATAACTCCTGTTTCCTGTGCATGTCGGGGAGGGGGTCTCAGTCTTGTTCCCATTAAATTATTAACAAACGTGTGCCAGTATGCACTACAGCTACTAGGAGCATGAGGTGAGGATAACTCCAAAGGAGCTGTGCTGGTGAATTAGTACTTCCCCCAAGATCACAAAAGCAAGGCACAGAACAAGAGTGCACCAGAGAGAGCAAGAATGTCAGAGCTAGACAGAGGAAGGACAGTGAGTGAGAGAGAACAAGAGCAGGAATCTGTGAGTGAGAGAGAGAGAGAGAGAGAGAGAGCAACAACATGTAAGAGATAGACAGCAATAGTGAGACTGAGATGCTGAGAGAGCAGTTCTAGAGAGGAATTAAGACAGACAATGTGGGATAGCAGTGTTTCACACAATTGTCAATGCTGTCCTATTTTATGCTAGTGTTTATATACAATTATACATAGAAATAATCATTACAGGAAGATTGTTTCAGCTACAGATTTACAATGCATTGGGAAAGTAATACTTTGTTGTATCTTTATTTTATTTTTTAGGCATTAAAAAAACATGAAGAACGATATAAGTCTTATCTCTCAAATCTTTATGGTTTGAGAGATATTCACAAGCAAAGTTTCCCCTCCCGCCCCTTTTACCTAGTGTAAGCTATTTCTTCTTAGATGTGAGATGCAGTCCATAGACCAGACAGATAACAGCAGGGGACAATCTTCTTCCTATGAGAGCAATGAAAGCCTTGCCCCCCTTGACAAGTTTTTCAGGTTTTTCCCTTATCTTAATTGAAGATTGTCCCTCTCTGCAGTCTACCTGGGCACCTCCCTTCTGATCTGGCTGAGCAGTGTTACATCAGTAAAAGGGGCGGGAGGGGGATACTTTGTCATTGAATTACTCTGGAACTACAACTCTGACAGAATTGAAATAACACTCTCCAAAGTCCAAATACTATGAATATTAATTAGAGCTGCTTTTATTATGAAACATTACTATCCCTTTAAAGAAGGAAATATTTTCACTATTAAATGCAGTTTGCAGTATAATTAACCCTTTGAGTGCCAAAGGGGTATGCCACGCATTGCTTTGCAATACATGGCGTACCAAACATTTCAACAAAGCGGGAGCACACCCGGCTCAGGTGCTTAAATTACAAGCGGTCTGACAAAACTGTTGCGATTCATAAAAAACACTTTATTCAATGTCATAATATAAAATTCACAGACATGACAACAAAAATCAGCTACTATGAACAGTCTGACGCGTTTCGAGCATCTCTAGCTCTTATTAGTAGACTAAATATCCAAACTCCACATAAAAGTTTAAAAAGTAGCAACCACAAGCTGATTGGTGCTACATAGTAGCCTCATTCTGATACACTCTGCTGTGTCAACAGCGGAGTTCTACCAGAAAGGAGGGGCTGAAAACTCGAGAACAAATCGAAAACCTTTTTGCTGCATGTCCACACATTTCATAATCTCTCAGCATTGCCAAATAACTTCTAGCCAAAAAATAAATAAAATTCAGAGAAAATTGTTAGAAGTATTCCATCAAAACTCCCTATACTTCTTCCATTTCTCCAATTCCACAATATATATATATATATATATAAATGCTGATAGTTAACATATGAAACAGTAGGCAACATTATCACTTGTGTCTACATCCATATCATTTAAAGGGATGTGGAGAGAGGTAAAAAACGCCTCCCAAGACCAAAAGGCATTAAGATAAAGTACAAATATTATAAATATATATATAAAAAAGTAAAACGCTTCAAAATCATCTCATGCGTTCTGCCCTCTAGGTTTGCATGAATACCTGTCTCCACAAAATACCTGGCGTACCCCTCTGGCACTCAATGCCTCCATCTTTATTGACACCTACTGTGAAAAAACCTTTCTGACGCCTTCTGCTTCCAACATAAATGGAGGAGCCGGTCATGTTTAATACTTCCGGGAAAGGGTTATCCAGGACACTAAGCAGAAGAGAGCAACATGGCACATTTATTAAATTAATTTATACAGAGATAAGCAAAGTATGGCAGTAATATGTACAGACAGACACTGCATGAAACATAATACATGAATCCATGATACCAAGTGATATGAAAAGAGCAGGGGCTTATGTACATATACTAGGGTTATAACTGACTTTGGCACTACCACTATCTGATATACAAGCAGCTTAAAGGGCGTTCTGACTGTAATGTCCCTGATGATAATTCTGGTAAGGACAGTACAGAACAGTCATCACTAAAGTGAATATGCATATCACATTTAAAGGTACATTGTCACCTGAAAATAAATAGGTTTCATTTGCTTTTAAATATAATGTACTCCTAGCAAGCATTTGTAAAGTATTTTTTAGTTGCAAAAACCCCAAAATATATTATAAAAGTGATATTTCTATTGATCTGACCCCCTTTTGTTTATACAATTGAATTCATTGCACGATCTAGGTAAACAAATAAATAACTGGATTGGCCTGGATCTAGTGTCAAAACAATTGTCTCACCTGATGGCTCTAGCAGTTTTTACTGGAACAGCTCATCATCCAATAAAAAGCCAACCCATATGGATGCTAGCCAGTAATATACATGGTTGACACCTATGTGGGCCAGCCACCTGTCAAACCTCCGTCGCACCACCCATGACAAAAGATCCCAAGGGGAACCAAGGAGATCACATTCTGAAGGCTTAGACTGCATCAAAATGCCTGTGTAAACATAGCCTTAGTCTACTGCTAATTGTTTCACTTTATATTCTGATAAAGACTGAGGACCCTTACAAGTCATTCGGGTCTACAGAAGCCCATTATTTGTTGTGTGGACAAACTTGAAAAGATATCTCTAAATACAGGTAACTACAGAGATAATGCAAATATATGTGACAGAGAAAGAGAGACAGAGATAGATAGATAGATAGATAGATAGATAGATAGATAGATAGATGATAGGCAGATAGACAGACAGACAGACCTGACTGACATATGAAGGACACCTGCCTATGTAAGCTGAAGTGTTAAACAAATTAAAGGGATAGTAATACTTTGTTTTATCTTTATTTTATTTTGTAGGCATTAAAAAACATGAAGAACGATATAAGTCTTATCTCTCAAACCTTTATGGTTTGAGGGATATTCACAAGCAAAGTTTCCCCTCGCTGACCAAAACTATTAAGTCTGCCATCTAGCTGTCAGATTTGGAATCCGGTCCACAGATCAACCGGTGACTCTTTAGTAGAGCCGAGATCACAAGATATAAAAGTAACTATTTCATTGGAAGGGTCTAAAAACTATGCTTGCAAACCAGGCACACTTTGTAGACTATTCGGATGAAGTAGTTCTTCTTATATCTCGCGATCTGCTGCAGAGCCACGGCCAGCCCTTGGACTGGATTCCAAATCTGACAGCTAGATGGCAGACTTGACCGTTTCAGTCAGCGAGGGGAAACTTTGCTTGTGCATATCTCTCAAACCATGTTTTTTTAATGCTTACAAAATAAAATAAAGATATAACTAAGTATTTCTATCCCTTTAAGGGAAATTTATATCTAGGGAATATTTACCAATTATAGTTTATTCCACTGAGGTCAGGTAGGGAAGGATATGGAAAATGATTTTATGTGAGTAGATAATTCCATTCTAAATATTTTTACAAATTCTTACATATGTAGCCATACTTATTTGCATGATTTTAATCTGTTTCTGTGTTGAGTAAACAAAGATCCCCATGCAAGTCAATTGAAGTTGCTTATCAAGATGGCTTTACTCAGGAAGAAGGCAGCTAAGGGCAGCTACATCTGTATATATCTGATCTGCTTGGCACTGTAGACATATCTTATTACAAGCTTTCATATGTTACTTAAAATTGATATAGTGCATATTTCCTTCCTTTTTCTTTGATCACTAAAAAAATATTTTCAGACTGATTTTTTTTCCAGTTGAATTATTTGAAAATAAGACATAAGAATGGCTGAATGTTTTTGAAGCATTTTAGATTTAAGTATTAATAAAATTCACTTTTTCGTCCACCCAAGTAAGACTTAAGCTTAGTTCACACAGGCAATTTAGATGCAAGCACAGTTCAAGCTGCCCCTGGTCATGTACCTTCAATCTCCTGCATTCCAGTTGAAATGGGAGCATGATGAGGATGTAGCAGGTGACTGGCCCGTGTAGACATCAGCTCTGTATTACTGTCAGACAACAATATGGGTTGAACAGATATTGGAGGTTGCTATGAGTATTCAAACTTCAATATCAAGTGTGTAAAATATCTGCATGGCAGCCTATTGGCCACTATGAAGATCAGGCATGTGGCAACTTGGATTTGCCTAACATGGAGGAAGGTCAAGTGGCACCTTGTTAGCTCCCGGTGCCTAGGGAGAGGGGACAGGCAGTGCAACTTATGGGCAATTGCCTTAGCAATATAAACTTTTTGTTAATATTCCCAGTGAGACATTACCCTCTCAATGATACCCACCAGAGTTGTTGCAAGAAGTAGACAAACTAGGCAGCCACTTTAGGAGGCAGAAGCAGCAGGGTCATTTGTATAGCAATCAAATCCCCATGTCCCTTTCTCCTTTTTCCTCCCCCCATCAATCAACAAAATGCATAGTGAGTAAATAGGAGAAAACTCTTGGTCAGAGTTAATGGTATCCTCAGTGCTGAGAAGTACAGACAGATATTTATCCATCATGCATTACCATCAGGGAATCATCTGATTGGCCCCAAATTTATTCTGCAGCTTGCCAACGACCCCAAACATACAGTCAAAGTTATTAAGGACTATCTCCAGTGCAAAGAAGAGCAAGGAATCCTGGAAGTGATGGTATGACCAACAGCCCTAATCTCAACATCATCAAGTCTGTCTGGGATTAGCTGAAGAGGGAGAAGCAACCGAGGCTGCCTAAATCCACAGAAGAACGGTGGTTAGTTCTCCAAGATGACTGGAACAACCTACCTGCCGAGTGCCTTTAAAAACTATGTGTAAGTGTACCTAGAAGAATCGATGCTGTTTTGAAAGCAAAGGGTGGTCACACCAAACATTGATTTGATTTAGATTTTTCTTCTGTTAACTCACTATGCATTTTGTTAACTGATGAATATAAATTATTAACATGTCTATTTTTGAAATCATTTTTACTTTACAGCATTTTTTCACACCTGCCTAAAACTTTTGCACTCTACTTTACATATTTTTTTCAAATAAAATATGTCATTACTTTTATATATTTAATAATGATACTGAAGCACTATGTTTTAAAGCTTCATAGTTACAATAGGGTAGGTTGTTACAGGGGTTCATTTGCATGTCTGCCAACCTGAAAGCTGATCTAGAATACCAAGAACCATTGTACTGGCCAAAATACCCACTTACATTTCCAGGGGAACATTGCAGTCCACAGTGAGAGCAAATGAAGTCCCAGACACTGCTAAGACCAGTGTGTGCCACTGATCATCAGCCAATGAGATGCCTCTGAAGGTGACTGTTGTCTGAATGCCATTGGAGTGTTCAGGGTTCCAGAAAAGGAAGTGGAGCTTGCTTTCAGAGTACCTTGCTCCAAGAAGAACATGTCGGCTCTTCTCTGTGAGTATAGTAAACAAGTACTCGTTTTTCTGCAATTATTTAAAGCTTAGAGTTAGGACTGGTGCAAAAATAAATATGGAAATGATATGAGACTTTTATTAGCGAAGTAAAAAAGAAAGCCATTGGATGACTGTACTTTCTCTGGTGCTTTGTTTTTATTATTTTGTGGGTTTTTTTATTTAAAAAAAATCAGTTTTAAAATGTAACTTTTCTCTTATATAAAATAGTATGTTGTAACACTGAGAGATGTGTAAGTTTAAAATATCTCTAGAAAACTTAAGATATATGGATTTGCTTTGATTTTTCAGCATGCTGGAGAAGACTGCTTTCCTTGCACTCCTCACGTTCCACTGGGTCAGTACAGAATGCTGTACTCTCAACCATGGTTCTCAACCCATGCCCTTAAGAACAACTAACAGGCTGCTCAAGAGCAGGTGAGTTATTGAAAATGTATGAACCTATGATTAACTCACTTGTTCTCAACTAGGGAAAACCTCAAGTCCTGGCCCATTAGTGGCTCCTGGGGCATGAGTGGAGAAACACTACTCTACAGGGTACAAAACATAGCAGGCTGGAGGAACGGCAAGTCTGCTAAAAACAAACACAGGCAAATTTATATATCATAAAGAGACAGTCATGTTGCTGGTCTCATGTAATGTTCTGTTGTTCTAATGTATGTTCCATTACCCTTCTAGTCTCAAGTAATTATCCACTAATCTCATGCAATGGTGTATTTCATTGATAGGGACATTTAATAGTCTACTGGTTTGATGTATTGCCCTGTTGGTCTCATGTAATACTCTTTTGTTCTCATGTAATAGTGCATTGTCCTGCTGGTCTCATGTTATACTCTACTAGTCTTATATAATCGTGTATTGCCCTGCTCTTCTTATGTAATACTTTAGTAGCCACGAGTAATGGTGTGTTTCCCAATCAGTGTTATGTATACTGTACTAGTCTTAGGTGATGGTATAATGCCCTGCTGGACAAATTTAATACTTTAATAGGCTCATATAATGGTGTATTCCACTGCTGGCCACATGTAATATTTAACTAGTCTTGTGTAATGGCATATTGCCCAGCTGGTCACATGCAATACTTTACTAGTTTTATGTAATGGTGTATGGTCTTTTGTAAGATTTTACTAGGCTCACTTAATAGTGCACTATCTTGCTTGCCTTATGTATTACTCTGCTAGTCTCTTGTAAAGGTGTATTACTTTGCTTGCCTCATGTTATACTTTACTAGTGTCATCTAATGGTGCATTACCTTTCAGGTCTCATGTAATACTGTACTAGTCTCAGAGAATGGTTTATTGCCCTGCTAGTCTCATGTGATACCTTACTAATCTCATCTTACATTGTATTGCCCTGCTGGTCTCATGTAATATTCTGCTAGTCTAGTATAATGGTGTATTCCCCTGCCAGTCTCATGTAATATTCTATTAGTCTCATATAAGTGTGTATTGCTTGGTTGGTCTCATATAGCTTGCTGTTTACTCTCTAATGCTGTTATATAACTTGTTTGGAGAGCCTTTTTGTGTCTGTCTCTCCAAATATTCTGTCTGTCTGTCTTTAACCTCTTAATATACATACACTGATTTGAGGACTAGTGTATTGTTGTCAAAAAACTAGGAAGAATCACCTTTTCACAACCAGGAGGGAGATGATGATAACCAGGTACATGCCTTTTGTACTGTAACAAGTTTAAGCTTTGAATGAGGCATTTTATATATGTGTGTGTGTGTGTGTGTCTTTGTGTGTGTCTGAGTGTGTGTGTTTATGTGTTTTACTGTTTTTCATCATATAATAAACATTTCATATATTTCTAATATGAAGGGTATATAAGGGTCAGATGATCACCTTGGGTGGAATGCTGGAGATCTTCACAGTAACAACAATGGAAAACTCCTCTGGAAATAGGTTACAACTATGAAAGAGACGTGATGATGAAAACCCCAGGACACGGGGAGAGGCGGAGAGACGAAATCCACGGGCTCCCTGTGACTGAACCATCCTCAACCTGCTCAGGGAATTGCTGGACGTGATCATCTCTGACAGTAAATCTAATGGACAAAGGTCTGAAAAGTGATGGCATGAAACAATTTAATAAATATAATAATGTTATGACCCTCAGAGAGTGAAAACAAGCAATATACTAACTGTGCAAAGGTTAGGTAGAGTCAAGGACCCCTGTTTGTGCACGCATGAGAAAACATAGCCATCAGTCTCCATAAAGACCACACAGGCATCTATGAATTTCAGTGGGGTTAATATACTGATGGAGAGTGGTGCAATCTTAGTACAAACCAAGTGCCCCACAAGGAATACATAAAAAGTCCCCAAATTCCCATTAATTTAAAGTATTCATGGGGTTTAAAATGGCATTTAAACACATTGGAATTTTTATTTTATAAGGTGCAGAAGACTTGCCATAGATTTACTAAAACTTCCTTTTGTGTATATGGCTTTAAAAGGCTGATTTAATAACTGTAGCAATTCTCAAGCAAACAGTCTGCACTAATAACTAATAAATAAAAAAATGCCATTGATTTAAAGGGTGCTTTTAACCAATTGAATGCTACAACAGATCCTACAAATTGCAAAACAACAAGCTGGAGATCTCTGTAGTTTTCAAGGGGTTAATTCCCCATTTAAATTAAAGGAAATATGTATTTGCTCCCCATGGTGCAGTTGGTTTGCACCAGAATTGCATCATTTCTTAGTGCATCAGTCTCAGTGTCTGCATCACTCTGTAAGTACCCTAGATTACCCCTCAAATCTGAAAAGCTTTAAAGGGATAGTAATGTTTCATAATAAGAGCAGCTCCAATTAATCGTCATAGTATTTGGGCCATGGAAAATGTTATTTCAATACTGTCAGAGTTGTAGTTCAAGTGTAATGGAATGATAAAGTATCCCATCCTGCCCCTTTTACTGATGTAACACTACTCACCTCAGAGCAGCAAGACTGTCCAGATGGATCTCAGAGAGGGACAATCTTCAATTAGCATAAGGAAAAACCTGAAAAACCTGTCAAGCTGGGCAGGGTTATACTTATGCTCACAGTAAGAAGTTTGTCCCTTTCTGTGGTCTGTCTGGTCCCAGGAACAGATTCCATATCTGAGGGGAGGTGGCTTACATTAGGTAAAAGGGACGGGAGAGGTAAACTTTATCATTGAATTACTCCTGAACTACAACTCTGACAGTATTGAAATAATATTCTCCATGGTCCAAATACTATGAAGATTAATTGGAGCTGCTGTTTTTGTGAAACATTACTATCTATTTAACACCCCTATAATGAGAAATGTCTCCTACTGTTCTGCATATACCTGTACTAAAGATGAGCAACTTGCATTCCTCCACCTGTTGTTGGACTACAGCTCCTCTCATCCTTAGCCAGCCACTGATATCTGAGGATGCTAGAACCTATAGGCCAACAACAGTAGATGGGATTTAGATTGTCCATCCCTGATCCACGCACATGCATTCTAGGCATAGTTATGGGATAATTTTGATCTCTCTCTTGCACTAATGCATGAAAATACACACCCACACACACAAGCCCTGGGTTTGCCCCTACTCTTTTGCCTCTAGTGCATACAGTCTATTCATCAATGACTCTGAGGTTGTGTGCATCACTGTGAGTTTCTTTGTTGCTGTGTGTATATATAAATCCTCCTGCTCAGGTCCACTGGCATTAGCCTCCAACTCCAGTGGCTGCAGCCCATGGTATGCACTACAGTGTTTGATGCAGACAGTGCATACCAGCACTCATGCTCCTTAGTCATTAAGACGTTAATGTCAGCTAGCCCTACTTCATTTGGACCAGTGTTTTGTTTTGACCGATAAGAGAAAGAGGAGTTGGGTCATATTCAGGAACAGATAATGGTGACATTTATGGTGACTACTTAATTTCCTTTGTCAGTTAAGTACTGATGAGTCACTTGCAGCAGAACATGAACAAAATAATTTGAATAAAGATCTTCTGCAGTTTGAGAAATTGATTTAAATTTTATTTGCTTTTCACTCAGGTACTTACGCACAAAAGAAAAGATGAAAAATTCTACTGCATCAAATAAATAAATACAACTTCACAAAACTCTCAATGATTTAAAAAGGGCTTTTAACCACTTGAATGTTAGAGAGATCTCCAAGCATTGCTTCTTATGTGATTGAGTGTGTGTGTGAATTTGAACCTGGAAATTGCTTTGGTATGTATGAGGGTATAAGAAGGCTTATGTGTGCAATTGCATTTTATGTGGGATTGCATGGAGGTTACATGGTTATTCAGACTGAAAACAGACACATGCCCATCAATTCCAGTCCATTAATGTGCATAACATTGTACATCTTGATTTTACAAAAAGGAGTCCAAACCTTTCTTGAAGATTTTTATTGTATCTATCAACACCACCTCTCTTTGTAGTAATTTTTATATTTTACTTCTTTTACAAAAAAAAAATCCTTCCCTTTGTCAGGAATTTCACTGAATGACCTCTTGTCATCTGTTCCACCATCTTGATGAAAAAGTTTCTGCAGAATGCTTGGTATTGTGCATGCATAAATGTGTAAATAGCACTCACCTTGCCTCATAGGTGCCTGTTTCCTGCATTAATGTGTAAATAGCACTCACCTTGCCTCATAGGTGCCTGTTTCCTGCATTAATGTGTAAATAGCACTCACCTTGCCTCATAGGTTCCTCTTTCCAAACGTAAACAAGCCCATTTTGGAAAGTCTTTCCTCATTACTAAAGTATTCCATTCTTATCATTAATTTTTTTGTTTGTCTCTGAACCAGTGTTTCCCAACCAGGGTGCCATGGCACTTTTGTTAACCCTGGGTACCAGCTTATGGTGCCACTGTTTTCACTGACGACTTTGAAAAAATGGTAATATTTGGATTTCCACAACTTTTCAGTTTTTTTGTCATTCTGTGAGAGCTTATAATAATTTTATAGTTATACATTTTTACTTCATTGATTCCTGTCTAATGAACTATAACATGTTGGGGATGCCCTGAAATGTGTAGAATGTGCTTTGAGCAAAGGATTGAGAACCCCTGCTCTAAACTATTTACAGCTCCAGGGTGTGTTCTCTGGGCTCTTTCACACAGACTGCTACAGTTCTGTCATATATGTTCTTTCATTCATCTTCTCCTGCGTTCCACCTCTGATCCAGAGGCAGGAGAGGCATGTGCAATTATTTGTGAATGCCTGCTCTTTTCTACACTCGTGTTCCATTTTCCAGGTATCCAAGAACATCATAGATGTGTGCACTTATGCTCACAATTTACCTTATAGGAACATTGGCAAACTTACTTCTAGGTCTGCTTAGAATCTGAGCATAATTGTTCTTTGGTGCCTAATCAAGCATGTTCAAGCCAAGCCTCTGTGTTCAGTTGTTAGCCCTTGTGAAGAAGACTCCAGTCTTTGACTGTTGCTGTTTCTGCTTGTATTCCTTCATCCTGACCTTTGACTTGCATTTGGACATTTGTAGAATTCAGCAGACGTGACCTCCGGCCCATTTCTGACTCTGACTGAACTTAGACTGCCCTGATCTGTGACTTGTTATTGATTATTCTCTTAGTTATTGCTTGGCTTTTGGCACCACTTGGTTGTTTCTGCGTTTCTCCTGACTCACTGATGTACTCATCCTGATCTGGCTGCAGCTCAGCTGGGGTCAGATATTCAACCTTGTGGCTGGCATCTTTAATCCAGCTCCTAGCTCAGCAAAGGTTCACCCATGGCTGACTACAAACTCAAGCTTCAGGCATTAGCATTGATCTCAATCATCCTAGCAACAGAGACTCCACTAACATGAAAGTGTATGGGAGAGCCTATGTGCATATATGTCTGGGAGAGCCTCTATGTGTATGTGTGCGTGTATGTAAGTGTATGCGAGCCTGTATATGTATCAGTAAGAGTCTCTGTGGGTATTTTGAAAGATATCTTGTGTGCTGATATTTGTGGAAGAGCCACTGTTTGTATGAGAGAGAGTTCCCCTGTGCATATAAGATAGGGAGGTTCTGTGTGCATATATTTGTGGGAAATACTGCGTATATAATTGAGTGGGAGAACCTCTGCGTATGTGTGAGAGAGCTTGTATGTTTTTATGAGTGCGATTGCATTTGTGTTTATGTGTGTGTGAGGACCTGTTATGTGTATGGGAAATCCTATGTGATTATGTGTGTGTGTGTGTGTGTGTGTGTGTGTGTGTGTGTGTGTGTGTGTGTGTGTGTGTGTGTGTGTGTGTGTGAAAGAGCATGTGTACTTACACTTATGAGAAACCCTGTGTGCATGTATTAAAAAGCTTGTGTGTATATATTTGTATGAAAAAGCCTGTATGCTTTTATTTATGAGAAAACCTGTGTGTGTGCATGAGTGAGCCTGTGCATGTATATTTGCTTGAAAACGTATATATGCTTAAGGAGTATGAGAGCCTATGTGCACATATACAGCCATGCAATTAAGGAAGGACCTGCCACGTTAGGACCAAAACACTGACCTAACAAATTTGACTTTTGCACTGCATTAAAAGTCCCAGAGCTGCTGCCTGCATTCCATGACTGTACATTCCACATTTGGATTGTGTACCTGGATATTTGGTTTTAAGTTAGTGAGTGTGCTCAAATCCTCTCTGTTTTATATACGTATACTAGTGAATGGGCACACAGTGCGCTTCAGGGGACTGATGTATTGGTGAGTCTCAATGAAGTTATTTAAACAGGAGTGGACAGGGACCCCCTGCCCACTCCTGAGAAAATCGCTGCCCTTGATTCACTGCCTGCTGCTGGTCTCTGCTTCCCTACCACTCCAGAGTGGGGGAGGACAGCAAACCACAAACAGATATATATATAATTATTTTGGGGGGGCTTGTGTACATGCATGAAAGAGCAAGTGTGCTTATAGAGTATGTGTGAAATAGCCTCTGTGCTGCTATATGTGAAACAGCCAGTATGTTTGTATATGTGAGATAGCCGGTATGCTTATATGTGTGAGATAGCCTGTATGTATGTATTTGCGAACCTATGTGCTTATATGGTTGTGAGAGCTTGTACGAATCCGCCAGTGTTGTCTAGAGTCCATGCTTGAGCATTTTTTTTAATAATCACGTGCCTACACATAGCTTATCTATGAAAGCTTTAGTGCATCTCGGTAAACACAACTCCACCAGTGTTAAGACATTACTGTGAGCAAACCAAAAATTACATGCCTATAGCATGTGTAAGAAAACTGAAGAATTTTAAGCCACAATGCAGATGAAAGGCATTCCCCACAACACACATACATTACCCCACTGCCCCCTTTTTGGCACAATCAGAGCAAGGAGAACAATTTTTAGTGTAAAGGGTAAGTATATAGGTGTTGGCAGGAGCTGCACACAAGAAACAGCTCTCACGCCTGTTTTAGTGTGTGAGAGAGCTTGTTTGCATTTTAAAGTTTGGCTATGACATATATAAATAGAGGCATGTACACAGAGAGATAAATTATGATACTGAAAAGTATGATTGATTATATTATGCTAGATGTATTATGAAATTATAATTAGTATTGAGCTGACCCTAAGGAGGTTCAGACATTTTAATTAATTGATTTAGCCATACTTATTCATCATTGTAAACATTAGTTTTATGCACAGGATACATCAGCACCAACAGTTTACAGAAAATATGCTAAGACACACTCACACATATTTGTACAAATAATTGGAAGAACTACATGATTTTCTAACACCACGGTGCAACAAACAAAGGTTTAGAGATGAAATTACTACTCTATCTGCCAATCATCAGCAACAAATGAAAGGATTCTTCAGCTGATCAAATAAACCTCACACAGGTTAGAGATCTGACAGCTGAACATAAACTACAAAAAGAGTGAGCCTAGGTATGTGCTGGAGGCCACAGCTTCTCAGCTAAAGTGGATCCAGCTGTATAGATACACACACACATAGACAGGCAGACAGAGACACACACATATTGTACACTGCAACTGACTTTGATCAGCACTAAATACCTGAAAGGTGGTTATAAACAAACATGACTCATTGGGCCTTAAGCACGAAAAAAGTGGAAGAATTCTGGAGTTAACCAAAACACCATAGGGGACAAAAAAACATTTCCAAAATACCAATGCATTTGAATGGGGCTTTAACCCTTTGAGTGCCAGAGTGACATCCAATGCATTGCCTTGCAATATGTTGGATACCCCCTGGCACTCGAAGGGTTAATCCCATGAATGCTTCTCATTGCAATGAAGACATTTCCAGCATTGAAGCAGTTAACACTTTCAGTCCAATGGGTGTTTTTCTCTCTCCCCTATATGCAGTTGTTTTCCCCTGGAATTATTTCATTTTTTCCTTATATATATTGTCCAGGGAGTCCTGTGTATACAAATATTTGGGCATTAAATTGCACGTTACATAGATAGTACTTTTTTCATCACATGTATAATGCCAAAATTGGAGGAATTCTGGGTAAACCAACTGCAACTTAGAGAATCAATACAAATGCCCCAAATTCCTGTTAAGTGGAATTTGAACCCTTTTAATGCTAACGAGGTCTCAAATACATTGCAAAGCAATGTGGCAATTGGTTACGAGCCTTTGCCATTCTGGCAAGTGTTATTGGTGAGCAGTTCCAACATAAATGTTCTGCTTTATTCTGCTACCATTTGGAGTGCTTGTCGCATCTATGATAGTTTGTAATGATAGTGTTAAGATGAGCAGCTTCACCAGGGGATGGAGGTTCAGACATCCATGTCTTGGACTAGATGGAAATCATTCTTTGGCTGGCTCTTATTATGCGACCAACCTCTTTTCATACAGTACTGGCATGGTTTCATTCTGGCACGAGGTTGTTGGGATTCTTAAGACACAATCCAAAATTTTTGGTTCTGAACCCATCGTTGGTGGTTATTTGGTCTGAGATTGTTCCTAGATACTTCTAGAGACATGCCAGGGATTGTAAAGTCTTGAATAGGGCATGAGTTCATCTCAGCAGTAGGGTGTCCAGGTTTGTTGTGGTCGTGGTGATGTCCTCTTCAGGCATGCTGGGGTACACCCCAACTATATTGGCTTTGATGTTTTCAGTCTCAATCTGGTGAGAGCCATTCAATGGGCTATGACATTCATTGCAGATAGGGGGATCTTGCGTATCTGGTCCAGTAATGTCTTTGTCAGTCAAAGAATGGTGGGAAAATGGGAAGGTTCTTAACCTGTTAGAACCAATGTGGAGGCCAACAGGAGGCCAAGGGGAGTAGTTTATCCTTCAATTTCTTCTTCCTGGTCAGGAGACTATACCTAAATGAGTAAGATGTTATAGGAAGTGTGCAGTGCAAGGAAAATTGCTTCCCCCATTATAAAATTGTAAAAAAGCAAAATAAGAAATTGTTTACATATCTATCTGTAAATGTTACAACATGCTTTTTCATACAATAGCAATCTGCATGTTAGCATTAGGTATGGTTGCCTATAAAATGAATTTGAAATGATCCATTTCACTTCTAGAGTTAATTTCATAACCGTAAAGAGGCCAATGTACTAAGAACTGGAGAAAATATATAGTAACATAGTTGATTAGGCTGAAAAAACACATGTGCCAATCCAGTCCAGCCAATGCTAAATCACCCCTGTTGGGGCAAACCAACTGCACTTCAGGGAGCAAATAAAAATATCATAACATTCCATTGATTTATATGGCAAAAGAAGAAGGCAGGGAGAAAAACAGGGCCGCCCCTTGTGTATATCAATCTCTTCAATTATAGACTACCACCATCACCCTATAGGTGTGCACTCACAAGGAGGATGCATTGGAAGACACGTATGCCCAATTCAACTACAAAGACTTCTGGAGAATTATACTACACCCAAACAGTTTTATTCTTATATTGAAGAGTCTTCAGATGGCTGCTCATGTCATGAACCCACGATCTCCCAAAGCAGAATAAAACTCTAAAAAGCCAAATGAAAGGGGTGCCAAATAGTGTAATATTGTACACACCGCCTGTTCCAGTTGGATGCTGATTACTGTAAGTCATCTGAACGGAGACAGGTTTATTTTCTCTGTATACGAGTTTGTCAGATTCTTTGGTATCAACAGTTTGACATCTTAATGTGAGTACATTATATTTTACTAGTTGAAGAGCCTGTGAACACAGGCCACAGTGCCACGCAGCAACGGAAGAGGTGCAGTCATGCACAGTATAGACTGACTGCGCTGCAGCTGATACAGAGCAGGGCGCTCCGAATTCAGACCATAGTCCTCTCTGTACATCGAATATACTCTGAATTCAGAGCCCCTCTCCATTATCAGCCGCAGCGCAGGCAGTCTGTAGTGCGCATGACTGCAGCGCATGCAGCCATCTCTACTGCACATGACGGCTTCTGACAAACACACATTTAGCTAATTATTATATAGGATTTACTTACCCTCCATTGTGTGTTTACAATATTACACTATTTGGAGCTCCTTTATTTTTGCTTTTTATATTGATTTAAATGGGGATTTTAACCCTTTGAATGATAAAAAGGTCTCCGAAGTATTGCTGTTCATTTTTGGTTTGTTCATATAGTGCAGATGGTTTGCTCCCAAGTTGTCCAGTTCTTACCATGTCAGCCTCGATGTGACCTCTAACCTAGTCTGTGCTTTAGTATTAGATGCATCAAGACAAAAAGTTTTTATTGGTTAATCTGTAAAATGTTTACAAAATCATATTGTTTGTGAAACCACCCACACTTAAATAAATAATATCTCCCCAAATTACATGTCATTTATCAAAGCACAAAAATGAAACATAAGTACAGTTCACGAACAAGAAAAAATACATTTTAACTGGTTTTTAAACTACAAAATCCTACTAATATTAAAAGGGAACATTTTCCCTTAAATAGTCTGGTGCCGTTTATTTGCCAAAGTTTTTCAGCTGTTAGACTTTGATTGGTCGCCCTTAGGGTCAGACTCTTTCATGATGTTTGTCTAATAGCTCTTCTTCCAAAAACTGCTTGGAGTCACATGACTTATTATGCAAGAAGTCTGCAGAATCTATGCTGACATAGCCAGTGAAAGTGTTTTTTCTGATCAGACAGTATTTTCTATTTTTGAAGAATCTGTTCTGGGGTGCCTTGTTAATGCTGCTTTCTTTCTTGTTTTCATTTTTTTTTTTTTTTAGCTTTCTCTGTCTTGATTTTCCAGATTCCCCAGGGGTCCTTCGCTGTTCTATTTCTGGAGGCGGCTGGTATCATCTAGACATCAAGAGAACCTACCATTTAAAAGCAAGATTCTTTGAACAAAATCAGCTCTAGCAAGGTCTGGCGTTGAAAAATATCTTTTTTCTCACAGGGTACATGAGAGCTGGATGGGACTTCTGAAAAAAATCTGTAGTTGCTGTCTTCCAAGCTCTTACACAGGCAGAACATTAAGACTTGGCCACATAATAATAAGTTCTACCTTCTCAAAGCTTATCTAACTTCAATGCCACTTCTTGAAGACAGTAAGAAGTCTGATTTCTGAACAGTGAGTTTTGGCCAATTAACTCAAGAGGATAGCTGTATATTACACATTTATTTTATTCCTTCTGTGATCTCCAGAACAGACACACAATGATAAATGATACCTTTATTATGTTCTTCCGTGAATCTGTATGTTTTGCAGACCACAAACATAGATATTGTCTTCCAGGGTTGAACTGTCCTTTTCAAGTATATTATCAAAGAAAAAAATGCAATTTACTTTTTCTACATTCTTTTACAGACACAGCGTGTAATTTTTCAGCAGGGAAATATTAGTAAACCAATGTCAATATGCTGTAGTCACTCACAAATCTCAAACTAGGTGATTAAAAATTGCATTCTCAGATACAATGTTTTCTTGCCATTGATATGAGGCATAACAGCTCATCCAAATAAGAGTGGCATTACAAGAAAGAAAAAAGAGAGGGACATTGCATAGAATACGCTCTAATCCTGTGTTTCTCAACTCTTGTCCTCAGGACCCATTAACAGGCCAGGATTTGATGATTTCCTTGTTAGAGCACAGGTGAGTTAATCAATGTGAATGAGTCTCTGATCACCACACCTGTGCTCTAGCAGAGAAATCCCTAAGTCCTGGCCTGTTATTGGGTCCTGAGGACAGGAGTTTAGAAACACTGCTCTAATCAGAGAGAGAGACGAGGCAGCTAATACAGGGTATAAAGTAACATAATGACAAATAGCAAGAAGAGTAATTCTACCATAATAGACAAATAATTATTACACCTTGAAAGCTGGAGAGGTCCCTAGCACATGCTCAATCTGGCCCTTCATGGAAATTTTACTAACCCCTTATATGCAAGAGATGTCTTTAACACAAATATATCTCTAGCATTCAAGGGTTAAAAAAAATGTACTTGTTATGACACAGAATTGATTTTATTGTACAAAGATTGCTTGTTTGCTGCATACAATTGATTTTGTGGCACAAAATACAATTATCACACACAGTGATTTTGTGTGTGACAAACTGCATTACTTTAAGCTACAAAATCAATCATGTTTGAAAAAGAACCGTATTTATTTTCATTTATGTGACATAAATGTGATTATTTTAAAATCAAAGGAAAGGAGCACTTGGAATAAACTATGTTACTATGTGCCACAGCCTGACACATAGCCATCCATGCTAGGAGGAAGAGTGTTCTGTTCGATGACCAGAGAGCACAGCAACGCCCATACAGCATAAATTAATATGGGGGTGAATGTTATTTCAGAAAATGTTAAAATGGAGCGCCTCATAATATATAATAAGGGTGTTCATTTTATTAAACATATATACAGAAAATATGTGAGGGCAGTTTTCCATTTATATTGGGTTTCTGTAATTTTGCTCTGGTTACCAGTGGAGTTAAAACATATACTTAAAAGGATAGTAATGTTTCACCAAAAACAGCAGCTCACATTAACCTTCATAGTATTTTGGTCATGAAGAGTGTTATTTCAATACTGTCAGAGTTGTAGTTCAAGAGTAATTGAATGATAAAGTACGCCCTCCCGCTCCTTTCAACTAATATAAGCTGCCTCCACTCAGATGTGGAATCTGGTCCTAGGACCAGACAGGTCACAGCAATAGACAATATTTTTACTGTGAACATAAGGAAAACCCTGCCCTCCATAACAGGTTTTTCAGGTTTTTCCTTATGCTCAATGAAGATTGTCCCTCTATGCGATCCATCCGGACAGTCTTGCTGCTCTGAGGTAAGCAGTGTTACATCAGTAAAAGGAGAGGGAGGGGGAGACTTTATAAATAAATTATTCTTGAACTACAACTGTGATAGTATTGATATAACACTCTCCACGGCCCAAATACTATAAAGATTAATCAGAGCTACTTTTATTGTGAAACATTACAATCCTTTAAGTTGAAATCCACTAATACCAGTAGATGAAAACTTCAGTGGAGACAAAAATGAGCTGAAAACTTATTAGAAATAGATTTTTTTCCCCAGAGCTCTAAGTATGAAATGTTGGTTAAATTGTAAGCCATATACCAAAATGAATTGAGTCATGATAGCAGGGAGAAATTCCCTTCTTTGGACATCATATGACAGATAGATTCTTGTGGTCTCAGTAAGTAATGATTACAGAATCTACAAGGAACGTTCACCTTAGTTTCATAAAAGGGAGGAAAAATTGCTGAAACTAGACACTCACCCAAACATCCATTAAGATGAAGGGGTTAGACATGTTTATGGTTTATAAAAACAAATGTTACTTCATTCATCATTGTAGAAAGAGCAAAAAGTAAATATAGCACCTTTACTACTTCATACTACCTCACACATACCATACAACATGTTGCTGAATTGTCACAAATATCACCTGTGAAGCTGAGTGAACCCATTCAAATCCTAAAAGATCCACACATGGCAGCAAAATAGGGTGAAACAAGGTACACAAATTACTAGTGGATACTTGCAAAAAACAGTTGCAAAACAAAGTTTAACCAAAAATTCCACATATAACAATGAGAGAGATCATCAACAGGGCATCATATAAATCATTAATATAAATATACCTCCAAAAGAAGAGAACTAATAATACCCCCCAATTGCCTGACTATGGCCAGAAATTCCTAATGGTCTCTGTGAATTTTGCCCTTCTGTCTTTGTCCGAGGGATAATATCTTCAATCCACCCTGAAAGTCATGTCCATGGAGGTAGACATGATAGTTGCTGGCAGTGTTTTCAGACTGAATCAGGTAGAGTTCATGTTTAAGGACCAGAGGGGTGTGCAACACATTGGGAAGCAATGCGTCACACACCCCTTTGGTCCATAAAAATGACCATGTGCAGTTGGAGGTCCTATGGTCCTGCTAGTAATTGTCAAGTTCTCCTCCATAGTCATGACATCTAGGACTAATCCAAGATGCTATCTCTTAAGCTAAGGCACTAGTACATAATTCAAAGCAACCATTACAATTTACTGGACATAGCAAGATAAGTGGTGGCAAGCTGAGTATTATTTGGCAAAAAACTCAACTTTAGCAAATAAATTAAATGCAGGCAAACATGTGTAAACATAGTACCAGACTGAGGTTATATAAGTACTTTGCTGTGGTTGTACACTGTTATTTAAATGAACAATAGCTATTTGGTGAAAACTGGTTGGAGTTCAGCCATTTTAAAGTATGTTTTTTTCATTCGATGTGCTTGTCAAATATGGGTCTAGATTTTTTAGTAAATTACCTTCTCTTTTGTTCCTTGACTAGTGTAAAAGCCAGTGTACACGGGTCAAAGTCCGGGTAATGTTAAGATGCCATTACCTCACTGCTCCACGCGATGCAGTCTTGCGTCACCTCACTCACGCAATTCAATCATGAGCAGTAGAGACTGCCCAAACGTGGGCAGTCTCTATTGCTCATGACTGCATTGTGACAAACATCCTAGCAAATTATATAGGATTTTTTTTCAGTTCCCTAAAAAAACCGAAACACTGTTACTCATAATCTGGATGGCAAAAGCTGTTCTTTGCTTGATAGATCCCAGGTGTTCCCTAACTCTGTCCTTCAGAAATGTCCAGTATTTCTCTGAGTGCAATGAACACTATGTTTTTTTCACAAATATCCATAAAAGGAAGAACTATGGAGTCTGACTGTGCATATACATGTGAATTGTCTTCCTGACATGCTAAAAGTGAACCCATGTTTTATGATCTGATCCACATTAAAGATAAGGTTATGCAAAATATATCTGATGTACATCTTCTACATCTTCTTTGCTGGCATTGGCTGTTTAACCTGGTGAATTCTAGAAGACCATCAGTTCACTGAGATTCAATGCACTGGACAAGATTGCAACACATTGTAACCCATAAAGCAAAAACAGCCAGCTAACCCATCATGAAACAGGTTAGAACAGCAGTAGAAAACGTGAAGTCCCATTAGATGGAAATTGTAGTCCAACAACAACTGAAGCATTCATGCTATACATCCCTGGATCAGAGGGAATATTGGAGGGGGGATGTAAGAATATAATTCTGAGCTAATACAGGAGGCAAATATAGTCAAGTTGATACTTTTAATGGCTAACTAAGCAGATATAGGATGGAAATGGAACTGATTATCTAGCCCTTCTGGCTAACACCAAATGACTAAGCTATTTACATGGAATATCCTGCCCTTAACATTACTTGCCCTCTGGGGAGGGCAGGGGTACTCAAACCTTTCCTCAGGCATCCCCATAGGCATACCCGGGAACTCTCCGGTTTTGCCCCGGAGACTCCGGATTTCAAACTGAATTACCGGGTCTCAGGGGCTGTGTGTATCTCAGGGGAGTTTAAGTAGAAACTCTGCCCACCTGTGCTCCATCCCACCCGGTTCCTCCCACTCCCCGCCCTCTTACCCTCCACTCCCAGGTATTTTGCAGTTGTTTTTTTTTTTATCCCGCCCCCCCTCTCGACTAAGCCCCGCCCCTTTTATGACACGATTGCCATCATTTTCCTCCCCAGTCAGCACTGACAGGGTTACCCTCTGGGTAGCCCTGCTTCAAAAGTTCCCAGGTATGCCCATAGGTGAATGTTTTCCAATCTCCTCACATGAAAACAGGTGAATCGATCAAACTAGATCTGCCTGAGTTAATGACATTCACTTGTGTTTTACTGAGAATATCCTGAAAACAGGGCTCAAAATTTCCACTAGCCAATGGCGAGTGAAAGTTTAGCCCTGGTGAATAGAAATTCAGCCGTGGTGGGTATGTGTCAGACTCCAATAGTACTAGCGAGGCAGGTATAACCTGCAAGAGAGGGAGTGCTTGGGATCGCTGGATAGAGAGTGGTGCTAGTAGAGCAGTGACTGCCTTGGTAAGACCATGGTGCGGCTAAGGCCGGATTAAAGTTGCTGGCCGCAAAGCCAGATGTCCGATCCTGGTTGAGCCAGGACCCTGACCTGGATGGAATTACCAAAAACAGTACAGACTCTCCTGCAGGGGGGAGTGAAGGCTAGAGAGCGAAGATTTGAGAACGTGGCTAGAGTACGGAGGCTACGAGGTAGTGTGAACTCCCCAAGGATGCAAATGTGAAAATAATAGTATCTGGATGAAATCACAATAGAATAGATTATATACATCAAAGGTAAAGGTATCCAATCAGTAGGCAAAATAGAATGGTCAGTAAGGAAGCCAAATGGTCATACACAACTAAGACAATGGGGTCCAATTCAGCAGGCAAAAAGAATGGTCAGTAGGGAAGCCAATTGGTCATACACATTAAAGGTAAGGAGGTCCAAATCGAGAAGCTAATAGAGTGGTCAGCAGGGAAGCCAGAAGGTCATACACTATAGGCAATACAAGATCAAGGCTATGAAGCACAGAGACTGAGAACAGGTCTGCTCGCTACAGGAACACTGTGTAAGTGCGCCGAGCTGCTGGATGCATGGCTGTATATAGGTACTATGGGATGACGTCATCGCGACAACCCGGAAGCATGAAGCGCTCCAAAAGACGGAGCAGGGAGAGAAAACAGCCCGCAGTACCGAACGAACAGCGGCAAGGCAAGGACAAGTAAGCGGTGACAGTATGTTTTGGCTTGCAGTGGCGAATAACTTTTCAGGTCTGGCTAGTAGCAAAGGACTTAAAATTATAAGCCCTGCTGAAAACATGCACTGTTGGGGGGGTCTTGCAGGCAGGTTTGGTCTCCCCTCCTATTAGGCTCATGGCTTAGTTTACTGCATGGTAAATACTAGCTATGTACATCGCTCTGTGTATTTATAAATACTACCATAGTATAAGAACAGAGCAGCAATGTTTGAATCACCTACATCCAGTCCACTGTGCTCCCCTGCAAGCCCAGCATACAGGGAGTTTTGCACTGGAAAGAAGAGTGTTATATGGGGAGACTCAGTTTTTCAACTCTGCTTTGAATAGTTAATAGATGCTATTCTGGGGCTATACATATGAGAAGACATAATCAAATATGATACTTGCCTTTTAAAATCAATGTGTACAACTGTGGTACTTTAAGTAAACACACAATATAAATAACAGTCGCTACAACACATTCGCAATACTAAAAGTCATGAGTCATATAAATATTACACTCACTCGGCCACTCTAGGCTTGGTAGATCCTCTGGTGCCCCCAACAATCATAGCAAAATGATTTCAACAAACGTGAAGATAACAGGAAGGGAGCACTCAACAGAACTACCAGGGCAACATGAGCCAGTTCAAAATATTGAATATTAGTATTATCATTCCTTATTTATTTATTGCCAACCTATTCTGCAATTCATTCATTTATTGTTTCCTTTAAAATCGCGACAGATGGTATAAAGAACATAGCAAAACAGAGAGATAAAATGGTCCGCCTAACGCATTTCATGAAATCAACAATCACATAATTATAGGCATGATTACATGATTGTTAAGTGATTGTTCAGTAACTGTTGATTTCACGAAAAGAGACTGGCTGTTTCATCTCTGTTTTCCCATGTGCTTTATCCCATTTGTATTGATTTTAAAGGAAAGTTAGGAAACAATAAATGAAATAATTTTATATTCAATACTTTGAACTGGCTCATGTTGCTCTGGTAGTTCCGATCAGCGCTCCCTTCCTGTTGTCTTCACAACAGTGATACGCCTTAGGCAGCATAGGCAGTAAACTAGAAAGACAGATATTTATATATTTATTTTAAAACGGAATGGCTGAATATTATTTTTAAAGGACACACTGCATTTAACCCTTTGAGTGCTGGAGGGGTAACTCAGGCATATCTTAGAGGCATTTTTTTTGTTTGTTACTTGCATTGACATTATATTTTATTTTACAGGAAAGAAGAAAAAGAAAATAAGAAAGAAGATTACAGAGGACAGAAGAAGGAAGACTGAAGAAGAACACAGGCAGTGGATGACAGGTAAGTGTTAGGCTAGTGTTAGCGGTAGTATTTTTGCATTTTACTGTTAGGGATAGTGTAGGGTTAGTGTTTGGGAGGATGACTCTGATTAAACGATCGGTGCTTGACAGTATGTCAGGCACTGATCGTTAGCTCTTTTCCTTTAATGTTCCCATTATTCACGCTATTTAGCGTGTGTTTTGGGAACTTAACACAAAAAGGAAGTTTGGCCAGAAATCCTTTTCTGTGGCCTAAAGTAAATGGTTTCAGCTGGTAGGGCAATTGAATTGCTCAGCTAGCACTTTTTGTTACTAGGCCATTAGACATTATTACCCTAACGGCTATTTTACCAGCCACAATTGAATCAAGGCCTTAGTGTGGTTCTATATAGGTGTGCACCTCCCTGAATTGAGGCTCTATCTTTTGAAAGAGACCCACACCTGGTAAATTGTTGCAATTCTACCTTCCAATTACCTGGTACAATATCTATTTTTCCTTTGAAAAATAATTATTTTTTGCCTTGTAATTTAAACTGACAGTAAGAGGATTAAAGGGAATGAACAACAAAATAAATCATTACATAAATAAATATCAAACCTAACAAAAAAAAAATCAAAACAAAAACAAACAAGAAAAAACAGAACTGTTGCATGTTTTGTACGCTCAAAAACATTGAAACAAATATGTGTTACACAACCCTCTGATTCTAAAAGGATTAAAGGGATAGTAATGTTTCATAATAAAAGCATCTCTAATTAATCATCATAGTATTTGGACTTTGAAGAGTGTTATTTCAATTCTGTCAGAGTTGTAGTTCAAGAGTAATTAAATGGCAAAGTATCCCCCTCACACCCCTTTTACTGATGTCACACTGTTCAGCCAGAGCAGAAGGGAGGTGCCCAGATAGATTGCAGTGAGGGACAATCTTCAATTAAGATAATGGAAAAACCTGAAAACCTTGTCAAGGGGGGCAGGGCTTTCATTGTTCTCATAGGAAGAAGATTGTCCCATGTTGTTATCTGTCTGGTCTAAGGACTGGATTCCACATCTGAGAAGAGATGGCTTACACTAGGTAAAAGGGGCGGGAGGGGGAACTTTGCTTGTGTATATCTCTCAAACCATAAAGGTTTGGGAGATGAGATTTATATCGTTCTTCATGTTTTGTTAATGCCTACAAAATAAAATAAATATAAAAAGAAGTATTACTATCCCTTTAATGAGGAATTAAACCCTAAGAATCAGAAACTTTTAATTTGTTCATCAAATGGACTTATCCATATAGTTCTTCTTCAAGCTGAAGCAAGTTATTTCTATTTACTATTTTTTTACTTTTTTAGTCTACTTTTGATCTCAGTTTTGGTCTCCAGCTGATTGTTTCATTTTCAGTCTGATAACAACTAGGGTCCCTTACAATTCATTCAAGTCTATTCTAGCATATTTTTCAGTGGAGACAGGCTTCAACAATGATCACTATGTGCAGGAAACTACAGATGTAATAGAAAATATACAGGTAGATACACCCAACAGCTGTTTGAAGGACACCTATTTAGGTAAATTAATCTGTTAAATAAACTGAGTCCCTTATTCCTAAGGCAGTGTTTTTCATTTAAATAAATGGTAATGTTTTCTCTTATGCAGCTGGTAGCCAAATTATTTCTCTAATTTCTTTCTAAAGATGCAGGACAGATAGGATATGGATCTGCTTTTTAATAACTTGTTTCCAGATAATGCTGTCCCTTTTTACTTTTGAATGCTAGAGATGTCTCCAATGTTGTGCATCAAGGTATCAAAGTTATTAGCCTTTAACCCCCCCCCCCTTCCCTGCTCCTGGTGTCGTCACCACGCTTGGCTGCTGAGTGTAGGTGTGGTGACGTCATGTGGTTCTATTAGAATGGCAGGAAGTTTGTAATTAACACTGTCAATGACAGAACTTGAATGAAAATTCTCAAAGCAGGAGACAAGCTTTGTCTTCTGTTTATCACATGAAAGACAGATTCACCATGGAAAATAAAGCTTCCTGACAGAGCCTGGGAGTTTTATGGGGGGTTTATCGTGACAAGGTCTTTATAATCAGGATTTTCTCTAATCACATTATTATATAGAGCAGTAGCATTTCCACTTCATATTTATCTTCTTTGTGTGCTTGGAAAAAATGCATTTTAGTTAACTCACTGGATACTAGAGATGTTGCCAATACATTGTGAAACTCCATAATTAGTCACATAATTGATATTTATATCCAATTATTTCATGGAGTGCTTTGTTTAGGAAAAAACTTTTTAGATCCAAAGGATAGACAAATACATTACAATATCACAGTTCTAAGTGTTCTAGTACCATCTTCTTCTGAATGTAATCATGTTCCAATGCTGCACAACAAATTTAAAGGGAACTTATCATCCAATAGTTCCTGTATGACAGGTCTGCTCTCAGAGGTGATAAAGAGGTGGTAAACTGAAGATGACTTCTCCAGTGACATCACTCTAGTTTCTCTTATACTATGGAGCCAATGCACTAAGAGTTCTGCAACTTTGGAGATCTTAGTGCATAGGCTCTATATAATAACAAAGGAACTGAAGAAGTGATATCACTGGAGAAGTCATCTCAGTTTTATCACTTCTTTATCCCACTTTTGTCCATTTTCAACAATATCTCTACATAGGGTGGAGAGGTGGATTATGTACAAAGGTGTAATAAAGAGGTGAAGAAGAGATAAAGGGGAATATTCACTAAGCACTGATAAAGAGGTGATAAACTGGAGATTACATCCCTGTGCTATTCTATGAAGCCAGTGCACTAATATTTCTTCAAATTTGGAGATCTACAGAATAACATAGGAACTGGAGAAGTGATAAACTGGAGAAGTCATCTCCACTTTATCACCTCTTTATCACCGCTTAGTGAATCGCTCACTTCTCTAAGTCCTATGTTATTCCATGGAGTCTATGCATTAAGATCTTTTTTCTCACCTGAAAAATCTTAGTGCACAGGCTCCCTAAAATAACATAGGAGCTGGAAAAGTGATTTCACTAGAGAAGGAATCTCTTCTGTATCACCTCTTTATCACGTCTTAGTACATCTCACCCCATGGGGGAGATGCACCAAGGTGTGATAAAGTGATGATAAAGTGGAGATCGCTTCTCCATTGTTCTAATTTCTCCAAGTCCTATGTTATTCTATGGAGTCAATGCAATAAAATATCTCTAATATGAGTGATCTTAGTGCATAAGCTCCATAGAATAACATAGGACTTGGAGAATATACAACAAAGGAGAAATGCATCTCCACTTTATCACCTCTTTATAATACATTAGGGCATTACCCCCAGGAGTTGAATTGTCAGGAAAAGTACCCCTGTGCCTGTCTCAGTGGATCCTGATGACAAAATGATCTCGGAGGGCATTATGTTAAAAACAAAAGTAGAGTAATTCTGGAGCAAACCAACTGAAAGAAAGGGGGATTCATTAAATCCATTGAAAGGGGTAAGTTTTGTCCCTATTCCCACTGTGCCCAGTTGTAGTTAGCCTGTGCCAAGACATAAATGACTGGAACAGAAAGTAATGTACCCACACCCACAGCCCATCCATTGGCACATGTGGCACAAATCAGCCATTTCTGTTCATCATTCTCCATAACCAGGCATAGGACCAGCTTAGCATTTGAGGCCAAATGAAAATTCCCAATGATTTAAAAGACAACTATCACTCAGATAGGGGTATATCTTCAGGCCTGCCCCCCACTTGTACATTAGCAAAGGTACAGGCACATGTATAGCATGCTTATATATGGGTGCATAGTAGTGATGAGCGAGCACCCCAATGCTCGGGTGTTCGGGTGCTCTGACCGAGCACCCCCTGAGGCTCAAGTGCTCGGCCGAGCACCCGAACCCCATTGAAGTCAATGGGAGGACTCGAGCATTACACCAGGCACCCCCTGCTCTGATGAGGGGAGGGTGCCTGGTCCATAGGAAAATGGCAGAAAAGGATGGAAACACCACAGAAATGGTTCAGGGACAGCATAGGGAGGATATCTGGATGCATCTTGGACTCCAACATCGCTGCTGGGAACGATCTTTCGCCCGTAGTACGCCATTTTTACAGACTGACCATAAAACACACAAAAAAGAAAATAAAAACGACTTTAGGCGAAAAATTGTTACCAAACAATATTTGCTGTATATTTACTTGTATATTATCTGCAAATTATCCCAAAAATTTCCTTGATTTTCTGAAGTGAGGCCATGATTAAGAGGGAAACGTGCGCAGAGGCAAATTATCCCAAAAATTTCCTTGATTTTCAGAACTGAGGCCATGATTAAGAGGGAAACGTGCGCAGAGGCAAATTCTCCCAAAAATTTCCTTGATTTTCAGAACTGAGGCCATGATTAAGAGGGAAACGTGCGCAGAGGCAAATTATCCCAAAAATTTCCTTGATTTTCTGAACTGGGGCCATGATTAAGAGGGAAACGTGCGCAGAGGCAAATTCTCCCAAAAATTTCCTTGATTTTATTGAACTGAGGCCATGATTAAGAGGGAAACGTGCGCTGAGCTGACCATCTAAAACATTATGGGTGAGGGTCTGCTGCGGAGCTGACCATCCTAAACATTATATGCGAAGGCCCGCTAGTGAGCTGACGCTATAAAACATTATATGAGAGGGCCCGCTAGAGAGCTGACCCAATAAAACATTATATGAGAAGGCCCGCTGGTGAGCTGACCTATATAAAAATTGTCAAACAGGGCCCGCTGGTGAGCTGGCCCTATATAAAAATTGTATCACAGGGCCCGCTGGTGAGCTGGCCCTATATAAAAATTATATCACAGGGCCCGCTGGTGAGCTGGCCCTATATAAAAATTATATCCCAGGGCATATGGAAGAGGAGGAGGAGGATGAGAAGATTAAGAGTCAACCATATACCCGTTTTTTGGGTGGAAGGGGTGAATGGGAATACAGAGTATTCACATCATTGTAAATAACATATATAAAGTGAGTTTATGTTCCCCCGGGGCTTTCCTCCAGTGGAGTGGAGAAGTCAGGGGAAATCCAGGCCTTGTTCATTTTTATAAGTGTCAACCTATCAGCATTGTCGGTGGAAAGGCGGATACGCTTATCTGTTATGATGCCACCAGCAGCACTAAATACCCGCTCAGACAGAACGCTGGCGGCAGGGCAGGCCAGCACCTCCAAGGCGTAGAGTGCCAGTTCATACCACGTGTCCAGCTTGGACACCCAGTAGTTGTAAGGCACAGAGGGATCATTGAGGATGCTGACACGGTCTGCTACGTACTCCTTCACCATCTTCCAAAACTTTTCCCTCCTTGTGACACTAGGCTGCGCATCAGGGTGAGGGTGCTGGCGGGGTGTCATGAAGGTGTCCCACGCCTTGGAGAGTGTTGCCCTGCCTTTCTCGGAACTGCTGTGTGCTCCCCTTTTCTCCCCTTCTCTGTTGGCCAAGGTAGCACGTACTCTGCCGCCAGCGTTGTCAGATGGAAAATTTTGGAGCAATTTTTCAACAAGAATCTTCTGGTATTGCACCATTTTGGTTGTCCTCTCCACCAGAGGAATGAGAGATGAGAAATTCTCTTTGTAGCGGGGGTCCAGAAGGGTGAACACCCAGTAATCCGTGTTGTTTAAAATGCGTATAACGCGTGGGTCACGGGAAAGGCAGCCTAACATAAAGTCAGCCATGTGTGCCAGAGTTCCAACAGTCAAGATTTCGCTGTCCTCACCAGGAGGATGACTCTCAATCTCCTCATCCTCTTCCTCCTCTTCTGCCCACCCACGCTGAAGAGATGGAACTAAAGTTCCATGGCTACCCTCTGTAGCGGAGGCAACCGTGTCTTCCTCCTCCTCCTCCTCCTCCTCCTCCTCCGCCTCCTCCAATTGTCGCTGAGAAGACGAAGTGAGGGTGCTCTGGCTATCACCTTGTGTAAGCTCTTCCTCCCCCATTTCCACCTCTTCCACATGCAAAGCGTCGGTTTTAATTGTGAGCAGCGAGCGTTTCAGTAGACACAGAAGTGGGATGGTTACACTGATAATAGCGTTATCGCCGCTCACCATCTGTGTCGATTCCTCAAAATTTGCGTAAAACCTCGCAGAGGTCTGACATCCATTCCCACTCCTCACTTCTGATTACAGGAAGTTGAACGGAGAGGCGACGACCGTGTAACAGCTGGTACTCCACTACTGCCCTCTGCTGCTCACAAAGCCGGGCCAACATGTGGAAGGTGGAGTTCCAGCGCGTGCTCACGTCACACAGCAGCCGGTGAGCTGGCAATTGTAAGCGCTGCTGCAGCTTCAACAGGCCGGCCGAAGCTGTAGATGACTTACGGAAATGTGCACACACGCGGCGCACCTTGGTCAAGAGATCATGCACATTGGGGTAGGTTTTTAGAAATCGCTGCACCACTAAATTAAATACATGCGCTAGGCATGGTACGTGTGTGAGCTTGCCGAGCTCCAAAGCCGCCACCAAGTTACGCCCATTATCACACACAACCATGCCTGGTTGCAGGTTGAGTGGCGAGAGCCACTGCTCGGTCTGGTGACTAATCCCCTGCAACAGCTCTGAGGCCGTGTGCTGTTTGTCCCCAAGGCAGATCAGCTTCAGCACGGCCTGTTGACGCTTCCCCACTGCAGTGCTACACTGCTTCCAGCTACCGGCTGATGGGGGAGTGGCGCTGCGTGTAGAGAATTCGGAGGTGGAAACGGAGGAGGAGGAGCCAATAACATAGGTGCTGGCGGAAACCCTGATGGAGGTAGGGCCCGCAATCCTCGGCGTGGGTAGCACCCGTGCCATCCCAGGGTCCGAGTCGCTCCCAGCCTCCACGACATTCACCCAGTGTGCCGTCAGGGAAATGTAGCGTCCCTGGCCACAAGCACTTGTCCATGTGTCAGTCGTTAAGTGGACCTTCCCAGTAACTGCGTTGGTCAGGGCACGGGTGATGTTACGGGACACATGGTGGTGTAATGCGGGGATGGCACACCGGGAAAAGTAGTGGCGGCTGGGGACCGCGTACCGAGGGACAGCTGCTGCCATCAGGCTGCGGAAGGACTCAGTGTCCACAAGCCTAAATGGCAGCATTTCGATGGCCAGTAATTTGGAAAGGTGTGAGGTTAGTGCTATGGCCTGTGGGTGGGTGGCTGGGTACTTTCTCTTGCGCTCAAATGCCTGGGGTAACGACATTTGGACGCTGTGCTGGGACAGGGAAGTGGATGTGGTCGCTGATGGTGCTTCAGATGCTACAGGTGCAGGGCGGGAGGTATGCGGGCCTGCGCCTTCGACAGGCGATTGGCCGGCACCGAAAACAGGGGAAGAGGAGGCAGTGGTGTGGCCTGCAGACACAGATGGGCGATCCAGGCGTTCCTCCCACTTACTACGGTGCTTGGATGCCATGTGTCGGATCATGCTGGTGGTGGTGAGGTTTCTAGTGTTCATGCCTCGGCTCATTCTGGTGTGGCACAGGTTGCAAACTACAATTCTTTTGTCGTCCGCACTTTCCTTAAAAAAACGCCATACCGCGGAACACCTACCCTTTGGCAAGGTAGATTTACGCAAGGGGGTGCTCCGTGGAACATTTGCGGGCCGGTTTGGTGCGGTCCGCCTTCTTTCTGTAGCCACACCACTGCCTCTTCCAGCCTGTTGCGGTGCTGCAGATGGCTCACCCTCAGGACTGCTGTCATCGCTCGGCTCTACACCTTCCCAGGTGGGGTCAGTCACCTCATCGTCCACCAAGTCCTCCTCCACTTCCTCACTCTGATCATCCTCCTCATGTCTTGATCCCACCACATACTCAGTCATTGACAACTGTATAACATTCTCCTCAACAAGGTCTTGAGACGGAAATAGTGGTTGATTTAATGGCAACTGTGTATCATCATCATCATCCACTACTTCCTTTGACCTTAAATGCCGTTCACATCTGTCATCTTCTTGTGATTGGGTAGCCTCTAGAGGTTGTGAATCAGGGCACAAGATGTCATGTTCCTCTGCAAGCGTGCTTGGAGAGAGGGTCAAATGAAGGATTGGTGAGGAGACGAGCTCCTCACTATATCCCAGTGTGGGATCACTTCTTTGACCAGACCGTGTATGGTGGGAGGAAGGATGATCAGAGTGAGGATTATGTTGACCAGACTCTTGGCTACTGAGAGTGGACTTGGTGGAAGACAGGGTGGTGCTTAACCGACTGGAAGCAGTATCAGCTGTCATCCAACCGACCACCTGTTCGCAGTGGTCGGACCTCGAGAGTGATGTCCTGCAACGCCCTGTAAAATTAGACATGAAGCTAGGTATGGTGGATGTCTTTCTTTCTTGTGCTCTGGCACCAGGCACAGTTTCTACGCGTCCTGACCCGCGCCCTGAACTATCAGGATCACGTCCACTTCCCCGTCCCTTTTTACCCGTCTTCTTCATCTTACACGGAATATGTGACTTTAATATTTGAGTTTGAAAACTTAACAGTATTTCTTACTATTCTGCAACTGTGCAGAGTACACAGAATAGGCTGCTAAACTGCGGTGACACACACTGAATGGAAAATGTGACTTTAATATTTGAGTTTGAAAACTTAACAGTATTTCTTCCTATTCTGCAACTCTGCACAGTACACAGAATGTGCTGCTACACTGCGGCGAAGCACACTGAATGGAATATGTGACTTTGATATTTTAGTTTGAAGACTTAACAGTATTTCTTCCTATTCTGCAACTCTGCACAGTACACAGAATGTGCTGCTACACTGCGGCGAAGCACACTGAATGGAATATGTGACTTTGATATTTTAGTTTGAAGACTTAACAGTATTTCTTCCTATTCTGCAACTCTGCACAGTACACAGAATGTGCTGCTACACTGCGGCGAAGCACACTGAATGGAATATGTGACTTTGATATTTTAGTTTGAAGACTTAACAGTATTTCTTCCTATTCTGCAACTCTGCACAGTACACAGAATGTGCTGCTACACTGCGGCGAAGCACACTGAATGGAATATGTGACTTTGATATTTTAGTTTGAAGACTTAACAGTATTTCTTCCTATTCTGCAACTCTGCACAGTACACAGAATGTGCTGCTAAACTGCGGCGAAGCACACTGAATGGAATATGTGACTTTGATATTTTAGTTTGAAGACTTAACAGTATTTATTCCTATTCTGCAACTCTGCACAGTACACAGAATGTGCTGCTACACTGCGGCGAAGCACACTGAATGGAATATGTGACTTTGATATTTTAGTTTGAAGACTTAACAGTATTTCTTCCTATTCTGCAACTCTGCACAGTACACAGAATGTGCTGCTAAACTGCGGCGACGCACACTGAATGGAATATGTGACTTTGATATTTTAGTTTGAAGACTTAACAGAATGTGCTCTAATCTGCAACTTTGCACACTAAACAGAATGTGCTCTAATCTGCAACTTTGCACACTAAACAGAATGTGCTCTAATCTGCAACTTTGCACACTAAACAGAATGTGCTCTAATCTGCAACTGTGCACACTAAACAGAATGTGCTCTAATCTGCAACTTTGCACACTAAACAGAATATTTTTTTTTTTTTTTTTTTTTCCCCCCCACACAAAATAACCTGCTGCCCCCACACACAGTAGTCCTAAAAAGGACTTTTGGTTCTTTTTTTTCACAATTTTGGTTTTTTTCCTCCCTACACTGACTTTCCCTTCCTATCCTCAGCTCTCCCTGGCTAAGACTGAGCCGAACTCGATGGTCAGGTGCTATACAGCACCCGACCACGGGTTCTGGCCAGCCAATCAGTGTAATGCCAGCAGCCAACATGGCTGCTGGCATTACACCGATGTCAGAGCCTCCCTGCACGTTTTTTGGCTGCGCAGCAGCCGCAAAACGTGCGGGGAGGAGACCCGAACATGGCGGGCGAGCACATGCGGTACTCGTACGAGTACCGCCATGTGCCGAGCAGAGCGATGCTCGAGCCGATCCGAGCATCGGCCGAGCATGCTCGCTCAACACTAGTGCATAGAAAGAACTGTATGCTCATTTTGTACTTAAAAGCAATTATCATATTTTATCAAGTCTGCTCCCATTTAGAGAGTGTCAGAAAACCAAAACCCACTTTGCCATGCTCTCACATTATATGTCCCCTTCCACTGGCCACATCCTCACCCCTCAAAGACACAAAACAATTGCAAATATCTATCATCCAAATGGTTAAAAGAAAGTAAATTATTTGATTTATTAAGAAACACCATTTTGGTATGTTCACTTTGGTAATGAGATGAATGGCTATAGGCACAAAGTGGTACTCGGTCTGCTGAACCTGCCAATCTGCCACCCTAGGTGTACTTGGAAGCCCGACATAGCATTTCTATGGAGACTGCACATGCAACCCAGGAGTTTGTGACTGACAGCGACATAGTAACATAGTTGATGAGGTTGAAAACAGACATTTGGCCATCAAGGTCACCCTATGCCATATAACCCGTTGATCTAGAGAAAGGCAAAAAAAACAGACATTGAAGCCATTTCCAAATTAAGCCCCAAGAGGGAGAAATAATTCATTCCTCACTTGAAATGGCAGTTGGATATTTCCAGCTGTCATAATTCTCAATATTGTTCTGTGCTAGATATGTATCCATTCCTTTTTTTGAAGCATTTACAGTATCTGCAAGCACAGTATCCCAAGGCAAAGAATCCCATAACTTTACTGCCCTTACTTAAAAAAATCCCTGCATTTGTTTCAGGTGAAAGCATCTTTCCTCTAATAATAATAGATTTTCTTCTCTCAGCTCTTTGCGTAAATAGTTCCTTGGAGAGTTTGTTGCATTGTAAACAAACCCAGTCTGGCTAGTATCTCTTTATAACTCAGATTCTCCAATCCCTTTATCAATTTTGTTGCATGTCTCTGCACTTTTTCCAGTTCAATAATGTATTTTTTAATAACTGGTTCCCAAAACTGTACTCCATATTCTAGATTAGGCCTTACCAAGGATTTATATAGAGGTAAAATTATATTTGCATCCCAGGCATCTATACCCTTTTTGTTCAAGATAGTGCCCTATTTGCTCTTCAGGCAGCTGAGAGGCACTGCACACTACTGTGACATTGTCTATCAGTACTCTTACATATTTTTCTAATTATGATTCCCCAATAATTTTTTCCCATTTAGTATAGCCACATACTTCAGATGCCTTCTAGTCAAGGGGGTACTCATAGAAGCAGAATTCATAATGCATGATAACTGCTCTCTAAATCGATCTATGGGTATATCTATGTCTCTGGAAAGAGAATCACAATTTCTCAGGTATATTGTAAACAAAAAACAATTTATCGATCAGTCAATAGAAAATTATGTAAAACTTTGGATACCTCTCTGGAGTAAGGTCATCAAAGAGCACAGAGACCGAGAATGTGTGAATGGAAGAACTGGGAATGTGCAGGGATTTCTGAAAACACCTTCCTTCCCTGCTAATGATTTCATTTGAAATGACAAAAAAGGACATAGCCATTGAGAAATTAAATCCTTTAATCTTGGAATAGATTGGAAAAAATAAATCAATTTCAGATTTCATGGTATAAAACTCTAGAGCTACAGTCATACAATTTTCATATTGTTGCCAAAGGGACCAGCTGATATTGTACTATTAGCTTAGATTTAATCAGCACAAAATCATCTTAACCCATTGAACACCACCTCTCTGGCACTCAAAGTGTTAAGCTACAAACCAACAGAATCTGGGCATCACCCTCCAGTTATAATTAATACAATTCCAAATGTTCTCTTTTCACACTTAGTAAATCAGTATCCTCCTCATTCTGATACATGTATGTGATTCTGGACTATAACATGCATTGTTTGCAACCATTGTTTGGTCCTGCTCCTGCCTAAAGCCAATGTACTAAGCTACTTATGCAGAAAAGACTGATCTTAGAGATACTTTTGCTAAGGGGAGGGTATTGGAGATGCTAAGCATTTTGAGGGTATTCCTTTCCTCTCTGCCATGTTAGTGGCATTAAATAAAGTGAAAAGGAAATGGCATATCTGTGCTCCATTTCCCTGCACATGCTACTGGAAAGGCATTCAGGGCTTTCTTCTATTTAAACCTTAACAATGGTGGAATGTGTGCAACAATACAAACTAAAGCTGTCTTATGCTTTAGTACATACCCAGTATTGCAGAATCTGGGGAACAATGCCAGCAGAGCTCCATGTTTGGATTCATATGTTATCCCCCACTATGTATCACTTTTCTGGGGCACTAACAGTTTTCAAAATCGGGTGTGGTGGGAGATTCACTAAGGCGTGATACAGATGTTATAAAACAGAGTGATATCACTTCTCCAGGTTCTATGTTATTCTATGAAGCCAATTCACTAGGATTTCTAGAACTCTGGAGATCTTAGTGCATAGGCTCCATAGAATAACATAGGAACTGGAGAAGTGATATCACTGGAGAAGTAATTTCCACTTTATCACCTCTTTATCACGCTTTAATGCATAACCCTCCTGGTGTCAAGTTGGCTTAAAACAGATTTTCAACTACCAAATAATGGAGTATTTGTATCATGACATGGTTTGGACAAATCTGAGGTAAAACCACTGCGCCATATTTATCAGTGAAAAGAAAATGTTGAGTTTTTGTTTGATAAATATGGCACAATTAATTAAGCCACGTTTTCTTTGATAAATATGCCTAAATGAGATTATTAAATGAGGAAAAACTGTAGTAAATCTGGAAAAAACTGCACAATTTCCAGGAAGTGATAGTTTAAAACCAAGATGCTTTATGAAACAGTTATTCAGATATTGATAATGATATTTAGAGTGCAATTTCAAAACTGCAAAAATATATGATAGTTTCCCTTTAAGCACACTACAATACTAAATGAACATCATATAAGCAAAATTAACACATTGGGAAGGTCCTAGCCTATTAACCTTTTAATGACAGGTATACTGTACATATAGAATATGGGGGGGGGGATTATTTTGTAAGACCAGAGACAAAAGCTGGGACAGTGCAAAACTAGGACAGGGAGCAAAAAGCAGGGACTGTCTCTGGATATCTGGGACAGTGTGCAGGTATGGTATCCATAGCAACCACTCAGCAATAAATATTGTTGATGAATCTCTACTAAATGCAAGTCATTAGGGCTGGCGTTACTTGTATCATTATTTACTAGTAGATCTTGTGCATCATTTTGGTGATGCAGTCTCTTGCATCGTTTTGGTGATGCAGTCGATTTAACCCATTGAAGGCCCTGGTGGTGAACAGCATCATAATGGACTGCATCTCCTTTGGTCTTCAATGGGCAAATGCTTTGAGCACCTGAGGGTTACTCAACACATTGCAAAGCAGTGTTTTGCATACTTCCCTGGCACTCAAAGGGTTACATGCAAGATCAGTGTTGGCACATACAAAGCGATAAAAATGCACACGTATACATACACATATATATTTTCTATCTAACCCAAGGTTATATATATTCGGGCAGTCATGCGCAGTAGAGACTGGCCGCGTTCGAGCAGTCATGCGCAGTAGCAACTGGCTGCGTTCGGGCAGTCTTGCGCAGTAGAGACTGGCTGCATTCGGGCAGTCATGCGCAGTAGAAACTGGCCACATTCAGGCAATCGTGCGGCGTAGAAACTGGCTGCGTTCGGGCAATCATGCGCAGTAGAGACTGGCCGCGTTCAGGCAGTCATGCGCAGTAGAGACTGGCTGCATTTGGGCAGTCATGCGCAGTAGAGACTGGCTGCGTTCGGGCAGTCATGCGCAGTAGAGACTAGCCACATTCGGGCAGTCATGCGCAATAGAGACTGGCCGCGTTCGGGCAATCATGCGCAGTAGAGACTGGCCGCGTTCAGGCAGTCATGCGCAGTAGAGACTGGTTGCATTCGGGCAGTCATGCGCAGTAGAGACTGGCCGCGTTCGGGCAATCATGCGCAGTAGAGACTGGCCGCGTTCAGGCAGTCATGCGCAGTAGAGACTGGTTGCATTCGGGCAGTCATGCGCAGTAGAGACTGGCCGCGTTCGGGCAGTCATGCACAATAGAGACTGGTTGCGTTCGGGCAGTCATGCGCAGTAGAGACTGGCCGCGTTCAGGCAATCATGCGCAGTAGAGACTGACCGCGTTCGGGCAGTCATGCACAGTAGAGACTGGCCGCGTCTGGGCAATCATGAACAGTGAGGACTGCCCGCGTTCAGCCAGTCTCTACTGCGCATGATTGCATTGCGCGAGTGAGGTGACGCAAGACTGCATCACGTGGAGCAGTGAGGTAGCGGCCTCTTAACCTTTTGAGTGCCAGAGGGGTACACAACGCATTGCAAAGCAATGCTTTGCATACCCCTCTGGCACTCAAAGGGTTAACATTACCCAGACCTTGGCCCGTGTACACGGGCTTTTACACTAGTCTTATATATTTCTGACGCAGGTTTACAAGATCCAACTATACCATAACAATAAAACATTATTCAGTTGTACTATTTTGCCTTGAATAATCAGTGAAAACGAATGATACGTCTTCCAGTTTATGTATTTGCCTGCGAGATGCAGTCCAAAACTTATCACAAGCTGAATCATGGACTAGAGAAAATGGAAAATCTTTACCGTGTTATCAATCAATGGACAGGAGAGGAAGAATAGCAAATATAAAATAATTTAAGGATTTTCATTATGTTATCAGTTTTAGACTGCAATATTATAGAATAATGTGTAGAATTTAGAGTAGTTAAAGACATTTTAGATTGGATTGCTGTATTATTTCATCTCTGCAGGAACAATCTTAGCTACAGCTGTTAAACCTGTGAATTCACAGCTGATATATTGTCTTTATTGGATTCCTAAGTCTTAGAAATGACCTGGATATTTAAATATGTTGGATTTAAATTATTTAATGTTTTTCATTACTTATCTTCTACCTGAAGAGAATACTTGCTCCTGGCTGTTGAACTGATTGTATATAGGACAATTTAAGAAAAACAAAGCACAGCAATGATGCATTTTTATTATAATATTTGTGCCACAAAATCACTTGGACTAGATCAAGAAGCTGATGTATTCATTGGAGCTGGCACAATTGTGGGGCAAACCAACTGCACCACAGGGCGCAAATGTAAATTACCACTGTTTAAATGGAGCATTTAATCAAAAGAATGCTAAGAGGTATCCAATGAATTGCTTTGCAATGTGTTGGAGACCACTTAATTGTTTAGGCCGTTCAAAGCATCATATACCGTAAAATCTCAGGTATAATACTCACCTGTGTATAATACGCAGGTGCAAATTATACCCAAGATTTTGGGTAAAATTGTAGTTCCTATGTACAATACGCACCCCCATATGGAGGCAATAGTGTATAAAAACCCATTTAATGCCCACCTTGATAACCAGGATTCCCCCTCTGTACTTCCGGGGAGAGGAAGAAGTGGGTGGCTAGTGCAAGAATGCCGCCCGCTGTCTCTGTTTGACGGCTGCCTATAAGTACAGAGGGGGAATCCTGGTTATCACGGTGGGAATTGAATGGGTTTTTATACACTATTGCTGCACAGAGGTGAGTGCAGGGATGCCGCCCGCTGCCTCCAGAGGGGTTGCTGGACTTAATATTTTAGTTTAATTTTTTTACTCGTGTATAATACGCACCCCCCACTTCACATAAGGTGAAATGGGGTAAAAATGTGCGTATTATACCTGAGATTTTACGGTAATTCAGGGGGATATTATAACTTCCAAGTATCCCTCTTTAGAAGACCCAAATCCCTCTGTGTCCCTCTTTCCCACCCTGGTGTATCTCCTTTAAAGGTCAGACTGTGCTGGATGTGTATATAAATGAATCTTATTGCTCCACAGCAAAAAAAACTCACATCAATGTTGGTTTAAATATCAGTATTTTATGTAAATGAAACATGTGATTCTTGTACTAAATCATTTAATCAGTGACACAAAGAGGTGTTAGTAAGTCATGAAATCAGCTAAATGTCTCAGTAATGACCCGCCCACCAGCCACTCCCCCAGCAACACTCGCTAAAACAAAAGCGTTCCTTTGGCCATTTTAAATGTTGAGAGGTATGGGAAACTGATGTATTTTTATTTGTTCCTTGTCATGTAGTTTTTACACACATATATATATATATATATATATATATATATATATATATATATATATATATATATATATATATATATATATATAAGTAGACTTCTGTGTGCCTGGCAAACACACCCAGGGGCGGCAGTGAGGAGGAGTTACTTCTCCTATTGGGAGATTCACTGGGGGTGTGATTTGGCCCACTCCCACTAATCCAGCCCACCCACCACTATAAAGTCTGAAGAAAAACAAAATGGCTGCCACTCCTCTCTCTCACACACACACCACACCACACCACACACCACACACCACACCACATGCTCATATTGTGCCTGGTGATGGTGGGGAGTGACATGGAAGCAAGCGCAGAAGGAAGCTTTGGCCTTCAGGTAAGAGCAGCACCACTGGGGGAAGCGACGGACCTTCCTACCTGCTCTCCAGCGCTCACAGTTCTCACCCTCACTCCTGTATATCTCTGGCCTTATCCGCACCGAGCCCTTGGCGCCTTAACGGACGCGCCTTTCCAAGATCCTGGAGTGGCCTCACTGTTCTGTCGGCCCTCTCTGGATCCGTGGCAGCTGCCGTTGCCTCCTGACTGTGGGGGTATTCCAGTGGCTTACATACAGCCTGAATAATGATGGGAGTGTAGTCAGGTACAAATTAATAAATAATCGGATTGTGCCTCCAGAGCATTGCCCAGCCCGATGGTGAAGACCTGCAGCTATGAATGAAAAATGTACCTCAATGGGATTGTTTTCTTTTGTAAGTCTTGCCGAGCGCTGCGCCGGCCTCGCTATCTCCTTCTGTGCGTGCTCCGCATCAGCCTGTCCTTCTGCATGAAAAGAAGGGGCTACAGAGTCCAGCGCAGCACTCAGCAACACTTACAAAACAATTCCATAAAGGTACATTTTTCATTCATAGCTGCACGTTTTCACAATCAGCCTGTGCAATGCACTGGAGGCACAATCTGATTATTTATTCTTTTATTGACTACAGCTCCCATCATCCCCAGTAATGCCTCTCTGAAGCACTGTCTTTCCGGTGGCTTACGGTGTACCACAAGGGGATACAGACTCCAACACATAAACGTTAATAACAATGACTACTTATACTGTAAATACGTCATTAACCCGTTAATGTCATGCAACCCTCAAACTGCCAGTTCCAACAGGGCGCTACGCACACATTGTCTCATTGTTTTAAAGTGTCACATGGGGTATGCTCACACATGTAAGATAATTACACTGGAGGGGTGCTATATGGATGTTAGGGAGAACATACTTACCCTGAAACTCCCTTCTGTAAATTTGCATGTATGAATAATATATATGTGTCTATCTGTATGTATTTATGATAATATCTATATGTGTGCATGAATAATGTGTTTGTGTGCCTCACTATGTACCTATGATAATATGTATGTGGTGTGTATATGTATATATGTCTATGTATGTATGCATGTACGTATAAACTAACACACCCTTCACAACACAGTTGTAGTCATAAATTCAATCTAACAGAACTCTATACAAGGATGAAAAACAAAAATGACGGGCAACGCCGTCCCAGATTGCTAGTATATATATATATATATATATAGAGAGAGAGAGAGAGAGAGAGAGAGAGAGAGAGAGAAAGATTAGATAGATAGATAGATAGATAGATAGATAGATAGATAGAAGTGAAAAACGCACTCACAGATGTTGTGTATCAAAAAGTTACTTCATTAAAAGCTAGTAGCTAAACACAACACCATGATGAAAAGCCTGGCTTTAGGAAGGTCCCGTGCAGAGGACTGAAACGTTGCCGATCCTTATTGCTGTTTGCACAGTCTTTTCATCATGGTGTAATGTTTTGCTACCAGCTTTTAATGAAGTAACTTTTTGATACAAAACATCTGTGAGTGCTGCCTGAGGATCCTTACACAATCTTTTGTATGGATTGTGGAGATTTTACATTGTTTATATAACAAAATTGATTTTATCTATAACTGCAGATAGAGCACCTATATTACCACTTTTATAATAGTTTTTTGTAGTATGTATATATATATATATATATACACTCTTCTTGTGTATCAATTAAAAAGCTCTATTAATTTGAATTAGATATTTTGGTTGTATGTAAATAGTACAATTGTTTTGTTACCAATTTACTAAATATTAGCCTTAATTAAATCCAACTATTTGTTCATTAAAAAATGTAAGGGCACCATAACTTCAATAAAAAGAAAGGTTTTATTGCCTACACAATACAATGTTTCAGCCCTTTGATCTTCATCAGTAATGATCTTTACTGCTTTTCATAAAACACACTTTGGACCTTATTCATCAAGCTACAGAGAAGCAATTATGTAGCAAACAAATACACTATTGGGGGAAATTAAAATGATTGTTGATCTAAATTAGAGTTTTTAATGCTTTGAATGCTGGAGCTGTCTCCAACACGGTATTCTTTTAAAAGGTTGCATGCAAAAGAACACATAACACATTAACAATGTCGCCATGATAAAAATGGTGATGTGATAACCTTCCACTGCATGACAGCGTGAGATTCTCATGTCGCGTACTGAACGGATCTTCTGTAATTCTCTTTTTCTGTACTATGCAGCTCTGTATCTTGGTTAAGTAAATATGTGTCCATATTATAGATGAGAGTCTGGTTGTGCCATTGTCTTGAGTGCCCTTGTATTGTTGGATATGCAGTTGTGTGCTATTGCCTCATTGGCTGCACAGTTGTATGCCATTGCCTCATTGGATGTGCAGTTGTGTGCTATTGCTTCATTGCATGTGCAGTTGTGTGCTATTGCCTCTTTGGATGTACAGTTGTGTGCTATTGCTTCGTTGGCTGCACAGTCGTAAGCCATTTTGCTTTTGCAGTTGATTACTGCTGCCTGGGTATGCACTAAGGGTTTTCTCATTTGTGCCTCCATCTTCCTGCCTCCAATCTGTGTCTCCTTTACAATGATCAGCTTACTCTTGCGCATGGCATGCGAGGAGATGAACGGGTTAAAGCTATGTGACCGTTCAATATGAGACATAAGAATCTCACGCTGTCATGCAGTGTGAGATTATCATGTCGCTAGTTTAATCTTGGTGACATGGTTAATGTATTATGCGGTCGCACACTTTTTTGTATGAGACCTTTTAAAAGTAAACCCATTGGGGCGCTCTCTAGCATTCAGTGGGTTAAAAGCCTCATTTAAATCCTTTGGCATTTTGGTAACTAATCTATCCCTACCCTTATGCTGCAGTTGGTTTGTACTAGGTTTGTAGCTCTTTATTGTGATAAATAAGGTCAGTTGTTTCCACATGTTCTTCTGCCTTTGTTTCTTTTTTTTGTTTTGTATTTTTTTATTTTTTTTGCTTAGTTCACTCCCTAGAGATTCCTCCAAGGCATAGCGCAGCAAAGGGTTACTAACCTTTGCATATTGTGAGAGCTGCATGTTCTGGTTTCTCTAGGAATTTAGCAATCATAATATTTGGTGATGCTTTAACTCTTTCAGTGTCAGAGAGCTATCCAACATATTGAGAAGCACTGGCACTCAAAAGGGTTAAATCTATACTTATCTAACCCTTTGAATGCCAGAGCAATGTGTTCCGTTCCCCTCTTGCAGTCAAAGAATTAATGTACTTTTAAATTGTTACAGTGCTCTAGTTGAGGAAATGGTAAGAAAAAGTATAAAAATTATTAAAATATGACTTAATTTTCTTCCTTACATAATTCATGTACTTGAATATGTTTAAAAAAAACACTACTATGCAACTATCAACCCTTGTCATGGACAAAGCCCCCTTGGACTTGGTACCAAAAAGGAAGGTAAATACATCGGAAATACATTGCTTATATATGTTTTTAATTACCTTCCAGGTGTCCTGGATTTTCTTCTTATACTAAATAAATTTGATACTAAAGGGAATGTAAGAACACAATTTTGCTCAAAAACAGAGCACAACACTTTGGTCTTGTTCTAAATCATTTCTTTAAGTACATGGAGTGTTTTCGATACATCATGAAATACCCTAAAAAGTCTCATTTATACCTCGCACACCAGTCACACCCACAGCAACACAACCGTAAACAAGTGTCCCTCTTTGACCATTTGGAATGATGGGAGGTATGCACTTTGTTTAACCCCTTAAGGGCCAGATTTTTTTTTTACTAGCTAGGACCAGTTTCATTACATTTGCTGAGCCGGCACATGTGATCGATCACATGTACCGGCTCACAGAGGGAAGGCTGATACTGACTGCTTCAGTCTTGGATCAGTGAGTTTCAGCCTCCCAGCATGATTACAATGCGCCTTCAGGTGCAACTGTGATCATTTAACTCATGACGTGCCAGGACTGTCACTGGTCCTGACACTTGTGATGGTTCTGGCATGTCATTGGTCCTTACGGGGTTAACGTAATGCATTAAACAGGGCCCAGAGGACATTAAGTAAATTTACTCCATATTCCCTCCGCATGCTGTTAGACAAGCGTAAGAGGCACACCAGCATTAAAGTCTTTTCCTTCAGGTGTGATGCGAACATTTAACTCATGATATGCCAGACCCGTCACTGGTCCTCAAAGGATCAAAACCTGTGATGGTCCTGGCACATCATTGGTCCTTAAAGGGTTAATGCATTGCGTACCCCTTTGGCACTCAAGGGGTTAAACAGAGCCCAGAGGAAATTACATAACTTTACTCCACATTCCCTGTGCATGCTGTTAGTAAGGGGCACACCAGTATTAAAGTATTTCCAATGAATGCCAGAGGGGTAAACCCTCTGGCATTCAAAGGGTTAATTAATGATGCTGGATCATGTGTGCCAGCATGCATTAAAGAGATCCTACACTCTACGGCACACCATTAAGGGCTGTATGATGAAAAGAAAAGTGGAGGCATTCTGGGACAAACCATTTGCACTATATGGGAGAACTAAAATTCCTATTGATTTACAAAGAGATTGTAACCCCTTGAATGCTAGACAGGTCTCCAACGCATTGCTTCACAATACGCTGGAGACCTGTCTAGCACTCAAGGGGTTAGAATCTCCATTTAAATCAATGGAAATTTTTAGTTCTCCCCTATTGTACAAATGGTTTGCCCCAGAACTCCTCTACTTCTCTTTTGAATATGAAGCCCTAAGTGTAGCCATTCACATATCTATATATATAGATAGATAGATAGATAGATAGATAGATAGATAGATAGATAGATAGATAGATAGATATAGATAGATTGATAGATATATAGATATATCATATAGATAGATAGATAGATAGATAGATAGATAGATAGATAGATAGATAGATATTGATAGATATAGATATATAGATAGATTGATAGATATATAGATATATCATATGTATATATATATGTGTGTGTGTGTGTGTGTGTGTGTGTGTGTGTGTGTGTGTGTATCTGTCTTTACTGTTTCTGTACGTTTCATACAACCTTACACTCTGTAACAGCTCGTTATACAAGGGCAGAATGTTATTAAACGTGTTAACCTTTTCTTTTAATTATGAGCAAAACAGAGCTACAATAAAGGGCACATTGTAACTTAATTTTACCTTTAAAATATGTTCCTAGGGTCATGTGCAGAGAAAAGTGAAGCAATTTTAGAATGAACTAGCTGCATCATAGGTTACACATAAAAAGGGCTGTTAATTTATATTTATTTTTAACCCCTTGAATGATAAAGAAGTCAGTCGCCAACACATTGCAGAGCAATGCATTGTGGACTACATTAGCATTTAAGGGGTTACAAGCCTAATTTGAAAGAAATAAGAGGTTTTATTTTTCTCCATAGCGTACTTGGTTTGCCCCCAAATAATTCCAGTTCTCCTTAACACATTAGCTGGTTGGGAATGATGGGAACTGTAGTTACCAATAGCTGGAGTGCCAAAGATTGTCCACCATGGCCATAAGTGATAGATAAGACAGTTCCAATTGGTAGGTAATTCTTACCTGTGCAAGGAGTCCATGATTTCAATCCTACTGTGAGGCCAGTGTGGGTCCCGCTGAAGAAAAGCCAAACACAGACCAGCAACAAGGTAGACATCAGTGGACTCTCTTGTAGTTGGGGTCCATGTACTCTCCAGACACTGCTTTACCTCTCTTAAACCCACTCTCTGTTTAGAAACAGCTCCCAAGTCCTCATGGCCCTCCAGAACTGCTGCACGCTTCAGTCAAGTGTACTTCATATTTTAGAGCAGAATGTAGACAAGGGACCACCAGACTAATGTATTCTTCACTGACCATGTAAGGACACCTCCATTCTTCCAGCACTAGGACTACTGCTTGAAAAAAACTATTCTCTATCTTGCTGTGCTCTCCTTTATTCTTGAGGATGGAATCATGAAAAAGTATAAATAAAGAGAAACTTAGTGAAGCTGCCAGTCTAGTGCAGATGAGGTTGTAAGTTGTAGAGCCAGCTGTTTTGTCAGGACACGACAGGTGAGCCTCCCTGTGTCTGAGGGATGAGCAGGTGAGTGTTCAGGGAAAAGCCAAACATCCAGACATTTAAATGAGTCCCCAGTCATTTTTTTTTTCTTTTCAGGATCTTTTCATCTTTTGCCCAGCCCTCCCCAGGTGAAGGAATTTCCCACTGTAAATGACTCTGCCCTTGAAAAGAATATATTTCCAGTATAGAAGCAGCCACCAGCAAGGCTAAGCACCTGAGTGTGTGATTACTGCCTGGGCTGCAGGTAAGCAGATAAAACAGGGGAGATGTGTAAAATGAACTAAGGCAAGTGCAAAAATGGGGCAATGTGTGCTAGATGTTATGTATAAATATGTCTGCATATACTAACCTCAATAAAAAGTATAAATAACTTTATTGTGTGACTTTTTTCCAGCATTGCGACATTACATAGACTGACAGTGTTAAGATTCCAAAAAAGGAGATGTTAGTGGACAAATTAGGTGGCAAAAACAGATCTTAAACATGTAGCAAAATGCAACAATTTTATACACTGACAACAACAACTTTATTACTATAACCACAGTCACGAATTATGATGTAAAATGTATCTGGGGCATTTGTTAAAGAGAAGAGGCTTATATATGAAAATACAGTGTATACCTATGTTCACAGGGCCGGACTGGCCTACCGGGATACCGGGAAATTTCCCGGTAGGCCGCCTGCACTGGGCTTCCCTGGGGCTGGCCGGGGCTAAGCGCTGCACATGTCAATTACTCGCGGCCGCAAGGTGACAAAGGACCGCGGCCGCGAGATTTGAAGAACCACTGGGTAGCTTCTAGTGATTGGAGGCAGGCAGGGCCTCAGTGGTGTAGCCGGGGAGGGCTGCCCACCCGAGTGCCTGGTTCCCCAGTGCGCCCCTCCGCTTACCCCACAAGTGCCTTTGTGCCATTAAGCTTCACTTCATTGGGTCTATTGAGACTCAGTGAAGTGAAGCTATTTGGCAACTGCGCACGCGTACGCTACCGTCAGGTCATGACAAGAGCATGGGGCATCTAAATATGCTCTGCGCGCCAGAGCACAGCAGAAGGAAGGTTTTTTTTTTCTGTTTGCCAGCAGCTTATGAGGCCTGCATTGACGCGGCAGGCTGAAGAAGGACAATGTTTGCGGATGCTGGGCTGGACATTAAAGGTAATGGTGAGTGAACAGTGAGGTCGGTACAGAGTGGAGGTGGACTGGAGGTGGGCATTGTTGAGGTAATCTTGGTAGTGTTGAGGTGGACATTTGCAGTGTGTCTGGAGGACCAAGGTTGACCGGGTGTGGAGATGGACAGTGTGGAATTGGACAGCGTGGGGAGATGGACAATGTGGAAGTGGACAGGGTGTGGAGGTGGACAATGGAGATAATGTGGAAGTGGACAAGGTGTGGAGGGGGACAATATGGAAGTGGACAAGGTGTGGAGGGGGACAATATGGAAGTGGACAAGGGGTGGAGGGGGACAATATGGAAGTGGACAAGGGGTGGAGGGGGACGATGTGGAAGTGGACAAGGGGTGGAGGGGGACGATGTGGAAGTGGACAAGGTGTGGAGGGGGACAATATGGAAGTGGACAGGGTGTGGAGGGGGACAGTGTGGAAGTGGACAGAGTGTGGAGGTGGACAGTGGGGACAATGTGGAGATGGACAGGAGGCATATACCTATGTATTGATGTGCTGGTGGCATATATGTATTGCTCTGGTGGTGGCATAACTGTGTATTACTTTGCTGGTGGCATAACTCTGTATTGCTCTGGTGGTGGTATATAACGTATATGCCGCCACCAAAGAAATAGAGGGTTATGTCACCAGCACGTTCTGTACTGCTCTGGTGGTGGCATATAACTTTATTGCTCTGGTGGTGGCAAGCAAATGTGTTTTAAAATGCATAGTTTCCCCTTTTATGAACAAGAAAAAATTTTTTCTATGGGGCTGGTACAATGACGCAATGCTATGGGACTGGTATAATGACGCAGCACTATGGAGCTGGTAGAATGACGCAATGCTATGGGGCTGGTATAATGACGCAGTGCTATGGGGCTGGTATAATGACGCAGTGCTATGGGGCTGGTAAGCAATTTTTTCCAGGGCTGGTTTTTATTCCCAGTCCGGCCCTGCTATGTTCAGTCAATACTTATGTGAAAATAGTGACATATATAACATTTTCTGGTGATTTAAATGTGTGTAGCAATATATTGGAGACCTCACTAGCATTTAACAGTCAAAAGCCCCATTTTAATCAGTGGGAACTTTGAGAAAATGTAATCTTCCCCTAATGTGTGATTTGCTTACCCAGAAAATTTTCAGTTTACCTTTATACTTATGCCCCATTGTTGCTACAAGGTTCTTTTACAGCAAAAGAAAAAAAAATCTGAGTAATATCCTTATACACTCCCTGTTGTCATGACTATACCATTTTAAAGGAACAATGGTCCAGATTTATAAAAGCAAACTGGAGTTATTCTGGAGTAAGCCAACAGCACTATGGGGACAAATAATTAATAATATTACATTCCCATGAATTTAAATAGAGCGTTTTAACCCACTGAATGCTGAGAGGTCTCCAGTACATTGCTCTGAAATGCATTGGAGACCTCAATAGCATTCAAGGGGGTTTATGCACTAAGATAAAGAGGTGATAAAACAGAGATGACTTCTCCAGTGATATCACTTCTCCAGTTCCTGTGTTGTTGTATAGAGCCTATGCACTAAGATCTCCAAAGTTGGAGAAATCTTAGTACACTGGCTCATAGAGTAACATAGGAACTGGAGAAGTGATATCACTGGAGAAGTCATCTCTGCTTTATCACCTCTTTATCACACCTTAGTGCATCTCCCCAAAGGAGTTAACCCTTTGATTGCCAGAGGTGTGTGCAACGCAATGCGTTCCGTACTCCCTCTGGCACTCAAAGGGTTAAAGGCTCAATTTAATTTAACAGGAAATGTTATTTGTCCCCTATTGTGCATTGGTTTAGTCCAGAATAACTCCAATTTGCTTTTATAAATATGGGACAATGAGGCTGATGTACTAAGGGGAACTTGATGATTTCTTAGTAAATCCATGGGCACCATAGGGAAGAAATAAACAGTTCCATAAATTTATATGGTACATTTCACCCCTCGAATGCTAGAGAGCTCTCCAGTGCATTCAAGGGGTTGAGTCCCATTTAAATCAATGTGAATTTGGAGAATTTTTATTTATTCACTATGGTGCAGTTGGCTGACTCCAGAAATACACAACCTCTCAGTATATCAGCCCCTAAAACACAAAAATACAAGTTCTCTTTTATACATGTAAAAGATTCTATGCACTAACGAACCTCAAAAGGGGACCTATACAGAGAGCAACAAGTGGCTCTAAACTCCATGGAGGAGATTCGCTAAGTGGGAACAAAGAGATGATAAAGTGGAGATGACTTCTCAAGTTTATCACTTCTCCAATTCATATGTTATTCTGTGGAGCCTATGCTCTAAGATCTCCAATGTTGAAGAAATATTAGTGCATTGGCTCCATAGAATAACATAGGAATTGGTGCAGTGATAAACTGGAGAAGTCATCTCTACTATATCATATCTTTATCACCACTTAGTGAATCTTACCCCCTTGAGTGCTAGAGCCTCAAATCATTGCTTTGTAATGTGTTGGATACAGATCTCAAGCATGCAATTACTTAATTTAAAAGGACTTACCTTAGTAGGAGTATTTCATACACATTCCAGTATACTATAGCACCAATGTCACCCCTGTATAAGAGGGCAGCTTACTAATATGATTCCTCTGTAAAATAGGAGTCCAATTTTTGTGATGTGCCTGCCTAATGCCAAATTACATTAGAAGGAATATAGAATATAGATATTTCAGACTGCTATATGAAGGACAAAGCGTTACTCCTGTTGTTTTAAGAGTAGTTTAGTTATACATGGGGAAATTGCCTCTAGAATATATGTTCTTTTTGTGTTGCTAGCAGTACAAGGGTTAAATAGTGTGGCTGTTTTGCACATTTAACCCCTGGTTTGTTAGAGACATCTCCAACACACTGTTTTGCATTTTGGAGATGTCTCTAGCATTCAAAGGGTTAAATGTAGTGTGACAGTCTTAACCTTTTGAGTGCCAGAAAGGTATCTAACGCATTGCGTCGGATATCTCTCTGGCACTCAAATGGTTAATGCCCTAGCATTTTGAGGAGATTCTGGAGGATGTCATAAATCATAAGATACTGATATTTGACAGAAACCTCAATTTTTAACAACCTACTTTAAAACATTGTTGACCTCATTGTTGGAGAATACATGGTTAATCTCCTATTAAGCAGAGTAGACTGTGAGGCAGCTGCTGGGAGATGACTAGCGTGTATGGGTTTGTTGACCCACTGAGCCGTGAAGCCCTACATTGGTAACTTTAGAAATGCCGACATATCCTACACTATCCCACACACTATTAAAGTCAAATATTAACAGCTTTCAAGATGTATATTTACTCTCAGCTTTGAGTGTTTCAGGTCATGTTGGCTGATAGGGTAAGTCAGATTAGACTGGATAATATAGTGGTTCTCAAACTTTCTGCTATGGCAGAACTTTTGTGTTTCAAATTAAATGCCATTTGAACTATAAATATGTACTCTTAACCTCTAGAGGCCTCCAACAAATTGCTCCACAATTGCTTTGGAGATCTCTCTAGCATCCAGTGGGTTAACAAGGTAGCTATGTAAAAGTGGACCAAAAGCTGGTTTGTGTCAATAAATAAAGAATACATTAGGCAAAACGTTATTCGGTAACTAACTGATAATTGTTTTTCTTGGTTATATGGTAATGCTTAGTACAAGATGGCACTCTTTTAAATGAATCAGTCTTCCACACATCCATGGGTAGTCACTAAAACACACATGAATTAGTGGTCACTTTAGTCTTGTTCCACTCTATGCCATTATTGACTGTTACTTGAATACCTTATAACACTACAGGGAATTCTGGGGATTCCTCAGAACTCAGTTTAACCAGTTGAGTGCCAGGGGATAAGCAACACATTGCAAAGTAATGCATTGCAAAGCCTGACAGATCACGCAACGCATTGCAAAGCCTGACAGATCACACATGAACATTGTCAATAAAGCTTCTCTTTTGTTATGTGTCAAATGTTGTCATATCAAATAAAATGTTTGTTTGTTTGATTGCTTGTTTGTTTTGCTTTGCTTTGTTGTTGTTTTCTAATGAACTTACATACTGGGGCTGTTCAAAGTAAAATAAAACAAGGGAGCTTTGTACTGATGCTTATTATTAGCTCTGAGGATTTGTTACTTTCTCACTTCTTATCATGGAGCTCAAATGCCTCAGGCCCAGTTGTAGTAGGATAACTGAATCTTGATAAGAAAGAAATGTGGATGTTATTGCTACAGCACTTCCAGCAGTGTTGGAATATGAATACAATTAAAACTGTCCCGATAGAACTACTGTATATGATATATAATGCAGCACCTACAATCATCCCTCTCTGAATATACACAGAACCTTAATTGTGAAACTGATTATGACTCAATCACAGAGTCTTACATTTGTATGTTAACCAATCAGGGAGAACCAGCTGGGAGGCCTGGATCAATCAGAGATCTCTATCCAGGACCTACCCTTCATTCATTAGATTCTGATCTTGCCTCCTCTCATTAAGCAGCAGTAACTGAGACAGTAATTGACAGGAGCATTGACAATGCACATGTTATCTTAAGAGGCTTCCTTTAGCCAGTACAGAGAGTGCCAACAAATTACAGATTAGTCAGCGGGATATGGTTCACTAATCTACAGCACTGCTCTGGCCCAAACCATCATGATCTAGGCTTTTTTAACTGTTCCCCTTCTGTGATCTTTCTCTATCCCAAGCAGGGAGCACAAACTCCCTCCCTTCAGGGTTAATAACTTGGCACTAATCATAGTGGACTGTTACATTATGAGTTCCACTGGCATACCATGTACACCGATATTGTCATTCAGTGATATTTATTTGTTCTTTCTGAAGAAATGTTGTAATTTCTACATTGTTTTATGGCTGGGGTTTACTTGAATTCTCATGAAGAGTTGAATTGCCTTTTTGAGCAGGGATGCCCTTGTGGGTGGAGTTAGCTCAATATTTCTTCAAAGAACCAGCAAATGTAATGTTTATGTTCATTCTATGTGATTGTTCACCACTGGACTCTTTTCTTTTTATATTATTTTTTTAATAGAAATACAGAATATATCTGCATGATTTTTTTTGCCACCTGGTTTTGATATGTCTTATGGAAGCAACCTTAGCAGGTTGTCTGAGCAAAGAGGGGTTTCAATGTAGCTGTGGTCATAGTATGTAGTGGTGACCAGTGAGATTCCAAATGTGAGTAGCAGTCTATTCTGATAAGTTCCAAGTTATTAACTATGAATTGTACATATCTACAGTGCACCCCTTTCTTTTAAGTGTCTCTGGAGTCCTTCTTGGAGTGAGAGAGTCAGACAAACACTGAGGGAGCAGCATGGTACACCAATGAATTGGATACATCAGTCAGTCTGTGTAAGTTTGAGTACCTTGTCTGTAAACACTCACTGTGAATACACTTGTGATTTGCTTAAAGGAATAGTAACCCAAGTACATAATATGTACAGTACAGTTGACATTTCTTTTTCATTTTCACCTGTGTTTTACACTTTTATGTCTCTAACAGTGATTTCCCTTGATCTCAGTTTCCAGAGTTTTCTGACTAGTAGAGCATCAAAACAGGATGTAATACAATGTTGCAGTCTCTCTGCAGCACTGAATGCTCTGTGTGCTCTTTATTTTACATTGATTCTTTTTTAACCTTGTATCTCCTAGACCTGCTTCCATATTCCCTGACAGAAACCTCTCTGAAAACAGATACAGGGAGCTTATTGCCAAGGACATAAAAGTGTAAAAAAAATAGGCGAAGGAAAAAAATAATTAAAAAAAAGTATAGGGTATTTGACTGTGCATATATTGTGCTTGCAAACTATGTAACATCAATATAATGGGTTACTATTCCATTAATTACCAGATAAAACTCACCCTCTATTTATCTTCCTCTTGTCCACAATATAGATGTTCTCACCCCCCTGATACAGACCACACCCGTTACATTCACACACACCAGGGGGTATAATTAACCTTTCACCATGGGTTATGCATGCATGGGCTTTACCTTCATTAGAGTGGGGACACACTACACTCTCCAGGCAACCTCTTTTACCCCACACATTCCTTCTCTTCCCTGTGAAATTATGGAAACAACATTTAATTGTGATATTTTTGTCTATAACCAGAAAGGTAGGGTTATCATTGTGACTGTGACGTACACTTCCCCAACTATCAGAATATTCTGATAACTTAAATATGTGAGTCTGGAGTAAGACTTTTAACAGAAGGACTCAGCAACTATATGTGTGCAAGGTAAACAAAGTCTATATACCATCTGAAGTACTATCCTTTAAATTGAATGTGTCACATAAAGACAAATTTAGTTACTTTACAGATAATTTAAATCCACCTAAATATTTTAGTAGACGTTATCATACAATAAATCTTTTTTGAGAAATTAACATTTACAATTTTGATAGGTAATTCTCCCATTTTATCCTAATTCCTTGCACAGTATAAAAGTTAATTACGTTGGAGGCCAAACGTATTGCTCATTGCGCTATTAGAAAAGACTACATGGAGTCAGTGATAAAGAGGTGATGAAGTGGAGATAACTTCTCAAGTTTATCATTTATCCAATTCCTATGTTATTCTATGGAATCTATGCACTAAGATTTCTCATGCTTTGGAGATCTTGGTGAAAAGGCTCCACAGAATAACATAGGATGAGAAGTCATCTCCACTTTATCACCTCTTTACCACCTCTTAGTGGGGTTTCCAAATAGATTCATTCATATCATAGTGGGTAATATAGTATCCCAGCACATAAACTAATTAGCATGTAGAGGCAGACTGTGCCACCAAAAATAATAATTAATTACTCAAAAACAATTTATAATGCAAAACAATTAAAAACACAACATACTGGAAGTTTTTGAATCTCTATAAAAGTAACAAATCTAATCTTAGGGTGACAAGTCACTTTAATGCTATTACAATATCCTATTACAAGAGTAGTCAGTTTTAGAACCTCCAGATCTCAGTGACTACAAAATATGGTAGAGGTGATGGGATCTGGAGGTCCAGAGGGGTGATGGGATCTGGAGGAACAGAATATTCCTGTTCTATTACACTCCCATCTGACCTAGCCTCAAATTCATATGGCAAGAATTGGTCAGTTATTCTCAGTGAAGTCACCACTGGAGAATTTGCTAAGAAAAAAGGACTATCACACAGGAACTATTCTAGGATCTCTTCTCCATAAATGCACACTGGCCCTTGAAGGACATTCATAATAAATGGTGGCTATGACATGTGAAAGAATTTAACTCCTGGCTTGGTACTGCAAACTAGCTTTGGATGGTCTGTCTGAACAGGACTACATTCATCGGGTAATGTTATATTAATCAATCGTCCACTTGCTCTGAGTACTTTCACTCTGACCTGGAATGTTTAATGTCCAAAAAAAAAGCAAATATGGCAGAGGAAAGGGAACAAACAAACCTGACTTCTGAAGGAATTGAATGTGGAAATGTTCATAGAGTCAAGTGGCTGTGTATATCCTGTATAGACATAGGAGCCGACAGGCACAGGATAAAGCACTGAAAATAACTTAAGCATTTCTGCAGCATAACGATACCAGGAAAAGGACAAATAAACAATAACTGTTGATTCAAATGGGATACTATACAAATGAATGAGAGTGCCTCAATGTCTCAAAGAAGGTTTTTTTTACATCACCCCCAATGTTTATCAACTGGCAGGTAATGCAGTAGTTTCTCTGATGGCTCAGAACAAAAGTCAAATGTATAACTACAGACCTGCACTTAACCCCTTAAGGACCAGTGACATGCCAGGACTGTCACCGGTAAACTTGCCTAAAGGACCGGTGAGGATCCTGGCACGTCACATATTTTGTGTTTACAGTGCTACTAAGGGTCTGAAATTGACCTCTCTGGGACTGGAGTGGTCTCTATCAGACCCCTGTTCTACTGTATTACTTGCCCAGCAATGAACATTGTACCGTGAGCCTTCTAGTTGTATTTTAAGTTCGCTATTTTTAAAAAATTTTGTGATCACACCATTTTTATTATGGTACTATAATTGTTATATTATAATACAGCACATTACAATAAAGTACAATTCTTTGCTTGTCAGTAATCTATTTTTATTAATATACTTTTTATATTTCAGACATCAAGGCACTCTCCTTCATTGGTGTAGTATTTGTTTTTTTTTCAGAACCTTTTGCATTCTAGGGCTAATTGGATAGCAGCAGCCTTTGAGGTCTTTGGGGGAGATGCACTAAACGGTGATAAGGAAGTGATGAAGTAGAGATGACCTCTCCAGTTTATCACTTCTCCAGTTCCTATGTTATTCTATACAGCCTATTCACTAACATCTCCAAAAGTTGAACAAATCTTAGTGCATAGGCTCCATGGAATAACACAGGAACTGGAGAAGTGATAAACTGGAGAAATCATCTACATTTTATCAGCTCTCTATCATTGCTTAATGAATCTCCCCCTACGTATTGTAGAAATACCTACTTAGTGTATATCATTAGCACCACACTATTTCTAATTTTTTCTTCTCTAATTATTAAAATGGGGCTTTTAACCCCTTCAGTACTACAGAGATATTTTGGGACCTCTCCAGCATTCACGGGACAAAAGCTCCATTTAAATCAATGCACATTTTTATTTGAACCCTATGGGGAAGAAGGGTTGCTCTAGATCTGCTCCAGGTTTTTTTTCTTCACGGACATTTAGTGCAATTTTGGGACAGTTGGTTCCCTAGAACTGCTCAACTTTTCTAAGAGCAAAACAAGCACTTTATAATTACTTGTGTGATTTTGAATCCAATCTTTCTATAAAAATAATATTTATGAGATTTTAGCAGTATATGTCAGTTTCTGCTAATTAGCCAGTACTTTGTGGTAAGAAGGGACTTGAGTTATTATTTTAGATGACTTGAAGGTAGGCAAGCAATGTAGTAATGCAATGGGAGAAGTAAACCAGGTTCTTGGTTGTACAGGAAGAGACAATAGCAGCATAATGAGGGTGTACTAATGCCACTCACTACAGAAGGAAGAACATGGAATACTTTTGTTTTAGGTTATGTTGCTGGTGGCATGACTGACTGGGGATTACAGAGAATTTTTAGGTTTCTTTATGCCCTACTGACAACTCTGTTTATAAACACATATACTGGAGTTAAGACAAACAATTGCTGTTGAACAACTTATATACTCTATACATTCTCCAAAAAGCGGGACACCAGGAAAGGAAAGAAGAATGGAGTGATTTGTGTTTGAAAGAGGGCCTGTCTATCCTAAAGAGGGACACCTGGGAGGTATGATTAAAGTCTTAATGATACTGGATTGTGTGCATCTGTACGAATTAAAACAATCATGCACTCTATGGATACCATGGAATGCATCCACTTGAACTGGAGACTAATGCGAGAGGCAGAGGTGGACTGAAAGGATCCAGGAGCCATGGGCAAGAAGGTGAGGCCCCTCCCTGCAACCCATCCATACTGGTTGGCTGTGTGCACAATTGTAGGGGAAGCATGATCAAGACGTGATCACGTACCCCTGCTGGACATGAGGATGTTACTATGAATGCAAGGCAGATCACGTAGGCCACTTATTCATGCACAGGGCACAGGCCACCCTTCACTTCATTGAGTCTCTCAGAGGTGCAGTTGAACAATGTCCTCTCCCCAACTTAGCTGTGGGCCCTTATTCCATCACAAAGTGTCTAACTGCTGAGTCTGCACTGGCAAGTTCCTGCATTTACTCCACTTTTCTTTGTTTACACAACACCCAAGTAAAGGTACATAAAATAAAGTCCTAGAAGATCACATCTTTGATGTCCTAAATGTATTCTATGGCAAATATAAATTATATGTCTTCAAACTGCATTAAAAGCCACTCCCGTCAACATATATCTTCCAAACTGTCCCATTATCCTGTCCATGATTATAGACCCTGCACCTTCCTACCTCTAAAGCTTCTTCTTAAGTCTCTAATTTTCAGCATCCTCCTGCAATCCCTTGAAAGAGCACTGGCACATTTGGCTCAAATCCAACCCTCCCTTTATGCTGAAGTACTTTCACATTGCAATTTAAGGCCTTAGGTTCAAAGGGCAAGTGAAGTAATTTTGGGGCAAACCAATTGCATCATACAGGGGTATAAAATTCCCCTGATTTAAATGGGATTTTAATTCCATTGTGTTGCAAAGTGTTGGAGACCTCTCTTGCATTCAAGAGGTTAAACGCTGCATTTAAATCAATGGGGATTAGGGAAATTGTTATTTCTTCCTTACGGTACAGTTGGTTTGACTCAAAATCACTCTACATAAGGCTCATTACTAAATAATAATTCTTTATTGTTACTTTATATTACTCAAGTAATATACATGAATTTATTTTACTTGCTGATTTTTTTTCTTTTCTTTAAAGAAGTGGACTTACCTTGAAGCAGCAGCTTTAGTTCCTTCCTTCCTACCTTCCTTAATTCCAACGTGAGCACCTTCTACCTGATTTCTTTATAAAGAGTCTGAAGGCCATATCTACCATGACAAAGGTAGATCAATTCTGGAGCCAACCAGCGGAACCATATGGGGGTTGGGGTAAAATTCTAAATGGATTCAATGGTGTTTTAACCCCTTGAATGCCAGTGAATTATCCAAAGCATTGCAGAGCAATGCACTGCAACGTCTCATTTAAATTAACCAAAAAGAGAAGGAGAATAGACAGTGGGGCCCACCAAACATCCTTATATTAATACTCTGCACAAACAAGTGAGCTGCAGACTCGTTTCACAGACAGCAGGTATAGGACACTCATGTCACTTAAAGGAAGACCAGAACTGAACTGATTCATTGTAAGTGTATAAGATTAAGTCATCTGGGAAAATATTTTAAAATATAAGATTAATTATACTTTAATGAGAGAGGGGTCTACAGTCATCTCTGCTAATTAAAGGAACATTATCACCTCCTAAAAATAAATTCTGATTTTACATTAATCCATACAAAACTTTTTAATAGCCAATATGAATACATTTTACATGGACCGTTTCCCTAAAATGAATAATAATATTTAATTAGTACTGGATACCATGTGCATGAAGATGGTCATTAGGACTTCATGCCCAGTTTATGATAAATGGGGTTTATTATAAAGTGACCATATATCTCTGTGAATCAGGGACGCTAATGAAAATGTCATTCTGCAGGACTGCACAGGAATCAATGGAACCCTGCAGTGTATGTTTTTTATAAAGGGATATGTGGTCACCTTAACTTATTATTATGATGTGATAGTCTTCTTTTAAATGCATTAACTCTTGAAGCACCAGAAGTGTTGTGCAATGCATTGCTTCTCAATACATGGCACAGCCCTCTCGTTTTTAATGTGTTAATACCTTGCTTTGCAATGTGTTAGTCATCTCTAGCATCCAAGAGGTAAGTATGAAACAAAATATTTTATTGGCCAGCTATAACAAATTCCTGTGGCATTTAACATGTTAGCTATTATTGGTATTGCCGTAGTATAATTTATTTATAGAGTCAACATATTCGCCAGCAATGAAATACAGAGACTGCTGACAACAGAGATTTAACACACTGAACAAGAGGGCTAAGTGGTCCCTGCTCACCAGAGCTTACATTTTTATTATCATTGATTGCCCACTGTGCACATGCTTTCACAAAACCGTAACCCTTTCAGTGCTAGAGTGGTGTCCATCGAACTGAGAAGCAATAGTTTGGACACTGTTTGGCTCTCAAAGGGTTAGACATTTGAGGGGAAAGTCAAAGAAGGAATATATTCTAATCAATCCAAGGATGAGATCAATATTGAGATCAATTACTCAAACTGAATCTTGCTGACAGGTACTTAATTTGTTAGATAAAGATCACTTTTTCCTTTATCAGAACTGACAAATTAAAGGAACAGTTAAAAAAAAAAAAAAAAAAAAAATATATATATATATATATATATATATATATATATATTATCATCATCATCTCCAGCCTTTGTCAGTCCACTGCAGGATGAAGGCCTCCTGAGCAAGTTTATATTCTTGTGCTTTTTGTTGCCGCTGTGTGCCAACAAATTCGGTAATTTAATCTAACCATTTTGTCTTTGATATATCTTGTATAATAAAACACTAGGATGTTTGTCAGAAGCAGTCATGCTCAGTAGAGACTGCCTGCATTCAGCCAATCTCTACTGCACATGCGTTGCGTACCCCTCTGGCACTCAAAGGATTAACATTACCTGGACCTTGGCCCGTGTACACGGGCTTTTACACTAGTGTATATATATATATATATATATATATATATATATATATATATATATATTAGTGATGAGCGAGCACCCCAATGCTCGGGTGTTCGGGTGCTCTAACCGAGCACTGCCGGAGGCTCGAGTGCTCGGCCGAGCACCCGAGCCCTATTGAAGTCAATGGGAGGACTCGAGCATTACACCAGGCACCCTCTGCTCTGATGAGGGGAGGGTGCCTGGTCCATAGGAAAAGGGCAGAAAATGATGGAAACACCACAGAAATGGTTCAGGGACAGCATAGGGAGGACGTCTGGATGCATCTTGGACTCCAACATCGCTGCTGGGAACGATCTTTCGCCCGTAGTACGCCATTTTTACAGACTGACCGTAAAACACACAAAAAGGCAGATAAAAACGACTTTAGGCGAAAAATTGTTACCAAACAGTATTTGCTGTATATTTACTTGTATATCATCTGCAAATTCTCCCAAAAATTTCCTCGATTTTTCTGAACTGAGGCCATGATTAAGAGGGAAACGTGCGCAGAGGCAAATTTTCCTATAAATTTCCTTGATTTTTCTGAACTGAGGCCATGATTAAGAGGGAAACGTGCGCAAAGGCAAATTCTCCCAAAAATTTCCTCGATTTTTCTGAACTGAGGCCATGATTAAGAGGGAAACGTGCGCAAAGGCAAATTCTCCCAAAAATTTCCTCGATTTTTCTGAACTGGGGCCATGATTAAGAGGGAAACGTGCGCTGAGCCGACCATCTAAAACATTATGGGTGAGGGTCTGCTGCGGAGCTGACCATCCTAAACATTATATGCGAAGGCCCGCTAGTGAGCTGACGCTATAAAACATTATATGAGAGGGCCCGCTAGAGAGCTGACCCAATAAAACATTATATGAGAAGGCCCGCTGGTGAGCTGACCTATACAAAAATTGTCAAACTGCGCCCGCTGGTGAGCTGGCCCTAAATAAAAATTATATCACAGGGCCCGCTGGTGAGCTGGCACTATATAAAAATGATATCACTGGGCCCGCTGGTGAGCTGGCCCTATATAAAAATTATATCCCAGGGTATATGGAAGAGAGTCAACCATATACCCATTTTTTGGGTGGAAGGGGTGAATGGGAATACAGAGTATTCCCATCATTGTAAATAACATATATAAAGTGAGTTTATGTTCCCCCGGGGCTTTCCTCCAGTGGAGTGGAGAAGTCAGGGGAAACCCAGGCCTTGTTCATTTTTATAAGTGTCAACCTATCAGCATTGTTGGTGGAAAGGCGGATACGCTTATCTGTTATGATGCCACCAGCAGCACTAAATACCCGCTCAGACAGAACGCTGGCGGCAGGGCAGGCCAGCACCTCCAAGGCGTAGAGTGCCAGTTCATACCACGTGTCCAGCTTGGACACCCAGTAGTTGTAAGGCACAGAGGGATCATTGAGGACGCTGACACGGTCTGCTACGTACTCCTTCACCATCTTCCAAAACTTTTCCCTCCTTGTGACACTAGGCTGCGCATCAGGGTGAGGGTGCTGGCGGGGTGTCATGAAGGTGTCCCACGCCTTGGAGAGTGTTGCCCTGCCTTTGTCGGAACTGCTGTGTGCTCCCCTTTTCTCCCCTTCTCAGTTGGCCAAGGTAGCACGTACTCTGCCGCCAGCGTTGTCAGATGGAAAATTTTGGAGCAATTTTTCGACAAGAACCTTCTGGTATTGCACCATTTTGCTTGTCCTCTCCACCGGAGGAATGAGAGATGAGAAATTCTCTTTGTAGCGGGGGTTCAGAAGGGTGAACACCCAGTAATCCGTGTTGTCTAAAATGCGTATAACGCGTGGGTCACGGGAAAGACAGCCTAACATAAAGTCAGCCATGTGTGCCAGAGTACCAACAGGCAAGATTTCGCTGTCCTCACCAGGAGGATGACTCTCAATCTCCTCATCCTCTTCCTCCTCTTCTGCCCACCCACGCTGAAGAGATGGAACTAAAGTTCCATGGCTACCCTCTGTAGCGGAGGCAACCGTGTCTTCCTCCTCCTCCTCCTCCGCCTCCTCCAATTGTCGCTGAGAAGACGAAGTGAGGGTGCTCTGGCTATCACCTTGTGTAAGCTCTTCCTCCCGCATTTCCACCTCTTCCACATGCAAAGCGTCAGTTTTAATTGTGAGCAGCGAGCGTTTCAGTAGACACAGAAGTGGGATGGTTACACTGATAATAGCGTTATCGCCGCTCACCATCTGTGTCGATTCCTCAAAATTGCGTAAAACCTCACAGAGGTCTGACATCCATTCCCACTCCTCACTTCTGATTAGAGGAAGTTGAACAGAGAGGCGACGACCGTGTAACAGCTGGTACTCCACTACTGCCCTCTGCTGCTCACAAAGCCGGGCCAACATGTGGAAGGTGGAGTTCCAGCGCGTGCTCACGTCACACAGCAGCCGGTGAGCTGGCAATTGTAAGCGCTGCTGCAGCTTCAACAGGCCGGCTGAAGCTGTTGATGACTTACGGAAATGTGCACACACGCGGCGCACCTTGGTCAAGAGATCATGCAAATTGGGGTAGGTTTTTAGAAATCGCTGAACCACTAAATTAAATACATGCGCTAGCCATGGTACGTGTGTGAGCTTGCCGAGCTCCAAAGCCGCCACCAAGTTACGCCCATTATCACACACAACCATGCCTGGTTGCAGGTTGAGTGGCGAGAGCCACTGCTCGGTCTGGTGACTAATCCCCTGCAACAGCTCTGAGGCCGTGTGCTGTTTGTCCCCAAGGCAGATCAGCTTCAGCACGGCCTGTTGATGCTTCCCCACTGCAGTGCTACACTGCTTCCAGCTACCGGCTGATGGGTGAGTGGCGCTGCGTGCAGAGAATTCGGAGGTGGAAACGGAGGAGGAGGAGCCAATAACGTAGGTGCTGGCGGAAACCCTGATGGAGGTAGGGCCCGCAATCCTCGGCGTGGGTAGCACCTGTGCCATCCCAGGGTCCGAGTCGCTCCCAGCCTCCACGACATTCACCAAGTGTGCCGTCAGGGAAATGTAGCGTCCCTGTCCACAAGCACTTGTCCATGTGTCAGTCGTTAAGTGGACCTTCCCAGTAACTGCGTTGGTCAGGGCACGGGTGATGTTACGGGACACATGGTGGTGTAATGCGGGGATGGCACACCGGGAAAAGTAGTGGCGGCTGGGGACCGCGTACCGAGGGACAGCTGCTGCCATCAGGCTGCGGAGGGACTCAGTCTCCACAAGCCTAAATGGCAGCATTTCGATGGCCAGTAATTTGGAAAGGTGTGAGGTTAGTGCTATGGCCTGTGGGTGGGTGGCTGGGTATTTTCGCTTGCGCTCAAATGCCTGGGGTAACGACATTTGGACGCTGTGCTGGGACAGGGAAGTGGATGTGGTCGCTGATGGTGCTTCAGATGGTACATGTGCAGGGCGGGAGGTATGCGGGCCTGCGCCTTCGACAGGCGATTGGCCGGCACCGAAAACAGGGGAAGAGGAGGCAGTGGTGTGGCCTGCAGACACAGATGGGCGATCCAGGCGTTTCTCCCACTTATTACGGTGCTTGGATGCCATGTGTCGGATCATGCTGGTGGTGGTGAGGTTTCTAGTGTTTATGCCTCGGCTCATTCTGGTGTGGCACAGGTTGCAAACTACAATTCTTTTGTCGTCCGCACTTTCCTTAAAAAAACGCCATACCGCGGAACACCTAGCCCTTGGCAAGGGAGATTTACGCAAGGGGGTGCTCCGTGGAACATTTGCGGGCCGGTTTGGTGCGGTCCGCCTTCTTTCTGTAGCCACACCACTGCCTCTTCCAGCCTGTTGCGGTGCTGCAGATGGCTCACCCTCAGGACTGCTGTCATCGCTCGGCTCTACACCTTCCCAGGTGGGGTCAGTCACCTCATCGTCCACCAAGTCCTCCTCCACTTCCTCACTCTGATCATCCTCCTCATGTCTTGATCCCACCACATACTCAGTCATTGACAACTGTATATCATCCTCCTCATCAAGGTCTTGAGACAGTAATAGTGGTTGATGTAATGGCAACTGTGTCTCATCATCATCCACTTCCTTTGACCTTAAATGCCGTTCACCTCTGTCATCTTCTTGTGATTGGGTACCCTCTAGAGGTTGTGAATCAGGGCACAAGATGTCATGTTCCTCTGCAAGCGTGCTTGGAGAGAGGTTCAAATTAAGGATTGGTGATGAGACGAGCTCCTCACTATATCCCAGTGTGGGATCACTTCTTTGACCAGATCCTCTATGGTGGGAGGAAGGATGATCAGAGTGAGGATTATGTTGACCAGACTCTTGGCTACTGAGAGTGGACTTGGTGGAAGACAGGGTGGTGCTTAACCGACTGGAAGCAGTATCAGCTGACATCCAACCGACCACCTGTTCGCAGTGGTCGGACCTCGAGAGTGATGTCCTGCGACGCCCTGTAAAATGAGACATGAAGCTAGGTATGGTGGATGTCTTTCTGTCTTGTGCTCTGGCACCAGGCGCAGTTTCTACGCGTCCTGACCCGCGCCCTGAACTATCAGGATCACGTCCACTTCCCCGTCCCTTTTTACCCGCCTTCTTCATATTACACGGAATATGTGCTGCAAATCTGCAACTTTGCACAGTAAACAGAATTTGCTTCTTAACTGCGGCGACGCACAGTGAATGGAATATGTGACTTTGATATTTTACAGTTTGAAGACTTAACAGAATTTTTTCCTATTCTGAAACTGTGCACAGTAAACAGAATTTGCTTCTTAACTGCGGCGACGCACAGTGAATGGAATATGTGACTTTGATATTTTACAGTTTGAAGACTTAACAGAATTTTTTCCTATTCTGAAACTGTGCACAGTAAACAGAATTTGCTTCTTAACTGCGGCGACGCACAGTGAATGGAATATGTGACTTTGATATTTTACAGTTTGAAGACTTAACAGAATTTTTTCCTATTCTGAAACTGTGCACAGTACACAGAATTTGCTTCTTAACTGCGGCTACGCACAGTGAATGGAATATGTGACTTTGATATTTTACAGTTTGAAGACTTAACAGAATTTTTTCCTATTCTGAAACTGTGCACAGTAAACAGAATTTGCTTCTTAACTGCGGCTCGGCACAGTGAATGGAATATGTGACTTTGATATTTTACAGTTTGAAGACTTAACAGAATTTTTTCCTATTCTGAAACTGTGCACAGTACACAGAATTTGCTTCTTAACTGCGGCTACGCACAGTGAATAGAATATGTGACTTTGATATTTTACAGTTTGAAGACTTAACAGAATTTTTTCCTATTCTGAAACTGTGCACAGTAAACAGAATTTGCTTCTTAACTGCGGCTCGGCACAGTGAATGGAATATGTGACTTTGATATTTTACAGTTTGAAGACTTAACAGAATTTTTTCCTATTCTGAAACTGTGCACAGTAAACAGAATTTGCTTCTTAACTGCGGCGACGCACAGTGAATGGAATATGTGACTTTGATATTTTACAGTTTGAAGACTTAACAGAATTTTTTCTTATTCTGAAACTGTGCACAGTAAACAGAATTTGCTTCTTAACTGCGGCGACGCACAGTGAATGGAATATGTGACTTTGATATTTTACAGTTTGAAGACTTAACAGAATTTTTTCCTATTCTGAAACTGTGCACAGTAAACAGAATTTGCTTCTTAACTGCGGCGACGCACAGTGAATGGAATATGTGACTTTGATATTTTACAGTTTGAAGACTTAACAGAATTTTTTCCTATTCTGAAACTGTGCACAGTACACAGAATTTGCTTCTTAACTGCGGCGACGCACAGTGAATGGAATATGTGACTTTGATATTTTACAGTTTGAAGACTTAACAGAATTTTTTCCTATTCTGAAACTGTGCACAGTAAACAGAATTTGCTTCTTAACTGCGGCTCGGCACAGTGAATGGAATATGTGACTTTGATATTTTACAGTTTGAAGACTTAACAGAATTTTTTCCTATTCTGAAACTGTGCACAGTACACAGAATTTGCTTCTTAACTGCGGCTACGCACAGTGAATGGAATATGTGACTTTGATATTTTACAGTTTGAAGACTTAACATAATTTTTTCCTATTCTGAAACTGTGCACAGTAAACAGAATTTGCTTCTTAACTGCGGCGACGCACAGTGAATGGAATATGTGACTTTGATATTTTACAGTTTGAAGACTTAACAGAATTTTTTCCTATTCTGAAACTGTGCACAGTAAACAGAATTTGCTTCTTAACTGCGGCGACGCACAGTGAATGGAATATGTGACTTTGATATTTTACAGTTTGAAGACTTAACAGAATTTTTTCCTATTCTGAAACTGTGCACAGTACACAGAATTTGCTTCTTAACTGCGGCGACGCACAGTGAATGGAATATGTGACTTTGATATTTTACAGTTTGAAGACTTAACAGAATTTTTTCCTATTCTGAAACTGTGCACAGTAAACAGAATTTGCTTCTTAACTGCGGCTCGGCACAGTGAATGGAATATGTGACTTTGATATTTTACAGTTTGAAGACTTAACAGAATTTTTTCCTATTCTGAAACTGTGCACAGTACACAGAATTTGCTTCTTAACTGCGGCTACGCACAGTGAATGGAATATGTGACTTTGATATTTTACAGTTTGAAGACTTAACAGAATTTTTTCCTATTCTGAAACTGTGCACAGTAAACAGAATTTGCTTCTTAACTGCGGCTCGGCACAGTGAATGGAATATGTGACTTTGATATTTTACAGTTTGAAGACTTAACAGAATTTTTTCCTATTCTGAAACTGTGCACAGTAAACAGAATTTGCTTCTTAACTGCGGCTACGCACAGTGAATGGAATATGTGACTTTGATATTTTACAGTTTGAAGACTTAACAGAATTTTTTCCTATTCTGAAACTGTGCACAGTAAACAGAATTTGCTTCTTAACTGCGGCGACGCACAGTGAATGGAATATGTGACTTTGATATTTTACAGTTTGAAGACTTAACAGAATGTGCTGCTAATCTGCAACTTTGCACACTAAACAGAATGTGCTCTAATCTGCAACTTTGCACACTAAACAGAATGTGCTCTAATCTGCAACTTTGCACACTAAAAAGAATGTGCTGCTAATCTGCAACTTTGCACACTGAACAGAATGTGCTCTAATCTGCAACTTTGCACACTAAACAGAATGTGCTCTAATCTGCAACTTTGCACACTAAACAGAATATATGAAGTTTTTTTTTTTTTTTTTTTTTCCCCCCCACACAAATAAACTGCTGCCCCCACACACAGTAGTCCTAAAAAGGACTTTTGGTTCTTTTTTTTTTTTCACAATTGCTTGTCTTCTCCCTACACTGACTTTCCCTTCCTATCCTCATCTCTCCCTGGCTAAGACTGAGCCGAACTCGCTGGTCAGGTGCTATACAGCACCCGATCACGGGTTCTGGCCAGCCAATCAGTGTAATGCCAGCAGCCAACATGGCTGCTGGCATTACACTGATGTCAGAGCCTCCCTGCACGTTTATTGGCTGCGCAGCAGCCGCGAAACGTGCGGGGAGGAGACCCGAACATGGCGGGCGAGCACATGCGGTACTCGTACGAGTACCGCCATGTGCCGAGCAGAGCGATGCTCGAGCCGAACCGAGCTTCGGCCGAGCATGCTCGCTCAACACTAATATATATATATATATTTATATATATATACTTTTGTGACTACCTTTACATTAACATTATCATTCTCGGTCCTCAACGGTCTTTATGTGTTACCTAGTACGCACGGTATGTACATAGCTGTTGGTGGGGAAAAGGACAGTTCTTCTTTAAGGATTTGGTACAAACATAGACCTAGATTACATTGCAGTTTATATATGTTAGCACTGGTTTTAACAATCAGATAAGCCTTAAAGGATTGATTACCACACGCAATGGTCAGAGTTTCTATCTATGGTCCTGCTACTTGGACATGACATGTCTTCTCTCGAATCAAGGAACAAGGAAAAAAAAACATAGGCATACCTCCCAACATTTCAAATGACCAAAGAGGGATAATTTTGTTTGAGGTGGAGATGCTTGGGCGTGGCTGGTAGGTGGGGCATTAATGAGAATTTTTATGTTATTAAATGAGCTATTGACCCCTCTTTGTGTAACTGAATAAATGATTTGGAGCAAGACCAAATTATTTTATTTACACAGAGTAACACATATACTGAAGTTTATACAAACATTAATATGTGTTTTAGACATACAGTCTGATCTCCTAAAAAGAGGGACAGAGGAATTTGGGTCTCAAAGAGGGATGTCCCTCCTAAAGAGCGAAACATGGGAGGAATGCATAGGGCCCATTAGGACTTTCTGTCCATAGTAAGGTAAGTGTGTGTGTGGATACTTTTAGGTTTTACTTCCACTTCAAGCCAGGAGCAAGTCGGGAAACAAAGGAGGCAGTTTGGGAGTGCAGCATTATTTCCCTAAATTGTGTCAATGCTTCAGAAATCGGGACAGTTGGGGTATGAGAACACAACCTAAGAAGCATAATTAACAAATTTCATGGTTTAATCCATCCAGCCTTCACTCAAAGAAGCTGAGGGGGCATGTTCTGATCCCCCTACCCAATGGGCATCTTTTTGGAACTGCATCTTTTTCGTACTGCATATCACAGTACCTTGGTTTTTTAATAAATTTGTTCCCACAGGAGCCTTTTAAAGGGACAGTAACAATTTACCATCTCTTTAAAGTCAAACTGGCAATTTATTATGACTTGTGTGAATATCAAAGAGCTTTCAAAATCATCTATATTTATGACACTCATTCTTTATTTAAAACTATAATTTATGAGATATTTAGCTTATGTTAGTTTATGTACATTTGGCAGTACTAACTGGCACAACCTGGTGCGTGAAATACTAATATTCCACTTTCCTTCCTAACTGCCACTTTCTACTGTTAGGTACTGTCATATTTGCATAAATGTACATATAAATAAAGCTAAATATCACATAAGCTATAGTTCATGGATAAAACACATTTAACATATGCAAAATAGGAGGTGTTGTCGCAAAGTGTACAATAATAATTAGAAATGTGAATTTTTATTTTTTATTTAAGTAACATTAAATTAAGTTGCCAAATACAATTTCGAATCTTTTCTCTTCTATAATGGTATCTCTCACATGGATATGCCAACAAATCAGAAAATAAAAACTAAAAAAAGGGGTGCTAGAAAGTGAACTAAGATAAAATAATAATAATAATAATAATAATAATAAAAAAATTTTATATATAACAAATACAATAAATCAGTGTTCTTCAACAGGGTGCCATCATCCTTTTGTGCTCTTTGTACACCGCTTAGGGAGACGCAATTCTCTGTAAAGACTTTGACAAGAATGAGAGTGTTAAGTTTCATAGGAATATTGATGATTGATGAGCAATATGTTTTTATTGTTATTCTGATTGTGAGACATAAGTATAGTTATATCTTTATGTATTTGTACCCTCCATTACACCTTGACAAAAGACATAAAAAGTGCTGGGGCCCTGAAAATTCCAGAATGCATGTTAGGGGCACCTTCAGCAAAAAGATTGAGAACCAGCAATAAATAATACCATTCATTATACAATAAATCAATATGTGAATGAACCCAAATAAAAAAAAAAAAAAAAAAAAAAATATATATATATATATATATATATATATATATATATACTGTAAAATCTAATGTCAAATACTCACAGTTTTTCCCCTTTTTACCTTATGTGAAGTGTGGGGGGGGTGTATTATACATGAGAGAAAATAATAATATATATATCCTCAAGTCTGCTCCCCTCCTCCCTTCCTCCACCTCAATATACTCCCACCAGTGGCATAACTATAGGGGTGCACTGCATGCATGCACTGCAGGGGCCCAGCCTCCCCCTGCGACGGCTCCCCCTTGCGATCGCAATCTCCCTCCGGCGCTCTAGTAATGCAGAGTGCTGGGATATGACATCATCTCCTAGCGCTCTACATTACTAAGAGGACTGCGCAGGAGCTCCAGGTAGGAGATGGGGGCATTGTGGAGATTGAGGGGCATTGTGAAGAGGGCCAATGTGGGGGAGGGCATGATACTTCTTGTACCAGGGCCCAGAGGCTTCTAGTTACGCCTCTGACTCCCACCTTCCTCTACTCAACCCTTCTGGAGGCACCTGGGACATCTGCGCAGCGGGCAGTATGCCTGCATTTGACTCCAACTTCTCACATCCCCCCTGTGAGGACCTGTGTTAATTCAAGATTATGGTAGTACACTTTGAGGACCTGAAGGGCCTCCCAGGCCACTAATGTAGTTTCAGTGCATAGAGGTATATGCATTTGATCTACGGTAGTGCCCTGTGAGGACCTCAAGGTCCTCACAGGGCACTACCATTATCTTGAGTTAGCACTACCAATATCTTGAATTAACACAGGTTCTTACAGGAGATGCAGGAAGCGGGCGGCAAATGCAGGCATGCTACTAGCTGTGCAGATATGCCAGATACCTCTGGGAGGGGTGAGCAGGGGGAGGGGAAGGTTGAAGCATATTGAGGTAAGTGGAGGGAGGGAAGCGGACAAGAAACTTTTTTTGGTGGGTAGAGGGAGGGAAACAAGGGTGCATATTATACATAGGCACTGAGATTGTATGGTGTATATATATATATATATATATATATATATATATATATATATATATATATATATTAATTGCATAATGAATTATATCCTCTTGTAATATCTGATATTTGTTATCCTTGTTTATTTAATCTAGTGTCTCTTAGCTTTTAGTTTTTGACCATGATCCGGTACCTTTTGTCAGTGATTGTACATTCTTTTAGCACCTTGTCCAAAGAGAATAAGGTGGCCTAGTACCTTTCTTTTAAAATATATTGTAGTGTCTATTCTCCAGAGTAAAAAAGGATACTCCAACTTGTAAGTAATGTTTTAATTAAAAGTTATTACAGCTCAAACTTGAATTTTTATATGTTATATCTCAATGGCCTGAAATTGTACAGTGGCTGTGTTGCTACACAATCCTACAATCCTATTGAGGTTTATGGTCACTGACCATAGGATGGAGCAGCAACAGCAGCACTGTACAATTTCAGGCCATTGAGATATTGCACCTAAAAATTGCAGGTTTGAGCTGCAATAATTTCTGAATTAAACACCTCTTAGCAGTGGGAGAACCCTTATTTTACTCAGGAGGCTAAGCCACAAGCAAAATGTATTTTTGTACATGTTAAGTGTTACTATCTCTTTAAGGTTTTGTAAACCCTTGGATCTTTCCATTACCCAAGAGGTTAAAGATATAAAAATAAAGAGAACATAATATTTTTTTTTTATTGTGGATAAACTTTTGCTTGAATAGCAGGTGCCGTTTCATATTTTGTATTCCCGGTCTGGAATTGTGCTATATATGGATGTAATATACAAACTAAGGCCCAAGCGGCTGCATCTTAGGGAACCTCTTGCATTCAAGAGATTAAACAACAATTTAAATCAGTGAGAATTTGGGGAATTTTTAAGTGTTGCCTATGATGCAGTTGCTTTGCACGGAATCGCTCCACTTACATTGTGCATATGGCTCAGAATGTTTAGAGTGAGGGTGCTTCTTTGACAGCAATGTGGCTAAAAGAACCTCCAGTTTTAAAGTTTACTGTTTCTTCAGTAGTTTTGTTGTCTTTAGTTCACTTTCACCACCTTTACAGCCATGGGGTTTTAAAAGCTGAACATTTGTGTGCAAGGCCTGTCTTCTGCATCCGCCTGCATAACCAGTTTGAGCAAACAATCAAGAGGCCCAAACATTATCAAAGAACATGTATGGGGAGGAAAAGCTGCTTAGTGATGTCAGTGAGACTCTGCCTTTTTCTCAGTCTTATCCTGTGCTTTATACACATCAAAAAGAAGCATGTCCTTTGTTCCACAAGGGACCTATGTTAGTAAATAAAGGCCTCAAACAAAGAGCTAAAGATAAATAGGCAAGGGACAGTGCCGCCAATCCCAGCACCTCTCTGTATAATTATATTGCTCTCTCTGATCCACACAGCCTAGTAGTGAAGGACCCTTTGATGTTTAACTCACTCTCAACCTTACATTGAGGGGCGCAGCTGGGCCAGAAACCAATTTAAAGATAAAGTCATGCTTTATTTAAACCCTTTGAGTGCCAGAATGGTGTGTACAATGCAAAACAAAACAATGTATTCGACACCCTCTGACACTCAAAGGGTTTACTTTTATTATATTAAAACTGTTACAATCCATTTTATCTGCTTGCTTTTTTATTAAGTTGAAAAGTCCATTACACGGGCCACAGTGCCACTGCTAGCCGGTTGCGGGGCAGTCATGCGCAGTAGAGACTGCCCACGCCGCAGCGGATACAGAGCTGGACGCTCCTTCAGAGGCAGTCTCTACTGCGCATGACCATACTTGGAACTCTCCGGATTTGCCCTGAAGTCTCCGGTTTTGGCACTGCTTTACCGGGTCTCCGGGGCAGAGGCTAAGTCCTCTGGGTGTGGGGAGTTTCTATTGAAACTCTACCCACTTCCACTTTTTCCCCCGGTGTAGCTCCTCCTCCCCAGCCTTCTTTTAAGCCCTCCCCCGGCACTCACGTTAAGACCCCCCCTTTTTGATGCGATACGCGTCATTCTTCACACCACCCATGTCAGCAGAGGACTCCCCTCTGGGGAGACAACAATAATAAGTTCCCAGGTATGCGCATGACTGCAGCACGCACAGCAGTCTCTACTGCGCATGACTGCGTCGTTACACATGTTTTAGCGAATTATTATATAGGTTGTGTATTTCCTTTGAATTACAGTTCAAGTTTTTCTTACACCTTTAGTTACGTGAGCTCCTTCTGCATGCATCCTCTAAAAAGAGTCTCAGACAACTGTATATATAAAAGATTAGAACTGTAGTGAAATGTACTAATTACTAACTTTGGAAATCAGTACAGACATAGACAAAGAATTTGACGACAGATAGAAACAATTCGGTCCATCTAGTCTACGTATTTTAAAGACTGTAAAAACGTCAAACCTTATTTAGTCCTTGGTCTTGTTTGTTGTTCAGGACAGGCTTATGCATTTCACATACATGCTTACATTCCCTCACTATTTTTACTTCTACCACTTCTGTTGGTAGACTATTCCACTTATCTACCACCCTCTCAGTGAAGTAAACTTTCTTATATTACATTACATCTAAGCCACTGTCTGTCTAGTTTCAGGCTATGACTAGGATGACCACATTTCCGTTCTGCTATTCCGGGACATGTGGTCACCCTAAATTTGAGTGGCATCCGGTCCCCTGCGGCTGGCTGGCACTGAGTTCCCTCCTACCCGCCCGCATCATCACGCGCCCCTACGGGCCGTGATGACATACATACAGAGAAGAGGAAGAGGGCAGAGGCACCGGAAGAGAAGCGCTTGCTGCCAGAGTCCAGCAGCAAGCGCTTCTCTTCCGGTGCCTCTGCCCTCTTCCTCCTCTCTGTATGTATGTCATCACGCGCCTCTGCGGGCGGGCGGGCGGGCGGCTACCTTCATTTCGGGACTCTTTATTGTCCCGGTGGGGGATGATCCAGGACGCGGGACATAGAACCCAATTAAGGGACAATCCCGGACGTTCTGGGACACGTGGTCACCCTAGCTATGACCTCTTGACTGAACAGTTCTACTCCTTTGAAATGTACTTCCCTTTTGTACTATGTTACATTAATTTATGCATTTTAATGTTTCTTTCATATCCCTTTCTCTCTTCTTTCCTCCAAGCTATATGTGTTTAGATCCTTTAGTCTATACTGCTAATTTGTATCATGTAAATCATTCACAATTTTTAGCAGCCTTTCTCTGTACCCTCTCCATAATATATATTTCCTTCTGAAGATGTGGTGTCCAGTACTGTACACAATACTCTAGGTGAGGTCTAACCAGAGATCTGTAGGGTGGCATGACCACCTCTCTCTTTCTGCTACTAATGCCTCTAGCTACACAACCAAGCACCCTGCTTGCATTTCCTGCTGCTTTGGTATATTACCTGCCTATTAGCAGAAATAATTACTTGCAAGTCCCTTTGCTTTTTTGTCACCAACAGCACAATACCCTTAATGCTATGTTCTGCCTTAGTGCGTTAGTTTGCATTTATCAACATTAAACTGTAGCTGCCACATTCTGTTTCAGTCTTTTCATTTACCTATACCATTTGCCATTTGGCGTATTCCCCCAGGAATGTTTACCCTGTTGCAGATCTTTGTATCATCTACAGAAAAAGAAAACTTACCTTAAACACCTTTTGTACTCAAAGGGTTAACTACAGCCCTCTGTCTCCTGTTACTTAGTCATTGCCTTATTCATTCAATAGTTTTTACATTAGGACCTAAACAGTACAATTTATTAATGAGTCGTCTAAGTCTGGGACTGGATGCAAGTTAATGTATCCGTCATATGCTCCTCAGACAAGTACAAAACCAACATAGAGCAAACAATAGTACCAAAGGTATAGTATCACAACACACCAGATCTTGTGGATAAATATTACAGCATAAAATACATTGGGGGAGATTCACTAAATATTGAAGAGGGCTCAAAATGTTTATATCATGTTTCATAATTCATACACATTGTGCGCTCCCAAGGGAGCAAGGCTGGGGGTCAGGCAGCATCCGTAGGGATTTGTGGCTACCAGCTGCCCTGCAGTCTTGTTCTCTTGCCCACTGGTAGCCACAGATCCCCATGTACACTGTCTGTCCCCCCCCAGCCTTGTTCCCTTGCCTACTGGTAGCCACAAATCCCCATGGGCACTGCCTGACAAGGTAGCACGGCTGGGGGGTGTCAGGCAGTGTATGTGATGTTCCCCATGTTGCCCCATAATACTTATGTTCAACATGCTGCCTCACAGTTAATATTTGACACATACTGTCCCCCCCACAGATCCACATTGACATATACTGTCCTCCACACAGTTCCACATCGACAAATGTTGCCCCACAGTTCTACATCAACATATACTGACCCCCACACAGTTCCACATCGACAAATGCTGTCCACAAATATGACACATATATTGCCACATGACTTGTATATTAATGTAAAAAAAATTGTTCGTGTTCCACATCGATAAATACTACCTGCATACAGTTAACCCATTGAGTGCCAGAGGGGTATGCAAGAATTGCTTTGCAATACATTGCGTACCTCTTTGGCACACAGAGGGTTAATATCACACATATGCTGTATAATTTGCATAACAATGTAAACAAATATGCCTGTTTTGATTGTAATAAGATTAGACCTTTTGGGGGAATCAGGACCCCTCCTGATGTCCCCCTGGCATAGGATAGATGATCAATGCGGGACCAAGAAGACGATTAGCTCCTTCCCATACCCACTCCTACAGAAGCCATCTGCTTTTTCTGAATTAACGGGTTGAGGACCCTCCTACTCAACCCGTTAATTCATTAAGAGCTGTTGATGAGTTAATTCATAAAAAGCTGCTCATGCATATATCAACATTCATATGTCGATGTCAAACTGTGTGGGGGGGCAGGATATGTCAATGAGGAACTGGAGGGGGGGCATCATATGTAAATATTTACTGTGGGGCAGCACGTTGAACATAAGTATAGAGGAGCAACATGGGGAACATCACCATTGTGTGTTAGCCCCACGTACACTGACAACCCCCAGCATTGTTCCTTTGCCCAGGCAGTTCCCATGGGGAATTGTGGCTACCAGTAAGCAAGGGAACAAGGCTAGGAGGTCATACAGTGTACATGGGGTTCTATGACTACCAGTGGACAAAGGAATAAGTCTGGAGGGCAGCTGATAGCCACAAATCCCCATGGATGCTGCACGACCCCCAGTCTTGTTCTTTTTTGGGAGTGAACAGCATGTATGAAATATAATACAGAGCTGAGAGAATAATTGTGTAGTGCTTAGTATAATTTTTAACCCATTGAGGGCCATGGGGTGAGCAATGCATTTCCCTTTGGCACTCAAAGGGATAAAGGAGTGATGCTATCAGTGGTGCTAGAAGTATCCTCTCCACTCCCCTACTGGTCAATTGAGGAACCCAGACTTCAGGGTTGTTGTACTGCTGGTGATATGCATTGGAAAGCATTCTTTACACATTGACAGCACTTTGACAATCCTGTATGCTAATTGGCATCTTCTCCTCCCGTCCCATTTCATCCATAAATTTTGGTGCATATGGTGATGTGCCTACATCAAAAAGTCAAAGTGATTTGAACCTTTAGTGAATCTCCCCCACCATGTCAGGTACCATACCCACGCGCATCCAAGACAATTCAAGAGGAAAGCTAAACCACCATAGATAAATGTAAATCAAACAATAAAATCAACAATCTTCCCAAAAAAAATCAACAATCTTCCCCCAAAAAATATCATAAAAGAAAGAAACAAAATAAATCTGCAGAGCACAATCATTAATCAAATTGTAATGTCCACAATGGCATTCATAATAGTTCTACATATGTGAATGCACTGCAGTCAACAAACAGACTGGGATACCAACAAAGAACTACTCAATCTACTAGTTCAGTCTAAACATGTGAGCTCAATGACTGTGGTGGAAAAAAATGACTATAATAATAAACATATATATGACTTGTTCCACATCGTGAATTGTGCAGTGTGATTAAGGATTTTGAGTATAGTTTCAAGTCCATATTCACTAAGCAAATGGGTCTTCTTTTTTATTACTACAATATAAGCTTCAAGACCTTATGGTAGGATAGTTGAGATGGCAGAAATAGTGTTCCAGACATCTAGCAAAAGAGGGGTCATAGATGTTTTGAAGTTTCTATAATAAGCTATAATGAATCCACATGGGCCTGGGCTTTCCCAGCAGGAGGTGACTTCATAGCTTGTGTTAACATAAATTCCATTATATGTTGATCTAATGAAGCAATTTGGTCATGATCTAAAGAGGGTAAGTGGAAAAAAGGTCTGTATAGCCCTAACTATATTTCCAATTTCATCTGCAAACAAAGTACTACAAAGGTCATACAAGCTTTATAATATAAATTGGTTGGCTATGTCATCCATGAGAGATAGTTTACAGCATGGATCTTCTGAAAGAGAGAGAAAGTATGTAGAATGTTGCCTGTTTTTAGGATCCCTTGCCACTAGCTTCCCACTTTTATTACCAGATTCATAGACTTTCTGGGTCAGATATTAAACTGTATTTCTATAAACATTATAGGATAAAAATGGCTTCAGTTAATGTAGTAAGTGAACAGACTTAGCATCTGCTTAGCAACTACTATGGCCTGTTTATGCTGTGTTTCTAGTGAGCTGATGTCTTTAAAGGGATAGTAATACTTAAAATGTAAAAAAATATATTTTGTAGGGTTTATCCCCCTGAGTAAAACAAGGGTACTCCCACTGCTGACAGGTATGATATTAAAACATGATAACAGCTCAAACGTGAATTTTTTTCGGTGCAATATCACAGTGGCCTGAAAATGTACAGTGGCACTGTTGCTACACCATCCTATGGACTGCTCTGGTCCGTAGACCATAATTCTCCATAGGATGGTGTAGCAACAGCACCAGCTCAAGTTTGAGCTGTTATAATTTTTTAATAAAATATCTCTCAGCAGTGGGACTACCCTTGTTTTATTCGGGGACACAAACTCTACAACATATATTTTTTTACATCTTAAGTATTACTATCCCTTTAAATACTGTCCATTGCTAGTTTGTTGCATTGTTTTCTCTTGTGAGCCTATTATAATCAGATAACCCCACATAAATGACTTATGGTCTTTTCAAATCATTGATGGATATCTGTTTTTATCTATTTTTTTAATTAAAATTTCCTATTGGTCCTGGATTTCTTGTAAAATGAGAGCATTTTTAGCAGCGATTCATTCAGTCTCCATGACCAGTGCTTTGATGATGAAGCCTGCAAGAAGACAGTAACCAAGATCACTGAATGGTCTGACCAGTTTATGTTGTTTACGTGGTAATGTAGAATATATTTTAGTTCAAGGTAGTGTAAGAAAATATAATCTGTCCTGGAGTTTCACACTGTTTTCACACCTGGACCTTTGAAGGTTGGGGAAGTGCTATTCATATTCATTCTGTTCTTATTTTAATAAAGATATTGATTTTACTGTATCTGTACTTGTCAGTGCCGTTATTCCACAGTCACCCTGTGACAGAAGCCAGTCGATCTGCCTTTTCTTTCAGAGCTCTGAAAGTCTGGAATAACCTACTTGAAAAATCAGATCTTCTCCTAGTCTAAAATCCTTAAAAATAACTGCTCCTTTATATATAAAAACAATATGCAACGGTATATATTATTTTAGTAAATGTGTATATATATATATATATATATATATATATATATATATATATATATATAAGATTGTTTATAGCAGGGCACTCCTGACTTATACAAAATCAACTGCCTTGGTGCTACATAAGTCAAAGTAATACAAAAATACCAAGTTTTGGACATACATACATCATTTGAAATTAATACCCTTGGTTACTTTACATGTGTATAGGGTAGGCCTTGGCCTTGAAGGGATAGTGAAGTCCAGAAAAAAGTATAGCTGAAATGGTAGGTACAATAAAAAATACGTAATGCACTTATTCCTATCTCTCAAACCTTTATGGTTTGAGAGATATAATAAAATAAAGTCCTCTGCTCCCTCCTCTTTCTGCCTGACGAGCTGTAAAGCTGTCAGAGGCAGAATCTGGTCACACGACCAGACACGGCTCTTCAGGAGAGCTGACATCGAGATATCCAACTATCAATGCTTCATCAGAATGGTCTACAACATGTGCCTGGTTTGCAAGCACACGTTGTAGACCATTCTGATGAAGTATTTATAGTTAGTTATCTCGATGTCAGCGCTCCTGAAGAGCTGCCGTCTGATCCCAGAAGTAGGATCTCATGCTGTCATTGATACAGCTGACGCATGAGAAGGGGGAAGGAGTGGAGGACTTTATTTTCTTGTATCTCTCAAACCATAAAGGTTTGAGAGATAGGAATAAGGGCATTACTTATTTTTTATTGTACCTATCATTTCAGCTATACTTTTTTCTGGACTTTACTAACACTTCAAGGCCAAGGCCTACCCTATACACATGTAAAGTAACCAAGGGTATTAATTTCAAATGATGTATGTTATATATATATGGTTAACTAGGTAATAGATGGTGCAATGCGTAGCATCCATAAGAATAAATATAAAAGCACCCAAGGAGCTGAGACTTCAGGCAATATTTTAATCATAAACTGGCAATTAAAGGGATAGTAATATTTCTAAATAAAAGCAGCTCCAATTAATCATCATAGTATTTGGGTCATGGAGAGTGTTATTTCAGTCCTGTCAGAGTTGTAGTTCAAGAGTAATCGAATGATAAAGTATCCCCCTCCTGCCCCTTTTACTGATGTAACACTGTTTACATCAGAGCAGCAGGGTGGTGTCCAAGTGAACGGTAGACACACTGGGAATGTTAGATAAAGCAGCCAAAATTACTGAACACTCAATCCAGTAATTTTGGCTGCTTTATCTAACATTCCCAGTGTGTCTACCGTTCATATGATTGTTTCTGATAAGTATACCTTTATTTGCACTATATAGATACTTTTGCATTATTTATTTTTTATTTTGGCACTTTATGGCTTTGTATTCATTACAATTGAATTTTTTTTCTTTTTGGTGTTTTTTCACTTTTTTAGGGTATACATTATCCTCATTTATAATCACTGCTCTGGAAATGTATGTTATTTATTATTTAACAGCCATTTACTGATTGTTTTAATTGCTTTTATCTCTCTGTGAGTCTTATATGTATTATTTAAATAAAGCTTGTTTATTTTTTGATATTTTTCCTTTTTGAGTTGCTCATTGTAATAGGGAATTCAAAAATGGCATAAATCCATTGTGAGTAGTATCTAAGACCGTGTATTTTAACAGTGAAATGGGCCAGTTGGTCCTTTTCACCTGTCAAAATCTATGTTTCTATGCCAAAATTGTGCTGCCACCACAAGACAATTGTGAAGCCAGATTCTAGCCACGACACATGTGCTTCTAACTCTCAGCTCTGGCACATGTGCATGCATAGGCAGGTGTGAGCACATCATTGCTTTTCATATTATTATCATAATTAAGACCTGAGTTACTAATGTTCCACTGCCCTCCTCTCTTAGATCTGAATGAGACCCCACCGCCCCCACCCCCAGTCCTGCTTCCTACTCCTGTACACTGAGTGCAGATATTGAAGTATTGATACAACAACAACAAAATTTCTAAAAATGAATTTAAAAAAATATTATTCATTTGAGTTGGATTTTATGTATCGGACCTACCCATAAAGTAGCATTTTGATTTCTAAAGGGGTGTTCACACATTTCTTCCCAATATGTTGATCAACTGTATTACATTGAGAAAGTAAAAGTGGACCTATCTCATTGAATTTTCTTTACATATTTGAAAATTTCATTAAAAACTATATGTCATGTTAACCAAAATTCCAGCAGATGTATAGTTTAGGAGATATTTACACATTTATTACCGTCAAAAGTAAAAGTGAAAATTTCCTGGTACTGCACAGACATTCATTAGCATATGAAACATCACTGAAACATTCATTAGCATATGAAATGTCACTGAAACCTTCAGTAGCATATGGTATGTCACTGAAAAGTTTAATAGCATATGAAATGTCACTGGTACCACTCTTTATAACAATATACCATACATTAGAATATTGTAACGTATGAATATCTCCTTAGCTGTACATTTGCTGGTCTTTTAGCTAACCTCGTACATCGGCAGTTTTCAAGTATGCAAACTTGAATTATGGTGAAAGTTCTACTTTAAGAGGTTATTTATTTTTCGCCAAAAAAAGAAAAAGCACTACCTGAGCACAGTAAGGGCACTCACATTGGTATTTTCAAATCATCCTGTAATTGCTGCCTTTGTATATTGAGTTCTGTGGAATAACGTGTCCTTGCATTGCCTTGCTCACCACAGATGGATGTTCCATTCGGTTTGTTATTGTGTGTAAGAGCAACCCGCTGCTCTGGCCTTCCTGACACTGATCTACACAAACTGTTCTGAAAGAAGAAAAAACAGGTCAGCATGTTCTCCTGTAGCACTTATTGACATCTAAATAGGGGATATACAGTTACAATAGAAGACAATCCTGCATTACTTCATATGAATTACTTACCCCTTAGAGTGCCAGAAAGTTATCCAATGCATTGCGTTGAAATGCATTGGATATCTCTCTGGTATTCAAAGGGTTAAATGTGAACTGTGTGTATAGCTTACATTATTACCCACATATTAAATAATTTATATCAAGTTGAGGTTTTGCTGCATAGTTTGTCCAAAATTTGGTTAAGCTTGTCCTAGGGACTTGGTATGATGCCCTTAAAACAAAAATACACAAACCCCAAATTTTGGGATAGAAGGCCACAGCTTTATTTTGTAGTAATAATCAAAACAGTCCTTGTCCTTTATTAATATTAAATATGATATAAACATTGATAAAATTTAGCCGAGAATTGGGTTTTTATCTTTGAATGCTAATAACATTTTAAACACCCCACACATTAACCTCGTCTGAAGCCAAGAGGAATACCACATTAGGCTGCTGGCCTGTCAGCTGGAGTTTAACTCTGTAACTGTTAAATTTGTTTATAACTTTTACAGCCAGACAAGGGCATAGCCACCACAGGGCTGGCCTTTTAACACCTTAAGCCACCAGACGCCTTCCCCCAAAATAAGGAAAAGGCCCTCTACACCACCCCCATAAGTTCCAAATTGAAGAAGTCTAAACTGATACTGTTCAGATGAACCCCATCATCCCTAAAAAAGATGACATTCTGTCTCCTCAAAAGCCATGTGCCTAACCGATATGCCCCCCAAGGAGACTTGCCACCCTCTTATTTAGTTTGATCCTACTCTTGTCAACTGCTTTATGACCTTGAGCCTGCACCCAGACAAGATGTATCTCACATTCGGAAACAGTGAAAGCAACTTTGAAAAATCATAACACAAAAATAGGAGGTGGAAGAAACACAAAATAGTGCCCTAGTGCAGATCAATTGAGTTACCAAAAACACCACCTTGTGGTGTCCATAACACGGAGGTACTCTCAGATTTTTGCACTCTTCCTTCTCTCCCTCTCTGTGCATTAGATATGTGTAGGTGCTGCTAAGGACACCTGTGGAAGAAGCCATAAATCTGGACTTCTAAAACAAAAAAAGAAGCGCAAAAAAGAGGAAAATCTAAAAGCAGTGTTTATTTTAAATATATCTCACTAAAACCAATATTAATTGCACTTACAGGATAAAACAACAATATGCACTTATCTCCCTCCGGATCGTATATCTCCTCTTATCAGCAACCGCCGCTACTTAAGGACCCGCCATCCATCTATTCTCAGTGTCCGTTTTATCTCTATCTGATTGGGAACAGATTCTGTCACCGGTCACCAGTCACCAGAGATAAGTGGACATTTTTATAAGATTATTGAACTGTGGAACTTTTTTATATATATATTTTTCATTTGCCATATATATCTATATATTATACATCTTTTTATTGTGTGTAAATGCTTTTATCTAGACCCACACTCCTTCCTAGAAGTGTCTAGCGCTATCCGTTGTATATTCTGTATAAATCTGGACTTACCTCTCTTTTCCTTTGGACTTTTGTCTTCATTTTATTTGTGTCCTATCAAGACTTTATAATAGTATTGCCCTGTAGGAGATCATCAGTTTTTATTTTGTTTTATTTCTGAGATTGACTGATTTTCGTCTTCAGGTGGAATTTCCAGGCACTTCATGGCTGGGTTGCCATTTTGGCAGGATCAGCATGATATGCTTTAGGTTATTTCCTCTTTGTTTAAGTCACTAGTAACTAGTGATGAGCGAGCATGCTCGGCCGAAGCTCGGTTCGGCTCGAGCATCGCTCTGCTCGGCACATGGCGGTACTCGTACGAGTACCGCATGTGCTCGCCCGCCATGTTCGGGTCTCCTCCCTGCACGTTTCGCGGCTGCTGCGCAGCCAATAAACGTGCGGGGAGGCTCTGACATCAGTGTAATGCCAGCAGCCATGTTGGCTGCTGGCATTACACTGATTGGCTGGCCAGAACCCGTGATCGGGTGCTGTATAGCACCTGACCAGCGAGTTTGGCTCAGTCTTAGCCAGGGAGAGATGAGGATAGGAAGGGAAAGTCAGTGTAGGGAGAAGAAAAGTGTTGGAACAACATATAAAGACCCAAAAGTCCTTTTTAGGACTGTTGTGTGTGGGGGCAGCAGTTATATTTTGTTTGGGGGGGCACAGATTTAAAAAAAAAACGTCACATATTCCGTTCACTGTGCCTAGCCGCAGATTAGCAGCACATTCTGTTTAGTGTGCAAAGTTGCAGATTAGCAGCACATTCTGTTTAGTGTGCAAAGTTGCAGATTAGCAGCACATTCTTTTTAGTGTGCAAAGTTGCAGATTAGCAGCACATTCTGTTTAGTGTGCAAAGTTGCAGATTAGCAGCACATTCTGTTTAGTGTGGAAAGTGTAAAAAATAAACGTCACATATTCCGTTCACTGTGCCTAGCCGCAGATTAGCAGCACATTCTGTTTAGTGTGCAAAGTTGCAGATTAGCAGCACATTCTGCTTAGCGTGGAAAGTGTAAAAAATAAACGTCACATATTCCGTTCACTGTGCCTAGCCGCAGATTAGCAGCACATTCTGTTTAGTGTGCAAAGTTGCAGATTAGCAGCACATTCTGTTTAGTGTGCAAAGTTGAAGATTAGCAGCACATATTCCGTGTAATATGAAGAAGGCGGGTAAAAAGGGACGGGGAAGTGGACGTGATCCTGATAGTTCAGGGCGCGGGTCAGGACACGTAGAAACTGTGCCTGGTGCCAGAGCACAAGAAAGAAAGACATCCACCATACCTAGCTTCATGTCTCAGTTTACAGGGCGTCGCAGGACATCACTCTCGAGGTCAGACCACTGCGAACAGGTGGTCGGTTGGATTTCAGCTGATACTGCTTCCAGTCGGTTAAGCACCACCCTGTCTTCCACCAAGTCCACTCTCAGTAGCCAAGAGTCTGGTCAACATAATCCTCACCCTGATCATCCTTCCTCCCACCATAGAGGGTCTGGCCAAAGAAGTGATCCCACACTGGGATATAGTGAGGAGCTCGTCTCATCACCAATCCTTCATTTGAACCTCTCTCCAAGCACGCTTGCAGAGGAACATGAAATCTTGTGCCCTGATTCACAACCTCTAGAGGGTACCCAATCACAAGAAGATGACAGAGGGGAATGGCATTTAAGGTCAAAGGAAGTGGATGATGATGATGAGACACAGTTGCCATCAAATCAACCACTATTACTGTCTCAAGACCTTGATGAGGAGGATGATACACAGTTGTCAATGACTGAGTATGTGGTGGGATCAAGAAATGAGGAGGATGATCAGAGTGAGGAAGTGGAGGAGGACTTGGTGGACGATGAGGTGACTGACCCCACCTGGGAAGGTGGAGAGCCGAGCGATGACAGCAGTCCTGAGGGTGAGCCATCTGCAGCACCGCAACAGGCTGGAAGAGGCAGTGGTGTGGCTAAAGAAAGAAGGCGGACCGCACCAAACCGGCCCGCAAATGTTCCACGGAGCACCCCCTTGCGTAAATCTCCCTTGCCAAGGGCTAGGTGTTCCGCGGTATGGCGTTTTTTTAAGGAAAGTGCGGACGACAAAAAAATTGTAGTTTGCAACCTGTGCCACACCAGAATGAGCCGAGGCATGAACACTAGAAACCTCACCACCACCAGCATGATCCGACACATGGCATCCAAGCACCGTAATAAGTGGGAGGAACGCCAGGATCGCCAATCTGTGTCTGCAGGCCACACCACTGCCTCCTCTTTCCCTGTTTTCGGTGCCGGCCAATCGCCTGTCGAAGGCGCAGGCCCGCATACCTCCCGCCCTGCACCTGTACCATCTGAAGCACCATCAGCGACCACATCCACTTCCCTGTCCCAGCGCAGCGTCCAAATGTCGTTACCCCAGGCATTTGAGCGCAAGCGAAAATACCCAGCCACCCACCCACAGGCCATAGAACTAACCTCACACCTTTCCAAATTACTGGCCATCGAAATGCTGCCATTTAGGCTTGTGGAGACTGAGTCCTTCCGCAGCCTGATGGCAGCAGCTGTCCCTCGGTACAGTCCCCAGCCGCCACTACTTTTCCCGGTGTGCCGTCCCCGCATTACACCACCATGTGTCCCGTAACATCACCCGTGCCCTGACCAACGCAGTTACTGGGAAGGTCCACTTAACGACTGACACATGGACAAGTGCTTGTGGCCAGGGACGCTACATTTCCCTGACGGCACACTGGGTGAATGTCGTGGAGGCTGGGAGCGACTCGGACCCTGGGATGGCACAGGTGCTACCCACGCCGAGGATTGCGGGCCCTACCTCCATCAGGGTTTCTGCCAGCACCTACGTTATTGGCTCCTCCTCCTCCATTTCCACCTCCGAATTCTCTGCGCGCAGCGCCACTCACCCATCAGCCGGTAGTTGGAAGCAGTTTAGCACTGCAGTGGGGAAGCGTCAACAGGCCGTGCTGAAGCTGATCTGCCTTGGGGACAAACAGCACACGGCCTCAGAGCTGTTGCAGGGGATTAGTCACCAGACCGAGCAGTGGCTCTCGCCACTCAACCTGCAACCAGGCATGGTTGTGTGTGATAATGGGCGTAACTTGGTGGCGGCTTTGGAGCTCGGCAAGCTCACACACGTACCATGCCTAGCGCATGTATTTAATTTAGTGGTGCAGCGATTTCTAAAAACCTACCCCAATTTGCATGATCTCTTGACCAAGGTGCGCCGCGTGTGTGCACATTTCCGTAAGTCATCAACAGCTTCAGCCGGCCTGTTGAAGCTGCAGCAGCGCTTACAATTGCCAGCTCACCGGCTGCTGTGTGACGTGAGCACGCGCTGGAACTCCACCTTCCACATGTTGGCCCGGCTTTGTGAGCAGCAGAGGGCAGTAGTGGAGTACCAGCTGTTACACGGTCGTCGCCTCTCCGTTCAACTTCCTCTAATCAGAAGTGAGGAGTGGGAATGGATGTCAGACCTCTGTGAGGTTTTACGCAATTTTGAGGAATCGACACAGATGGTGAGCGGCGATAACGCTATTATCAGTGTAACCATCCCACTTCTGTGTCTACTGAAACGCTCGCTGCTCACAATTAAAACCGACGCTTTGCATGTGGAAGAGGTGGAAATGGGGGAGGAAGAGCTTACACAAGGTGATAGCCAGAGCACCCTCACTTCGTCTTCTCAGCGACAATTGGAGGAGGCGGAGGAGGAGGAGGAGGAGGAGGAAGACACGGTTGCCTCCGCTACAGAGGGTAGCCATGGAACTTTAGTTCCATCTCTTCAGCGTGGGTGGGCAGAAGAGGAGGAAGAGGATGAGGAGATTGAGAGTCATCCTCCTGGTGAGGACAGCGAAATCTTGCCTTTTGGTACTCTGGCACACATGGCTGACTTTATGTTAGGCTGCCTTTCCCGTGACCCACGCATTATACGCATTTTAGACAACACGGATTACTGGGTGTTCACCCTTCTGGACCCCCGCTACAAAGAGAATTTCTCATCTCTCATTCCTCCGGTGGAGAGGACAAGCAAAATGGTGCAATACCAGAAGGTTCTGGTTGAAAAATTGCTCCAAAATTTTCCATCTGACAACGCTGGCGGCAGAGTACGTGCTACCTTGGCCAACCGAGAAGGGGAGAAAAGGGGAGCACACAGCAGTTCCGACAAAGGCAGGGCAACACTCTCCAAGGCGTGGGACACCTTCATGACACCCCGCCAGCACCCTCACCCTGATGCGCAGCCTAGTGTCACAAGGAGGGAAATGTTTTGGAAGATGGTGAAGGAGTACGTAGCAGACCGTGTCAGCGTCCTCACTGATCCCTCTGTGCCTTACAACTACTGGGTGTCCAAGCTGGACACGTGGTATGAACTGGCACTCTACGCCTTGGAGGTGCTGGCCTGCCCTGCCGCCAGCGTTCTGTCTGAGCGGGTATTTAGTGCTGCTGGTGGCATCATAACAGATAAGCGTATCCGCCTTTCCACCGAAAATGCTGATAGGTTGACACTTATAAAAATGAACAAGGCCTGGATTTCCCCTGACTTCTCCACTCCACTGGAGGAAAGCCCCGGGTGAACATAAAGTGACTTTATATATGTTATTTACAATGATGGGAATACTCTGTATTCCCATTCACCCCTTCCACCCAAAAAACGGGTATATGGTTGACTCTCTTCCATATACCCTGTGATATAATTTTTATATAGGGCCAGCTCACCAGCGGGCCCTGTGATATAATTTTTATATAGGGCCAGCTCACCAGCGGGCCCTGTTTGACAACTTTTTGTATAGGTCAGCTCACCAGCGGGCCTTCTTATATAATGTTTTATTGGGTCAGCTCTCTAGCGGGCCCTCTCATATAATGTTTTATAGCGTCAGCTCACTAGCGGGCCTTCGCATATAATGTTTAGGATGGTCAGCTCCGCAGCAGACCCTCACCCATAATGTTTTAGATGGTCGGCTCAGCGCACGTTTCCCTCTTAATCATGGCCCCAGTTCAGAAAAATCGAGGAAATTTTTTGCAGAATTTGCTTCTGCGCACGTTTCCCTCTTAATCATGGCCCCAGTTCAGAAAAATCGAGGACATTTTTTGCAGAATTTGCCTCTGCGCACGTTTCCCTCTTAATCATGGCCCCAGTTCAGAAAAATCGAGGAAATTTTTTGCAGAATTTGCCTCTGCGCACGTTTCCCTCTTAATCATGGCCCCAGTTCAGAAAAATCGAGGACATTTTTTGCAGAATTTGCCTCTGCGCACGTTTCCCTCTTAATCATGGCCCCAGTTCAGAAAAATCGAGGACATTTTTTGCAGAATTTGCCTCTGCGCACGTTTCCCTCTTAATCATGGGCCCAGTTCCGAAAAATCGATGATATTTTTTGCAGAATTTGCAGATGATATACAAGTAAATATACAGCAAATACTGTTTGGTAACAATTTTTCGCCTAAAGTCGTTTTTATCTTCCTTTTTGTGTGTTTTACGGTCAGTCTGTAAAAATGGCGTACTACGGGCGAAACATCGTTCCCAGCAGCGACGTTGGAGTCCAAGATGCATCCAGACATCCTCCCTATGCTGTCCCTGAACCATTTCTGTGGTGTTTCCATCATTTTCTGCCCTTTTCCTATGGACCAGGCACCCTCCCCTCATCAGAGCAGGGGGTGCCTGGTGTAATTCTCGAGTCCTCCCATTGACTTCAATGGGGCTCGGGTGCTCGGCCGAGCACTCGAGCCTCCAGGGGTGCTCGGCCAGAGCACCCGAACACCCGAGCATTGGGGTGCTCGATCATCACTACTAGTAACCTAAAAGAAATTGCACTCAGGTAGGATACCTTTCCTGTAGAGCCTGCTAACTATTCTGACAGGCTCATTCATTTAGAATTGAGCATCTCTGGCCAGTAAGTTTACTTTTACCCACTTGCAACATCCCATATTGTACTTATAGCAGAAACTTCCCATGCTCATTGCTGGGAGACCACAGATAAACTGGAGATTGAAACAGATGAAAGAGGCATCCCAGGCTGCTAACCTTTAGCTTGATCTGACAACAAGACCTGTAAGAAAGACGAAAAAACAGTTTTACCAATCATGCAGACTGTATGAGGTGTACACCATCAACCTCCACCCAAAATGAGCAGAGTGCAGCAACAGGGACAGAAGAAACACTGCCTGCTGCCAGGGGGAATAGCACAGAATGACTAGTAACATTTCCATCAACCCCACCTGTATGACCAGGAGGGGCTATGGGATTGTGAAAAAAGAAACTAGCAGGAAAGCCCTCAAGTAAGTGTGACCCATCAGACCTCTGAGAGACCTTAGCAGCAAATGAATAAAGAAAGCCCACACCATGTACCAATGCTTGTTACAAGTTGCCCACCTGGTCTTGTACTGGAGTACCATGTAAAGGCAACTTATCCTGCTAACTGGCCACAGCAGACCTGTCCCTCTACTCAGCAGACCCATCCCAGGAATCCTACCACTCCCTGATGACATTAGGAGACCTCTGATGTGATCTGGCACTGTGGGCCCTGTCCTCTCTGCCATGCACTACCCTAGGGAGTTGTGTAGCCCCCCTGGGCCTATTCCTTGCCTTCCTGGAGCTAGAAATCAGTTATTTGCCTCTACACCTGCAAAACCCAGGGCTCAAATGTACAGGCAGCTGTGCCTTGGAGGAAAGCACAAGACAGCCCTTGGTACCTCCACTGGGACTATGTTGGTCCTCTGTCCTGTTCTCCTGAAAAATTGACCCCACAGCCCAAGAGGGCAACCCGCCACACTTTCTCCAAAAGGACATCCACATGCCCGGCAGAAATTTGCCTTGAACTTTCCACCATCAGAATACAGCAATGGCGAGCCACACAAAAACAGCCTCTCACTGCCAGCTGAGAAGCAAGATGCTACATGGATACACCACACTAGCAAGATGGCCGCCTCACCGCTAACCCTTGGCATACTTCCTCTTCTTCCTCATCCTCCCAGCCTAACTCCCTTCTCAACTCTTCACTTGCACAGGGCCCCCTACTGTGCCAGGTACTCTCCAGGGTTCTCTTGCCTGCCACTTCAAGGCACCCCATTTTAGGCAAATCCTATCTAATACATCTTACCATGTCATATGGCTTATGAAACTGCACAACCTCTTTAAAAATGGACATAACACAGTTTTTAGGTCCCTACCCATTCACCAGATTTAAACCTTTCTGAAGGCAGGTCGGTTAAGCCATTATAGTATTAGCTAGAGCATTTAATACAAAGTAGTTTAGTAAACCACATCACATGGTAAAACAAAAATAGATAGGCCTTGCCTAAAATGGAGTGCCTTATGTGGCAGTCAAACTAACCATATGTGTTACAGAATGGCTGTGCAACACATTGCTTTGCAATTCATTGCACACAAAAGGGTTAAACATGTTTTATTCAATCTATTCAACAAAACCTTATATTGTTTTCTGTTTCTTTTGTTTTTTATGTGGGGATTGTGGAAGGCCCCTTCATTCATTTCCTCACTTCATATATTGTGTACAGGTTCTTGTTTCTATATGTGTATTATGGTGCTTTAACGCTGTGAGTATTTTTCTTTTCCTACAATAATTCACATTATTTCTCCCTTTTGAATAGCAATCTATAAGAGGAAGTAAAAGCGTACAACTATATCAGGGAAACAGCCATTCTATTTGCCTTCCAATGTATCATCAGCTGAGCTAGATTAGCTCCCATTGAGATCAATGGGACAGCACATCCGTGCATGATTCTATTGTATGTGGTTGCTGTCAACACACGTTTAGGGAATGCATTTTCTGCCAGTAATTCAGTGCCTTCCAAACATAAACGCTGCATCCCTGACGTTTCTTAAAAAAACACCAGCAAACAAAAGAAAAGCAGTACAAACACATGAATGCACAACTAACCCTCAGATGAATTGATATGCGGGCTTTGGTCCCCAAATCAATTCATAAAAAAAGGGCTCCAACACCCTCCCCCCAAAACGCTACCAGCACAAAAAAACAAGACCTCCCTAGTCCTAACATTAACCTATACCCCCGTCCTACATGTTTAATCCCTTAGCGGTCAGCACTTAATGGCCACGGAGCATTTTTGTGTGTGTGTGTAACCGATTCAGGGCTCCCCAAATGACTTGCAGCCACACAGGGAGCCCTGAAATTCATGACGTGCCAGGACCATCATTTGTCCTTATCACACGTTTGACCCATGATGGCCCTGGCATATCAAGGGCCCTTAAGGGGTTAATAAGCATTACACTCACATTGATGTTGGATGTCCAGTCATATCCTCTCTGCAATGGCCATCCTGCATCTTCTCAAAATAAAATAAACATTAAAAAAGTCTAATAACCTGCCCCCACCTTTGCTTCCACTCCTATACAAAATAACTGTCCCCACCTTAATCTTACTTGGGCCATTGACAGAATGTGCAGTAAATAAAAAGGAAATGGCTTTTATATTGCCAGTCTTCATTCAAATTAATCTTCACATAACTTGGGGTTATACAGGGGTACAGAACATGCCCTAGAGTAATCTCACCTCTCTGCCAATCACCATCTAGCTGAAGGGATCACAGATCCACATAATTACTCCATTCAATGATTGGCTAGCTGGAGGGGTGACATTACTTGCATCTGTTAGATGCTGTTTGGCTGCGAGGTGAGGTTACTCTAGGGAATTTTACATGCCCTACAAAACCCCACATGGCACGAGCAAGACAAAAGGAGGGATTATATCTTTTTTATTTTGTAGAAGTAGCAACAGTGGTTGCAGCATATTAGGGTTTTCTTTTTTAAAGTTTATTTTATTTTGGGAGAAGATGCAGGAGGTCCAGGTTGTAGAAGACACCACTGAACCTCTGACATCAAGGTAAATGGGTGATAAGAAGAGGGGGGAGGGCCAAAGGTTAGTGTTAGGACTAGTGGTGGTAGTCTATTGGTAGTGTTATGTGCAGTGGGGTGGTTGTGGGGGTGGGATTTTAGGTTTGATCTTTGGGAAGGTGGGGGGAGGGAGGATTGTGGAACTAGCTCACATTCTATATTTGACACTATGTCAAACATCGAGCGTTGGTTATTTTCTTGTGATATTCACACTTTTCACACTGTTTAGAATGAGTTGTGGAAACAGAAAACCACAAAGAGCATTTTGCCTGCAACCAACACTTGTCGAGGAGGACAATGGCCAGGTAATAGAATCCCTATGGTACAACTATGTATGTACCAGACAGAACTCATTTTGGCATTAACACATGTTTTACAGGACCCTAGAGAACCAAGCCCCTAATCTCAATAATTTATAGGAATAATATACCCCCACCTCCTACACCCCAAAATTAAAAGTAATTAACATTTGGCCATGTGTCCCTGACTAACACTAACCTGGTCTTGCCACTCAGGGGTTAGTACTATCCAATCTCATGGCCAATCCAATGTTGTAAAAGGAAGACTGGGGCAGAAAGGGGCTCCTCATACTGATTCTGAATGGCAACTGGTGCTATGAGAGCTGGAACGTATGTGTAAAGCTCCCATAGAGCCACTGCACTTGATCAGAGCCGAAACCCCACCTGTTTCACAACTTCATCTTCTTCTGTAAGGTACTACGGAGTAATGATGGTAGAACTATTAAGTGGCTTTTGCTAAGAATATGAAGAAAATTGTGCACACATCAAGTACTGAGCATATTCATTTAATGAATAAAAAGTAGCTAATACATCACCAATTCATAATCAGTTGAATGTTACAGAGGCAATGTTTCAGGGTAATAACTGGCTACATTCTTAAGGCTTGATTACACTGAAATACAGCCTTCCTTTCTCTGTGAAGTTGAAGTGCTTTTGAATTAGTAATATATTAATACTTTTTAAAATGCATGTGGGATAATTTAATCACTTGGATGTTTATGTTCAAAAGAAAACTGAAATAATTCTGGGTAAACCAACAGCATCATAGGGGACAAATAAAAATTCCCTCAGTTTCTATTGACGTAATAGGAGCTTTTACCCCCTTGAATACTAGAGAGGTCTCAAATGCAACAGAAAGCTTCAAGGGTTTAAAAGCCTATGTTTGTGTGTGTGTGTGTGTGTGTGTGTGTGTATATATATATATATATATACATATATATATATATATATATATATATATATATATATATATATAATTAGCAATATTGGTGCAATTTTGCCTGTGCAGTTAATAAAATGAATACCCCCCCAAAAAAAAAGTCCCATGAAGATGTATGCATAACTAAATAAACGCATAATGTAATACGTGTCTGGTAGTAATAGGGTTAAAAAACTTAAGTGGATTTACGTGTAGGACTATTTTCCCCTGACATCCTGTGAATACAGAAAGGAGACAATGTTTTTAATGACTGGATTGTTGAATTTGGGTGTATGTTGTGTGTGTGTTTGTGTATTGTGTGTTGTGTATGTGTTTGTGTATTGTGTGTTGTACATGTGTGTGTATTGTGCAAGTGTATTGCATGCATGTGTGCATTGCATACGTGTGTATTGTGCATATGTGTTGTGTGTGTTGCGCATGTGTGTTGTACATGTTTGTGTATTGTGTGTGTTTGTGTGTGCATGGTATGTGTACTGCATGTGTGTGTATATTATTTGTATGTTGTGTGTGTTTTGCTCATGTGTGTTGTGATGTATTGTGTGTGTTTGTGTATGTGTGTATTGCATGTGTGTGTTGTGTATTGTGGGCATGTGTGTTGTGCGTGTGTTTGTGTATATTGTCTGTGCGTCTTGTGGTATGTGTGTGTGTTTTTTGTGTGCGTGTGTGTTTTCTGTGTGTGTGTTTTTTTGTTTGTTTTTTGTGTGTGTTGTGGGTGTGTGTATTGCATGTATGTATTGTGTGTGTTTGTATTGTGCATGTGTGTATTGTTTTTGTGTATTGTTACGGTTCAGTACACTCAGACACGGTAGATGTTGGTAAAACACAATTTTATTAAAGCACACAAGGAAAGGTGTAACCCTCACGGGTCCAGCAATTAGCAGCAATAACTGACACAGGACAGGTTACAAGCTAGTTAACCCACACAGGTCCAGTATGGACATACAATCACAATACTGACACAGGTCAGGTAACTTGATAGATACAGTGTAATAGAGTCCAATAAGGCCAGTGGAGCCACTGACTAATTAGTCCAGAATAGTGGAGGCCCAATGTCGCCTATAGGCAGCAGGAGGCGACAGTGACAGAACGGCAGTAGCAAACAGGCAAGGTTCACCTGAACGAAGGATGCAACGGTGGACGCCCACTGGAGGCTACAAAAGGTTTAGTCAGAGCTCGTGTCAGGAACGGAGGCCCTACCGAGATTATCCACCACCGTGTGCCTTGCTACCCTCTAAGGGTTAATGTGCGTATAGGTATAAGATGGAAGGCAACCGGAAGCGCCCAACTGTACCTATAAGGAATAACAATAGCACAGAACACCAGAGATGTCACGACACTGGTGTAGCAAGTAGTGGAACGAGGCACCACCCCCAGAGGGGTTAATGAACTCAATGGTCAGGACTCGGCAGACTACTGGATGTGCCCAACAGAACCCAAAGAGGAAGACCAAGCGATCACTGGTACGGTGTGGAGGAGCACTGACACACTGAGACTCAAACCCACGGACTGGATTGCTCACGGTAACGGAGTACCGTAACACTGGGAGGCACAGTAAGGTGAGAGATGTGCAAAGTAAATAGCAGCAGGTACTGCCAGGTCTTCGCCCAGCCAGGCACAGAAGAAACAGGAACCACTGCCAAGCCGATTCGGTACACAGCACAGGAAAGTCAGCCAAGCTGAGTCGGTACACTGAGCAGGGTCGTCGGTCTCGCCGGGTCAGTACACGGAGCAGGAACGTCAGCCAGGCCGGGTCAGAACAGGAAGCAGGAACGTCAGCCAATCCGAATCGGTACACAGAATCAGGAACAGTAACTAGAGCATAGTCAGGCAGTCCGGGGTCATATGCTGGTATCATGAAGACAAAACTAGCACTAAGCATCAGGTACACCACGAAAGGGCAAACGCCAAGTGACAGCCCAGGGTATAAAAAGTCTGTCACTGGGAGGAGCTGTACAGAGCAGCCAATGGGAAGGCACCAGTAACAAGACTGTCAGAATGTCGCATAATCACGGACGCCGTGATATGTATATTGTCTGTGTTGTCTGTTTGTGTTGTGCATATGTATTGCGTGTGTGTGTATTGTGTGTGTTTGTGTTGTATATATTGTGTTGTGTGTGTGTATTCTGCATGTGTATTGCATAAGTGTATTGTATGTGTGTTTTGTGCGTGTTGGACGTGTGTATTGTGTGTGTTGTGTATTATTCATCTGTGTGTATTGCTTGTATGTGTGTATTGCATCTGTGTGTTGTGCATGTGTAAGTGTTGTGCATTGGGGTTAGGGATGGGCGAACATTTTCACCTCAAACTGAAATCGGTGAATAATGGCACTTTCTGCTTGGTGAAAAATTTCCTGCGAAAAGTGCATTTTTTTCGCTTTTTTCCTCCTTTTCCACCCATTGAAATCAATGGGAAGAAAAATATTTCTACACCACATAAAAGTTTTCTACAGCCATATAAAAGGCTGTCAGGCTCTCACAGCAGCCATTCTGTGTTTGTGAGAGGAGAGAGCAGCATGTTTTTTAGCTAGAGGAGCTAGGTAAATAAAGGGGAATTGAAACTTAGTTTAGAAAGTCATTTAGGTAGGACATTTGTTCTCTGTATTAGGGGAGTTTGTGGGTACTCTAGGGACAAGAAAGGAGGAAGGAGATTGTCCCCCAAATACTCCAAAATTCTATGTGACTGACAGGCAAGACACAGGCAGCCTACTTGCTTTCTGATCTTGCTGTTATTGTCCCTGTGCTGGGTGGGGAAGTCTGGGGAAAGACATTGTTGATTTTCTTTTTCAGTTATAATTTTTTTTGGACAGACAATAAGACAACAGGGTGGGCAATAAAAAATAAATTAATTAAAAAAAGAATAAAAAACAAAATATCTTAGGTGACAGTGACAGACAGCTGACTGGGCTTAAGCAAGGCATCAATACAGCGCCATCAGTTGTGTTGTGCACTGTACAGTAAAAAAACACAGTGTAGTTGCTGTAGTCCAGCAAATGCACAAGGGGAAAAGAGAAGGGTGGAGCAGTGTAGGGACATGAGAGTAAAGTAGTAGTCCAAAAACCTACTGCAGCAATGGTTCTTGCAGTGTGTGCAATCAATGATGATTATCCCTTAACTCCAAGGGAGTATGCAGTTTGTCAAGGTCCCAGCAAAACTAGGTCCAGCACCACCAGTGCCAGTAGAAATATAGAACCATATAAGAAGAACACTGAAGATGACAACAAGTCACATTCAAGTGTTGACGATGCTGGCAACAGCATAATAGAGGAGGGTGTAGCAGCTGAACCACCTGCTGCATCAGACAGTGAGACACCAAAACACCTGTCCTCAATGTAGTAGTGAATTTTGTTACAGTAAAAGTAAAAAGAAATTGTTTGAGACCTCAAAAAGCTTAGAGGAATATAAGGGTAGTAGTGGGCAAGAACTGTCAGGTGATGCTGATGCTGCTGAGAATGCCCTAATGATGTCTGGTGATGATACAGATCTAGAATATATCCCTCAAGCATCCTTCTCTTGTTCAGATACAGATGAAGTTGAACGTGAGGATGATGACAGGGCTACCAGGTTAGCAGAAAGTCAAAGGCTGTATCTTCCACCACTTTTAAGGAGCATTGTGCCTGTCTATAAACTGTTTGAGAAAGCCATTGGAAAGTCTGACCTTGGACAAGTACAGATGTGAAAAAGCACACAGTCACCCTATAAGTCATCCGCAGCATCATTGCCTCTTCAAAGTCCAAATCCCACTCAGCCACACACACCTGTTTTGAGTACCCAGCAACACAGGTTATGTTAGATATGATGAGTACCTCTGGTGCAGCTGCTATAAGTGCGGCACCTTTGACACCTAGTAGTAGTGGCAGTAGAATTACATCAACATCCAGCTCCAGTAGTTGTAGTAGTAGCAGAAACCACACATGACAGACAAAACCAGGACAAATATATTAACAGCAGCACAGATGAGGAGGTGGAGGACAGATGTGAAGAAGGGTTGCTACCATCTACCCCACTTGGGACCACTGCTATGACCGATAAGTAATATGTGTCAATAATCTGAGAAGGAGGATAGAGTATGACAATGGTAAAAATAAATACACAAATCACACCATGCCAGTCCCCCACCACCACAACTACAATACATATCTGCCACATTGTAGGTTTTACTTTATTTTTTTTTATTACTTGATATCATCCTGAATATGTGCCAGTGCCACTTAAGCAAGAAAGTGTTGTGGGCAAAGGACAAATGCATCTTGCATGCTAACACATTTTTCAAGCCATTTTTTGCTATAGGACTCACAACTTTGACTTTCAGACACTTATTTCTAAATTGCAGCCCTCAGAAGAAGTAATATTACAGTGGGATATGTAGTACCTATAGGAAATATAGGCAAAAAATGTGTTAAAATAGGCGGAAAATGTGTTAACATAGGTGGAAAATTTGTTAAAATAGGCAAAAAGGAGGAAATTTTTGCATTCGCGGAAAGACAACATTTTTTTGCTGGAAAAGAGAAAAATCGGCACACTTTTCGCAAAAATTTTCTTGCCAAATTTTTCACACTCCTAGTTGTGGTGTGTATATGTTTTTTGTGTGTTGAGTGTGTGGGTGTTTATTGTGTGTGTTTTGTGTATATTGTGTGTGTGTGTGTGTATTGTCTGTTTGTGTTTTGCATGTATGTATTGTGTGTGTTGTGTATGTGGTGCGTGTGTTATGTGTATATTTTGTGTATATGTGTTGTGTATGTGTTGCTTTGTATTGTGCGTATGTAGGCGTGTGGTATGTGTTTTGCATGTGTGTGTTGTGTGTGTTTATTGTTTGTGTGTTGTTGGTGTGTGTGTATTGTGTGTGTGTTGTGCGTGTGTACATTACATGTGAGTGAAACTAAATCTTCACTTATTTACTAAGAAGTATTACATATGCCCAGTACAGGGCACACATTTGCACCTTGTATAGAGGAGCACAGGTTTGTCTTGCTGTTTGTGTTTGCACTTTGAGTCTTGGCATAATATCTGGGGGACTGAAGAACCCTCTAATTTATTGCTGCTATCTATAAATCCATCTCCTCATTCTCATTTATACTTATTAATTATATAAATATGTTATGATGGGTTAGCGCTGTGAACTTTTCTTTTCCATGTTCTTGTTTTGCACGTCTCCTGTGCTCATTCTAGCTGCTTCTCATTAATTCCATTTAATCACTAATGTTACACACAAAATTCTTATTGCACTACTTTTCTTCTTTTCTTTATTTACTGGTCTTTAAGGACAAGGCTATTGACCTGTCTTTGTTTGCATGTAGCATGTCTGTTTGTAATTAATTAATCCTCACATGGCCTACAGGGGTGGGAATATTTTTCCTATAGGGAGGGCTGGTGGATCCACAGTCCTCCTTCACAGGTTCCCACTCAATTCAGGCCTACAGAGTTCCTTTATATCAGACAGGTCCTCCATTTATACCTTTTTAATCAGCTGTATATCTTCTGCTTTTAATTGCACACACTGGTAACCTAGCATTACAAACATTATATTTAAAGGGTCCCCTTCCAATGCGTTTACTATAACATCTCATCAGGAAATTTGTAATTTTAACTTAGATAGGGTTTTATAAGTGTATTAGAGTAGGACTTGCCATATAGTGAGGTACCTTGAAGGGACAGCAAGCTTTGGTTTGGCCAAATTGTGAAACTAAATCCTCAGTTATTTACTAAGAAGTATTACATATGTCCAATACAGAGCACACATTGTATAGAGGAGTGCAGGTTTGTCTTTCTGTTTGAGTGTATATTGTGCATGTGTTTTGCATGTGTGTATTGTTTGTGTGTTGTATGTGTGTTGTGTATTGTGCGTGTGTTATGCATGTGTTTGTGTGCGTTGTATATATTGTGTGTGTTGTGTGTGTGTTGTGCGCATGTGTGTTGTGTGAGTGTGTATATTGTGTATTGTCTGCTTGTGTTGTACATTTGTATTGCATACATGCATGTATTGTGTGTGCATGTGTTGTGTGTGTATTGTGTGTGTATTGTCAGTGTGTGTTATGCATATGTACTTCAGGTGTATATTGTGAGAGTACTTCATGTGTTGCGCTTGTGTATGTATTGCATGTGTATGTATTTTGTGTGTTTGTGTTGTGTGTTTTGTGCATATGTTTTGCATGTATGTTGTGTGTGTGTTTTGCATGTGTGTTTTGTGTGTGTGTTGTACGTGTTTGGTGTTGTCACAGTTACCTTATATCCAGCGCTGCCGCTTCGGCTGACATTAGAGAAGTATGGCTCTGAATGACACTCCAGCTGGGTCTGGGCACTTCTTCCGTCCTTAACGGCCATTCATTTCCTCTTGCTAGGCAGTTCTGCGTCTCCAATTGACGCAGGTCTGATGCAGGTGTTGGACGCATTGCAGTGAGATGTGTCACTTTTCAGGCGAGAGACTGCGTAGTGACGCAGGCCTCATCTTTATAACTTGTAGCCTGGTCTGTCTCCTCCCATCTACTTCCTGGCTCATGTATTTAAGAGAACTGAATCTGGATTCAGTTACCCTTACTTTGTTGTTCTGTGCTGTTCTAGTTTCAGTTGTTTCTGTATCCTGTGCATGACCTGGCTTGTCTGACCACCGTTTCTGGTGCTGACCTGTGGCTCTGTCTGACCATTCTCACTGTGTTCCCCTTTGGCCTAGGACATCCAATCTGGTGCAGACCTGTGGGTCTGGCTGACTACCTGCTCCGTGTATGACCTGATTTGTCTGACTATTCAATCTGGTGCTGACCTGAGGCTCTGTCCAACTATCATCCCAGTGTTACCTACTCCTAGTGGATATCCTTTCTGGTGCAGACCTGTTGCTCTGGCTGACTAACCGCTCCGTGTATGGCCCTGGCTTGTGTGAATATCCTAGCTGGTGCTGACCTGCGGCTCTGTCTGTTCACTCCTGCATACCCGCTCCACAGACATCCATCCTGGTTCAGACCTGGAGCTCTGGCAGAGGCCAGCCGTACTGGCTGTAGACATGAGTCAGTTGTCTCCGTGATTTGCCATCCATATTGGAGAAGAGAGCATTCCAACTGATGGCAAGCGTGAGTCAGTGGTCTCCCTTGTGGCATCCCCACTGTGGGAGACCATGGGTCTATTCTGTGCTCAGCTAATACTATTGAGACTATCAGTTGGCTCCGGCCTAGTCTCCAGCAGTTAGTGGTTGAACCATTGGTGGCTCCTATTGCTGATAGAGTCATTAGCCTCTCGTTCACCCTCTGCTTGTATTATTATTAGTGATGAGCGAGCATGCTCGGCCGAAGCTCGGTTCGGCTCGAGCATCGCTCTGCTCGGCACATGGCGGTACTCGTACGAGTACCGCATGTGCTCGCCCGCCATGTTCGGGTCTCCTCCCCGCACGTTTCGCGGCTGCTGCGCAGCCAATAAACGTGCGGGGAGGCTCTGACATCAGTGTAATGCCAGCAGCCATGTTGGCTGCTGGCATTACACTGATTGGCTGGCCAGAACCCGTCATCGGGTGCTGTATAGCACCTGACCAGCGAGTTCGGCTCAGTCTTAGCCAGGGAGAGATGAGGATAGGAAGGGAAAGTCAGTGTAGGGAGAAGAAAAGTGTGTTTGAACAACATATAAAGACCCAAAAGTCCTTTTTAGGACTATTGTGTGTGGGGGCAGCAGTTATATTTTGTTTGGGGGGGCACAGATTTAAAAAAAAAAGTCACATATTCCGTTCACTGTGCCTAGCCGCAGATTAGCAGCACATTCTGTTTAGTGTGCAAAGTTGCAGATTAGCAGCACATTCTGTTTAGTGTGCAAAGTTGCAGATTAGCAGCACATTCTGTTTAGTGTGCAAAGTTGTAGATTAGCAGCACATTCTGTTTAGTGTGCAAAGTGTAAAAAATAAACGTCACATATTCCGTTCACTGTGCCTAGCCGCAGATTAGCAGCACATTCTGTATAGTGTGCAAAGTTGCAGATTAGCAGCACATTCTGTTTAGTGTGGAAAGTGTAAAAAATAAACGTCACATATTCCTTTCACTGTGCCTAGCCGCAGATTAGCAGCACATTCTGTTTAGTGTGCAAAGTTGCAGATTAGCAGCACATTCTGTTTAGTGTGCAAAGTGTAAAAAATAAACGTCACATATTCCGTTCACTGTGCCTAGCCGCAGATAAGCAGCACATTCTGTTTAGTGTGCAAAGTTGCAGATTAGCAGCACATTCTGTTTAGTGTGCAAAGTGTAAAAAATAAACGTCACATATTCCTTTCACTGTGCCTAGCCGCAGATAAGCAGCACATTCTGTTTAGTGTGCAAAGTTGCAGATTAGCAGCACATTCTGTTTAGTGTGCAAAGTGTAAAAAATAAACGTCACATATTCCTTTCACTGTGCCTAGCCGCAGATAAGCAGCACATTCTGTTTAGTGTGCAAAGTTGCAGATTAGCAGAACATTCTGTTTAGTGTGGAAAGTGTAAAAAATAAACGTCACATATTCCTTTCACTGTGCCTAGCCGCAGATTAGCAGCACATTCTGTTTAGTGTGCAAAGTTGCAGATTAGCAGCACATTCTGTTTAGTGTGCAAAGTGTAAAAAATAAACGTCACATATTCCGTTCACTGTGCCTAGCCGCAGATAAGCAGCACATTCTGTTTAGTGTGCAAAGTTGCAGATTAGCAGCACATTCTGTTTAGTGTGGAAAGTGTAAAAAATAAACGTCACATATTCCTTTCACTGTGCCTAGCCGCAGATTAGCAGCACATTCTGTTTAGTGTGCAAAGTTGCAGATTAGCAGCACATTCTGTTTAGTGTGCAAAGTGTAAAAAATAAACGTCACATATTCCGTTCACTGTGCCTAGCCGCAGATAAGCAGCACATTCTGTTTAGTGTGCAAAGTTGCAGATTAGCAGCACATTCTGTTTAGTGTGGAAAGTGTAAAAAATAAACGTCACATATTCCTTTCACTGTGCCTAGCCACAGATAAGCAGCACATTCTGTTTAGTGTGCAAAGTTGCAGATTAGCAGCACATTCTGTTTAGTGTGCAAGGTGTAAAAAATAAACGTCACATATTCCATTCACTGTGCCTAGCCGCAGATAAGCAGCACATTCTGTTTAGTGTGCAAAGTTGCAGATTAGCAGCACATTCTGTTTAGTGTGCAAAGTTGCAGATTAGCAGCACATTCTGTTTAGTGTGCAAAGTGTAAAAAATAAACGTCACATATTCCGTTCACTGTGCCTAGCCGCAGATTAGCAGCACATTCTGTTTAGTGTGCAAAGTTGCAGATTAGCAGCACATTCTGTTTAGTGTGCAAAGTGTAAAAAATTAACGTCACATATTCCTTTCACTGTGCCTAGCCGCAGATAAGCAGCACATTCTGTTTAGTGTGCAAAGTTGCAGATTAGCAGCACATTCTGTTTAGTGTGCAAAGTGTAAAAAATAAACGTCACATATTCCTTTCACTGTGCCTAGCCGCAGATTAGCAGCACATTCTGTTTAGTGTGCAAAGTTGCAGATTAGCAGCACATTCTGTTTAGTGTGCAAAGTTGAAGATTAGCAGCACATATTCCGTGTAATATGAAGAAGGCGGGTAAAAAGGGACGGGGAAGTGGACGTGATCCTGATAGTTCAGGGCGCGGGTCAGGACGCGTAGAAACTGTGCCTGGTGCCAGAGCACAAGAAAGAAAGACATCCACCATACCTAGCTTCATGTCTCAGTTTACAGGGCGTCGCAGGACATCACTCTCGAGGTCAGACCACTGCGAACAGGTGGTCGGTTGGATTTCAGGTGATACTGCTTCCAGTCGGTTAAGCACCACCCTGTCTTCCACCAAGTCCACTCTCAGTAGCCAAGAGTCTGGTCAACATAATCCTCACCCTGATCATCGTTCCTCCCACCATAGAGGGTCTGGTCAAAGAAGTGATCTCACACTGGGATATAGTGAGGAGCTCGTCTCATCACCAATCCTTCATTTGAACCTTTCTCCAAGCACGCTTGCAGAGGAACATGACATCTTGTGCCCTGATTCACAACCTCTAGAGGGTACCCAATCACAAGAAGATGACAGAGGGGAACGGCATTTAAGGTCAAAGGAAGTGGATGATGATGATGAGACACAGTTGCCATCAAATCAACCACAATTACTGTCTCAAGACCTTGATGAGGAGGATGATACACAGTTGTCAATGACTGAGTATGTGGTGGGATCAAGAAATGAGGAGGATGATCAGAGTGAGGAAGTGGAGGAGGACTTGGTGGACGATGAGGTCACTGACCCCACCTGGGAAGGTGGAGAGCCGAGCGATGACAGCAGTCCTGAGGGTGAGCCATCTGCAGCACCGCAACAGGCTGGAAGAGGCAGTGGTGTGGCTAAAGAAAGAAGGCGGACCGCACCAAACCGGCCCGCAAATGTTCCACGGAGCACCCCCTTGCGTAAATCTCCCTTGCCAAGGGCTAGGTGTTCCGCGGTATGGCGTTTTTTTAAGGAAAGTGCGGACGACAAAAGAATTGTAGTTTGCAACCTGTGCCACACCAGAATGAGCCGAGGCATGAACACTAGAAACCTCACCACCACCAGCATGATCCGACACATGGCATCCAAGCACCGTAATAAGTGGGAGGAACGCCCGGATCGCCAATCTGTGTCTGCAGGCCACACCACTGCCTCCTCTTCCCCTGTTTTCAGTGCCGGCCAATCGCCTGTCGAAGGCGCAGGCCCGCATACCTCCCGCCCTGCACCTGTACCATCTGAAGCACCATCAGCGACCACATCCACTTCCCTGTCCCAGCGCAGCGTCCAAATGTCGTTACCCCAGGCATTTGAGCGCAAGCGAAAATACCCAGCCACCCACCCACAGGCCATAGCACTAACCTCACACCTTTCCAAATTACTGGCCATCGAAATGCTGCCATTTAGACTTGTGGAGACTGAGTCCTTCCGCAGCCTGATGGCAGCAGCTGTCCCTCGGTACGCAGTCCCCAGCCGCCACTACTTTTCCCGGTGTGCCGTCCCCGCCTTACACCACCATGTGTCCCGTAACATCACCCGTGCCCTGACCAACGCAGTTACTGGGAAGGTCCACTTAACGACTGACACATGGACAAGTGCTTGTGGCCAGGGACGCTACATTTCCCTGACGGCACACTGGGTGAATGTCGTGGAGGCTGGGAGCGACTCGGACCCTGGGATGGCACAGGTGCTACCCACGCCGAGGATTGCGGGCCCTACCTCCATCAGGGTTTCCGCCAGCACCTACGTTATTGGCTCCTCCTCCTCCGTTTCCACCTCCGAATTCTCTGCGCGCAGCGCCACTCACCCATCAGCCGGTAGCTGGAAGCAGTGTAGCACTGCAGTGGGGAAGCGTCAACAGGCCGTGCTGAAGCTGATCTGCCTTGGGGACAAACAGCACACGGCCTCAGAGCTGTTGCAGGGGATTAGTCACCAGACCGAGCAGTGGCTCTCGCCACTCAACCTGCAACCAGGCATGGTTGTGTGTGATAATGGGCGTAACTTGGTGGCGGCTTTGGAGCTCGGCAAGCTCACACACGTACCATGCCTAGCGCATGTATTTAATTTAGTGGTTCAGCGATTTCTAAAAACCTACCCCAACTTGCATGATCTCTTGACCAAGGTGCGCCCCGTGTGTGCACATTTCCGTAAGTCATCAACAGCTTCAGCCGGCCTGTTGAAGCTGCAGCAGCGCTTACAATTGCCAGCTCACCGGCTGCTGTGTGACGTGAGCACGCGCTGGAACTCCACCTTCCACATGTTGGCCTGGCTTTGTGAGCAGCAGAGGGCAGTAGTGGAGTACCAGCTGTTACACGGTCGTCGCCTCTCCGTTCAACTTCCTCTAATCAGAAGTGAGGAGTGGGAATCGATGTCAGACCTCTGTGAGGTTTTACGCAATTTTGAGGAATCGACACAGATGGTGAGCGGCGATAACGCTATTATCAGTGTAACCATCCCACTTCTGTGTCTACTGAAACGCTTGCTGCTCACAATTAAAACCGACGCTTTGCATGTGGAAGAGGTGGAAATGCGGGAGAAAGAGCTTACACAAGGTGATAGCCAGAGCACCCTCACTTCGTCTTCTCAGCGACAATTGGAGGAATCGGAGGAGGAGGAGGAAGACACCGTTGCCTCCGCTACAGAGGGTAGCCATGGAACTTTAGTTCCATCTCTTCAGCGTGGGTGGGCAGAAGAGGAGGAAGAGGATGAGGAGATTGAGAGTCATCCTCCTGGTGAGGACAGCGAAATCTTGCCTGTTGGTACTCTGGCACACATGGCTGACTTTATGTTAGGCTGCCTTTCCCGTGACCCACGCGTTATACGCATTTTAGACAACACGGATTACTGGGTGTTCACCCTTCTGGACCCCCGCTACAAAGAGAATTTATCATCTCTCATTCCTCCGGTGGAGAGGACAAGCAAAATGGTGCAATACCAGAAGGTTCTTGTTGAAAAATTGCTCCAAAATTTTCCATCTGACAACGCTGGCGGCAGAGTACGTGCTACCTTGGCCAACCGAGAAGGGGAGAAAAGGGGAGCACACAGCAGTTCCGACAAAGGCAGGGCAACACTCTCCAAGGCGTGGGACACCTTCATGACACCCCGCCAGCACCCTCACCCTGATGCGCAGCCTAGTGTCACAAGGAGGGAAAAGTTTTGGAAGATGGTGAAGGAGTACGTAGCAGACCGTGTCAGCGTCCTCAATGATCCCTCTGTGCCTTACAACTACTGGGTGTCCAAGCTGGACACGTGGTATGAACTGGCACTCTACGCCTTGGAGGTGCTGGCCTGCCCTGCCGCCAGCGTTCTGTCTGAGCGGGTATTTAGTGCTGCTGGTGGCATCATAACAGATAAGCGTATCCGCCTTTCCACCGAAAATGCTGATAGGTTGACACTTATAAAAATGAACAAGGCCTGGATTTCCCCTGACTTCTCCACTCCACTGGAGGAAAGCCCCGGGTGAACATAAAGTGACTTTATATATGTTATTTACAATGATGGGAATACTCTGTATTCCCATTCACCCCTTCCACCCAAAAAACGGGTATATGGTTGACTCTCTTCCATATACCCTGTGATATAATTTTTATATAGGGCCAGCTCACCAGCGGGCCCTGTTTGACAACTTTTTGTATAGGTCAGCTCACCAGCGGGCCATCTTATATAATGTTTTATTGGGTCAGCTCTCTAGCGGGCCTTCGCATATAATGTTTAGGATGGTCAGCTCCGCAGCAGACCCTCACCCATAATGTTTTAGATGGTCGGCTCAGCGCACGTTTCCCTCTTAATCATGGCCCCAGTTCAGAAAAATCGAGGAAATTTTTTGCAGAATTGCCTCTGCGCACGTTTCCCTCTTAATCATGGCCCCAGTTCCGAAAAATCGAGGAAATTTTTTCCAGAATTTGCCTCTGCGCACGTTTCCCTCTTAATCATGGCCCCAGTTCAGAAAAATCGAGGAAATTTTTTGCAGAATTTGCCTCTGCGCACGTTTCCCTCTTAATCATGGCCCCAGTTCAGAAAAATCGAGGAAATTTTTTTGCAGAATTTGCCTCTGCGCACGTTTCCCTCTTAATCATGGCCCCAGTTCAGAAAAATCGATGAAATTTTTTGCAGAATTTGCCTCTGCGCACGTTTCCCTCTTAATCATGGCCCCAGTTCCGAAAAATGTATGACAATTTTTGCAGAATTTGCAGATGATATACAAGTAAATATACACCAAATACTGTTTGGTAACAATTTTTCGCCTAAAGTCGTTTTTATCTTCCTTTTTGTGTGTTTTATGGTCAGTCTGTAAAAATGGCGTACTACGGGCGAAACATCGTTCCCAGCAGCGACGTTGGAGTCCAAGATGCATCCAGACATCCTCCCTATGCTGTCCCTGAACCATTTCTGTGGTGTTTCCATCATTTTCTGCCCTTTTCCTATGGACCAGGCACCCTCCCCTCATCAGAGCAGGGGGTGCCTGGTGTAATGCTCGAGTCCTCCCATTGACTTCAATGGGGCTCGGGTGCTCGGCCGAGCACTCGAGCCTCCGGGGGTGCTCGGCCAGAGCACCCGAACACCCGAGGATTTGGGTGTCCTTGATCATCACTAATTATTATTTCATTCTCTATATTATTCTAATAAAGGTGAATTTAACTATACCGTCTGACTCCTTGTCTTGCTTGCAACCATAACAGTACCGTGACAGTTGTGTGTTGTGTTGTATTGAGTGTGTTTTGTATTGTGTGTCTCTGTGTATTGCTTGCATGTGTGTTGCACATGTGTTTCTTTTGTATATGTGTGTATTGCTTGTGTGTTTTTTGTGCTCTTTTGTGTGTGTGTGTGTGTGCGTATTTTGGGAATGTGTGTTGTACGTGTGTTTGTATTGTGTGTGTTTTTTGTGTGTTTGAATGTTTGGTGTTTATTGTGTGTGTTGTGTGTGTATATTGTCTGTGTGTGTCTGTCTGTGCTTTGCATGTGTATTGCATGTATGTATTGTGTGTATGGTGCGTGTGTGTATTGTGAGTGTGTGTGTTGTCTGTGTGTGTTGTGCATGTGTGGTGTGTGTGTATGTATTGTGGTGTGTGTGTATTGTGTGAGTGTTGTATGTGTTGCAGTATGTGCTTTGCGTGTGTGCGTTTATTGATGGCCCCTACAATTCCTTACAGAGATTATCACTGGAGTAGCAGGGGGTAAAAAGGACATGGTTGTTTTTTGGAAGAGGAGATGAAGGGGGTAGGGACAACTTCTTTCAGAGAAAATCACTCCCTCCCTCTATGTCCTGGACAGGCAGTATAGAGGAGATTTGGCTATCTCCTCCTTACTGCCACCCCTGGGTTTTTTGCCAGGCACGCAGGTTTCTTCTTTTTTTATATATATATATATATATAAATATATATATATATATATATATATATATATATTTGTATTGGAAAAGAAACTTTGGAATTAAATGGGATATTGTACCTTCTGGCTATTCAGTTGCCTATGGAATACCCCTTAATGCTAAGGAGACCAGTTCAACATTAAATATTTAGTGGATCATAAAACAAATATATTTTATTAATTCTTATGTTAAAAGAAAATAACCCTCTTAAAAACAATTAACTTCAAGAGCTTATATTGCTCCCGAAGTTTGTCTGGAGCTCTCTGGGAGTTAGTGTCTTAATATAGTCTGCCTTATACCACTTTATATCGTAGGCTAGCACTTAACAAGCAGTCACATAGAGGGAATCCGTTTTTCTTTAAAAATTAGTGATGATCGAGCACCCCAATGCTCGGGTGTTCGGGTGCTCTGACCGAGCGCCCCCGGAGGCTCGAGTGCTCGGCCGAGCACCCGAGCCCCATTGAAGTCAATGGGAGGACCCGAGCATTACACCAGGCACCCCCTGCTCTGATGAGGGGAGGGTGCCTGGTCCATAGGAAAAGGGCAGAAAATGATGGAAACACCACAGAAATGGTTCAGGGACAGCATAGGGAGGATGTCTGGATGCATCTTGGACTCCAACATCGCTGCTGGGAACGATCTTTCGCCCGTAGTACGCCATTTTTACAGACTGACCGTAAAACACACAAAAAGGAAGATAAAAACGACTTTAGGTGAAAAATTGTTACCAAACAGTATTTGCTGTATATTTACTTGTATATCATCTGCAAATTCTGCAAAAAATTTCATCGATTTTTCGGAACTGGGGCCATGATTAAGAGGGAAACGTGCGCAGAGGCAAATTCTGCAAAAAATTTCCTCGATTTTTCGGAACTGGGGCCATGATTAAGAGGGAAACGTGCGCAAAGGCAAATTCTCCCAAAAATTTCCTCGATTTTTCGGAACTGGGGCCATGATTAAGAGGGAAACGTGCGCAGAGGCAAATTCTCCCAAAAATTTCCTCGATTTTTCGGAACTGGGGCCATGATTAAGAGGGAAACGTGCGCTGAGCCGACCATCTAAAACATTATGGGTGAGGGTCTGCTGCGGAGCTGACCATCCTAAACATTATATGCGAAGGCCCGCTAGTGAGCTGACGCTATAAAACATTATATGAGAGGGCCCGCTAGAGAGCTGACCCAATAAAACATTATATGAATAGGCCCGCTGGTGAACTGACCTATACAAAAATTGTCAAACAGCGCCCGCTGGTGAGCTGGCCCTATATAAAAATTATATCACAGGGCCCGCTGGTGAGCTGGCCCTATATAAAAATTATATCCCAGGGTATATGGAAGAGAGTCAACCATATACCCATTTTTTGGGTGGAAGGGGTGAATGGGAATACAGAGTATTCCCATCATTGTAAATAACATATCTAAAGTGACTTTATGTTCCCCCGGGGCTTTCCTCCAGTGGAGTGGAGAAGTCAGGGGAAATCCAGGCCTTGTTCATTTTTATAAGTGTCAACCTATCAGCATTTTCGGTGGAAAGGCGGATACGCTTATCTGTTATGATGCCACCAGCAGCACTAAATACCCGCTCAGACAGAACGCTGGCGGCAGGGCAGGCCAGCACCTCCAAGGCGTAGAGTGCCAGTTCATACCACGTGTCCAGCTTGGACACCCAGTAGTTGTAAGGAACAAAGGGATCATTGAGGACGCTGACACGGTCTGCTACGTACTCCTTCACCATCTTCCAAAACTTTTCCCTCCTTGTGACACTAGGCTGCGCATCAGGGTGAGGGTGCTGGCGGGGTGTCATGAAGGTGTCCCACGCCTTGGAGAGTGTTGCCCTGCCTTTGTCGGAACTGCTGTGTGCACCCCTTTTCTCCCCTTCTCGGTTGGCCAAGGTAGCACGTACTCTGCCGCCAGCGTTGTCAGATGGAAAATTTTGGAGCAATTTTTCAACAAGAACCTTCTGGTATTGCACCATTTTGCTTGTCCTCTCCACCGGAGGAATGAGAGATGATAAATTCTCTTTGTAGCGGGGGTCCAGAAGGGTGAACACCCAGTAATCCGTGTTGTCTAAAATGCGTATAACGCGTGGGTCACGGGAAAGGCAGCCTAACATAAAGTCAGCCATGTGTGCCAGAGTACCAACAGGCAAGATTTCGCTGTCCTCACCAGGAGGATGACTCTCAATCTCCTCATCCTCTTCCTCCTCTTCTGCCCACCCACGCTGAAGAGATGGAACTAAAGTTCCATGGCTACCCTCTGTAGCGGAGGCAACCGTGTCTTCCTCCTCCTCCTCCTCCTCCTCCGCCTCCTCCAATTGTCGCTGAGAAGACGAAGTGAGGGTGCTCTGGCTATCACCTTGTGTAAGCTCTTCCTCCCGCATTTCCACCTCTTCCACATGCAAAGCGTCGGTTTTAATTGTGAGCAGCGAGCGTTTCAGTAGACACAGAAGTGGGATGGTTACACTGATAATAGCGTTATCGCCGCTCACCATCTGTGTCGATTCCTCAAAATTGCGTAAAACCTCACAGAGGTCTGACATCCATTCCCACTCCTCACTTCTGATTACAGGAAGTTGAACGGAGAGGCGACGACCGTGTAACAGCTGGTACTCCACTACTGCCCTCTGCTGCTCACAAAGCCGGGCCAACATGTGGAAGGTGGAGTTCCAGCGCGTGCTCACGTCACACAGCAGCCGGTGAGCTGGCAATTGTAAGCGCTGCTGCAGCTTCAACAGGCCGGCTGAAGCTGTTGATGACTTACGGAAATGTGCACACACGCGGCGCACCTTGGTCAAGAGATCATGCACATTGGGGTAGGTTTTTAGAAATCGCTGAACCACTAAATTAAATACATGCGCTAGGCATGGTACGTGTGTGAGCTTGCCGAGCTCCAAAGCCGCCACCAAGTTACGCCCATTATCACACACAACCATGCCTGGTTGCAGGTTGAGTGGCGAGAGCCATTGCTCGGTCTGGTGACTAATCCCCTGCAACAGCTCTGAGGCCGTGTGCTGTTTGTCCCCAAGGCAGATCAGCTTCAGCACGGCCTGTTGACGCTTCCCCACTGCAGTGCTACACTGCTTCCAGCTACCGGCTGATGGGTGAGTGGCGCTGCGCGCAGAGAATTCGGAGGTGGAAACGGAGGAGGAGGAGCCAATAACGTAGGTGCTGGCGGAAACCCTGATGGAGGTAGGGCCCGCAATCCTCGGCGTGGGTAGCACCTGTGCCATCCCAGGGTCCGAGTCGCTCCCAGCCTCCACGACATTCACCCAGTGTGCCGTCAGGGAAATGTAGCGTCCCTGGCCACAAGCACTTGTCCATGTGTCAGTCGTTAAGTGGGCCTTCCCAGTAACTGCGTTGGTCAGGGCACAGGTGATGTTACGGGACACATGGTGGTGTAAGGCGGGGACGGCACACCGGGAAAAGTAGTGGCGGCTGGGGACTGCGTACCGAGGGACAGCTGCTGCCATCAGGCTGCGGAAGGACTCAGTCTCCACAAGCCTAAAAGGCAGCATTTCGATGGCCAGTAATTTGGAAAGGTGTGAGGTTAGTGCTATGGCCTGTGGGTGGGTGGCTGGGTATTTTCGCTTGCGCTCAAATGCCTGGGGTAACGACATTTGGACGCTGCGCTGGGACAGGGAAGTGGATGTGGTCGCTGATGGTGCTTCAGATGGTACAGGTGCAGGGCGGGAGGTATGCGGGCCTGCGCCTTCGACAGGCGATTGGCCGGCACTGAAAACAGGGGAAGAGGAGGCAGTGGTGTGGCCTGCAGACACAGATTGGCGATCCGGGCGTTCCTCTCACTTATTACGGTGCTTGGATGCCATGTGTCGGATCATGCTGGTGGTGGTGAGGTTTCTAGTGTTCATGCCTCGGCTCATTCTGGTGTGGCACAGGTTGCAAACTACAATTCTTTTGTCGTCCGCACTTTCCTTAAAAAAATGCCATACCGCGGAACACCTACCCCTTGGCAAGGGAGATTTACGCAAGGGGGTGCTCCGTGGAACATTTGCGGGCCGGTTTGGTGCGGTCCGCCTTCTTTCTGTAGCCACACCACTGCCTCTTCCAGCCTGTTGCGGTGCTGCAGATGGCTCACCCTCAGGACTGCTGTCATCGCTCGGCTCTCCACCTTCCCAGGTGGGGTCAGTGACCTCATCGTCCACCAAGTCCTCCTCCACTTCCTCACTCTGATCATCCTCCTCCTTTCTTGATCCCACCACATACTCAGTCATTGACAACTGTATATCATCCTCCTCATCAAGGTCTTGAGACAGTAAAAGTGGTTGATTTGATGGCAACTGTGTCTCATCATCATCATCATCCACTTCCTTTGACCTTAAATGCCGTTCACCTCTGTCATCTTCTTGTGATTGGGTACCCTCTAGAGGTTGTGAATCAGGGCACAAGATTTCATGTTCCTCTGCAAGCGTGCTTGGAGAGAGGTTCAAATGAAGGATTGGTGATGAGACGAGCTCCTCACTATATCCCAGTGTGGGATCACTTCTTTGACCAGACCCTCTATGGTGGGAGGAAGGATTATCAGGGTGAGGATTATGTTGACCAGACTCTTGGCTACTGAGAGTGGACTTGGTGGAAGACAGGGTGGTGCTTAACCGACTGGAAGCAGTATCACCTGAAATCCAACCGACCACCTGTTCGCAGTGGTCTGACCTCGAGAGTGATGTCCTGCGACGCCCTGTAAACTGAGACATGAAGCTAGGTATGGTGGATGTCTTTCTTTCTTGTGCTCTGGCACCAGGCACAGTTTCTACGCGTGCTGACCCGCGCCCTGAACTATCAGGATCACGTCCACTTCCCCGTCCCTTTTTACCTGCCTTCTTCATATTACACGGAATATGTGCTGCAAATCTGCAACTTTGCACACTAAACAGAATGTGCTGCTTATCTGCGGCTAGGCACAGTGAACAGAATATGTGACTTTTATTTTTAACACTTTGCACACTAAACAGAATGTGCTGCTTATCTGCGGCTAGGATCAGTGAACGGAATAAGTGACTTTTATTTTTTACACTTTGCACACTAAACAGAATGTGCTGATAATCTGCAACTTTGCACACTAAACAGAATATGCTGCTTATCTGCGGCTAGGCACAGTGAATGGAATATGTGACTTTTATTTTTTACACTTTGCACACTAAACAGAATGTGCTGCAAATCTGCAACTTTGCACACTAAACAGAATGTGCTGCTTATCTGCGGCTAGGATCAGTGAACGGAATAAGTGACTTTTATTTTTTACACTTTGCACACTAAACAGAATGTGCTGATAATCTGCAACTTTGCACACTAAACAGAATGTGCTGCTTATCTGCGGCTAGGCACAGTGAACAGAATATGTGACTTTTATTTTTAACACTTTGCACACTAAACTGAATGTGCTGATAATCTGCAACTTTGCACACTAAACAGAATGTGTTGCTTATCTGCGGCTAGGATCAGTGAACGGAATAAGTGACTTTTATTTTTTACACTTTGCACACTAAACAGAATGTGCTGATAATCTGCAACTTTGCACACTAAACAGAATGTGCTGCTTATCTGCGGCTAGGCACAGTGAATGGAATATGTGACTTTTATTTTTTACACTTTGCACACTAAACAGAATGTGCTGCAAATCTGCAACTTTGCACACTAAACAGAATGTGCTGCTTATCTGCGGCTAGGATCAGTGAACGGAATAAGTGACTTTTATTTTTTACACTTTGCACACTAAACAGAATGTGCTGATAATCTGCAACTTTGCACACTAAACAGAATGTGCTGCTTATCTTCGGCTAGGCACAGTGAATGGAATATGTGACTTTTATTTTTTACACTTTGCACACTAAACAGAATGTTCTGCTAATCTGCAACTTTGCACACTAAACAGAATGTGCTGCTTATCTGCGGCTAGGCACAGTGAACAGAATATGTGACTTTTATTTTTAACACTTTGCACACTAAACTGAATGTGCTGATAATCTGCAACTTTGCACACTAAACAGAATATGCTGCTTATCTGCGGCTAGGCACAGTGAATGGAATATGTGACTTTTATTTTTACACTTTGCACACTAAACAGAATGTTCTGCTAATCTGCAACTTTGCACACTAAACAGAATGTGCTGCTTATCTGCGGCTAGGCACAGTGAACGGAATAAGTGACTTTTATTTTTTACACTTTGCACACTAAACTGAATGTGCTGATAATCTGCAACTTTGCACACTAAACAGAATATGCTGCTTATCTCGGCTAGGCACAGTGAATGGAATATGTGACTTTTATTTTTTACACTTTGCACACTAAACAGAATGTTCTGCTAATCTGCAACTTTGCACACTAAACAGAATGTGCTGCTTATCTGCGGCTAGGATCAGTGAACGGAATAAGTGACTTTTATTTTTTACACTTTGCACACTAAACAGAATGTGCTGATAATCTGCAACTTTGCACACTAAAAAGAATGTGCTGCTAATCTGCAACTTTGCACACTAAACAGAATGTGCTGCTAATATGCAACTTTGCACACTAAAAAGAATGTGCTGCTAATCTCCAACTTTGCACACTAAACAGAATGTGCTGCTAATCTGAAACTTTGCACACTAAACAGAATGTGCTGCTAATCTGCGGCTAGGCACAGTGAACGGAATATGTGACTTTTTTTTTTAAACTCTGCCCCCCAAAACAAAATATATCTGCTGCCCCCACACACAGTAGTCCTAAAAAGGACTTTTGGGTCTTTTTTTTGTTCAAACGCGCTTTTTTTCTCCCTACACTGACTTTCCCTTCCTATCCTCATCTCTCCCTGGCTAAGACTGAGCCGAACTCAATGGTCAGGTGCTATACAGCACCCGATGACGGGTTCTGGCCAGCCAATCAGTGTAATGCCAGCAGCCAACATGGCTGCTGGCATTACACTGATGTCAGAGCCTCCCCGCACGTTTATTGGCTGCGCAGCAGCCGCGAAACGTGCGGGGAGGAGACCCGAACATGGCGGGCGAGCACATGTGGTACTCGTACGAGTACCGCCATGTGCCGAGCAGAGCGATGCTCGAGCCGAACCGAGCTTCGGCCGAGCATGCTCGCTCATCACTATTAAAAATGTATTCCCTGACCCCCTCCGTCTCTTTAATTATCAGTCGCTGGTCAATCCTTTATTCTCACTGTATTTTCTTTTTCCCCCCTCCAATATTTCCACTTATCTCTATCTACCGAGCCTATTGCCTTTCCATTAATAGCTAGTTTGTGCCCGGTTATCGGGGGAATTCCTATATAACAATACTGTATGTAGATTTCTCTTCTATCCATTTTACTACATTTCTACTCCAGCGCTACTACTAACTTTACGAGTCTTTTATTCCTCCGTGTATCTAGCCTCTCCGTCGCTATTGAATCAATCTGACTAGCTATCTTAATACAATGTCCAGTCACTATTACTAGACTAGCTCGCTGTAGCTATAACTTCTTCCACTATTCCTTTGATCTACTATTTCTCAGTGTGTATAGCCTCTCCGTTGCCCATAACTCAAATTCGCTAGCTGTCTTATTTCTATCTAGTCGCTATTGTAGCTGTATCCATACTGACTAGTTATCCCTCACGGTAATACCGCATTCTAGGCTGACTATCTGTAAGCTACCATCTTTCATTTTTCAGCACTTTTTAACACATTGGTGCACTGCACAGTACTGTATTGTGCAGACCCCTAGGCTCCGCCCCAACGCGTTTTGCTGCACAAGCAGCTTTGTCAGGGGCTCCGTATAGTAAAAAATGGTCCACTAAGTCTCAGTATAAATATCCTCCGTTTCTGGAGGTGGTATTTTTTTCAAATATCAATCAACCAATTAGATTTAGGGATGTTTTTATGACATCATTCAGTTTCTTATTCATTGGCTACGTGTCAAAACATCTCAATAAATAGTAATGCAGGTTTTTATATACTTTCCATAAGTGATTATTTTCACTATTTATAATATATCATAATCCTTATAATGTGTTCATTAATGTTTTTATTTATATAGTATTTACCATGAGATATTTTTGGTGTGTATTTTCATCGAGATTACAATTTATTTTAAACGCAATTTTTAACCCCTTCCAAACCGCATATTCGGGTTTGGAGCCATATATCCTAGTTGGATATCTTATTACCTTAAGTTGCATCTAATTCGCTATTTTATGATGTTAATATTAAGACAAGGAGTCCTTATTACCATGATCAATTTCATTACTTATTTAACCCTGTCTATCCAATGGTGACACTTTTAACTATTTCTATTTTATTCCCTGTTAATAAAATAATTTATTGCAACTATGCCCGTTTTTATTTCTTAATCTATACACCATATCTCTACATCTCTTATCAGGTCTATTTAGATAGCATTTAACTATTTTCTCATATGAGGGTCCTCATCTCTAGTGGTTTAACATACAGTCTTGCGTTTATCTTAGCTACAAATTATAACATTGATTGTATCTCTTTTACAGTAGATATACTTTGATGTTATCTAACCACTTTTTGCTACATCAATATGTTACTATTGTAACCATTTATTCACAAGATAAATAAGTTTAGGAAATGTGGAGTATTACTAGCTATAAGAAAATGCAGGTCATTCTTATGTGGGAAATAGACATCCATAAAAAAATATTAATATTTTTACTCGTTAATAAAGGGACTAAAAGTGAATCCTTCATTGAGTCCTTGAGGACTTCGTGTGCCCAGTCTATAAATCCACTGTGCCTCCTGTCTCAATAATTTAATATCTAGATCCCCTTTCCTTGATGTCCCTTGTATGTGTTGGATACATTGGAATTGCACATACTCTAAATTGCTTCCATGTTTTTCTATCACATGTCTGGCCACCGTTTTATCTCTCCCATTCCTGATGTCTCCTAGGTGTTCCAACACTCAACAATACATTTTTAAAGAAAAACGGATTCCCTCTATGTGACTGCTTGTTAAGTGCTAGCCTACGATATAGAGTGGTATAAGGCAGACTATATTAAGACACTAACTCCCAGAGAGCTCCAGACAAACTTCAGGAGCAACATAAGCTCTTGAAGTTAATTGTTTTTAAGAGGGTTATTTTCTTTTAACATAAGAATTAATAAAATATATTTGTTTTATGATCCACTAAATATTTAATGTTGAACTGGTCTCCTTAGCATTAAGGGGTATTCCATAGGCAACGGAATAGCCAGAAGGTACAATATCCCATTTAATTGCAAAGTTTCTTTTCCAATACAATTATTATTCTTTTGAGACCTGCAACAACAGATATTAAGAAGGTACATAGTTAAAATAAGACCTATCATAAAGTATATGAGAGTTATATATATATATATATATATATATATATATATATATATATATAGTCAGAAAAGGAGGGGGTGGCAGCACTCACTCTTAGTTTATAGATGCCCAGATGCACAATGCCCTTGTTGAATAATAAAAGGAATTATAAAAAGTGGGCAGCATGCGTGGGACTTTTATTATAATAATTATATCGAGGCAAAAAATTGGTCAAGAAAAAGATTAGTCGATGTTTCAGTCGTAAGTCCTTTCTCATGCTTGATAAAGGTATTGCGACTGAATCATTGACCAGTTATTTCTTGACCATTTTTTGTCCCAATAAAATTATAATAGTAAAATCCCACGGGTGCTTCCCTCTTTTTATAATTCATTATATAAATATATACATATATAACTTTTTTGTTTGTTTATGTCACTTTTAGGAAGAAAGAGCAGTATATGTGTGACAGTAATAAGGTGTCACGGTTTATCTGAGCTGATCTTTCTCTGCTGCTTGATTCTGCTGTCTGAGCTAATCTACTGCTCTGCCATTTATTGCTACTGCCTTCCCTGTTCTGATTCTGGCTGAATCAGCTGACCTCTCTGTTTCTGTGATTGCTCACCTGACTACTATCAGCCAACCCTCCCAGGGTATTTAAAGCAGTCTGGCTCACTTCCTGATGCTTTTGTGTTTGCTTCTGGCTGCAAGAGTGTTCTACTGCGTTCCTGATTTCCTGTGCATGACCTGGCTTCCTCTGACGTCCCTTCTGGTTCCTGACTACTGGCTTTTTCCTGACATCGCTGATCTCCCTATTCCTGACCCCGGCTTGTCTTTTGTTTTACGCTTCTGGATCATGATTTTGCTTTGTTTGCTTTTGTTATTTTAATAAAGGTATTTTGCACTTTACATTTTTGTGTATGTCTGGTTCCTGGTCCCTAACATAAGGAGCATACAGACAAGTTTATTTTTGGTCAATATTTCAGTCTTTCTTTCTAAAAGTTGCATGCTATCACTTGGGAATCTGCACCTGGGTGAAATGGGAACATTTATGTGAGAGAGTTCTACCATATGCCTCCTTTTATATAGAGAGTTCTACCATATGCCTCCTTTTATATAGATGCTAGCAAACCAAATACAACGTTGCCCGCGAATAAATATTTCTAAACTGTTTTGGAGCTGAAATCAGGGAAATAGCACCCCAAAAGTAGCAATTAACCTTCTGAGTACTTGGGGGGGGGGGGGGAGCAACGCATTGTTATGCTTTTGGTACCCATAAGGTGTAGGGTGTGAGTGCTGTCAGTGTGAATCATGAGGCATGTACAGTTTGCTTTTTTCAGAATAATATATTCTATGAGCATGTGAAAAGTGAGTGAATACTAAACTTAGACCCATAAGCATTAGTTAGTGGAACATAGTCAAAATACACTCCTGCACAACTGTTTGTAATCACTTAATTGGAATTTCTCTCTCTCTCTCTCTCTGTATCTATCTATCTATCTATCTATCTATCTATCTATGTTTATATAAATACATATGGTCTAGCCTTTTTCTGGGAGCAGTTTCTGGATCGCTTTAGCTGTAGGGTGGAGTTAGCACTCTCCTTTTCCACTTTGCCTCAACATTTTCCCCTACCACCCTTCCTTTTGCCACCTTTTCTCTCCTCTCTTTTCCTGCCCTTTGCCACTTTGACTCTTCTCCACGCTCTTTCAACACTTTGCCTTTTAATCCCTCCCACCCTCCCTTTCACTGCTTCTCATGCCCCTCCCTTTTTCCTCGTTACCTCTCCATCCCTCTCACCCACCCTTTCGCCTCTTCGCTTCCCTCTCCCTTCACTTGCCTCTTCATACCAACCACCCCTCAACATCCCTTCCACCCCTTTACCCCTTCCATCCTTGTACCTTCCCTTGCTCTGCTCCTATTACCCCTCCCACCTTAGCTTTTGTCGCACCTCTTCCTCCCTCCTGCATGTTCACACACATGAAGATCATCGCCACTTCAAACTGCTCCATGTGCAGTGGTGGAGAAACAAGTGGGAGAGCAAAGGAGTGCTTTATAAAGAACCACTATGTTCTCTTGGCTGCAGTCCAGAGGCCCAGACCTAGAATGGCACCACTTTAACAATATAGCTGGTGATAAAATAATTGCATATTATTCCTTGCCTCCAAGACATCCATCCATGTGGTTAACCACACCAAATTTCAATGAAGTGCAGCAGAAAAGTGAACTGCCCATTTCCAGAGCTCATTAGTCCAGCAGTCAGGAGGAAAACAGTGCCATATTAATTGCCTGGACTGGACATTTTATTGGTAGGAATTGCCACATGGAGCCATGTGGAGTGAATTGCACCATCACTATCATTCTTTGCTTGGTCAGCACTCTGCTGACTGAAAATCAGGACTGAGTAATCATGCACTCTGGATTATAGAAAAAAAAACAGGTACTCCTAGTTCAATATCATTGAAACTGGACTAAATGATCAAATGCCGCCACGGCTTTATAACGGTACAAAACCGGTGTCCTGGATCAAAAAGGGAGGTAACATTTATCTCCTACAATTGAATCCAGTGCCTATAAGGAAGATATTGTTACTAAGCAAGTGGGTTAACAGGAGATCCTTGAAAGTGATGAGTGTGGATGATTGGCAAATGGTAATAGGGAGGGGATTCCAAAGTCTGCAGCCAGTTAAAAAGATTGCAGCCAAAAGATGGCTTGAATAGTGTAGGGATAGAACAGAAAGAACCCTTGTGAAGAACTTAAAGGGATAGTAATACTTCATTTCATCTTTATTTTATTTTGTAGGCATTAAAAAAATATGAAGAATGATATAAATCTTATCTCTCAAACCTTTATGGTTTGAGAGATATTCACAAGCAAAATTTCTTCGCACTGACCAAAATGGTCAAGTCTGCCATCTAGTTGTCAGATTTGGAACTCGGTCCGCGGACCGGCCATGGCTCTACAGCAGAGTCGAGATTGCGAGATATGTGAAGAACTACTTCATTCGAATAGTCTAAAAAGTGTGCCTGGTGTGCAAGCACACTTTTTAGACCCTTCCAATGAAATAGTTATTTTTATATCTTGCGATCTCGGCTCTGCTGAAGAGCCACCGGTTGATCTGCGGACTGGATTCCAAATTTGACAGCTAGATGGCAGACTTGACTGTTTTGGTCTGTGAGGGGAAACTTTGCTTGTGAATATCTCTCAAACCAGAAAGGTTTGAGAGATAAGACTTATATAGTTCTTCATGTTTTTTAATGCCTACAAAATAAAATAAAGATAAAACAAAGTATTACTATCCCTTTAAGTGACGGGAAGGGGTGTAGAGAAGAAATGTAAGAGGGTGCAGAAGAAGAAAGAGACTTAAAAAGAAGACAAGAATCTTTTAAGGAATACAATACTTTATAAGTAGCCAATAGAGGGATTTCAGGAGCAGATGAGAGGGAAGGTATCTGTGATCAAAGGTAGTTATTCTTGCAGCTGAATTGAGAACAGACTGAAGAGAAGAAACATGAGAGGAAGGAAGTCCAGAGAGTAGAATGTTGCAATAGTCAAGTCTAGAGAGACTGAGGCTTGAGTGAGACTTTTTGCTGTTGACATACAGAGGAAGGGATGTATTTTGGCAATTTATATAACTTCTCCATACTGCCGCCTCTGGGTGTGTTCAGCACAGACACATGATCACATCATGTAACTTTCTCTTATAAATAAGTTGAGGGTATGGACCATAATCTGCCATGCAGGTCCAGTTCGGGTTGGCAGACAATTGAACCTAAGGTTTGAACAGATTCCATAGCTGGTGCACATGCGCGTGTGTGTTCTTTAACCAGAAAATCTTGATGGCGCCTATGAATTTTGATTATTATGCCTTTGTTCAAGAGGCAATGGGATGAAAATATAACAAGGACACCAAACTAAAGCAATTACAATAATTGACAGATTTAAGACTAATTTACTAAGCTATACATGCTTCCCACTCTGCCCTTTAATGTCACTTGTGCCAGGGGAAGGGCATTGGACAGTCTATAGGTGTTTCTGGGTGTTCCTATTCCTCTATGTCATGAGTAATGAAATGTATTAAACAAGGCATAAAGAACTTAATGGGATTTTACACAGTTTCCCTGTTCATACCCTAGTGCACACATTGGCATTGGAGGGTAACCCATACAGTTAACAAACATCTTCAATCAGTTCTTGATGGTATGTCCATGGAGGCAGACATCAAAGTATGTCCAATACAAGTGGTAATCTTAACCCTTTGTGCAAAGCATCCTTCTGATCTTTAAAGGGTTTAGTACACATGTGCACTGTGCCTGCCTCAGTTTGATAATACCGCAAACATCATCATGTCCATCTCCATATACATGACATTTGAGATTGATTAAAAATGTTATATCTTGAACAAAGGAGCAAGGACAAAATTTATAAGGGCCATTAGGGTTAATAAAAGACCCTTTTAAACTACCGGCAGTACTCTCAAACAACAGAGTTCCCTTAGTTTATAATTAACTGGTTCTCTACCAGTTTGCTGTACAGTTGCATGACTTCAACACCTTTCTTGGTATTCGTGGGAGGTTTCTTTCCTCTCCAAGAAAGCCACATAGAAGGCCAGTGTGAGGGAAATATGAACAGAGATTGGATTTTATACAGACAATCTCCATTCAGATTGGTTCCCATGATCCCATTGGCTGGGATGTGCGACCACGCAGAGAACTGAATGGGCCCCGCGGTATCATCACCGCCAAGCCAATCAGCATCTGGTCTGAGAGGTTGTGAATGTACATTTCATCATCCTTATTGCTATTCAATGATTGGCTAACTGGATGAAGGATGAAATGTGCATTTGTGACCCCTCCAGCTAGATGCTGATTGGCTGGGAGATGAGGTTCCTGCAAGGCTCATTCCGTGCCCTGCATAGCCCACATCACAGCCTATGGGAGCATGCAATCCAATCTGAACAGAGATTGGACATATAAAAGCCAGTTTCTGTTCATATTTCCCTCACACTGGCTCAGGCAACAGCCAGAGCAGGAACAAAAATGGAGGACTTTTTGTTTGACTTTCTAATCAGCGGCATCAGCAGAGGCCGCAACAATGGAGGGGATTTCACTTATATCTCTGTTATTTTACTTACATAAGAATTACAGATGAAGTCAAAGGAGGACCAGGGTGAAGAAATCACTGGAACTTTGAATTCAAGGTAAGTGTTTATTGTTAAAGCCATGGAGAATGGGCCATAGGAGAGTTGTAGAACTAGGATTTGGTTTAACTTTATTGGTAATGTTAGGTATAGTGGAGGGCCTGGGGGCTAGTTTTAGGGTTAATGTTTAGGAGGGGGGGAAGGTGACTGAGTTACTAGCTCATGGTCGATGTTTGACACTATGTCAAACATCAAGCTTTGGCTACTTTCCTTTGAATTTCCCACTACTCACACTATTTAGCATGAGTTGTGCAAACAGAAAGGTACAACAATTATTAGGCTGCAACATGAGGTTTTGCAACCAACACTCGTTTCGGTGGATGGTGTCAGGCAATAGAATTCAGATGGTACAACTATGTGTTGTACCACCTGGAACTCATTTTGGCCCTAATGACAGATTTAGCAGCTCTAATGGAATCGACACCCAGCGTTAAAGGGCCAAAGGATACTGGGGCAATTCATTAGCAACCAAATGGCAAAAAGGGAAGGCATAAGGCTTCCCACAATTGTCATTGCTTTTATGAATGCTATTGGGATCGCTAATGCATTGCAAAGCAATGTATTAGGGTCCTCTCCTGAACTCAAAGGATTAACCCTTTTGGTGCCAAAGAGGTATGCCTCTCCGGTACTCAAAGGGTTTAAAGCACCATTCAAATGTATGGGAAGTTTTTAATTGACCCCAATGGTGCCATTGATTTACCCCATATTTACTCCAGTTGTTTTTTGAGCATAGGGTCCTTAGTCAGTCCAGCACTCGTGAGGTAGGAAAACAACAATTTATGTTCAAAGCAATTTAAAGCACTACTGTGTTTATTGGCTATTGGGTTAGGGTGGGGAAGACCTGGTTTGAACTTGTAGTGTTTCACAGAGATAATTAGTATTGCTACCACTTTTCTAACAGTGTGTAGAACATATATTTGTGTTAGATATCTAGTTTAGCTGGAAATATGCCATTTGAAAATAACCTCTTCTACCCTTTGCTAACAGCGATAAAACCATAAATCACAGTTATAATTAGGCTCTAAGTCTACACTGAACATTTTAATGTGTTTTCTGTATTAGCCTCCAACAATTCTGTTAGAAAGATATTCAATGGATCTACTTCCACTTTTAACCCTTTGAGTGCCAGAGGGGTATGCAACGCAGTGCGTTGCGTGCCCCTCTGGCACTCAAAGGGTTAAAGCAGCCTGCATTTCTTCGGCTTTAGGAACTCTTCACACATGTGACTTAAACAGTGCTGCTAGTAGACCAATCATTGTATGTTGCTTAGAGTATCACAACCTCAATGTCACAATGTGTGGGATCGGCAGAGCAGTTGCATAGATTGATGTATAAATCAGGCATTCTGCAACTTGGATGCATTTGTTATGAACGCACCATTTGCGATGAATGAGACACATGCTGTGCAAGTGTTCAAGGCCTTTGAGTGAGACGGTTTTTTCTGCTATCCCAACTCCACTTTAATTATGTGGCACATCTTCTTTGTTGAATAAGATTATTATCAGTGTGTGTGCAGAGACACTATGAGCACAGCTTCCAATGCACAATGTATAGTCTAAGTCAAATATTCTACAGCTAATATATGTTACAGAAAATAATTGTAGCATAAATCTGTCAATAGGGAAGGCTTTTAATTTTTGACTGTCAGAGGTATTGATTGTCCCTCTAGCATTAAAGTGGTTGATAGCCATTGCAGTTTAGCTTATTAAATATATCCTTATGTGAGTATAGACTAGGCTGACCAGACCTCACCTTTAACCGGGGACACATAGGAAATAGGCATATTTCAGGACTGCACTGAAATCAAAGCAGCCCTAGTGTCCCCAGTTAAAGGTGAGGTCTGGTCACCCTAGTATAGACAGATCAATCAGCAGTTCCTTATTTTGACAGTTCCACTGAAGTAATGATAGATCCACCTATCCAATTGATAGAACCACCTGTGCTCAGTAATATATTCCCAAATCCTGCACTACTGTTGAGTCTTGCAGAGTAGAGATTACCACTGTCTAAACACTTAAAATGATTAACTCAGTGTCCCACTTATTTTCTTTAATACTTGGTTTGTCAGAAGACAATGGGGGGTGTATAAATGATGAGAAACAGGAGTAATACATATCTGCATACTGAGTTGACAATTATAACACCTTGTAAGGGCAAGCCAGCCCAAACATGCAGGACAACTCCTCTCTGCACAAGATACCAATAAACCCCAGATGTACATTTCATTTTATTATTATTTTCATTAACATCATCAGGGAAGCATACCTGGACTCTAGACACTGAAGACAAGGTACCCATATCTAGTACACCCCTCATCATTAGGAAGACTCCTTAAGATTTCAAAAAAGAGAAGAACAGAATTGAGTATTCAGCAAGAACTAAGAAAAGCACAGTGTTTGCTTCTTCTTAGGTTAGTCACCACTCAGGAATATCACTATTTACCTTTCTAGTGCAGTTACAAAGGAGAAATACCCATTTGCATATTGAACTGAATCCTCCATAAAGACAGGTCAGTCCAAAAATGCAGGATAGTCCTCTTGCACAAGAACTTGAGAAAAACACAGCTGTGAGCTTGAGGCTTTTAGGGCCTCATCAGTAAGGTGTAGCTGGTCTCTGTAGTGACTGAGAGCAAAGGTGCTCACATCTAGTGTACTCCTTAGCTTCAGGGAAGATTCCCTAGGGCTTCAAAAAGTGAAGCACATAAGTGAATACTCAATGTGAACCAACAAAAGCATGGAATTTTCTTATTATTTGGCTAGTCACCACTCAGGGATACCACTATTTAGCTCTTTAGTGCCTAAAGGTGAAGGTAAAATCCAGACATGATCAGAAAGACACTAGATGCACCTCACTGATGAGGCACAAACATTGTTGATAAATAGGGATGGTCAAAAATTTCCACGTCAAACTGAAATCGGCAAAAATGGCACTTTCCGCTTGGCAAGAAATTTCCCGCGAAAAGTGCAGATCTTCCTCTTTTTTCTGCTTTTCTCACCCATTGAAATCAATGGGAACATAGAAGTTACACACAACAAACTACAAATACAATTTTATTTCCCAAAGGCACAGTATAAAAGGGGTATGAGGGTGCCTGTGTTGGTGGGGTGTGGGGAAAGAATCAGTTGAACAGGAGATGATTTTTGGGGGTTTGTTTACTGGGATTGAGGGGCACTTAATAAAAAAGGAATCCTAAATAAAATAAAATAAAAAACATAAAACATGGTATAAAGGGGTCTGAGGAGGGTGCCTGTGTTGGTAAATGAATGAATCATTTGAACAGGGAATTTGTTTTGGGGGTCTTTCTTGACTGCTATTGGGGGGACAGTTAATAAAAAAAATAAATCAATAAAGTAAAATAAGACATTTGTATTTAAAGTGACAGAGACAGGAACCCCCTGAAAAAAAAAATGCCACTGGGGTGAACTGATACTGGACTTGATAGAGTATTTTGTAGAGGATGATTTGTTTGATTTGTTGTTAGAGGCCTTTGTAGGACTTAGACTTATTAGAGGCCCAAGCCCTGAAGAAACATTGATTTGTAGGACTTAAGCTTGTTTGGCACACGCTCTAAGGAAACACTGATTTGTAGGACTTAGGCTTGTTAGAAACAAACCCCCCCCCCCCCCCAATTTTTTTTTGTAGGACTAGTTTTTATTTATTTAATTAATTATTTATTTATTTATTTATTTATTCATTTATTTATTAAACACAAGCCCTGAGAAAAAAATAAAAATGCCCTACTGGCCTAATGTCAGCAGGTCATGTTGGCCAGTGGCCACTGTCAAATGTCCTCCTGAGTCCTGAGTTGCAACTGCTGTTCATACTGCTGCTGCTGAGTTGTTTAACCCCTTAACGACATATGACTTACCAGGTACGTCCCGCAGAAACTGTCACTTAGTGACAGAGGACGTACCTGGTAAGTCACGGAAGTCCGCGTCTCCGTGCGGCTGCACGCCGCTCGGAGACTCCGGACTTCTTTGAAAAAAAAAAAAAAATGTTCGGCGGGCGTTAAGGTGACAGCCGCGTACAAACGCGGCTGTCACTAAGGGGTTAAGCAGCAGGATGATTAGGCAGTTGAAAGAGAATGAGATCAACAATAGCAGCAACATGGAAGATGGATAATGAAGGTTCCATTTGCAATGACTGGCTCCAGTGATGCACGTGAGGCAGTAGCAGCAGAATAAGTAGCCCCCAGTATATGTGGAAAAAAGAACAAATTGGACATTAAATCTTTTCCACCTGCCCCTCCTCCAAAATCATCATGGGTGCACCACACAGTGTGCAATGGGTAGAGACTAACTGTCATATCCTAATATCAAAAGAGTGGCTATCATTTGGCGGGGGAGGTAACGATGAACGAGGTGGATTGGCAGGAGATGTACTTGTTACCCTAGAGTAAGAAGGTGATGTTGATGGCAAGCTAGTTGTTTCACTCATCATGGAACTTCCAGTGTCTTTCTGGGTTTCTTTATTCTTCCTCCTCTTTGATCTCCATCTTTCTGGAGAGTCAGGGGGTACAGTAACAGCGGTGCTAGATTTCTGTAATGGATGTTTGGCTTTAACATGTTTGACATAAATGTCATGGTGTCTGTGTTTCTTGTGTGTTATCAGGGAGGTTGTGCCAAGGTGTGTTTCCTTTCCCCTTCTCACTGACTTGTCACAAATTTTGCACTGTACCATTGTTGATGATGACTGCACCGTGCCTGCCGGAAGAGAATAATAGTCCCACACCCATGACTTCTGGGGGGAGAGATAGGGAACAGGTGGAGAAGAATGGCCTCTTTCTTCTTCTTCTCCACATTCCCCTTCACTTTTTATGGCAGCGTATAATGTTGCTGCTACTGCCTCATATTTAGCACTGCAACTATGACCAGGAGTATTGCTGGCGCTAGCAAGTGGAACCTGTCCTAGTCCCGCACTACTTGTTGACCCCATTCCCACTGTGTCCACGGTGGTCTGTGGCACACTATCCTTATCCTCAGCACCCTGCTGCCCTTTCATCTCAGCAGCAGCAGCAGAAATTAGACCAGTTGCAATTTCCGCAAATTCCAAAAGCTGATTGCTAGTGGTGGTGGTGGTGATGCCCATGCTCATCCCTATCTCCCATTCCTTCTCACTTTCTCATAAAAAAGCCATCAATTTCTCTTCCACCCCAGCTTTTCCAACACCACCACCACCAGTAGTCCCTACATTATGCTGCTTTATTCCAGACATCTCACTGCTGCTTGGAGGAGATGACGAGCAATGTGACAGAGGGTCCCCTGCTGTCACACTTGGCATAATTTTCTCCTTCCCCCCTGAGTACTACAAGAAACACTAACAGCATGCAAAGTATTGGTGGCAGCAGGTTCAGCACTGGCAGCAGGTACAACACTAGTGGTAGCACATCTGGCAATAGGTACAACACTAGTGGCTGCAGGTACAGCAATGGTGGCACTGGCAGCAGGGGCAGCACGTCTTGCAGCAGGCACAGGCAGCTGACCTGTCCTGCTCTCACTAGTACTACCTTTTTATCCCTTCCCATTCCCTTTTTCCCTCCCTTCCCATTCCCTTTTCTCCTTCCCTACCCATTAAATTCCCCAAAATCCCTTGGGGTGATTTAGGGGGACTTGACAGCTTTGGTTTAGTATTGCTAGTCACTTCCTCCTCCTCCGACTCAGTGGACACATAAGGGTCCTTCCAGCTCCTCCACTGATTATTTTTCACCTTGCATTCACTGTGAGCCTTTCCTGCCTCAATTTTTGCAAAATATCACAGCAGAACAGCACAGCACGTCTATCTCGCTCTGTAGCTGCTTCTATTGTGTTTGCCTTCAGCAAAAACGTCACCTTTTTATAGCAGAAGTGCGAAAACAACGCAAATCAATGGGCAGAAACTTTCTAGCCATTGAAAAAATGGCGAAAAATTTTAGCCAATGGACGAATGATGTGAAAATTTTAACTGCTAGAAAAAGCAGATAACAATGTGGTTTTTGCAAAATTTCCCACGGGAACATGGCGACAAGTTTTGCCCACCCCTATTGATAAATACATCTGCAGTTACCTGGTATTCTCATGCAGAGGGAAATTGCTTATCATTTCTAAACTAAACCTCCTGCTGGGGCAGGATTAGCCTGATATGTATATTGAAATTTCTGTACTGGTACTAGAAAGCTAAAACTCATGTGAGTGATGAATAGCTGTTGAACAAGCAGTATCTGATTTTGTTCATTTTTAGTGAGCTTCTAATATATGTTGCCTTTGTTTTGAAAACCATTAGATTATCTCCCTAACAGTGAAGGGTATTCCAGACATGGACCCCTTACTTTCAGTGTCTAGGGAAATCCAGTGATCCTTATTGGCCCAAGCATGGCTGAAATGTACAGATAGGATGAGTTAATATACTCATGGAGAGAGAGTGCTTGTCTGACATTTCAGAACTGGAGGGCCCATTTATGTGGAATTAGACTGATATGGACAATGGAAATTATTCTCTGTAATGGCTAAAACGTGATTCTTCTGTGCACAGTCTAGCTCTACAATAGCAATATATTCTTTTGTTAATTTTCAGGAAGTTCTCACATATTTGTCGTTACAAATGTAAATGAAGCTTTTAAATCCTTGAATGCCAGAGACATCTAACAAATTGCTTTGCAATGCATTGGAGACCAACATAGCATTTAAGGGAGGGGCATCCAATGTTTTTCAGCCGTGGGCCACATGATCAGAAAGACGTATGTATATGGCCTCATTATTTATTCAAAAATATTGATTGATTTATTTATTAATCAAGTCAATGACAATGCTAATATATAACAGACATCTATTCTTGGACTCTACAGTACTGGGCAGGCAGGAGATTAAGTCTTACTGGCCTACTAGTCAATGTGTTCTCATTCATTAGGTAAAAAAATAGTTTTAAAAAATCTCAGGATGGCCGTACCCTGACATCTGTGGGTCACGTTTCGCCCATGTGATACACATTGGACGCCAACAATTTAGGGAGATGTATCTCCTTTGGTGCAGTTGGTTTGTCCCAGAATTAATCCTGTTGTTCATAGTAAATCAGCCTTCTCAAGAGCTAGAATACAGAACTGCTACCATAAACTGTGTTAAACCCTTACATTTGGCAAAAACTGCAATAGCAATTAGTAAACAGTTAGGCCAAGGCCTTATTCAGAAGGTAAGAGATCAGCAATTCTGGTTAAAAAATCAACCTCACCATAGAGGTAAAATAAAAATTCCCCTAATTACCATTAACTCAAAAAGGTTTTAAAATACTCTTTTAAATCACTGGTTCTTTCTATGCCCCCCTCCCCTATTGGTAGAATTGATTGCTTGTTGTTCGCTTTCTACATAAGGCCCTTAATGTGTCTAAAAATCACATGATGTCATAAAACCAATCAGCTGCTTCTAAAGTATTGACTTTACTAGTCTGTAAAAAATATTGGAGCCACATGTTTTAGTTAAGAGCCATTAAAGTGCACTTTAGTCGCCTCCTAACCACTATGTTTTCCTAAGTAAAATATGTGTTTGGAAAGAAAAGTGGTGCCTTATCCTTAACGTCTCAGTTTTACTGCCTACCTTCTCCATGCTGAAGCATGTGGCCCAAAGCCTCTGATTAAATCATATCCTCCCTCCCAGGAGTTCTGTTATCACTGAACATGATCTCTCCCTTTGCATTACAATTGTAGCTGGGAGCATGATGCATTAATGAAGTTGGTTAGAGCTCAACTGGAAAGCAACACCCTTACCTCCTGTACTGCTGCTTAGACAGGCAGGTGAAAATTGAGATTTTGCTTTTATGCTCTCATTTGTGCTAGCTTTTCACTGTCATAAACAACTGAATTATGCTAAATATAAATCATTCTAGATTTTAGGGGTTCCCAAACCTGTTCTCCAGTACTTCTAACAAGCCACATCTTTAAGATGTCCCAGTTTGATCACAGGAGAATAAATGGCTAACTAACACCTCTAAATAATAACCCCTCAACATCATCAAATAGTCTTGGATATCATGTCCAAGGAGGCGGACATGACAGGTGCTGGCAGTTTTGCGAACTGAGGCATGCACATGCGTAACACTTTAAGGACCCTAGGGGTATGTAATTGATTGGGAAGCTTAGCATTAATCTCTCCTCTGGTCTTTAAGGTTTAAATATACCATGTGAGTTGAGCAGAGCTTGAGGTCCTGTAATCCTGCTGGCAAATGTCATGTCTGCCTTCACGGACTTGACTTCCAGGACTGATTGGAGATTTTATCTTTGGAACCAAGAAGCAAGAGAAAGAATCATAGGGTGCATTAAGATTTTCTGGCCATAGTAAAGTAAATGGTGGGGGTTATTATTAGGAGGTGTTAGTTCTCCTTTAAGGTGGAACTTTCACCTGTAATTTTCATGCTCTCTTATGAATAAGCATGCCAAAACAAGTCGAAATAGTGGTTTTGTTTTCTAGAAAATCATTGTGTTTAATAAAAAAAAAAATACTTCAAATTTTGGAGAGTGATATCAACAGATTGTAGTGCAGACATCTAATTAAATGCTGGCCATCCACTCTAGCTATGTATGCCCGTCTACCACACACAATAGACAATGCCTTGATCCTGCACACTAAGCTCCAGCCTCCTAGAGAAGGGGCAGGCACAGACAGGGATTATTGGGTGGAGGCTGACAATCACGTTCTACCTAGTCAAGATGGCTGGTCTCTCCCTCACCTATGCAACATACTATTGGAGCACATTTAAACAACTGGAAACATTTATAGAGGGTAACACAGTCAATTCTAATTCTGGACTTATTCGGCTGTTTAAAATATTGAGAGGGTAGGTTTAAAGATAGGTGTTAGTTCCTCTTTAAAGGGCAATTATTATGTTTACTAAGTCTGCTCCTATGGGACCAGACTCAGTAAAATGTTCAAGGCTACACTCTGAAGACGTAAAGCTGCTCCTGTCATATGCACCTCACTGATGAGGTCTAAACATATATCTGGGGCTAGCTGATATTCCCATGCAGAGGGGACTGGGGATTATTACTTGTATCTGTCAGTTTTTCTATAATGCAGTATCTTATCATATTTCCTCTTAGTCTTCCACGTTCCAACAGTACTATCTTTGTCTAGTCCATTGTGGGTAATGAAGCCAAGATAATGCAAACCTTTAGTCTATTTATGGTCTATTTAATTCCCTTACTATTTTAGACTGTAAGACATATTCATGAAGGCTCTGGCTTGAATCTGCTTTATTCTATTTAGTGAACTTTACGGGACATCTATTATCTAGGCAGTGCTCACTCTGCATGTCTGCTCTTCTTGAGGAGTAAACTCTAGACAATCAGTCAAAGTGACAATCAAGGGTAAGAACACTGCTTTCCACTGCTATTGGTCTGATCCAGCAATGAGATTTAATTAAAGGGATAGTATTGTCTAATTAAAAAATAATAATATTGTAGCCATTAAAAATTAAACTAATTGACCCCAGTCCCATCTCTCAAACCTTTATGATTTGAGAGCTATTAGCCACTAAAGTCCCCCCTCCTTCCCCTTTCCCTGACGTAAGTGCTCTAGATTACTGCAGGGCAATCTGGTCCCGGTACCTGCGGAGGCTCTTCAGCAGAGCAAACCAAGCACACTTTGTAGACCGTTCCACTGAAGTAGCTACAAGATTAATTTTTTGAAAATTAGACAATACTATCCTTTTAAGTACTTTAAATTCTCACAACCCAGTCTCCGGGGACTGTGGAAGCAGTCCATATAGGTTGCAAACGTAAGGTTTTCCAAATTTTATACTTGGAGTCTATGGAGAGGAAAAATGGAGTAAAGGAAGCCAGTGACTTAACCCTTTGAATGCCAGAGAGGTATGCAGCTCATTGCTCTGCAATGCGCTGTGTACCTCTCTGGCACTAAAGGGGTTAAGTCATGTGTTTATGTTACATAGCCAAACCAGTCTGCAAGTCAAGGGGAACATTTTGCTGATCCCACAATTGATGGACTGGAGACGTTTTTGGGCTTCAAATTGCAAATGTAACTAAGTTTGGGAGCAGACTTAGTTGCTCTTGAAGTGAGAAATTCTAACATATCATGATACATTCAGTTCTAGGTGCATAACTGATTGCTTATTGTTGCGTCATAATTAACGACAGGCTAGCCAAACAGACAAGAAGACTTTTACACCTATTCTAGGTTAAATTTACCCTCTTAGATGTAATAGCAATGTGTTGGAGGACTCTCTATTATCCAAGTAAGTAATATATTTGACCAGCTGTCCATCACTGAAGATGGTTTGGTAAATTCGGCTGCAGCGCTTCTTGGGGAGCACACCCTTCTTATTGCCTTTCAATGTCATAAAGTTCTTTCCATCAAGGAGCATACGGTGCTTCAGTAAACACAATTCTCCATTCATCTGGTTATTTGGATTACTAGATTATTTCACTGCTGTTTATTTCCTCTAGGCTGTAAACTCTTACAAGCAGGGTATTTAATACCTCTGTATGTCTATTCCCAATTGTACAGCGCTGCAGAATTTGTTGGCGCTATATAAAAATTAACAATAATAATAATACCATATAGAATAGAACCATGTAGAATATTGTATGCTTGATATCAGTGCAATCACAAAAAATAGCCCCTGGCCATAGTTACATCACCACAGGAAAAAAGCAACTGTTGGCCTTTATCTTAAAATATCAGTGTGCACATTATAAAGACCTTTCCAGCAAGGAATCTGTGTCCTTTCTCATAAACTCTAATGAGTTTAAGAACTTCCACCCACCAGAAATTATCCATTTTGCCTGTAAATCATTAGCCCAAAATGCACGTGTGTTCCTTGTTTTACTGCCTGTTACAAAAAGCTAATTATCAGGCTTGAACTGGAATGAAGTAGAACAAGAGTCCCTTAGCTCTCTGTTTAATTGGTATCATCATTAAGAAGAGCATCAATTGACAGGCACCTGTGTCTGTTCCTTCAACACAGAACAACACTGACTGAAGACAACACTGTGACTACCCATAGTCTATGCTTGTACAGACTTGCACAGTTCAAGGCTCAGAGGTACTAGTTAGGAATTCTTACAAGTAAATATCCATTGATATATGAATCTCACCTTATGTGGGGCTAGAAAGATATGGAGAGTGTTCTACCTAGGATCAAGAACACATCTCTCAAACAGGATCTGTTCCTATAGATATATGTGGCACTTAATTTATTTACCAGTAGCTCTTAGTCTTACCTAAGAAGGAATCTTTCATACGGCAGTTTTTTTGTTTTTATTGCCTAGATTACACTAGATTACAGTGCAGTAATGTATGGTGTAGTCTACAGGGAAATGTGTAGATAAACTCTTACCAGCATCACCAGACCTATATTTGTTTACATTGTATATACAGTTGTTTGTGTTTACCAAGCTCAATTTTAGTCATAATTTAGTTTAAGTCTAGTTGTAAACAGGCTTGATGAGATAATGTATTGATAAAAGCCCACCCATGGATTTTTAGAAATATGTAAGCATTTTCAGATAGCGAACTAACTGTTACAGTCTACATCACAGCCCTGATGCAGAACTAGTATGCATGTCTGCTGCATGAAGAACATCTGCCTGGGAGAGGTATCCTGTTAAACAAGTTAAAGGGCAACCATCACCAGGATAGTGCACCACTGGCAAATCCCATATTGGTCCTGTGGGAAGATTGTAACTGAGAGACCAAAGTCTTGGTTCTGTCTCCATTCCTGTCATTTCAGGTCCCCATAGGCCTTTTGTATTGGACTTGAAAGTTGTCCTTTATTAGGTTTTATGGGTAATGTTGTCCTTGAATTGACTGAAATAAAATATTTCACAAGAGAGCCATTTTGTTTCTAAAGCAAAGGGACCAAATATTAACCCTGATAAAATGCAGAGTTTTTAAAACTACACACATTTTGGGGAAAAATCTGAAATATTCCTGTAATGATGTTTTCATTTTTGCTATAAAAAGTGCAGTATTTAAAAGGAGAAGAACTTGTTTAGACAGGTAGCCTTCATGCACCAGACAGGAATATATGTTCCTATATATTTACCGAGTATCTGCAGGTCTCAAAAACAAATGATGTGATGAGCATCCATCGAGAACGAACAAGATAAAGTGTCTTGTTCTTGGGCATAGTGACCCCTCAATGGTGCTACAAGTCATGTTTTTCACTCCCATGTGCCATTGCAGAGAGGAAATTCCCATATTCATATCAGACTGGTCCCACCCTCAGAAAGTCCAGCTCCGAAATGTCAGTCAAATCCTCCCCGCACGAGAGAATTAACAAAACCACAGACATACGGTTTGGCCTACATGGGCCTCATAAGTGTGGTGCAGCTGATTCCCTCTAGACACATGGAGAGCAAGGGCCCATGCCTGGGATCCCCTTCAACTTAGGGAGTCAAAGAAACAAATGATGTGACGAGCACCCATCGAGAACGAACAAGATAAAGTGTCTTGTTCTTGGCCATAGTGACCCCTCAATGGTGCTACAAGTCACATTTTTCACTCCAATGTGCCATTGCAGGGAGGAAATTTCCATATTGATATCAGACTGATCCCGCCCTCAGACAGTCCAGCTCTGAAATGTCAGGCAAATCCTCCCCGCACGAGAGAATCAGCAAAACCACAGACGTATGTTTAGTCAAAACATTTGTTTTTTGTCTCCCTAAGTGGAAGGGGATCCCAGGAATGGGCCCTTGCTCTCCATGTGCCTAGAAGGAATCAGCTGCACCACACTGATAAGGCCCACATAGGCAAAAACATACAGCTGTGGTTTTGCTGTTTCTCTCGTGCAGAGAGAACTTGCCTGACATGTTGGATCTGGACTGTCTGAGAGCGGGACCAGTCTGATGTGAATATGGAAATTTCCTCTCTGCAATGGCACATGGGAGTGAAAAATGAGACTTGTAGCACCAACGAGGGGTCACTATGGCCAAGAACAAGACACTTTATCTTGTTCATTCTCAATGGGTGCTCGTCACAACATTTGTTTTTTTTTGTCTCCCTAAGTGAAAGGGGATCCCAGGTGTGGGCCCTTACTCTCCATGTGCCTAGAGGGAATAAGCTGCACCACACCGATGAGGCCCACATAGACCGAAACGTACGCCTGTGGTTTTGCTGATTCTCTCATGAAGGAAACACTTGCCTGACATTTCGGAGCTGGACTGTTTGAGGGCAGGTCCAGTCTGATGTGAATATGGAAATTTCTTCTCTGCAATGGCACATGGGAGTGAAAAACGTGACTTGTAGCACCATTGAGGGGTCACTATGCTCCAAAACAAGGCACTTTATCTTGTTCGTTCTCGATGGGTGCTGGTCGCAACATTTGTTTTTTTGTCTCCCTAAGTGGTGTGGTATCCCAGACATGGGCCATTGCTCTCCATGTGCCTAGAGGGAATCAGCTGCACCACACTGACGAGACCCACATGGGCCAAAACGTACGTCTGTGGTTTTGCTGATTCTCTTGTGCAGGGCGGACTTGCCTAATATTTCTGAGCTGGAGTGTCTGATGTGAATATGGAAATTTCCTCTCTGCAATGGCACATGGGAGTGAAAAACGTGACTTGTAGCACCATTGGGGGGTCACTATGGCCAAGAACAAGACACTTTATCTTGTTCCTTCTCGATGGGTGCTTGTCACATTTATTTTTGTCTCCTTAAGTGGAAGGAGATCCCAGGTATGGGCCCTTGCTCTCCATGTGCATAGAGGGAATCAGCTGCACCACACTGACGAGGCCCACATATGCCGAAACGTATGTCTGTGGTATTGCTGATTCTCTTGTGCAGGGAGGACTTGCTTGATATTTCGGAGCTGGACTGTCTGAGGGCGGGACCAGTCTGATGTGAATTTGGAAATTTCCTTTCTGCAATGGCACATGGGAGTGAAAAACGTGACTTGTAGCACCATTGAGGGGTCACTATGCCCAAGAACAAGACACTTTCTCTTGTTTGTTCTCGATGGGTGCTCATCACAACATTTGTTTTTTTGTCTTCCTAAGTGGAAGGGGATCCCAGGCATGGGCCCTTGCTCTCCATGTGCCTAGAGGGAATCAGCTGCACCACACCGACTAGGCTCACATAGGCCGAAACCTACGTCTGTGGTTTTGCTGATTCTCTCCTGCAGGGAGGACTTGCCTGACATTTTGGAACTGGACTGTCTGAAGGCGGGACCAGTCTGATGTGAATTTGGAAATTTCCTTTCTGCAATGGCACATGGGAGTGAAAAACATAACTTGTAGCACCACTGAGGGGTCACTATGCCCAAGAACAAGACACTTTATCTTGTTCGTTCTCGATTGGTGCTCGTCAAACATTTGTTTTTTGTCTCCCTAAGTGGAAGGGGATCCCACGCATGGGCCCTTGCTCTCCACTTGCCTAGAGGGCATCAGCTGCACCACACCAACGAGGTCCATGTAGGCCAAAATGTACGTCTGTGGTTTTGCTGATTCTTTCGTGCAGGGAGGACTTGTCTGACATTTCGGAGCTGGACTGTCTGAGGGCGGGACCAGTCTTGTGTGAATACAGAGATTTTCTCTCTGCAATGGCATATGGGAGTAAAAAAAGTGACTTGTAGCACCATTAAGGGGTCAATATGCCCAAGAACAAGACACTTTATCTTGTTCGTTCTCGATGGGTGCTCGTCACAACATTTGTTTTGTTTTATTAATCTGCAGGTCTGGTCCGATATGCGGATCCTCCGAACGACAAAAAAAAAACTTGTCCGAAATCTAATTTTACAGAATAATGTTGCAGTGCACAAGTCTGTTCTTTATAACTCTTTATACATCTCCCCCTTACGGCCTTAAGCAGAAAGCAAAAAATGTGTAATTTTGAGGTAAACCAACTACATCACAGATGGCAAATGAAAATTCCCCAAATTCCAATTAATTTAAACTGGGCTTTTAACCCCCTAAATGCTGCAGAGGTCTCCAACCAATTGCTAATGAATGCATTGGAGACCACTAGCATTCAATGGGTTAAAAGCTCAATTTAAAATCGATCAGAATTGTCATCCTCCCACCACCATTGTGTAGTTGGTTTTATTGCAGAACTGCTCATATCTTGCTCTCACATGCTCTCTCTCTCTCTCTCTCTCTCTCTCTCTCTCTCTCCCTCCCTCTCCTTTTACAATTTCTGACAGAAAGCTTTCTGGAAACAAATTCAGTGAGCCCCCTGTCAGACATATCAAAGTATTAGAAAATAGCTGAAGATGAAAAAAAATGATAAAAGAAAATATAGGAAATTTGATGTTACATATTCTGTACTTAAATAATAGGTAAAATCAAATGAAGGTTGACTGTCAATTTAAGGCTCGCATTCTATATGCTCTCAGTTAACAATTGAAAGGTATCAACTTTAACCTTTTGAGTGCCAGAGGGGTACGAAACGCATTGCAAAGCAATGCGTTGCGTACCCCTCTGGCACTCAAAGGGTGTAATCACTCTTGCAAGTTCTTTATTTAAAGTACTTTAATTCCTTCCTGTATAAGATCCTTAAAGGGATAGTAATACTTTATTATTACTGTCCCTCATATTGTAGGTATTTGCAAAATAAGTTGATAGCCCCCAGGTTCATCTCTCAAACCTTTATGGATTGAGAGATAACCGAAGTCAAAGTTCCCCCCTCCCTCCCCCTTCCCTGAAGTCAGCGTTGTACTGACTGCAGGGATATCCGGTCTGTCTTTCATCATGCGGCTCTGCAGCAGAGCCACAATCGCGTTAGTGACAAAGAATTATTTCACTGAAACGGTCTTCTACATGTGCTTGCAAACCAAGCACATGTAGAAGACCGTTTCAGTGAAATAATTATTTGTCACTAACGGGATCTCGGCTCAGCTGCAGAGCCACAAGCCTGTCGTTTGACAGACTTCCCCTGCAGTCAGCACAACGCTGACTTCAGGGAAGGGGGAGGGAGGGGGGAACTTTGCCTTTGGTTATCTCTCAAACCGTAAAGGTTTGAGAGATGAACCTGGGGGCTATTAACTTATTTTTCAAATACCTACAATATGATAATAAAGTATTACTATCCATCTAAGCATACACCTTTCACCATATATACAGATTTAACATAATTTATATAGACACTATACAAAAACCCCATTGGAATTAACTGCATTGCATTGGGCACTCATGTGGCATTCAAAGGGTTAAATGGGAAGTATACATTTCCATCATCCAAGATGTTGATTAACTTTGAAAAGGATTGTGTTTCAGTTTACCTGTCACCAAACCTTTTGATTAGTGCCGTGATGATTGTTTTATAAGCAACAGCTAGTAACACAAGGCATTGTGACTTGGCAGGATTAATTACCTTCTCATTGGGATTGATTCTGTTCACTACTGCTTACACCTAGATTGTTCTACAATCATTATAAAGTAGAACTTCAAAGAGAATGGTATGTAAACAGTGAGGCTGGTTCATTAACCCTTTGAGCAGCTGAGAGGTATCCAATGCATTGCATTGCAATGTGTTTGATACTTCTCTGGCAGTCAAAGGGTTATAAAGAACTGGGGCAATTCTGAGGTGAACTAACTGCACCATAGGTGACAAATAAAAAATCTTATTGATTTAAATAGGAGTTTAACACTTTGAATGCTACAGAGATATCAAATGCATTCAATTAATGGGCTAAAATTCCCATTTAAATCAATGAGATATTCATTTGTCCCCTATAGTGTACCTTCAGAATTCAGTTGCCTGACCAACATGCACCGCATCGAGCGTTGGTCAACAAAACTCGTCTTGTGATCTAGCGCTCATCACAGCTTTTGTTCCCACAAAGCATGCTAAACAGGGTGAATAATGGGTACATCAAAGGAAACTAGCTAATACTTGATGTTTGACATAGGGCCATATGTTCAAAGAAGTAGCGAAATAGCTTTTGTCGTTTGTAACGACTTTTCAAAGTACAGTGTCGTTGGGATCATTAATATTTTTAGAGAGTGTCGGTTGTTATTGGAAATATGTTGTTTGTCCTGACTGAAATTGTCATATGTAACGACAAAAAATGTCTTAACTAAAGACAAAAATGTCTTAAAAAATGTCTTAACAACAAAAATGTCTTTAAAAATGTCTTAACTAACGACAAAAATGTCTTAACTAAAGACAAAAATTCGCACATTCAGTACACATTCTCTCCACTTTTTTCTTAACGTACAAATTTTGTCTTTTGTAAGACATTTTTTGTCGTTAGTTATGACAAATTTTATTTTCCTCTATAGGACACTGGAGAATAGTTTAGCCACGCCCTAGCCACGCCCCTTTGCCCGTCAATTCTGGAGTTGTGTCGTACACAACGGACATTACTAGTTTTTTGATGTATACTGTATAGAAAATATGGCGTTCATGCATTCAATGACTTATTTTTGTCTTTAATACAATTTTTTGTCGTTATCCCTTTGAACATATGGCCCATAGTGTCAAGACTTGACTGTGAGCTAGTAACACCTCCCCCCTAAACACTAACCCTAAAAGTCTTCCCACCGGCCCTCCTCTACACCTAACATACCAATGAAGTTAAATAAAATCATAGCTCTAACACTATCCCATAGCACATTTCTGTCACATAACTCATCTGTCTTGTACCCTACTGAGCTTGGGAGTACTAGAAGAAGCTCAGACTCCTCCATCAAGAGATAGAGGAGCAAGATGCTAGGGGGCGATGCTAGTGATCGTTGCTAGAGAATGGAGGTTGCCTAAAGGGAATTGTGCTGTGGTCTAGCCGTATAACGGTGCCAGCCGTGAAGCTAGATTGACCCCCTCTGATTTAGTCGAAGGATAACCCCCTCTAGACAAACTATTCAACCCCTATCCCCAGGAAGAAACAAACTTCAGCAGGAACCACAAGGTACTCTTCATTTAACCCCATAGTAACATACTACAAACTGTCTAAACTGTCATTCAAAGTACTGCTTTAGGCGGTAAGATGCGCTAAGTGACCCACTTTATAGTGGGAAATTCTGCACCCAGTTTTTTTGGGCACAGAGTCCCTTAATGCAACTTTTAACCGATGACACAGGAATTGAATGTTAAAAAATGAAAAAAACCCTAAGCCCCCAGTGGATGTATTGATATGGGCCCTAAGACCCATATTAATACATCCAAAGCACTCCCAAAATGTATAATAGTAGAATTAACGATATGAGTGCCAGTGGGGTATAATTACCACAATGGCACTCACAGGATTAATCTGACTAAGTAACAAAGCAACAGCCCATGAAAATTAACACTTACCATTAATCCTGATGTCCAGTGGGGTCTCCAGCACCTTGGTCAGCTACTGTCCATATTTGTATTCTCTCTTCTTTCTTCCTCTGGTCCTTCTTTCTTCTCTTAATTTACCTGTAAAACAAACAGAGATGTAAGGAAATATTCCATTTAAAGAATCCACATATCTAAGCATTGTTCAACCCCTTGAGTGCCAGAGGGGTAAGCAAAGCATTGCAGAGTAATGCGTTGCATACCTCTTTGGGACTCAAAGGGTTAAACAATGCTTAGATGTGCAAGTCAATATTTGAGAAAATGCCCAAAGTCAAAAACAGTTGCCCCCATTATCATCTTGTAATGTGTGTAGAAGTGGTAAAAATGTTTTAAATAAAAATATTGTCCCTTGTTTATTTCTCCGCCTGCTGTCTGCAGAGGCAGTGTACCTGACATGCCAATGCCCATTCCACTGTGAGGGAATTTTGAAAACAGAATGCCTTTATATATGGGCAGTCGCTGTTCAAAATGCCTCAAAGCCATTGGCTTACGCACTTCCCAGCCAATCAGCTTCAAGCAATTTCCTCCAATTTCCCCGCTGAAAGCTGATTGAATGGGAGGTGTGTATGCACACATCCCAGCCAATGGCTGTGAGGAATTTTAAAGAGACTGCCCATATATAAAGGTAGTCTCTGTTCAAAATTCCCTCACAGAGGAAAGGGCATCGGCTCATCAGGTACGGGGGGGGGGGCTCCTTCTCCCTTCCTCCTCCGCCGCACCCACTGCCGCAAACAGAAATAAAAAGAGACAATATTTTTATTTAAAACGTTTTCGCCATTCTTCGAGTTCCTACACACATTACAGGATGATAATGCAGACAAATGTTTCCTAAAATATTGACTTGCACATTTAAGCATTATTTAACCCTTTGAGTCCCAGAGAGGTATGCAACGCATTGCTGTGCAATGTGTTGTGTACCCCTCTGGCACTCAAAGGGTTAAACTATGCTTAGATATTTGTGTTCTTTGCATGGAATATTTCTTTATATCTCTGTTTGTTTTACAGGTAAATTAAGAGAAGATAGAAGAAAGAAGACAGACCAGAGGAAGAAAGAAGTTGGAGAAGAGAGGAGGTAGAAGATACGATAAAAAAGAAGGAAGATAGAAGGAGGACAGTGGATGACAGGAAAGTGTAACACAGATGAGCTAACGATCGGTGCTTGAAAGTATGTCAGCTTTTTTCCTTTGATGTTCCCATTATTTCTGCTATTTAGCTGTGTTTTGTGAACTTAACACACAAAACAGACGTTTGGCCACAAGACCTTTACTGTGGCCTAACGTCCGTTGTGCTTTCAGCTGGTTGGGCAATTGAATAGCTTGTTAGCACGTTTTGCTAACGGAGCGTTATCCAGTTTTGCCATGCCTGTTGTTTTAAAGGCCTTCTTTAAATCAAGCCCTAAATTAGCAGTAAGGAAATTCAAGGAATTCTGGGGTAACCCAACTACACTATAGGGAAGAGCTAAACATTCATGTTGATTTAAACAGGGATGTTAACCCCTTGAATGTTAAAGACATTGCATTGGAAACTTCACTAGCATTCAAGGGGTTAAAATCCCAATTTAAATCATAGGAATTTTTGGACTTATTTCCCCCCCCCCCCTATGGTGAAAGTGACTTGACCCAGAATTCCTCCATTTTTTTCTTTTGAGCATAGAGTACATATTCTGGTTAGGATATTTTGGATAAGTGACAAGGAGGCACAGATAAAGTAAAACACAAACAAATGTTGTTTGTCACAGATCTGATGAAGTAAGTTGTTTTCTCGTTTCCAAAAGAATTATGCCAGGATAGGCAACCTTGGCACTTCAGCTGCTGGAAACTACAATACCCATCATCCCCAATTAGCCAGTAGTCTCAAACAGCTGGAGTGGCAAAGGTTGCTTACCTCTGCAAAAACTTGACATGTAGCACACTTGAGAGGCCTCCACGCCTTAGAACAAAACATTTTATCTTGTTTGTTTCTAGGTGGGTGCTCGTCTCATTCTTTGTTGTATCCCAGGTATGGGTCATTGCTCTCTATGTCCCTAGAGGCAGGGCCGGCGCTGCCATTAAGGCAGAACAGGCAGCTGCCTTAGGGCGCCGCAATGGAGGGGCGCCGAAAAGAGGGAAGTTGTGGGTTTTTTTTTTTTTTTTCCTGTGGTGTGTCACATAGACGCCGCGAGGGAGCGCTTGGTAGTGTAAATCAGCGCTCCCTCGAAGCGTCTATGTTACACACCGCAGAGAGACCCAGACTCTGTAGTAATACAGGGCGCTGAGAGATGACATCATCTCCTAGCGCTCTGCATTACTGAGAGCAGCGCGCGGGAGCCTCAGCTCTGTGCCAGAGGAGGCACAGAGCTCTAAGCTGTGGCACGCCGCTAGACCACCAGGGACTCAAGGTAGGGAGATGAAGGGGAATTATGGAGATGAAGAGGCATTGTGGAAGGGGAATTATGGAGATGAGGGGGCATTGTGGAAGGGGAATTATGGAGATGAGGGGGCATTGTGGAAGGGGAATTATGGAGATCAGGTGGCATTGTGGAAGGGGAATTATGGAGATCAGGTGGCATTGTGGAAGGGGAATTGTGGAGTTGAGGGGGCATTGTGGAAGGGGAATTATGGAGAATAGGGGGCATTGTGGAAGGGGAATAATGGAGATGAGGTGGCATTGTGGAAGGGGAATTGTGGAGTTGAGGGGGCATTGTGGAAGGTGAATTGTGGAGATGAGGGGGCATTGTGGAAGGGGAATTATGGAGATGAGGGGGCATTGTGGAAGGGGAATTGTGGAGTTGAGGGGGCATTGTGGAAGGGGAATTATGGAGATGAGGGGGCATTGTGGAAGGGGAATTGTGGAGTTGAGGGGGCATTGTGGAAGGGGCAATGTGCAGTTGAGGGGGCATTGTGGAAGGGGCAATGTGCAGTTGAGGGGGCATTGTGGAAGGGGCAGTGTGGAGATGAAGGGAGCATTGTGGAAGGGGCAGTGTGGAGATGAAGGGAGCATTGTGGAAGGGGCATCATGGAGATGAAGGGAGCATTGTGGAAGGGGCATCGTGGAGATGAAGGGAGCATTGTGGAAGGGGCATCATGGAGATGAAGGGAGCATTGTGGAAGGGAGCATTGTGGAGATGAAGGGAGCATTGTGGAAGGGGCATTGTGGAGGTGGGGAGAGTGTGGAGGTAAATATGTGGGCGGGGGCAGGGGATTGTGGCAAGGTCAGGGGGGGCATCAAAATGCACCTTCGCCTGTGTATTCAAAAATCCTTGCACCGGCCCTGCCTAGAGGGATTCAGCTGCACCACATAGGCCGAAATATAGAGCTGTAGTTTTACTGGCTTTATCATGCAGAGAGGTTTTGCCTGACATTTCGGAGCTGGGCTCTTTTTGGGCAGGACCAGTCTGATGTGTATATGGAAATTTCCTCTCTGCAATGGCACAAGGGAGTGAAAAACATGAGAAAATATTTCATATAAGCCAATATCAAGTCGTATTGCAGTCCTAATAAATAGGTAAAAAAACATGACTTGTAGCACCATTTAGAAGCCATCATGCCTTAGAACAAGATACTTTCTCTTGTTCGTTCTCCGTGGGTGCTCTTCACATTCTTTGCAATTATGCCTTACCTAACTGAATCAACCCACATTCTCTGACGCAAACACACATACTGCAAAAGTCAGGACACCCACGAAAATAGTTAATAGGAATTTCAAAATCCTTCATTAATCCCCATAATCTCAAGCCTCTTACTAGTAAAGCACCAAATCAATATCCTGCTCTACTTCCAAATGTTGCATCATATTAACTCACAGCCACATACTGGTATATCTGTTTTGCATAGAATGATACAAAATGGTTGTGGATTCTGAGATTTGCAGTTCAACATCAAATAGAATCAGAGAGGTTGCGCACCCCTGCTATAGGTCTGCCATACAATATGTATAAGAAGGTGGTATTAAAAACAAGGTGGTAACCTTCAGATGGGAGTCTTTTTTGTAGCAATAGTTTTGTTGCAGGAATTTGCACGAAAATATTAAATTTCACTGTATGTACCTCACTCTATCAAAGAAAGGTAGACAAACTTTTAAAATCAACAATTGCAGTTTCCCCCATGCCTCCTGAGGATAATATGAGGCTGGAGGAGATACTCAAATAATGTTTATGTACTATGGGTCACAAAACAGTAGGTAGATAATGTAATCCCCGCTATTTCTTCGATTTTTGTCTGTATGAAAAGGCCACATGATCATTCTAGGAGTGATAATGTGGCAGACTAATATACAAATCTGGCCCTGCAGTGTTAGTGAAGGTCTTTCCTACATGCAGTGACAGTTTTAGACTTCTCTCTGCACAAGTAGTACAGGGAGAAGCCAAGACAGCCAACCTCTGGACATACACAGGCAGGCCCACTTTGCCTAACTCACAAATTTCAGAGGCCTGGCACCCAAAGAGTTAACTAACAGAGAGAATATGGGACTTGCAGAAAAGGTTTCAGCATATTTAAATAAGCATATGTAATTATACAAAACATTTTTATTACAGTATTAACATTATGAAGAAATTATTTTACATTTGATACAATTTAAAAAGCATTAACAATAATAACATTACTTTTATAGGAACACTAACAAAAAATGAAATTAGTTGATATTACTTTAAATATCATGATTTTACAGCTAGCAAATGTAAAAATTAATTATTCATGTTATATCCGAAAATAGAATCCTAAACTTGATTTGATGTGTGTGTAATCTGTCCTGTTTAGAGAGCAAGTATTTAATGTTGTTTGTGCCATTTGTATTGAGAGATGTCAGTTAATTGCATGTGAGTAGTGTCTGCTGCTCTTCTATTCAGATAGACTGTTATCTTATCTCTGATAATCCTGACAATCAAGGGGAGCCCTGGAAAAGGCAGGAATGGCTGCTCCCACATAGCATATGTAAAACTTAATTTAGGCCTCAATGAACAAACAAATAACTAATACAGAAGTTAACATGAACTACATGGTATTTAAGTGTATATAACCCGAGTGCATTTTTAGATGTCAGTGTTCCTTTAACACCTAGACATTATCTTATCTTGACTATCTAAGAACAATTAGAAGGAGGAGGTCCTTAACTTCATTTTGGGTTTCATCATATGTGCTTCGTTAGCCACCTCTCCCATCCAGCACAGTGGATTTCTATATACACTTTCCAGGGACCCAATACGCGCAGAGATATCAGGTGTACCACACTAATGTTAAAATGCTAATGTTATCCTTCACACACACCAAGTAGCAACACGACAAATTCCTGAAACCTTTTTGCATCAGTAACTAAACTTTCTAAATATAACTATCAGGGACTGACCTGCTACCCTCAACAACAGGGAGTAAGGGAGGGCAGAAAACTCACTCCACATGGGCCCAGGAACCAAGATACAGCCAGAAAGGGAAACTGAGTATTTAAGGTGAGGAACGCCCAACTCACATTACACAGGATCCCAGCCCTACATACCTAGTCCTGCCTAGCCCCTGCCATGTTATCTAGCTTATCTCTGAGTGGTACACCCCATGATACCTAACACATATATTTTCGTCATGAGCTATTAATGCAGCAATAACTTTTCCCATGTGAACAAAACCTAAGTATTGATAAATACTTACATCAAAGGACATATACAAGGTGAGGTAACCTTGAATAAGTGCATTGAGTGAATCAGTGACTAACCCACCTGTGCAGAGCAAGGAATATCCTTTAATCCTGACCTGTGTATTGGTCCTGAAGTCCAGTTTGGGCTTCCCTGGGCGAGCCAAAAAAAAACTGAAAAAATAAGAAAAAAAACCTTTCTGCAGTGATCCCCCTCTTGACAGGTTCCCAGTAAAGTTACCTGAAGAAAAAACATCAGTCAAATCTTATTTCTGCTGCTATATGAAACACTAGCAGGAATAAAAGAACCAATTGATAACACTTTAACACAGCTCACCTCTCAAGTCCAGAGAATAAAAGAGGATGAAAATAGAATGTTCAGGAGAGAGTGAACTCTCAGGAACCAAAACAAAATACCAAGAACAAAGCAATATAGTTCAAATGCACACTGACAAATAGAAGCCTTGGGAATAGAAGTGGAAAATATAATGTAAAAATAAATAAGGCTACTGGAGGAAATCAAAGACAAAATGTTGATGTACTATGAAGAGCTGGAGTAATTCTCAAACAAACAAACTGCACTATGGGGACAAATAAACATTCTAATTGATTTAATTGAGGATTTTAACCTTGATTGCTACAGGTCTCCTATGTACTGTCATTCAAAGTGTTACAAGCCCCGATCAAATCAATGGGAATTTGAAGAATTTAAAATGTCTCCTATGGATCAGTTGGTTTTCTACAAGTTGCTCCAATTCATCTTATTGCATCAGACTTAAAGGGGAGCATTCATCTCTTAAAACGTTTTCAGCATAGGTTTAGTTATTAAAGTAGTTTTAGGAAATATGTGTGTTTTTCTTTTTCACTTACTTACTTTTACAAATATTGTATCTTCTGTGCTGTGCACTTCCACATAATGCAGAACCCTGAATCTTAGGCACAGCTCTTCTTCGTCTTCTCCCACCTCACTCCCAGCTGCCCCATGGAGTGTGCTCACGCTTCCCTTCGGTGTGGTGTGAATGGCTTCTATCGTTATATCAAGCTTGATGTATTGATAGAAGCCATTCACACCACACCGAAGGGAAGCTTGAGCACACTCCATGGGGAAGCTGGGAGGGTGGTGGGAGTAGAATTAGGAAGTGAAGAAGAGCTGTGCCGGAGATTCAACGTGCTGCATTATGCTGACCAGCACAGCTTGAAGACTAAATATCTTTAAAAGCAGCCACGTGCACACATAGACACCAAGGGGGGCTTGAGTACCTGCCCTTTTAGTCCAAAGTGCCCTCATGCCCTTTTAACAAAAAAAATAAATGAGATGTGCCCTTTTTTCATTTGAGCCCCTGCCCCCCAAATGTCTGTACACGTCCCAAATTAAAAGTAAGTAAGTGAAAAAAAAACCACACATTTCCTTAAAACTACTTTAATAATTAAACCTATGCTAAAACTTTTCAAGAGGTGATAGATCCCCTTTAATATATTGTCTCATATGATTAAGCTAGTAGAACGGTATGTGGATTGGCTTTTTTTTTCTACGTACATATTTTAGTAGATATTTGCTGTAAAATGTAGATTTGTGGGCACTTCCGCATTCTGTGGCACAGCAAGCTCCATTTGTCATTATTTGGAGCTTGCAAGCTCAGTATAATGACAAATGGAGCTTGCTGTTACAATATACGTGATGCACAACAATACGAAGGGAAGAGTGTATGCACTACCTGGGAGAGCTGGGAGGGAAGTAGGAGGAAAATTTGAGGACTGAGAAGTCCTACACCTCTGTGCATGTATTACCCTGTTCCGCAGAATGCGGAAGTTGCCCACATGAAGTCTACATTTTAGAGCGAATATCTAATAAAGTATGTATGTCGCAAAAAAAACAAAAAAAAACCACTCTACATACCATTTTACTAGACAAAGTGTATTAGAGGTGAAAGTTCCACTTTAAGGACTCCAGGAACTTAGTTGAAGGAGTTTGGGGTCCTGGATCTTGGCAACAAATAACTGTGTTGAAAGGGTAAGTGGTAACTTGGACAGAGCTGTTGCTATGAATGTAGTATACTTGAATTTTGCCAAACTTTTATTAACAGGCCTTGTAATAAGTTGCTACATAAATTAAAATAGATCGGCTGGGGGTGTGGGGGGGTGTTATCCGTGCATGAGTGTAGAATTGGTTAAATGATAGAAAGCAGAGTGATGTAGTAATTTGAACCTTTTCAAGTTGTTCTAAAGGGATCAGTCATGGACCCAATGATTATAACTGGTCTTAAACTAGGTATTGAAAGCAGTTTCTCAACCTTTACTGATGATAGTAAACTATGTATGGAAATACACAGAGAGCTAGATGTTTTCTTGACAGTATGATTTTTTTATAAACTGTGTGACTAGGTGGTTATATGGAAGATGCTGATTAATGCAGATAAGTGTAAGGTTTTGCATTTGTGTGCAGAAACAAGCATGCTACACTTACTAACTGTGAAACTACATTTATTGTTAATGAAAGCGACACTATCGCCTAAAAACAACATTGGTGATTTTGAAAGAGATTTTCGAAATCATCCATGTTTCTATCAGCTATTTTTAATTTAGAAAACTAGTTTCTACATTATTTAATTTTATAAGTCATATTAATTATGGTATGCTATGCAAACAATTCCTATTTTAACCTTATATTTGTTTTGTTCCAGGGAAACTCTGTGGAATAAGCAGCTTGAGTGCATGGCTCGTGAGCATTGACGGTCACAGATTTTCCCTTGCTGTGGCCAAAGCCGGATTAAAGTTGCTAGCCGTGAAGCCAGATTTCTGACCCCAGTTGAGCCAGGGCCAGGACCTGGATAGGAACAGCTATGTACCATATATGTATTGCACAGAGGACTCCCCCAGAGACACTTAAGGGTTGCAGGAACTAGGAAGGGCCGACAGAGGTAGTTTCAGGTTAAGAGTAGGACAGACCCTCAATAGATAGTTCTTGGAAGATGATTTATCTCTAGTATACTTTATCAAATGCTTGTCTGAATGAACTCAGAGTGGCAAAATATGACAGATGAACAGTCTCTGACACAGTGGCAAATGAGTAGCTGGTGAACTGACTCAGTCTGTCAGTCTCCAGCAGGCAATGTCTCTGACACACATTGGTGAATGAGTAGCTGGCAAACAGACTCAGACTGGCGATCTTCAACAGGTGTTGTCTCTGACATACACTGGTAAACGATTGTCTGTAGAAGATTGCAGATCAGCAAATATCACCATAGATGATCACAAGAACAGCGCTGAAAGGTAGAAGGTCTGGAGAACTGCACAAACAGACAAATCCTCTCTCAAGTCGATTAGACAAAGGCAGACCAGTGGACGTCAGGATCAAACGGAGGTCAGAACCAGAGACAGGCAGATGGTCGAAATCAAGCTGAGGTCAGAACTGGAGACAGGTGGATGGTCCCGATCAAGACAAAGTCAGGACTGGAGACAGGAGGATGGTTGAGATCAAGCCGAGGTGAGTACTAAACTATTCAATCAACAGGAACTCAAGAACGGACTCGACCAATGGGATCCAACCCCAACGGAGGAAAGATGGAATTGTTACGGTTGGCAAGTAAAACCAGGAGTCAGACGGTATAGTTAATAGAATCTTTATTATGAGAATAATGGCAATAATGCAATATATATATATATATATATATATATATATATATATATATATATACACAGTGGGTGATAGAAACGGCGAGTACCGTATCAGGAATAGCAGTCTCCCAATCTCTGCACCACACTGACCGAGACTAGGCCTCAGCCCACTGGAGTCTCGTGGTAAGATAACGCCCAAGAGATACTGACTCAGCCTGCAGTCAGTCTAGGAGCGGAGTCTCAATCATATGTAACCAAGGAAGCTGCTGACCCAAGCCTGCAGTCAGTAGCTAGGAGTCTGCTAGAACCCCAGGTCAGTACTAGGAAGGATGTCTGAATAACCTAACCAACAAACTGAGCGAACAGACAGAGCCTACTAGTAAGCACCAGATAGGATAGTCAGACGAGCCAAAGTCATTCACGGAGCGGGTAGTCATCCAGAGTCACAGGTTTTCATCAGAAAGGATATCTGAGCCAAATCGGAACGCACAAGGAGAATAGTCAGACAGAGCCACAGGTCAGCACCAGAATGGATGGACAGACAAGCCAGATCATACACAGGAATCAGGAATATTAGAAAATGAACTGCTCAGAACAACAACATAAGCGTGACTGAGTCAGGACTCAGTCTGCCCTTTAAACCCCTCCACAGGAAGGAGGAGCAGCTTAGAGGGAGGAAGTAGGTAGGAGGAGACTACAGGAAACAAACACACATAAAACAGAGGCCTGCAGTCTGCTTGAAGCCTGGCGCCTGCAGATGACGCATCTGGCATTGATGCGTCCAACAGTGGAAATTACGTTGGAGCATCATAGTGAGCATCGGCAGAAGCAGCGGCGCTACAAGGTACTGTGACAGTAATTTAGAGAGAACCACAAAGGAGTTGAGACAATGGAATTCAGAGACGATCATAAAGGAATCGTAACAACATTAACTCCCCCTCTCACAAAAACTATACCCTTTCGTTGCTGGTGAAGTAGGCATTGCCTTGATCAGTGTCAGTGAGTGGTGGACGTAATGTAGAGCTAAGACAGGAAGTGCCTGCATGACATGACTTAATTATCATCATTTGTAAATCTAAATAACTCAAACTAGTTTTCTAAAAAAAAAAAACAACACACACAGGTGATTTTGAAAGTTCTTTCAAAATCACCAGTTATTTTTAGGGGACAGTGTCCCTTTAAAGTGGATTTAAACCTGGTTACCTGCTTTGTTTTTAATCACACCTATATGTGCTTTGTGCAATGAGGTGTGTTTTATGTTGCACTAAAACAATTAATTCTCTATATTGATCTTAAAATAAATGAATAAACTTAGTGTTATTACTACCACACCTCATGTTATACTACTGAAATTACACTCTTTATGATTTGGAGTGGGAGTTTTTCTGAATATGATAAATACATTTAGAAGCACCATCTCTTTTCCAATCATTTGCCCATTCTGGATACACTTTGGCAATCTTAGTTAAAGGGATAGTAATACTTTATTATTACTATCCCCCATATTGTAGATATTTGCAAAATAATTTAATAGCCGACAGGTTTATCTCTCAAACCTTTATGGTTTGAGAGATAACCGAAGACAAAGTTCCCCCCTCCCTCCCCCTTCCCTGAAGTCAGCGTTGTGCTGACTGCAGGGATATCCTGTCTGTCTTTCATCATGCGGCTCTGCAGAAGAGCCGCAATCGCATTAGTGACAAAGAATTATTTCACTGAAACTGTCTTCTACATGTGCTTGCAAACCAAGCACATGTAGAAGACCATTTCAGTGAAATAATTCTTCTTCGCTAACGGGATCTCGGCTCAGCAGCAGAGCACAAGCCTGTTATACGACAGACTTCCCCTGTAGTCAGCACAACACTGACTTCAGGGGAAGAGGAGGGAGAGGGGAACTTTGCCTTCGGTTATCTCTCAATCCATAAAGGTTTGAGAGATGAACCTGGGGGTTATTAACTTATTTTGCAAATACCTACAATATGAGGGATAGTAATAATAAAGTATTACTATCCCTTTAAGGCTAGAACAAAGACTCCTTTGAATAAAACAAATGCTGCATTCTTTTACTGTAAGGGCAGAAAAATGTGGAAGTCTTTGTCTAGTGAGGCTCTACTGACAAATGCTGTAGATATTTTGAAACACATATTATATACATGTTAGCTTGGAACATTTTTTGAGGATTATAACAGTTAGTACTCCATTTAGTACCGGAAAGGGATTTGTTTAATCCACTGTTGGGTTTTTATTTGTATGCTCTGTATCAAAAAGGAGCTAAAGGGACAGTTATGTCCCATAAAAAATGCTTAGAGTTTTGTAGAGGTTAAAAAAATAAATGATATAACACAAATCCTATCTCTCAAACTGCTATGGTTTGATAGATATCCTCCGCTAAAGTTCCCCTTCTCCTGATGTCAGCTGTAAAGCTGACAGAAGGAAATCAGTGTCGGTCGACATGAGGAGGCTCTTCAGCAGAGCTGCAATAGCGTGATTTAAAAATAAATACTTCTTTGGAACGGTCTAAAAAGTGTGCGTGCAAACCAGGCACACTTTGTAGACCGTTCCAATGAAGTATTTCTTTTTAAATTGCACTATTGCGGCTCTGCTGAAGAGCCGCTTATCGGTCCCCGGACCAGGAATTCCTGCTGTCAGCTTACAGCTGATGTCAGGAGAAGGGGAGGGAGAGGGGAACTTTGACGGAGGATATCTCTCAAACCATAGCAGTTTGAGAGATAGGATTTGTGTCATATCGTTTTTTTAACCTCTACAAAACTCTAAGCATCTTTTATGTGACTTTACTATCCCTTAAAGTAAGGGTTGAAACTGATGGACTCTTGACTTTTTCCAACTTCATAAACTATGTTCCTTGATATCCAGTACTATATCAAAATGCATTTTGTGCAACCATTGTACGCAGAATCGATGGCTGATAGTAGCAATTAGGATTTTCTGTCCAGTATAACTATTTGGATTCCAGAAACTTCATTAGTTCACTGTGAAGCTATGCACTGGAGATAGAGTGACCACGTATCCCGGAATTCCTGGGACTGTCCCTTATTTGAGGTCTGGGTCCCGCATCCCGGGTCCCCCTCACCGGGACAATAAAGAGTCCTGGAATGAAGCAAAGCCCGTGCCATCCACAGAACTGACAGTCTCTGCCACAATTTCCACATTAGAGAGGACTCCCTGCCTGGCTGCTGTGGCTCTGCTGAGCCTGCTGACATGGGGTACATATGTATGGTTGCGGGCCGGGTGCGGAGTTACGCAGCATCAATGTGAGTATGTGCTGACCTGCTGTTGCATCTGACGTCACCAGCCGGCATCCACATATCAGGAGGAACTCCCCACGTTTTCTATGAGTGGGAAGAGAGGATGCTGAGCGGGGGAGTAAATTAGGGGAAGAGAGGATGCCGAGTGGAGGAATAGCATAGGGAAGACAGGATGCTGAGCGGTGTGGCAGTGGCACACTGGAGACAAAGTTAGCTTTTTGTGTGTGTGTGTGTGTGTGTGTGTGTGTGTGTGTGTGTGTGTGTGTGTGTGGCGCAGCGCTCACTACAACAAAAGACCTACCTAGTCCTGTATATAAATATATGTACACTAGTTTGTGTGCTTAATTGTTTTTAATTTCTATTTTTTATTTATTTTGTTAGGAGGCTAAAGTAGGGTGACCACATGTCCCGGAATGGCATATTGGAAATGTGGTCATCCTAACTGGAGATGTATCTAGAGTCAATGGGGCTACAGAGAATGGGGGCATATTATTAAGGGGTTTTAGTGCTCCTAACCCCTTAACCCTTTGAATGCCAGAAGGGTATGCTATGTATTACAAAACAAAGCTTTGCATACACAAAGGGTTAAACACTAGAGAGATATTTCTGCATATGGGCCTTAGTGTAATAATAATAATTATAATAAAAGAGAAATAACAATTACAAATTTCAAGAGAAAAGAGAACCAGCACAAACAGGAGACAACACTAAAACAAGATCTGTCATTTCGAAGATGCTTAATTATCCAGACACATTTAAGATCATAGATGCATAAAGGGGAACCACCACTGCATTCTGCAGACATAAAACACTTGTTATTCCAAGACTTTCCTGCCACGCTACCAGAAAAAGGAAATAATTCTACGCATTGTAAAATGCCACTTAACACACTGATTGCCAGACAGGTATCAAAAGTATTGCATGTTTGTGTGTATGTGTGCTTGATTGTATTTGTGCTTTTGTGTGTATGTGTCTGTGTGTTCATGTGTGTATGTATTTGCATGTGTCTGTGTGTACGTGTGTGTTTGTGTGTGTGTTCATGTTTTTGTGTGTGGATATTTGTACATGTCTGGGTATGCATGTGCGCATTTGTATGTGTGAATGTTTGTATGTGTTTTTATACATCTCTGTGTGCATGTGTGTATTTGTATGTGTATTTGTGTGTTTGTGTTTATATGTGTCTGTGTGTCTGTGAAATAGGTAACTACTACAAGACTTCAGTTTCACAGTTCAGTCTATACCTGGGGCTCTTTTCAGACCTATATTGTGCTGCCCCATTGGTCAGTGGGGGTAGCAGAGCCTTCTGATTGGGCACCGAGAGATAGTTGCCTTTTAACTTCAAATTTCATCAGGACATCTCTAGAAAATACCTAGATTATTGGGTTTCAGAACTGTGTGGCAATATCTTATAATGCATAATAATTCAATTGTTAATAAAAAAAAAATGTGTAATTGCATGTGGTTATGTATTAATTGTAACATCTTAAAACAGACAGAGAAATACAGACAGAGGACATGCAAAAGGACTGTTTATTATAATAGCACTGTGGGTGGTCTTCTGGGGCTGGCACAGAAACTAATTAGCATGCTGTGCTAATCATTAGCATAATCATCTTCAATGGGGGGGGGGGTGTACAAATCATTGTATGTGGACATTGTTGTCGTGGCCATGACCCCTGGCACTTATACAAGAGGGACCATACCATAAAATATGTGTTGGAAGAAACTGTTTTTTGAACCTGCAGCATGGTAGCCATAACAAGGTCAGAAAAATCTTTCTTCTTTAAGATGCTGGCCTTAAGAGCGAAGCTGTCAAATCTCGGTGGAAGGACAGGGTTCTTCCTCAGAAGAGTCCCCAACAGAAAAAAGACAAATCTAAGTCTTCCATATCAGGTTTCCCTTCAGCCAGAGGAATCTCCAGTAATGGGGGCATCTCTCCATATAACATGGCTCAAGCACCTTTTGGGGTTTGCAGGATATTCCATGGTCCAAGACACCTTGAATATATGAGGGGATTGAACTGAGTAAATTAGACTCCAAAGTTTGTGTAAGAGCCACAGAGCAAGAGGGACATAGAGTACCAGAAGATTCCGTAGGAAGCCAAGTCTGGCATGGGAAGCAATGGTTTATGTGATTAAGGGGACATCCAAATTGGAGGACGTGCCCATGTATCCCTTAGGATCTGAAATAGTCAAGAAACTGCCAAACCATAAAGAATAAGCAGTAAAGGCAGTAGAAAGTAGAATAAAAATTACTTATAAATCTTTAAAATGTGGCAAGCAGGAGGAAGAGAACAGCATCTGCATAACGTGCAGAATGCAGAAAAGAAGAGGGTCAGCTCAGGACCACCTCTCCTTTGCCAAAAAGCCCAGAAATAATGGGCTGCTGGGAAATGTAGTCGCCCAAATTTAAAAATGGCTCCATAGCTATCCAGTTGTTGGTAAATGGTACCCTCCAATATCAGGGGGAGAATCTCACTGGGATCCGCAAAGACAGAAGCACCACCAGCCCCCTAACAACCTCCAAAACACATTTGGAGGCAAGAGAAGTCTGAGAGAAACTTTGCATATGCTATCCAATATGGTCTCCGCATGTACACATTGTTAAAGGCACCATGATCCAAAAAAAAGTTAAAGTGTAGAGATAATAATATAAGTTAACAAAAAATTGCTACAAATAAAGAAATACATGTGGAAATACCACTGCCATGAAAAGACCGATCCCAAATGAAAGGAAAAGTTCCATACAACAAGTAAAAGGGCAAAGAATGCCCACAGACAGGGAGTGCAGGGGGTAAAACCCTCACCAATACAGCCAAGGATAGGACTTAGAAGCACAAACTAACATGGATGTGATCATGCAACAAGCCCATATAGAAGAGTACAAATAGGCACCTAAACCACAAAGCAAGTGGTTGCCAGACAAAGAAACAGACACTTACTCAAAGGACTTGTGCGCTGATGGAAAGGGTTAATTCCATATCTTCATTTTTCAGGCTACTATAGAAGAAGGGAAGCTTCAAGCCATCCTCCACAGACTCAGGTCCTGGAAGCCTGTGTACTGGTCAGTCCTTCCAAAGGATGCCTAATGCCATTACACAACAAAATAATGTAACGGCAGAAAATAAAAAAAGAAGCAAACTAAGAGAGCTTTGCTATTGCTGATCTTCTTATAGGGAGTTTCTGCCACAGAGACCATTTTTGTTTAAATGCCCTGCCATCCTGAAATAGAGGACTTTACCCCATAGTTCCTGTGCTCCACACAGGATGTCAGAGAAATTCAGTTACCCTTTTTAAATGACTGGGTGGAATGAATTTCAAATAGACTGTGTCCATATATATATGGAAAAGCTTACCACACATCATATGGCCAAAACATAGAATATTCAGGTAGATATTATGCAAAAAGTGTTTTTTAATACAAAAGCATACTTTTACATATATAGCAAAGGCTTATTACCTGCTGAAATGTTAAGTGTTATTTCAAAGGATTCTGTATTTCAATTGTAAACTGTGTGGTATCACTGTTATAGCCCCATTTCAATTGTAAGCTGTGTGGTATCAATGGTGTAGCCCAATTTCAATTGCAAACTTTGTGGTATCAATGGTGTAGCCACATTTCAATTGTAAGCTCTGTGGTATACCTGGTATAGCCCCATTTCAATTTTAAGCTGTGTGATATCACTGGTATAGCCCCATTTCAGTTGCAAGCTCTGTGGTATCACTGGTATAGCCCCATTTCAGTTGTAAGCTCTGTGGTTTCACTGGTATAGACCCATTTCAATTGAAACTCTGGTATCACTGTGACGTCCCATTTCAATTGTAAGCTGTGTGGTATCAATGGTGTTGCCCCATTCCAATTTTAAGCTGTGTGATATCACTTATATAACCTAATTTCAGTTGTAAGCTCTGAGGTATCACTGGTATAGCCCCATTTCAATTCTAACTCTGGTATCACTGGTGAAGTTCCATTTCAATTGTAAGTTGTGTGGTATCACTGGTATAGCCCCATTTCAATTGTAACTATGGTATCACTGGTGAAGTCCCATTCCCAGTTTTTCCTCCCAATTCCCTTTCCTGCAGCCCCTCCTACTTGCTTACATTTGCTGGCACAGGAAGGGGTCTCATCCCTGGTGATCCAGTGTCATTCGGTGGGGAAGAAAAGGTCTATTAGCAGACCTCTATTACCATCTCCTGCAAGCTCCTCTCTCTGTCCAACAATGCAAAATGCCAGGAGATGATGTCATGTCCCTGTACTCTGCATTACTAGAGTGCTGGGGACTGTGACGGAGATGCATTTAAAGGTCTGCGCTAAAGAACGCACAAACCTAAGTTTGCCGGTGGTGAGATCAGACTGATCTTCCCACCGGCCAAGATTTTTGTTGTGGAGCCAGATCAGCTCAGCAGGCCCCCCAACTTGACTGGCCCTAGTCCGGCAACTGGGGTGACTTGCCCATAATCCGGTTCTGAAACATGGCAGATCCACAAGATGTATAACCAGAGCCTCTAGTCTACTGGCCTCCACCTGTAACTAGATGCCCTGGTCTTCCCCCACAGAGAAGATGAGAAGAAAATTAGGCTTCATCCCTTATTTAGGCCTCTGGACTGTTGTTGTAAGCTCTGGTATCACTGGTGTAGGTCCATTTCAATTGTAAGATCTGTGGTATCACTGGTGTAGCACCATTTCAATTGTAAACTCTGTGGTATCACTGATGTAGTCCCCATTTAAATTGTAAGTTATGTGGGATCACTAGTGTAGCCCCATTTCAATTGCAAGCTCTGTGGTATCGCTAGTTTAGCCCCTTTTTCAATTCTAAGCCCTGTGGAGTCACTAGTGTAGCCCCATTTCAATTCTAGGCTCTGCTGTACATTTCTTAATATATTTAACTCCTTGGTTGCCAGGGAAGTGCCTAATACAATGCTTTGGTGACCTTTCTTGCATCAAAGGGGTTAAAGCATTAAGTTGGTACTAAAAGCTCTACTCACAAGAACAATGGGCAAATCAAGAAAGGATTGTGGCAAGAGGGGGAGTCAAGTTGGCAGGGGGGGCCCAATTTGGGATTCTGCCTAGGGCCCTATGGAGGCTTAATCTGGCTCAGTTTTTTACTACTTTATACATAAACCAAATGGCCTACCTTAAGGATATATATGTTTTTACAGACCAGCAGCAGCTGCTGCTTGAATACTGCTCTGAATGCCTGACTGCCTTATAACTAAAAAATGAGTGATTGTGTGCAGCTTTTTCAAATGTCAGTATATCAATAATGTATAAACAATCTATTCCTCATAGAAGATAAATCATCACCAACCATAAATCAATACTTTCCATAATAAATAATCTACATTTTTAATGTACACACAAGTGAAAATGTAGCATTTCTATTAAAAAGAAATACAGAGAAAAGTATCTGATATCAGAAAGCTTAGAAAAAAGTGTAAGTACTCCATATTCAATGTCGCAAAACTCTCTATGTTTTCAGTGGAGACAGATTATTGTTTTTCACCTCCTGAACTGTCTGTATCACCAACCTTCCATCTGAAACTTGCTTTCCTCAATTTGCTTTTTCAGGAAAGCTGCAAGCACATGAGTGACTGCTTAAGGGGCACATATTCCCCAAACAAACCTTCTCCCACCCAAGAATTAGACAGACAACCAACTTGGGTAAGAAAAGGGTCGCAGCAATTTAATAAACATTTTACAACATTAACGATATGCCTGCATCCCGGTGCGTACCAGGTGGCACAATAATGCACACATTCAACCAGAGTCTTCATCCTCCCGAGTCGTTAGCCGCAGCCAGTTATCATCTGAAAGTATGGTGCAACCGCTTCAATATTCTATTAAGACATCATCTTCTGAGTGGAAGCCCTAAGAAGCTCCTTAGTCTGCTTATATTGTAGCATTGCCAATGTTTCCAGCATGCATGTATTTTCCCCTTCATCTGGCTTTTCAGTAGACAAATGAATGACACAGTATTAAAACTTTTATCTGGTTAAAACCTGTGGCAAAACAAACAGAAAAACGTTTTACACATTATTCAGAGACCTGCAATTTTGTGAGCTTTAACTCTTAGTACAGCATATGGGGGGGATATATTTGTTATTTGCATTTGACTTCCATCACCCCAGTTGTTTTATTATTGCTCCTATTCTGTATTATTGGGTCCAGTGTAGTGATGAGCGAGCGTGCTCGGCCGATGCTCGGATCGGCTCGAGCATCGCTCTGCTCGGCACATGGCGGTACTCGTCGAGTACCGCCATGTGCTCGCCCGACATGTTCGGGTGGCGGGGATCTGTGCCGGAAGAGGCACAGATCCGAAGAAGCTCCGCTGGACCACCAGGGACTGGAGGTACGGGGGCATTGCGGAGATGAAGGGGGCATTGCGGAGATGAAGGGGGACATTGTGGAAGAGGGGCATAGACTCTATGCCCCTCTTCCACAATGTCCCCCTTCATCTCCGCTATGCCCGTCTTCCACAATGTGCCCCTTCATCTCTGCTATGCCCCTCTTCCACAATGTGCCCCTTCATCTCCGCTATGCCCCTCTTCCACAATGTCCCCCTTCATCTCCTCTATGGCATAGAGGAGATGAAGGGGGACATTGTGGAAGAGGGGCATAGCGGAGATGAAGGGGCACATTGTGGAAGAGGGGCATAGCGGAGATGAAGGGGCACATTGTGGAAGACGGGCATAGCGGAGCTGAAGGGGGACATTGCGGAGCTGAAGGGGGCATTCGGAGATGAAGGGGGCATAGCGGAGATGAAGGGGGCATTGACCAGGCACCCTCCCCTCATCAGAGCAGGGGGTGCCTGGTGTCGCCCCATTCATTTCTATGGGGCTCGGGTGCTCGGTCAGAGCACCCGAGCACCCGAGCATCGTGGTGCTCGCTCAACACTAGTCCAGTGGCATCCTGGATTAAGACCTATTATACTTAGCTCTTGGAGCATAATTGCTCCACACTGGTAATGGGTACAAGGCACTACAATCCTTATTAATCAATAATGCACCTATCCATAGTGGGAGTACCCTCAAAAACACTTTTGTCATCCTGACTGAGCAAGCTTGACCTTTCCTAGACCTCAAAATCACCAACTTTTCTACTCTGATCATTTTTTTTTCTTGGTCTAGGAAGCACAGTACTGTTTCCCTTCACCACTCCACTTGAATAGCATGTAGTCCTTCAGACTGGCTGACGCAGTTACCTCACTCTACCCTACAAGCTCCACTGAAAGCTAGTGTGAAGGCAGCATGGAGATAGACCAATCTAGATATACATGGCAGATCCACAAGATGTAGAAGGTGAGAAGGAGATTAGGCTTCATCCCTTAGTTTGGCCTCTGGTTGGTTGTTGAAACATTGGCCATTTGTAAGGACTGGATTCCATTATATTTAATATATGTGGTTCCATCTCAAAGATTCCTAATTACATGTATGGGGAGGTTTGTACATAAAACCAATGATAGTTATCACCTGCAATGGAATCCAGTCCTACATTGCTTGTCTTTTTTTTTTCGTTAAAAAAAGATTTAAATGAATACTAACAAATTACAAATGGAATACCCTATATTCCAAGCTAGCAGCCGTAAACATTTCTAGTTGGTAATGGTATACAAGAAATAAAATCTACTCTGTAATGCACACTGTGGAGGTATATTCTCGTGCTTTGTGCAACTCCCCCTCTGACCCATAGGTCTCTCAGCAGTCTCTAAATTGTCAGAGATAACATAACACACTTTCTGATTAGAGGGGCTGGTACTAAACCAGCAATATCATTTACATAGATCTTGCCACAGTAACGAAGCTTGAGAAACAAAACTAACATAAACTAATCTGTCCTAAAGAGCCACTGCTTCTACATATCCTTGCAAAAGCAAACCTTCAACAATTCATAAATGAAGCTGTTGCTTTCCCCCACCTCTCCCTGCAGAAAGTTGCAGCAATGCACTTTTAAGATAATGCTTTAACCCCTTAGTGACAGCCACATGCGTACGCGGCTGTCACCTTAATGCCCGGCTAACTTTTTTTTTTTTTTTAAACGTTTCCGGACTCCCCGAACGGCGTGCAGCCGCACGGAGACCCAGACTTCAGGGACTTACCAGGTACGTCCTCTGTCACTAAGTGACAGTTTTTGCGGGATGTACCTGGTAAGTCCATTGTCGGGATGGGGTTAAACTTGCACATACCTATGGCACCTACATAAACATATTTGGAGAACTAATAAAAGACAGCTTCTCTGCCCCATGTACAGGCACGTGCACACATAGACACCAAGGGGGGCTTGAGCACCTGCTCTTTTTGTCCAAAGTGCCCTTGTGCCCTTTTAACAAAAAAAAATTTAATCAGTCCAAAGTGCCCTTTTTTTCATTTGAGCACCTGCCCCTCAAAATGTCTGTGCACGTCCCTGCCCATGTACATCAAGCAAAGGACAGGCACATAGAGCAGAACATACAGAAGCGATGTGCACTGTACACATAAATGTCCATAGACATAATTATAATATTTAGTTACATTGCATGATATTGTCCAATCCTATAATTAAAATCATATTACTGTCTATATCTACATTCCTGTGCCTGAGTTTGTCTCTTTTTCCTCTAAAATAAACCCTGCAGAGCTATGTGCTGTTTCTAGGGTGAAGATAGATCCCTGTACACTGATTATCTATACTCTTAGGGTGGAATACAAGTGGAACATTCCCTGTTCTATTAAAGTCACACATTTATGTGCTATTTGCAATTGCTCAAGTTTTGATGCAATAAACCCTAATGCCTCAATGTTGCATAGCACCTGCTCTTAAATTAACAGCAAAGTTAGTGAATGCTCCTAAATTCATGGCGAAGTTATCAAATGTTCTAAATTAATGTCGAAGTTAGCCAGACATATGAAAATGCATGTTAATTGTTTTGCTGAATTAGCCTCAATTGTTAATCCTTTCATAAAAAGGCTCACTTTTAGCCACACCTACTTTTTGAAATGCATTCACTAAAAACAACATAAACATTCGCTAATTCAGAAAAAACATGTACAATTCAGTAACTTTGTTGCTAATCATTTTGCCATCAGAAGTACATTGTAAATAGTGATTACGCATGTTTCTTGCATTCCACACTTAGAGACTTAGAACTGCAGTCTGCAAGTGCAATTGGCTTTGTAGGAGACAAATGCAGGTCAGGTCAAGTTTCAGCTTCATGACTGCAGCTTTAAAGGGATAGTAATGTTTCATAATAAAAGCAGCTCTAATTAATCATCATAGTATTTGGATTTTGGAGAGTGTTATATCAATTCTGTCAGAGTTGTAGTTCAAGAGTAATTCAATGACAAAGTATCCCCCTCCTGCCCCTTTAACTGATGTAACACTGTTCAGCCAGAGCAGAAGGGAGGTACCCAGGTACATTGCAGAGAGGGACAATCCTCACTTAAGATAAGGGAAAAACCTAAAAAAATTGTCAAGGGGGGCAGGGCTTTCATTGTTCTCATAGGAAGAAGATTGTCCCCTGCTGTTATCTGTCTGGTCTATGGACTGGATTCCACATCTGAGAAGAGATTGTTTAAAGTAAAAGGGGCGGGAGGGGGAAACTTTGCTTGTGAATATCTCATAAACCATAAAGGTTTGAGAGATAAGACTTATATCGTTCTTCATGTTTTTTTTAACATGAAAGATAAAGATAAAGATAAAACGAAGTATTACTATCCCTTTAAAATGTACAAAATGGTCATGCTATTTTATAGAGCACAAAACTCGAAAGAATGTACCGTACAAGTTAAAACTGTATAGCTGGAAGGTATAGAAAAGGAAGATTAGGATTATATTTTAGGGATCTCGGATTATTTATTTTTCCAATACTAGCTTGGAGTACACAACATGTAAATGTAAGTAACCCCATTACATTGTTAGGCGTTAGTGTTCCATTAACATAAAATAGTTTGTTTATTATGAGTCTGTATAAAGTAGATTTGTAACTTGATTTTATATGGATCTGACCGAGATAGATATGAATATATACTCTGCTATTCCCAATAGCACATGTGATTCTTTATCTTTCCTGTAATGTTTAGACATCACTATGAAACTAGTGTGAGAACAGATAATAGAAAATACATGGGAAGGTAGTATTAATTACGGTAGTCACAAGTGAATAAAAGATTCTCTTAATGTTTCTATTTTGTACAAATTCACATATTATTTCTTAGAAATAGATCTGCATATCTATCCTTAGGGGCTATTTGTACTCAGGAAGAAACTCTTTACATTTGAATAGATCTGTCAGATTATTCTCTGTCTTTCCAATAGCTCATTCTGATGGGCCCCTATACCATTTTTCATTAACCCACTAATACCAGAGCGGCCTGCGCTTTAGCCTTGCCATACACTGTAGGGGTCTATGGCAGGTGATGGACAAACTTAAAAATAGATTTAATATCTAAACACCTATTATGGTTGTAGTAAAAGAGAGCTATCACAAACCACCTTTAATACATTGCAACATAAAATGTTATAAATATTCTGATTTTATAAAACAGCTGTATACAAATAGTTCAAGTAGATTGCTCACCTCTAATGCTAATGCTTGAATGCAATTAAGCAAGGGAAATCATGTATAAGCAGTGTAGTTATTACAAAAAACTGTTTAATAAAAAAAGTACTTACAAGTTTGGCAGTGTGTCATCATCTGGAGGTTGACTGTGGTACAAGCTGGTCATCCTCAGTAGTGATGTATCCCCATCCCTAGCTACAATACAGCATGGAATGTTGGTGCGCACTGAGTTCGGGCCCCTGAAAGAAGGGACAGGTGCAGACAGGGATAATGGAGGGGGAGAGCTGCCAGTTATGCTCTACCTATTTAAGATGGTGGTGTCTCCCTTACAGATGCTACTCACTATCAGAGCTGATTTAAACAATTGGGAGTCATAATTCAGGTAGCACTGGCCGTTTGTGAACTCATACGGATGTCTTAGTATTTTTGCGAGGGGTTTAAGATAGGTGAAAAATCCTCTTTAAATGGATAGTAATGTTTCGCAATACAAGCAGTTCCAGTTAAAGGGATAGTAATACTTTAATATTACTATTACCCATATTGTAGCTATTTGAAAAATAATTGAATTGCCCCCAGGTTCATCTCTCAATCCTTTATGGCTTGAGAGATAACCGAATGCAAAGTTCCTCCTCCCTCCCCCTTCCCTGTAGTCAGCGTTGTACTGACTACAGGGGAAGTCTGTCGTACGACAGTCAGGCGGCTCTGCAGCTGAGCTGAGATCATGTTAGTGAAAAATAATTATTTCACTGAAACAGTCTTCTACATGTGTTTGGTTTGCAAGCACACATAGAAGACCGTTTCAGTGAAATATTTTTTTTTTACTAACGCGATCTCGGCTCTGCTGCAGAGCCGCCTGATTCAAATAAGACTGGATATTCCTGCAGTCAGTACAACTCTGACTTCAGGGAAGGGGGAGGAAGGGGGGGGGGAAACTTCGCGTTCGGTTATCTCTCAAACCATAAAGGTTTAAGAGACGAACCTGGGGGCAATTCAGTTCTTTTTTTAAATAGCTACAATATGGGGAATAGTAATATTAAAGTATTACTATCCCTTTAATCCTCATAGTATTTGGGCCATAGAGAGTGTTATTTTAATACTGTCTGAGTTGTAGTTCAAGAGTAATTGAATGATAAAGTATCCCCCTCCTGCCCCTTTTACTGATGTAACATTGCTCACCTCAGAGCAGCAAGTCTGTCTGGATGGGTTGCAGTGAGGGACAATCTTCAGTGAGCATACGGAAAAACCTAAAAAACCTGTCAAGGGGGGTAGGGTTTTTCTTAAGCTTGCAGTAAGAATTTTGTCTCTTGTTGTGACCTGTCCTGTCAAGAAACCATATTCCACATCTGACGGGATGCGGCTTACACTAGGTAAAAGGGGTGGGAGGGGGATACATTTTTTTGTGTATATTTTACAGTGGTTGGTCTATAAATCTTGTCAGCTCCAAACAACTCGGAGTCATTCTACTTCATACTTTATTCATACTGTATTTGCACAACAACAGTAGGAAACACAAATGTTGTAACCAGAGCCGGATTAAGCCTCCATAGGGCCCTAGGCAGGATCCCAAATTGGGCCCCCCTGCCAGTTTGCCCCTCCCCACACTCTTGCCACAATAGTTTCTTGATTTGCCCATTGCCTATAATGACACCACAGATCTTACAATTGAAATCAGACTACACTAGTGATACCACACAGCTTACAATTGAAGTGGGGCTAAACCAGTGATACCACACAGCTTACAATTGAAGTGGGGCTAAACCAGTGATACCACACAGTTTACAATTGAAGTGGGGCTAAACCAGTGATACCACACAGCTTACAATTGAAGTGGGGCTAAACCAGTGATACCACACAGTTTACAATTGAAGTGCGGCTAAACCAGTGATACCACACTGCTTACAATTGAAGTGGGGCTAAACCAGTGATACCACACAGCTTACAATTGAAGTGAGGCTAAACCAGTGATACCACACAGCTTACAATTGAAGTGAGGCTAAACCAGTGATACCACACAGTTTACAATTGAAATGGGGCTACGCCAGTGATACCACACAGTTTACAATTGAAATGGGGCTACGCCAGTAATACCACACAGCTTACAATTGAAATGGGGCTACGCCAGTAATACCACACAGCTTACAATTGAAATGGGGCTACGCCAGTAATACCACACAGCTTACATTCAAAATGGGGCCACCCCACTGATACCACACAGCTAATGATGGCAAGGGCAAAAGGAGGGTAGAAAGGAAAGAGGAATGGCATAATGAGGGGAAGCCCCCAATCTGTTTCTACCTCTTTCTCTAACCCCCTAATCTGTTTTCCACTCTTTTTCTGCCCCCTGCTCTGTTCTCCACTCTTTTCCTGTCCCCTAGTCATTTCTCCACTCTTTTTCTGCCCTCAATCTGTTTGCCACTCTTTTTCTGCCCCCCTAGTCTGTTCTCCACTCTCTTCCTTCCTCTAGGCTGTTCTCTACTATTTTTTCTGGTCCCTAGTCTGTTCTCCACTCTTTTCTGCCCCCCCTAGTCTATTCTTCACTATTTTCCTTCCCCCAGTCTGTTCTCCACTCTTTTTCTGCCCCTCTAGTCTGTTCTTCACTCTTTTTCTGCCCCCTAGAATTGCCATGGGACCCCCAACCACATTGGCCCCCTCACCCACATTGGCCACCTCCATATTGCCCCCCAATCTCCACATTGCCCCTTCATCTCCACAATGCCCCCCTTCATCTCCACACTGCCCCTTCATCTCCACATTGCCCCCTTCATCTCCACATTGCCCCCCTTCATCTCCACATTGCCCCTTCCACACTGCCCCTTCATCTCCACACTGCCCCTTCATATCCACACTGCCCCTTCATCTCCACACTGCCTCTTCCACAATGCCCCCTTCATCTCCACAATGCCCCCTTCATCTCCACGATGCCCTTTCCACACTGCCCCTTCCATCTCCACACTGCCCCTTCCACAATGCCCCCTTCATCTCCACAATGCCCCCTTCATCTCCACGATGCCCCTTCCACACTGCCCCTTCATCTCCACATTGCCCCTTCCACAATGCCCCCTTCATCTCCACAATGTCCCCTTCATCTCCACACTGCCCCTTCCACAATTGCCCCTTCATCTCAACAATACCCCTTCCACAGTGCCCCCATCACCACATTTCCCCTTCCACAATGCCCCTTCCACAATGCCCCCCTTCATCTCCACCATGCCCCTTCCACAATGCCCCTTCCATCTCCACACTGCCCCTTCCACACTGCCCCTTCCATCTCCACGCTGCCCCTTCCACACTGCCCCTTCCACACTGCCCCTTCCATCTCCACATTGCCCCTTCCATCTCCACACTGCCCCTTCCACAATGCCACCTTCTCCACACTGCCCCTTCCACAATGCCCCTTCCATCTCCACAATGCCCCCTTCATCTCCATGATGCCCCTTCCACAATGCCCCCTTCATCTCCGCAATGCCCCTTCCACAATGCCCCCTTCATCTCCGCAATGCCCCCATCTCCACTTCACCTCCACATTGCACCTTCATCTCCATATTTCCCCTACCACAATGGACCCATCTTCACATTTCCCCTGGTGGTCTAGCGGTGTTATTTGACAGATCTGTGCCTCCTTCGGCACAGATCTCTTTGACTGAAGCTCCCGGCGCCTCTGTAGTAATGCAGAGGCTGGGAGATGATGTCATCTCCCAGTGCTCTGTATTACTAGAGCGGCGAGATGAGTGAGAGATCAGGTAAGCTGCGGGCGAGGGGGTTGAATCTCCCGGCCAAATGAGGGGGGCCCGGAAAGCCTCATTCAAGTTGAATGAGGCTTTCCGGGCCCCCCTCATTTGGCCGGGCCCTAGGCAGGCGCCTTGTGCGCCTTGCCTGTGATCCGGCTCTGGTTGTAACTGAAGAAAATATGTTCCCACTCCCTGAGACATCTACAACACTATTATGTGCCCCTCTACTGGTGCTAGTTGTTGCACATCTGACCTACTGCTGGCTTGTCTCCTAATCAGACCTGATGCTAGAGAGCATAGCTGATGAGCGGTGTCACATAAAACAGCAGACAAAGCTGTTGTTAAAGATGTCAGCCTCAAGGCTGAATACCAGACTTCATTTGATCTGGAGACTGCTCCGGATGGCCAAGTACCCTGATGGTGAATGGCTGAGTGGATCCAGGAATAGTGGACAGAAAAAATGGGGCACTAATAAGAAAAGAAACAACAGATGACACAGTAGGAATCAGAGGGACAATGGAGGGCAGGAGAAGCAGAACAGAGAGCCGAAAGGGAGGATAAGAACACTCCAAAGAGGCAGACAGATTGCAGAATCATCAGAATAAATGTTGTAAGCCTGGTTTAACACAGGATACTCAGAAAGCACAAATCAAAAGGTTACAAAAACAAGTAGAAAAAGTATAATATATTTATCAAGAGCCTCAGGTGTCAATAGTCTCCAGATGCAGCTACTCCAAGTGGGTATCACTCACATACCCTACATCTCTGAGAACCACAGACAGAAACAAAAAGAAAAGGAGACAGAGCAAACGTATACTTCTAAGCGTAGTATTAGATGCAATACATACAGTAGTTAGTTCTCCCTTTCCCCACGTAGTCCTACTCACATGTTCAGGAGGCTTCTTTTGCCTCACTGCGTAATCAGCAATCAGTGTTGAGACACTTCAAATGTCACAGGCAAATACAGTCAGTGATGAAAAATAGTTGTAGTTCCCAAAATGTACGTTAGACCAAATATACATATAACATAAGGACTTATAACTCCATTTAAGGAGACATACAGGGAACCATTTACTGACACAAAGTACAAAGTACTTGAACAAAAAGAGTAGGTCCTATTGTGTATAATCACAAAAGGTCAACTTACAACAATGGGGGAGGGGTCCAAGAATAATAATAACTAGTATTTATATAGCGCCTTTCTCCCAGTGGGACTCAAAGCGCTTTCAGCGCACGCTCTCGAAACTAACCAAATCGGCAGCTGAAAGATGTTATTATTACCCAATCAATGGTACTCATTTTATCGACATCAGAAGGATGAAGGGCTGAGTCGACCCTGCCGGGATTTGAACCTGCAACCTTGCAGTTTGAACAGGCTTTGTAGTCAGGGAACTTACCACTGAGCTATCTCACCATTAATAAAGGAGGTTTAATACTTTAATAAAAGTGTATGTATATATAAAATCAATAATATTACACCTACATGAATAAAATAAGTATCCAGAAACAGATACAGCTATGTTGTGTATAGGAAAATACCCCACCGACACCTAAAAAGACAAAATTAAAACAGAACAAAGCAATACAAAAACAAATAGTAAGAATGCCACAGCAATGTATCAGGTGTTGCAAACAATATTATTAAGGGAATGTAAATGATTGCTCATAAGCATCAGCATAGATCGCTCAACACGTTTCGTGACTTTAAAGCTTTGATGTCACTTCGTCAGGAGCTATTATCAAAAAGGCAGAGTATAGAATCAGCAGAATAAATACTGTAAGTCTGGATTAACACTGGATACTTAGAAAGCACAAATCAAAAGGTTACAAAAACATGGTATGTACAAGAGAGGCTATGAGGGGTTTATATAGAGGAACAGAAGAGGGAGAAATGGCCAGAGCAGAGTTACAAGGAACATGTCCAAACAGTAAACCCCATCCAAGGACACCCATGGAAAAGCATAATGAAAGGCCCTCTGAGAGCTCTAGCATACCCATCTGAGGCAGGCACCCAGAACATTCCTCAGGACCATATCCTTTCCAATTAACCAAGTATTGCAACACTCCTCTGGAGAACCAGAGTCCAGGATTCTGTCAATCACTAACTCCTCCTGGCCCTGGACCAGAGTGGAAAGTGGTTAAACTCACAGGGCTTCAAAAAGTAGACATGAAAAAACTGAGACATCATGAAAGATAGTGTAATCTCCACTTTGTACGATACAGGAGTTCTGAAGAAGAGAGTTATAGGAGAACTCAGCCAAGAGAAGAAGAAACTTCCAGGAATCCTGTTGGGTGTTACATCGTAGGAAATGATCCAAATTCTGATTCAACTGTTCATTTTGACCATTGGTTTGTGGATGATAGGCCAAAGAGAACTTGAGAGTAATCCCTAGACGATCACAAAAGACACTCCAGAATATTGAGACAAACTGGGGACCTCTATCAGATACCATCTGTGAGGGGTTTCCATGCAGGCAGTCAGGACTGGATTTACATCAGAGGTAGCCCTAGGAAAAAGCAGCCATTGTGCCCTTAGCTTCACCCTTGGCCACACTCCCTATTACAGTCCACTGTTTCTTGGTACAGAAAATTCTCTTATCCTATAACATTGAAGCAGATAGAAAGCTCTTAACCCCCGGGATGCTAGAGAGGTAACCAAAGCATTGAAAAGTAAGGGGTTAACTATTCAACAGTAAATGGATTTGTAAACTGGAAAATAAATAGGCCTCCATAAACCAGGAGTACTGGGATTGTCCTGGTCACACCCACAGCTCAGAATGTGGGCATGGTCATTGCAGACAAGGAGTCCCTTGGAACTTGGAGTTCTAGTCAGTTGCCTAATGGGAAATCCGGCCTGCAGCTGATAGACTTCCCTGAGGAAATGATCAGTTAATTACAATGGCAACTGGTCCAAGGAAAAGAAGACACTGCAGTGGGAAAAGACATCCCATTTCCTTGTGCTGGGGATCTTAAGCCAGGTACAGACTGAGCATATGTGTGTATGTGAGGCTCAGTGCAGCATGTAGGAGATATGCAGATCTCCTCCTAGCTGCGCCCCGGGGTGTGTATGTTGGGCTCTGGTAGTGTTGAGGAGATCTGCATTTGTCCTCTTATCTGCCAGCCCCAGGTTTGTGCATTCTAATTCATTATGTAATGCTGGGCTCAGGCAGTGTGAGGAGATATGCAGATCTCCTCCTAGCTGCCAGCACAGGGTGTGTGTCTGGCACGGACATAGAATTTGTGGTCACCTGACAACTTCTTTTATAACATAGATGAAGATGTCATCCAAATGCACAACTACACTGGTAAAAAGAAGGTTACAAAATATAACATTAACTAATGATTGAAAAACAACACGATAATACAGAGACTAAAGGGAATAACAAGGTATTCGTAATGCCTGGTTCGAGTGTTGAAAGTGTTTTATACTTGTCTCCATCCTTCACTCTTATGCTTGGTCACCTCGTTGAGTCCCCTATAGTCTATACAGGGGCATAATGAACCATCCTTATTTTCAACAATGAAAACTTACACCAGCAGGGTAAGAGGAATACAGAATAAAGAAATATACTCCTCCATAGCCTTGTCTCTGGTATGCAGAATGAATAGGTTTGGCCCTTATGGAGTATGGCCCCAGGAATCAGTTCAATACAACAAACGTAAGGATGGTGTGGTGAGATAATATCAGCTCTATGTTTACAAAAAAGTCTGTGAAATCTTCTTATATTTCTGAGAGAGAGCAGGCTGTTCTTGTAGTGCCAGACAGGCTAGGGAAACAGCAGACACACACACACACAGTGATCGAGGAAACCCAGGTTACAATAATCTCAGACTGCCAATCAACATGAGAGTTGTGAAGAACAAGCCAGGGATATCTCAGAATAATGGGGTGGAAGGGGTGGAGATTACCTCAAAGACTGTGTGCTTCTGGTGAAATCTAACAGCAAAGACAAGCAGGAGACATGTGTGTAATCAGTCCTGCGACAACAGAAGCCCCATCAATGGCTGAGATATATATTTAGGAATTCCCTTGGGTTTCAAAGGAATGCGATGAGAGGAGGGTAAACTGGAGTAAATAAACACATATGTTGCCCCATAATCAAGGAACTCAGGAACTGTAGCCTGAGAACCAGGCCAGTATAGAGTCACAAAAAGAGGCATATGACTGGACTGGATTGAGGGGATAGAAAAGGGAATTAGGAGGTCTCACTTGAACCCCCACTAAGTTTGTGTTTTTCATGACTTCAAGGGACAGTCATACAAAACATCCACATCTGCCACCGTACAAACAGCGACCTATGTGGAATTAGTTGGCTCTATATAAATAAAAAATAAAATATAATAATAATAAGGAACCTAGACTGGACTTGTCTTCGTCAGACGGTCAAATAAAATGAAAGAATTCCATAGGTTCTGGTGACTGTTCAGCTCCTGTGAAGGTACAAGGGTTAAAACTTGGACCAACATCAATGGCATATTGTGCAAGGGTCTTATTTCCTCTGCTGGACATCCAGCAGAGCAGTCTCAGCAGCAGCTTGGTAGCAAGAAAATCCAAAGACCGACCATAAAGTAGAAATGAAGGAGTCAGCACTGGATAGAAGGGTTGACTGTCAAGAAAGGAGAGAACTTTGAGAGAGAAACCATGAATGTGATCCTTGCTTGATGGGGGGGGGGGTAAAGACTCAGGATGGTTTCTGAAGTGCAGGATACATTGGTTCAAGGACTTCAACTCTTTTGAATTACCATCAAGCATTTCTGGGAGTGGGACTTTAGGAGAAAGAAAGGAAGTAAGAGGCACATGAGGAGAAGCTGCAGCAGTGGAAGGTTGCCCAGGAGATTCTAGCAGTTGTTAAGAGGTGATGCAGAATACAGGTAATATAGTCTAGTTTTATACAGTTTCTGGGTCTGGAAGGAATGTTGTTCTAAGAGTGCCCCCAATGGGATTCCACCATGGACACCTCTGCAGGGTCCATTGACACGGCATGTTCTTACTGTCACAAAGTCAAGGGATGCAGATCCAGTGGGCAGAGTAAGGTTAATATACTACAACTTGCTTAACCAAACTCCTAGGGAGCAACACTAGACCCATAGCTGACTACCAGCCTTCAGTTGAGCCAGAGACTGGATTACCAAGTACCCTGAAGTAGAAGGCTGAGTGATTACAGAAATATTGGACAGAAAGAATTGGGTGCTAATAAGAAAAAAGATAGCAGGGTGCACAGTAGGAAGCAGAAGGATTAGGCTGCAGTGACAACAAGTAATCAGCTTCAGGAGAATGGAGGGAGAGAGCAAGCAAGCGACCAAGGTAACCAGAACAACAGTAGAAGGGAGAGGAAGGAAAGTGGGGCAAAAGAAAGAAGAAAGAATGCAGAGAGACAAAAAGAGGATGGGGAATAACTGGGAGAGAAAAGGTAAAAAGCACAGTGGTACCAGCCACAAGAGGCACAACACACACCTGGAGAGAGGGCACAAGAGCAAAAGAGAATTACGGTGAGCCAAAAGAGGAAGAAGAAAAGAGAATGGAGTGGGGGTACTCACAGGGGAGATCCACAATAAAGAAAAGGTAAACAAACAGACTCAAACACAAGAGGTGAGACCCGCAACAGGCAAGAGAACAAAGCAGAGATGGTGGGCTAAAACACCTGAGGTGGAAGCCACATCAGAGTGCAGTAGAAGCTGAGTGGAGAGTCACAAGGGGGGGATAGGAAAACTCCAAAGAGGCAGGCAGAGTACAGAATCAGCAGGAAAGGAAGTAATCAGGACAATTCAGTAAGGACTGGAGAAGTCAGAATAAACAAAGTCAGGCCAGGTCAACACTGGATACAAAGGTAACAGAGATCGAAAGGTTACAAACACAAACTATATGCATGGAAGAAAGGCTAGGATGGGTTTAAATAGAGGACAAGGAGAGAGGAAAGGCTGGAGTTAGGTGGAACAAGTCCTGACACAGGGATGCCTGTCAGTACTGTCAAATGTGCATCAACTCACAAAAAAATTATGCTAAATATCACAAACTATTGTTTTAAATAAAAAAAAAAATTGCACACATACATATCTGTGATTTCGAAAGCTTTTTCAGAATTGACTGTCACAAAATGACAGTTCCACTTTAAGAAAAAATGGTTTCTGGGGCAAACCAAATGCACCAAAGGAGACAAAGTTTTCTTTGATTTATATGGAGTCGAGCTTGTCTCAAGCTTGGTATGAAGAAATGGGTTAGAGATGTCTCCAGCATATAAGGAATTAAAGGGATAGTAAACCTCCCAAATAACTATTGGTGAATTGATAGGACTAATAAAAATACATGTAATGCCCTTATTTCCATCTCTCAAACCGTTATGATTTGAGAGATTTAAGAAAATAAAGACCTCCGCTCCCGCCCCCTTCTCATGGGTCCGCTGTATAGCGGACATCATGAGATCCTGCTTCCGGGGCCAGACGGCGGCTCTTCAGGAGTACTGTCTTCAAGATATCTAACTATGATCAGAATGGTCTACAATGTGTGCTTGCAAGCCAGGCACATGTTGTAGTCCATACCGATGAAGTCATTATAGTTAGATATCCCGATGTCAGCACTCCTGAAGAGCCGCCTAAAGTCGGTCGACCGGATTCTGCCTCTGACATCTTTTACAGCTCGTCAGGCAGAAAGGGGAGGGAGCGGAGGTCTTTATTTTCTTACATCTCTCAAACCATAATGATTTGAGAGATGGGAATAAGAGCATTACATGTTTCTTTTTTAGTCCTATCAATTCGCCAACAGTTTTTTTGGGGTTTTACTAACCCTTTAAAAAAACATTTAAATCAATGGTAATTTTTACAATTATTTGCCTCCTATGGTGCATTTGGTTTACTTCAGGATTTCTCCAGTTCCTCTTGGCATATCAGCTTCTTTGAGTGTCAGAGGACACAAACACACATCACAAGGTTTCCTGAATGTTGCAATGGATTTTTCTTGTTCAAGATGGAGGATGATTTAGATAAAAGATGCTAGATGGATTTGTAACACCTTATGCTGCATTGCACTTGTGACCTGTCTGGCAACTATTTTTAAGGGGTCATGAGGGCATGTATTAGGAGGAGTTGCATGGCTGTGTCTGAAAAAGTTAACAGAAACCAAATTTGTCATACTCCCTATTATGCACACCTGTGCCATTCTACTTTCAGTATTGAGACTATTTATGGCATCATTAGGGACAGCTGATTGTACAAAGACACAAAGCAATTAGCTTCAGGTGAGAACTCTCCTCCCCTCAATTAAAGAGATTCCCACCAACAGCCTTATCATGATAGGGGGCTATGTTTTAGAATTACTATGGTAATTGTGAAACAATTCTGGGAAGAAATAAATTGATTTCAAGCACATTTTTTTTTCTTTGATAATATACAATGTAGTTTTAGCCCCACTACTTTATCCAGTCACATACTTGCATACAATTGTCAGACTGATAAATACTTAAGTCCATCAAGTTCAGTATATAACAGGAAAGATGTATAATGCAGTTCATAAGTATTTGAACGGTGACACAAGTTTTGTTGCTTTGGCTCTGTACTCTACTATATTGGATTTGAAACAAAACAATGGCTAAGAGAATAAAGTGCAAACTGTCAGCTTTAATGCTAGGATGTTTACACTCATAAAACAAGATCATACAAGAGAAAACACATTCAAGAGGGCACATGAAAGAGATAAAGCAAGTAAGAGAGTAAGACAGAGCAAGTGAGATAGAACGTAGGTAAGAAAGAGGGAGAACACACAGAAGAAAAAACACATGCAATAAATCGAAAGCATACAACAATGAGCACATGCTTGAGATGCTTGAGAGAGGACACACAGAAGGTGCATGCAAGAGACAGAGACACACAGAGAAACTGAGATGGGAACAGCAAGACAGAGACAGCAAGAGGAAGTGAGAAATTTTGATATACATAAGAGAGCAGGATAAGCATCAAGACAGCAATAATAAGATCTCTGGAAACTGATACTGGACTGACAATGTGGAGAGTGAGTGTATAATACTGTGTATGTCAAACACCACAGGCAACTCCAGGATATTTATGCAAGTACATATCGCTGTTTGTTATTTTTATAGTTTCTCAGTAAGAAGACTTAAAGTCATGGGTGTCCAATATGTGGACAGTGTGCCCAATTGCAGGCCAATTGACCCCAGGGTAATTAACTAGCACACATGAACTAGTAGGCCTGTAAGGCCTAATTGACTGCTATTAACTTACAGTACCATAATAGTTGTATGATAAATAGCAGCATTGTCATTGACTTGATAGATAAATAAAGCCTTATTTTTTAAAACCGACAGGCTATATTCACCATTGTTATTAATAAAAGTATTAATGTAGCCCTCACACATATGGCTTTCCGATCATGTGGCCCATGACTGATAAACGTGGACAGCCTCTCTGTGAAGATAAACAGCTTATTTGGGGGGTGATCATAAAACTGTCCTTCAGGACTGTCTAGGTTGCCAATAAAAGTAAATGAAACTGAAAAGCTGTATCTCAGTATCCCTTCACTAGCTCAGGCTGAACTTGCAACCACCTTAATCCACAGTAAGGCCTAAGAACCTTAGGACTTGCCAAATCTATTCTCTACTATTAAGGTCTCTGGGTGCCGCAAAGCTACAAATGAAACCAAAACTTCAGTCTTGGTCTTTTTAAGCCCAGACTCCTTTACACTTCTGGGAGTCAATTTACTGGCTGGCAAACCACCTGACAGGATGTGTATCACGGTGCCCGTGATTGGCTGCAGTTACTTGTCTGTCACCAGTAGGGGGCTTCTATTGGCTGTCTGCAGATAGCCCGCCTCTTATTGACTATTTAAACCTGGATTGGGCACCCTTTGAGTGCCCTTTCGTGTTGTTTCTGACCTTCTTGCTATCACTATGCTAGTGATAGCTGGGCCTCTGTTCCAGTGTTCCTGAGTTCCTGATCTCATGTGTTCCTGAGTTCCTGATCTCTACTGTTCCAGTGTTTCCTGCATGCTGAAGTACTTCCAGTCCTGGTTCCGGCCTAGTCTCTGGTGTTGCAGTTCCTGCTGAACTTCTCTGCTGTTTTCTGACCTGACTGATCGTTGCTGGTTCCTGTCATCTCATCACCTGTCTTCAGTATCCTGGCGACCTTCTGCCTGGTCGCGTTGGTGACATTGCTACAATTCCGTGTTGGTCCCAGCGTGCGGACGCTGGTTTGCTCCCAAGCCTTGCGGCTATACAAACTCGCTTGTTACACCAGTGTGCGGTCACTGGTTTGCTCCAAAGCCTATCAGCTATACAAATCTGTGTTGGTCCCAGCGTGCGGACGCTGGTTTGCTCCTAAGCCTTGCGGCTATACAAACTCGCTTGTTACACCAGTGTGCGGTCACTGGTTTGCTCCAAAGCCTATCAGCTATACAAATCTGTGTTGGTCCCAGCGTGCGGACGCTGGTTTGCTCCTAAGCCTTGCGGCTATACAAACTCACTTGTTACACCAGTGTGCGGTCACTGGTTTGCTCCAAAGCCTTTCAGCTATACAAATCTGTGTTGGTCCCAGCTTGCGGACGCTGGTTTGCTCCTAGCCTTGCGGCTATACAAACTCACTTGTTACACCAGTGTGCGGTCACTGGTTTGCTCCAAAGCCTTTCAGCTATACAAATCTGTGTTGGTCCCAGCGTGCGGACGCTGGTTTGCTCCTAAGCCTTGCGGCTATACAAACTCGCTTGTTACACCAGTGTGCGGTCACTGGTTTGCTCCAAAGCCTATCAGCTATACAAATCTGTGTTGGTCCCAGCGTGCGGACGCTGGTTTGCTCCTAAACCTTGCGGCTATACTACTCGCTTGTTACTCCAGTGTGCGGTCACTGGTTTGCTCGCTAAGCCTAACGGCTATACTATTCAGTGTTGTTTCCAGCGTGCGGACGCTGGTTTGCTCCAAAGCCTTGCTGCTTAACGATTCTGCTAATTTGCCAGTTCCATCTGACTGCTGCTATTATCTCTGGGCTGCCCTGCCCGGTATTGGTAAGGCCGGTAGAACCTTTTGCCACATTCCATCTGAGGTTGCCTTACCCGGTATTGGCAGGGCCGGTAGAGCCTACATTGTGTATCTATTGAGGCTGCCTTGCCCGGTAATTTGGTAAGGCCGGTAAACCGTTATGCTATTCCATCTGCAGGTTGCCTTACCCGGTATTGGCAAGGCCGGTAGAGCCTAAAGACTGTCCTGTCCGGTATATTGACAGGACCGGTAGAGTCTGCCTTCTGTCTGTGCTATATTCTGTACATATATATTATGTATGTTATTGCCATCCTAAGTTATCATTTATTATTTCAATAAAATTGATTTTTTTTACCTAAAACTTGTGTCTGAGAGTCATAATAAACCGTGACAGTACGAAAGGGCCTTTCATGCCAATTACCCGCAGAAACCTAAACCCTATTCTAGGAGAGGGGGTCTTTGAAAGGGGGGTACTATCACGGTGCCCGTGATTGGCTGCAGTTACTTGTCTGTCACCAGTAGGGGGCTTCTATTGGCTGTCTGCAGATAGCCCGCCTCTTATTGACTATTTAAACCTGGATTGGGCACCCTTTGAGTGCCCTTTCGTGTTGTTTCTGACCTTCTTGCTATCACTATGCTAGTGATAGCTGGGCCTCTGTTCCAGTGTTCCTGAGTTCCTGATCTCATGTGTTCCTGAGTTCCTGATCTCTACTGTTCCAGTGTTTCCTGCATGCTGAAGTACTTCCAGTCCTGGTTCCGGCCTAGTATCTGGTGTTGCAGTTCCTGCTGAACTTCTCTGCTGTTTTCTGACCTGACTGATCGTTGCTGGTTCCTGTCATCTCATCACCTGTCTTCAGTATCCTGGCGACCTTCTGCCTGGTCGCGTTGGTGACATTGCTACAATTCCATGTTGGTCCCAGCGTGCGGACGCTGGTTTGCTCCCAAGCCTTGCGGCTATACAAACTCGCTTGTTACACCAGTGTGCGGTCACTGGTTTGCTCCAAAGCCTATCAGCTATACAAATCTGTGTTGGTCCCAGCGTGCGGACGCTGGTTTGCTCCTAAGCCTTGCGGCTATACAAACTCGCTTGTTACACCAGTGTGCGGTCACTGGTTTGCTCCAAAGCCTATCAGCTATACAAATCTGTGTTGGTCCCAGCGTGCGGACGCTGGTTTGCTCCTAAGCCTTGCGGCTATACAAACTCACTTGTTACACCAGTGTGCGGTCACTGGTTTGCTCCAAAGCCTTTCAGCTATACAAATCTGTGTTGGTCCCAGCTTGCGGACGCTGGTTTGCTCCTAGCCTTGCGGCTATACAAACTCACTTGTTACACCAGTGTGCGGTCACTGGTTTGCTCCAAAGCCTTTCAGCTATACAAATCTGTGTTGGTCCCAGCGTGCGGACGCTGGTTTGCTCCTAAGCCTTGCGGCTATACAAACTCGCTTGTTACACCAGTGTGCGGTCACTGGTTTGCTCCAAAGCCTATCAGCTATACAAATCTGTGTTGGTCCCAGCGTGCGGACGCTGGTTTGCTCCTAAACCTTGCGGCTATACTACTCGCTTGTTACTCCAGTGTGCGGTCACTGGTTTGCTCGCTAAGCCTAACGGCTATACTATTCAGTGTTGTTTCCAGCGTGCGGACGCTGGTTTGCTCCAAAGCCTTGCTGCTTAACGATTCTGCTAATTTGCCAGTTCCATCTGACTGCTGCTATTATCTCTGGGCTGCCCTGCCCGGTATTGGTAAGGCCGGTAGAACCTTTTGCCACATTCCATCTGAGGTTGCCTTACCCGGTATTGGCAGGGCCGGTAGAGCCTACATTGTGTATCTATTGAGGCTGCCTTGCCCGGTAATTTGGTAAGGCCGGTAAACCGTTATGCTATTCCATCTGCAGGTTGCCTTACCCGGTATTGGCAAGGCCGGTAGAGCCTAAAGACTGTCCTGTCCGGTATATTGACAGGACCGGTAGAGTCTGCCTTCTGTCTGTGCTATATTCTGTACATATATATTATGTATGTTATTGCCATCCTAAGTTATCATTTATTATTTCAATAAAATTGATTTTTTTTACCTAAAACTTGTGTCTGAGAGTCATAATAAACCGTGACAGTACGAAAGGGCCTTTCATGCCAATTACCCGCAGAAACCTAAACCCTATTCTAGGAGAGGGGGTCTTTGAAAGGGGGGTACTATCACGGTGCCCGTGATTGGCTGCAGTTACTTGTCTGTCACCAGTAGGGGGCTTCTATTGGCTGTCTGCAGATAGCCCGCCTCTTATTGACTATTTAAACCTGGATTGGGCACCCTTTGAGTGCCCTTTCGTGTTGTTTCTGACCTTCTTGCTATCACTATGCTAGTGATAGCTGGGCCTCTGTTCCAGTGTTCCTGAGTTCCTGATCTCATGTGTTCCTGAGTTCCTGATCTCTACTGTTCCAGTGTTTCCTGCATGCTGAAGTACTTCCAGTCCTGGTTCCGGCCTAGTATCTGGTGTTGCAGTTCCTGCTGAACTTCTCTGCTGTTTTCTGACCTGACTGATCGTTGCTGGTTCCTGTCATCTCATCACCTGTCTTCAGTATCCTGGCGACCTTCTGCCTGGTCGCGTTGGTGACATTGCTACAATTCCATGTTGGTCCCAGCGTGCGGACGCTGGTTTGCTCCCAAGCCTTGCGGCTATACAAACTCGCTTGTTACACCAGTGTGCGGTCACTGGTTTGCTCCAAAGCCTATCAGCTATACAAATCTGTGTTGGTCCCAGCGTGCGGACGCTGGTTTGCTCCTAAGCCTTGCGGCTATACAAACTCGCTTGTTACACCAGTGTGCGGTCACTGGTTTGCTCCAAAGCCTATCAGCTATACAAATCTGTGTTGGTCCCAGCGTGCGGACGCTGGTTTGCTCCTAAGCCTTGCGGCTATACAAACTCACTTGTTACACCAGTGTGCGGTCACTGGTTTGCTCCAAAGCCTTTCAGCTATACAAATCTGTGTTGGTCCCAGCTTGCGGACGCTGGTTTGCTCCTAGCCTTGCGGCTATACAAACTCACTTGTTACACCAGTGTGCGGTCACTGGTTTGCTCCAAAGCCTTTCAGCTATACAAATCTGTGTTGGTCCCAGCGTGCGGACGCTGGTTTGCTCCTAAGCCTTGCGGCTATACAAACTCGCTTGTTACACCAGTGTGCGGTCACTGGTTTGCTCCAAAGCCTATCAGCTATACAAATCTGTGTTGGTCCCAGCGTGCGGACGCTGGTTTGCTCCTAAACCTTGCGGCTATACTACTCGCTTGTTACTCCAGTGTGCGGTCACTGGTTTGCTCGCTAAGCCTAACGGCTATACTATTCAGTGTTGTTTCCAGCGTGCGGACGCTGGTTTGCTCCAAAGCCTTGCTGCTTAACGATTCTGCTAATTTGCCAGTTCCATCTGACTGCTGCTATTATCTCTGGGCTGCCCTGCCCGGTATTGGTAAGGCCGGTAGAACCTTTTGCCACATTCCATCTGAGGTTGCCTTACCCGGTATTGGCAGGGCCGGTAGAGCCTACATTGTGTATCTATTGAGGCTGCCTTGCCCGGTAATTTGGTAAGGCCGGTAAACCGTTATGCTATTCCATCTGCAGGTTGCCTTACCCGGTATTGGCAAGGCCGGTAGAGCCTAAAGACTGTCCTGTCCGGTATATTGACAGGACCGGTAGAGTCTGCCTTCTGTCTGTGCTATATTCTGTACATATATATTATGTATGTTATTGCCATCCTAAGTTATCATTTATTATTTCAATAAAATTGATTTTTTTTACCTAAAACTTGTGTCTGAGAGTCATAATAAACCGTGACAATGTGATTTGGAGCTTCACAGTGAAGTTTCTGAGTATGCAGTGCAATTTTGGGCACCGGTTCTGAAAAAGGATATATTAGAACTAGAGAGGGTACAGCCGAGAGCAACAAAATTAATTAAGGGAATGGAGGACTTGACATATGAGGAACGACTAAACAAACTTGGTTTATTTAATCTAGAGAAAGGACGACTAAGAGGAGACCTTATCACATTGTACAAGTATATGAGAGGTCAATACAAGGATCTCTGAGGTGAGCTATTTATTCCAAGGCCTGATCAGGTGACCAGGGGACACCCCTTGAGATCAGAGGAAAGGAGGTTTAGACTTCAGCAGATGAAGGGGTTTTTTTACGGTAAGGTCTGTTAAATTGTGGAATTCATTGCCCAAGGAGGTGGTTATGGCAGATACAATGGATGCATATAAGAGAAGATTAGATACATTTCTTTCAAAACAGAACATACAGAGTTATACTGTTTATCAGTAGGCTGATCAGGAAGGTCTGATAAAGACTAATTTAATGGGGAGCAGGAAAGCTATAAAATTCTCAGTTACTGGGGTATGAGGAGAAGGTTGAACTTGATGGACTTGTGTCTTTAGTCAACGTAATTTACTATGTTACTATGTTACTATGTTTATGATGGCTGTGCCCATATGAGCAAACCGTAAAACATGATAAGTGCCCGTTTATGTCATGTCCTCCATATACTTACTTTGATTTCTTTTTTTTCCTAGATGACTGTTTCTGCCCATGTGAACAGTCCCATAAGACACAATGATACCTATTTCTTGAGGAGGGGTAGATATGTTGATATCACTCAGACAACTTTGTCATGTGAACCAAGACTTACAGTTAAATATGTAAAGCACAGTATACCAGAATGCTCTATACTTCTTTATGAAACATTGGTCTAGGGCTCTTTTGAAGAGCATGTGAATAAAGCTGCTGCATCCTGAGGGGTGTGCCTTTCCACCCTACTCCAATGATTTTTTTTTATTATTATAGACTGCAGTTTACTACTGCGGATTGGGACATATTAGGCACTGCAAAGGCGATGAGTGTGAATGGAGACACTTTGGAGGGATACACTGTGAACATAGATCTTGAGTAGGTTGGGGTCAGTGAACACTGAAACATTCTGATGAGAGAAGGAGTGCAACAGGAGCTACTGAGGAGGCAGAGGAGCAGGAGAGGGCTGAGTGCACTTCAGAGTGGTGATGTAGATATTAAAAGGAAGTTGGCACTAGGACATGCTGTGGACGGATGGTTTGTGTGATGGGAGGATACTGAGAGGAAGGGGAGGGAGTGCTTTGACACAGTGAGGGGGATACACTGTGTGAGAAGTACATACTGAAGGGAAGGGGAGTGGATGCTGGGACACAGTGAGGAGGGATAGAGTGTGTGAGACGAAGCTACAGAGAGGAAGGAGATGGTATGTTAGGGGGAGATACTGAGGGAAAGGGAGGGGGTGCTGGGATACTGCTGAGGGATGGTGTGTACGACAAAAAGCTTTGAAAAAGAAGGGGAAAGGAAGCTGGGATGCAGCAAAAGGGATGGAAGTTATGAGAAAATGATACTGAGAGGAAGAGGAAGGGATGCTGGGACATGCTGCAGAGGAATGGTGTGTTTGAGGTTAAGATACTGAGAGGAAGTGGGTGGATGTGGTGGTACACAGCAAGGAGGTATGGAGTGTGTGAGAGGAAGATATTGAAAGGAAGGGGAGGGTCCTGGAATACTGCAGAAGGATGGAGTGTATGAGGGAAAGATACAGAGAGAAAGGGGAGAAGGTGCTGGGATTCAATGAGAAGGGACTGCATGTGTGAGAGGAAGATAATGAGAAAAGGGGAGGAGCGCTGGGATGCAGTGAGGAGAGATGGTGCCTGTAAGAGGAACTGGAATACAGTGAGGTGTGATTATGCGTATGAGAGAATGATACTAGGGGAAGGGAGCACTGGTTGCTGGCCAGGACACAGTGAGGAGGGATGATTTGCGTGATTAGATATATTGAATGGAAAAGGATAGGGAAATGAGAAATAAAATGCACCATGGAGTAGATTTATGACTGGAGACTGAGAAGGAAGGGGAAGAGGTGATTGAGGCCCTATGAAATTAGAGATGAGAAAGGAGGGGATAATGCACTGTGGAAGGGATATGAGGAGAGACACAGAAGGGGAGATGGAATGTACTATGGGTGAATATATGGTTGGAGAAGCTAAGGAGGAAGGGGGAGGTGGAAGGTTGTGTAGGGGTACAGATTGAATGTTGACACTGAGATAGAAAGGGAGGGCATGACTGATTATTTACAGCACTGTAGATTGGATGTATGATGGAGAATGAGGAAGAAAGGGGTAATGCAAGGCACTGTGGAGGAGAGGCATGAATGGAGCCACTGATGAGGAGATTAAAGTCATCTTAGAGGAGGATTATGATGTGAGACACTGAGAAGGAAGATAAGAAGGTCGTGGAAGACATAAAGAAGGAGGAGTATGATAGGAAAAAGATGAGGGCATGATTGAAGGCAATACAGGAGGGATTATGAAGGCAACACTGAGGACGAAGAGTACTCAAAAGCTCTATGGAAGGAGAGAATGACAAAATGGAGAAAGGTGGTAGCCAGCTTCACATTACAGTGTCTTATATAACTGCTCAGGACTGTATCTTTTTTCATTCATGATGAGCAAAACTATCTCATACATTTATTACTCATACAAAACAGATTGGTACACAAGACCCCATGAAAAAAGCAATCAAGTGATGTGCAAAAAAGGCAAGTTTGCATACCCACAATGTCATTCAAACCAGTTCCTCATTGGGTCACTAATCATCTGAACAAGTTAGGAGATTTGATTCAGAGAGTTACTACTTAAGAGACAGGGCCACTGGAGGTGAATTGTTCTCTCTTGTACTACCCTGCTGTCACATTTTCCCCCTTTTCGACTCTCACTCTGTGACTCATTCTTAACCAATTTAAATGAAATCTAGATTGTTTCACACTCTGCTGAATTAACGTATGAAACAAGCCACAGCAGTTTTTCTCATCTACGTGGGGCAGCGTGTCAGGTGCATATATTGGTTTACTTAGAGGTGGGTTATTGTGTGTGTGTTAAAGTACCACAAAACTGGTTTGCTTAGGGTTGTGTGTATTGGTGGTGTATGTATGTATGTGTGTGTGTGTGTGTGTGTGTGTGTGTTTATTTGCTTGCAAGGTTTTTGTAATTGTTGATTCATTTAAGTCAGTGTGTATTGGTTTACCTGAAAGCATGCGTGTATGTATTCATTCAGTAGGGAGGTGTATTAGTTTGCTTGAAGGTGTTTATATCGGTTTACTTGGAGGTCTGTGTTTATTGATATGCTTGGTTGTGTTTGGCTGTGTGAATTGTTTTACGGAAAGGTGTGTTTGCATGTCCAGTGGTTTGCTTAATGGTGTATTTGTGTATTGGTTGGCTTAGAGCTGTGTGTGTGTGAGAGTGAGAGTATGTGTATGTGTGTACTGATTTGCTTAGAGAAGGCTGACACAAAAGATGGCTGAAGGTGGTGAATGCACCAGAGGACACATAAGGTGGAAGACCCTCTTGCCTTCTTGTGGAGGACGGACTCTGGAACAAAGAGAGAGTGTCTAGCCTCCAGAATCTGTAGGCTTGGGGGAGGGGAAAATCCCCTTAGTGGCAAAAAAATAAGGGTAGGGCCTTATTGTTTGAATGTGGGTTGGTGTACTTTTAAAGACCCTCAACTCATGCTGTCAACCAGAGGTCACAGATAGATCAACAGCTTACCTCCCACAGGATTTAGTCTATTGATTGGCCAAGTAGTGTGGCCTTCCTGAGCACTGTGGCATTGTGGCATGCCAGAAGGTACCTGTTTATATCACAAGGCAGTCAATGGGTCTGCCACTAGAGCAGGGCAAGGTGTTTTACCAGTCACAACACCATTAGGCACAAAGTGGTGAGCCGCCACTGAAGGTGGGTGGTTTGACAGGGTGTGTCTAGTAGAAGGACCCCCACCAAGGCATCCGCCTTGGCTGGGGGTTTGTTGGTTGTGCCGTGTCCATGTCAGGTCATCATGGCTTAAGGAGCACCACATTATGTAGGAGTATTCAAAGGAGATTAAATAGATTAATAAACGTGACCTCCAATTTGGAGTTGGAGGGAGAGAGGAAGGTGGGCACGTACACTTTATGTGAATGATGAGATTCAAATATATATTTATGGAAATTTTTATGCACAGTATGTTTGCCTTATTTTTCTGATTGTAAAACATAGGAAAAACAGTATATTTATATATTTGTACCCTTTATTTTACTTTTGACAAATGACATAATATGTTAGGGTTGCCCTGAAAATCCCTGATTTTGTGTTAAGGGTGCCTTGAAAAGGTTTACGTGTTTATTTGCGTGGGGGGTTGTGCTTGGATGTATGTGTGTATTGATCTGCTTGGAGACGTGTGTGTGTTTGTGTGTGTATTGGTTTGCTGGAAGGTTGCATTTTGAGGGTTTTTGTGTAGATTTGATTGGAGGTATATTTGTGCTGATTTGCTTGGATAGGTTTGTTTGGAAGTGTGTGTGTATTGATTTGCTTGGAGATGAATGGATGAATGTGTGTGTTTATGTGTGCATTTATTGATTTGAGTTGAGTGTCTATTGATTTACTTTGAGTTGTATGTGTAATACTTTGGAGGTGTGTGTATTGATTTGCTTGAAAATGTTTTTGCTTGGAGCTGTATGTTTGTTTGTCTCTGTGGAGCTGTGTGTTTATTGCTTTGTTTTAAGCTGTGTGTATATTGGTTTGTTTGGATCTGTGTGCAAATATGTGAATGTCTGTGTGTTGGTTTGCTTGAAACTCTGTGCATGTTTGCATAATAGTTTGCTTGGAGCTGTGTGCGTGTGTCTGTATATTGTTTGAGATGTGTGCGTGTATTGGTTTACTTGGAGCTGTGTGTTGGCGTGGTGGTATTGCCAATGTGCCTGGATAATGTATATTTACATAATATGTATATATAAAGTTATGACAGCTCAAAGTTTAATTTTTTAGGTGAAATATCACAGTGGCCTGAAATTGTTCAGTGGCGCTATTGCTACACTATCCTATGCACAGCTCTGGTCCGTAGACCATAACTCTCCATAGGATGGAATAACAACAGCGCCACTGTACAATTTCAGGCCACTGTGATATTGCACCTAAAAAAATTCAACTTCAAGCTGTAATAACTTTTGAATAAAACACCTTTCAGCAGTGGGATTTCGCTACAACATATTTTTTTTTTACATTTTAAGTATTACTATCCCTTTAAGCAGTGAAATCCTTAAAGGGATTGTAATACTTAAAATGTACTAATCCCATATTGTAGGCATAAGAAAAAAAGAAATTAATTGCCTCCATTGTCATCTCTCAAACCTTTATGGTTTGAGAGTTAATCATACTCAAAGTTCTCCCATCCCCCCTCCTTTCCCTGAAGTCAGCATTCTAGCTGACTGCAGAGGAATCCTGTCGTACGACCATCCAGTGGCTCTGCAGCAGAGCTGAGATCGCATTAATAAATAAGAAATTCTGCACTGAAACTGTCTTCTACGTGTGCTTATAAACCAAGTACATGTAGAAGACCGTTACAGTGAAAAATTTATTTTTTAAAAAGTCAGCATTCTAGCTAACTGCAGGGGAATCCTGTCGTACGACCACCCGGCAGCTCTCCAGCATAGCCAAGATCACATTAATAAAAAAGAAATTCTTCACTGAAACGGTCTTCTACGTGTGCTTGAAAACCAACTGATTTCTTTTTTTATGACTACAATATGGGGATTAGTAGATAGTGTTACTATCCCTTTAAATCATGTAATCATGTACTGTTGGTGGCCCCTGAGAACTGAACATGGACAGCCCTGATTAAAATAAAGTTTTTAAACCTTTGACTGCTAGAAATGCTACAACTGGTTTGCTCCATTTCTTTATAGTATATCATCCTCAATGTGTGTTAATGCTTTGCTGGTCAGGTTTAATACTTAGCTTTTTCACTTGTAATAGGGCAATTTTCTGTTGATTTCATTCAATGGAAGCAATCCCTACTGATGCAATATAATTATATATACTCATAATTACTATCACATTCTCCCTTGGGCTATCCTGTGCTTCCTTCCTCAGTGGAATGTTGGCCGGCATAGTGGCGGCCACTTCTGCATTGCTAACATCATGAAATAGGCACTGGCTAGGACTCCTGTTTATGGGCCTATTCTGTGTGGCCTAATTGGGTGCCGCCTTCTCCTGCTCCTTTATAAACCTCCCTGGGCCTGGGATTCATTGCCCTTACATGGTGTTTCTGATATTATGATCCATTGTGACCTGTGCTCTCCTGAGAACTTGCTCCATGTATGACCCCGGCTTGTCTGACTACCCACATCGGTTCTGACCTGTGGCTCTGGCTGACTAACATGCTCCGTGTAGTCCCCAGCTTGTCTGACCTCTGGCTCTTGCTGCCTATCTCTCCGTATAGTCCCCGGCTTGTCTGACCTGTGTATCTGGCTGACTACTTGCTCTGTACTCTCCGAACTTGCCTGGCCATCAGTCTCAGTGTTTCATAGTTCAGGCCTGCTCTTTCTCCCTGTTGCCTCTGGTCGCATGACCCAGGGTAGAGACTTATACCTCAGTTACCGGTCCCTCTGGTGTTCCACCCGCACCTCGGTCCTAGTCTCCGGTATCTTGCAGTAATGCAGTGCGCAGCACAGTGTCCAGCTCCGGGTAGGATCCTTGGTCCTATCATCCTGTGTTCTGGGGTTGTGTGGGCTACACAATTATTACTGTACTTATTTAATAAAGGTGGATTTATATTTTATATTCGTGTCTGTCCTTCTTTGCCTGAGAACCGTGACAATCACCGGTGCACTAAAAAACGGGGGCACATTTTATAGCTTCATAATGAGATCCATATTGGCTATAAGCGTGTCTGTATATCATCTCCTGGATACATTTGCGCATGCTGGGCTAGGAATAGAAAGGCAAGTTACTGCTTTTATATCTCCAAAATGGTCTGCCTTTCATCCCTTTCTTGTATGTTGTATGTGCAGGTAGTTCATATAAAACAAGCAAGAGTACTGCATCCACTACAGTAAGTCACCTCGTACCTGTGGCGTACCATTTTACTCAGGTGGCCTCTTGCTACCTAACCTTATATTGTATTTCATAGTTTTTAGGGATTTCTGTATATTTGAATGAGTATACATATATACAGGGCTTAAAATGTGAAGTCCTTTGCTACTAGCCAGACCTGAAAAGTTACTCACCATTGCAAGCCATAACATACCCACCAGGACTGAATTTCTACTCGCCAGGTCTGAATTTTCACTCGCCATTGGGTAGTGGAAATTTTGAGCCCTATATATATATATATATATATATATATATATATATATATATATTTTTTTTTTTTTTTTTTTTTTTTTTTTTTTCCCCTTTCTTTTAAGCGAAACCAGCCCTGAAATTGTAATTTAGGGATATATGGTTTATTCCTCATTATTTTGAGCCTGAATTGTAGAATGGTGAAAAATTAGAAAAAAAAGATAATTTTACATTTTTTTTTTAATTGCTAAGTTTTGTAGGAATGCTTATGCATACAAAATGAATGTTATAGTTTTAGAAAGGGGAATTAATACTAAACTTAGACCCATAAACATTTTGGCAATGGAACATAGAAAATATACACTCCAGGACAATTGTTTGTCATTCACTTTATTAGAATTTCAATAATTTATTTATTTATTTATTTTGCAGTCTGGGGAAAAAATGTTTGGTCATGTCAGGTGATACCACAGACCAATGGTAATTTCTTTATAAATGCATGCTCTGCTGTAAAAACAAAACTAACAAAACAGAATACTGTATGACGTGTGGGTTGTTACAGAAAAGCAGCAACATTTTTAATTTGAATTTAAACTGTAACAAGTAGTAGTAAAGAGGTAATAAAGTAGAGATGACTTCTCCAGTGATATCACTTCTCTAGTGTCTATGTTATTTGATTAAGCCAATGAGATTTCTCCAGATTTGGTCATCTTAGTGCATAGGCTCCATAGAATAACAGGAAATGGAGAAGTGATATCAAAGGAGAGGTCATCTTTACTTTGTAACATCTTTAGCACTCCTTAGTGCATACCTCCCAGGAATGAATAAGGCTTAACACAAAGCGTTTAAATGGGTCTTTTTAACCCCTTAAATGCTAGACAGATCTTCTCTAGCATTTAATGGATTAAAAGCACCAAATAAAGCAATGAGGAACTTTTTCCCCTCGGTTACAGTGAGTGTGCTCCAGTTCATCTTAGTACATGGCCTTATTGCTGAATCTAAATATCTTCCATGTAGGTAGTATTTTGCCAACATTGCTGCTTACATTAACATTATAATGTCTCTTATGATACTTACAGTACGTGTTGAAACAGAAGCTTGAACATTTTTACTGTGTTCTGCCCTGTGGCTCTGCAATTATGCTCAATTTCACATGATATTTCTGCAGGGATCCATAAGAGGCCCCTTTTTTGCCAAGACTGGGTGTTCCCTTGATACTCGTTCCTGTTCTTTTATAGGATGTGACTCTCTGGGAAGGGTGTAATATTGTTTATGCCTTTTATTGGCTTGGCATGGCTCCCTGTTCTATTCCTTTATTGCCTGAACACATAGCCTTCCTAATGAAAATGTTACACACCCTCTAATTCCACAATACTTCCTCCCCTTTTAACATTATTTCTGCCTTCTCTTACATCGGCATATATTGGAAGGTTATACAAAACCTCATAACACCTGCTTATATTATAAGTTTATACAAAATGCTTTCATAATGTGACCAAGATCGCTAGTTTGAAGGGATCCTATCAACTAAAATCAATGTTGTTGATTTTGAAAGAGCTTTAGCTCCATATGAAATGGAGGACAGAGCGTTAGAGGTGTGCTTCAGTTCTCTGCTACTCTACCTACAAAATATATTTAAAAGGGGGCCCACCAGGAGATCCTCCTGAATTCCCATGGGCTAGTTTGGTCACCCCTTTTGACACACACACACAAACACACTTTTCAGTGCCTGACTGGGGAGCAGACTCTCCTACTTGGCCTGGCCCCATAACTAGAACTGCCTGTAATTACCGGATGGCAGCCCTGGCTAGGGAAGTGGGTAATGCATTGTTGAGCAGTGTTAGTGAGTGGAGGAAATCACGTAAGCCTAAGATAGGAAATACCTGCATTGCATACCTGTGATGGTACCCAAGACCTTCCTCCTGGGCACTGCGAATATAATCAGCTCCTGGACATCAATCAGGAGGCAGACATATTAGCCAAGCAGTTAGGAGCAGGGATGAGGACAATGACAATCAGCTTGGACGATCAGGGTGACTCTTACAGTGGAATTAGCAGGGAAGGCAGTACAGGCTGTCAGAGAAAACCTTTATTCTGAAGTGACTGCCTGCAGCTGTTGCCCGTATACCTTATGCCTTAACAAACTGGTCTATACACAGTCTTTAGTCTCAATGCCTTAAAGGGATAGTAATGTTTCATAATAAAAGCAGCTCTAATTAATCACCATAGTATTTGGACTTTGGAGAGTGTTATTTCAGTTGTCAGAGTTGTAGTTCAAGAGTAATTCAATGACAAAGTATCCCCCTCCTGCCCCTTTTACTGATGTAACACTGCTCAGCCAGATCAGAAGGGAGGTGCCCAGGTAGATTGCAGAGAGGGACAATCTTCAGTTAAGATAAGGGAAAAACCTGAAAAACTTGTCAAGGGGGGCAGGGCTTTCATTGTTCTCATAGGAAGAAGATTGTCTCCTGCTGTTATCTGTCTGGTCTATGGACTGCATTCCACATCTGAGAAGAGATGGCTTACACTAGGTAAAAGGGGCATGAGTGGAAACTTTGCTTGTGAATATCTCTCAAACCATAAAGGTTTGAGAGACAAGACTTATATCATTCTTCATGTTTTTGTTAATGCCTACAAATAAAATAAAGATAAAATGAAGTATTACTATCCCTTTAAATAGTATAATCTATAAATTTAAACTAAAAAAACTAGAATTCTAAATTAAAAAAAAAATAGCTAATACAATATATAGGTGATTTTGAAAGCTGTTTTAAAATCACCACGGTTGTTTTTAGGTAATGGTGACAGTGTCTCAATACGGGAAACTTATGAAAATGTAATATTTCTGAACTGCACAGGAACCAGTGTCAGGCTACAGTGTATGTTTTTTTTCGTAATCATCCAGCATTAAATTGAAGATCTGGTTACTTTACATTTGTTCCACAGGATATTTCACAGCAAGTAAACCTATATATCAGTGTGTATCATAACTGCTGGTAAAGGTTCAGTTCCGCTTAGTCAGAAACATTTTCATAGAATAGCGAATAGTGATTACTGTTACTTGCTTGTACAGTTTGTTAAAGTGTACATGTCACCATAAGACAAATGAAAGTTATTTAACAGAGAATTAAAATCTGTCTCCGTGTTGTATTAGGCATTTTTCTATATAAATAGCTTTTATGACATTAGAACCTTTATGTTTTGTGAAACAGTGTGACACGTTATACTAATTCCCAGCACAGTACTCTAATTAGTTCTGTTTGAGGCTAAACTAATCACTCGCTGTGCTATTAGAAATGCCCTTTGTGTGAGCTCTGCCTAGATTCACTGATAGTATAGGTTCTGCACACAAACTAATAACCATAAAGTGTCACACTGCAGCTTTTAACTCTTTAAAATCAACTAAACTATTCTTAAAGGTGACTGGTCCACTTGTGCTTTCAATTAAAGGAATACTAACACCTCATCTTAATAAATACAAGCAAGTATCTAATTGTAGGCTAAAGTCTTAATGGCCACTATTTATCATGTCTATATGGATTTGTTCCCCAAAATTAATATTTAATTAAATGACATGATTTTTTTTCTTGTCGGACTCCAGGAGGGATATGCACTAAGGTGTGATAAAGAGGTGATAAAGTAGATATGACTTCTCTAGTGGGAAACTCTCCAGATCCCATGTTATTCTATAGAGCCAATACTCTAACATTCTCCAACTTAAAGGGATTGTAATGTTTCAAAATAAAAGCAGCTCCAATTAATCTTCATAGTATTTGGTCCATTGAGTGTTATTTCAATACTGTCAGAGTTGTAGTAAAGATGAATTGAATGATAAAGTATCCCCCTCCCACCCCTTTTACCTAGTGTAACACTGCTCACATCAGAGGTAGAATCTGGTCTTAAGACCAGACAGCTCACAGCAAGGGAGATCTTCTTACTGTGAGAACAATGAAAGTCCTGCCCCCTTGACAGGCAGGGCTGGATTTACATCTCAGGAGACTGTCGGCACAGAAATCTGAAGCCCCCCCCACCAATTTGCCATCTCCACAATGCTCCTAATCCCCACATTGCCCCCCATCAGCTCCATATTGTCCTCACATTGCCTTCATCAGCTTCAACTTGCCCCCCATCAGCTCCAACCTGCCCCCCATTATCGCCATATTGCCCCCCATCATCTCCATATTGCCCCTCACAGTGCCCCCATCATCTCCATATTGCCCCCTGTGTCCGTTTCCTACCCTGGATAGGAGAAGTCTGTCTGTGCTTCCTCCTTCTGCACAGAGCTGCAGCTGCTGGAGCTCCCAATCGGTCTTCTCTTCAGTAATGCAGAGCACTGGGAGATGATGTCATCTCCCAGCGCTCTGCATTACTATAGAGCAGATGAGGGAGCTCACAGGAGCTACAGGTCTGTGCCGAAGAAGGCACAGACTGAGACCTCACCATGTTGTTGCGGGCCACGGGCGCCAAGCGGGGGATCCAAATGACAGACGCCCCTCTGTGGGGTGTGCCTGTAGGCAGATACCTACTCTGCCTAATTACAAATCTGGCCCTGTTGACAGGTTTTTTATTTTTTCCCCTTATGCTAATTGAAGATTGTCCCTCTCTGCAAGCCATCTGAACATCACCTTTCTGTTCTGAGGTGAGCTGTGTTACATCAGTAAAAGGGGAATCATTACTATCACTTTAATGGATCTTAGTGTATAGGGTCCATAGAATAACTTAGAACTTGGAAAGTTTATCGCACTAGAGAAGCATTCTCCATTGTATTACCTCATTATCACATCTTATTGCATACCCCCCCCCCCCACACCAGGAATTCTCTGATCCTTGCCATGTACATTTAAAGGGAACATAACATAATCAACACAGATTAGATTGTATTTAAATTTTTTTCCAGTGAATCAAGTGACATTAGCTGCCCATGCAGTTAACCTTTTTGTTACACGTGCAACATCTGACAAGAAAGATGATCAAGATGCAAATCACTGAGGTTAATATCCACTGTGCAAGTAAGTGCTTGTGCATGAAGTTGTTATCAGTTGTAATATTAGCACAAGTAGGTTATTCTGCGTAGTAGGTGTGTCTTAAGATCAGGAGGTCTGGCTTTTCACAAAGATGACAGTTTCCTCCATTTGCCTGCATGTTCCAATTTTAGATACACTATGCAGGTAATATAACACTTTTTGGGGGCTAGTAACATTTATTTTAGTTTCTAAATGTAATAAGTTCTATTTTTAATAGGTGTTACTCCTCCTTTAAAAGGATAGTAATGTTTCATAATAAAAGAAGCTCTAATTAATCATCATAGTATTTAGGCCTTGGAGAGTGTTATTTCAGTTCTGTCAGAGTTGTAGTTCAAAAGTATTTGAATGATAAAGTATCCTCCTCCCGCCCCTTTTACTGATATAACACTGCTCAGCTCGGAGCAGCAGGGAGTTGCCCAGGTAGACTGCAGAGAGGGACAATCTTCAATTAAGATAAGGGAAAAACCTGTCAAGGGGGCAGGGCTTTCATTGTTCTCACAGTAAGAAGATTGTCCCTTGCTGTTATCTGTCTGGTCAAGCAACCAGATTCCACATCTGAAGTGAGCAGTGTTACACTAGGTAAAAGGGGCGGGAGGTGGATACTTTATCATCAATTACTCTTGAATTTCAACTTTGACAATATTGAAATAACACTCTCTATGGCTCAAATACTATGAAGATTAATTGGAGCTGCTGTTTTTGAGAAACATTACTATCCCTTTAAAACTGAATTGAAATGACAGGGCTCAAATAGTTAAAGGGATAGTAATACTTTGTTTTAACTTTATTTTATTTTGTAGGCATTAAAACAACATGAAGAATGATATAAGTCTTATCGCTCAAACCTTTATGGTTTAAGAGATATTCACAAGCAAAGTTTCCCCCCACCCCTTTTACCTAGTGTAAGCCATCTCTTCTCAGATGTGGAATGCAGTCCATAGACCAGACGGATAACAGAAGGGGACAGTCTTCTTCCTATGAGAACAATGAAGGCCCTGCCCCCCTTGACAAGTCTTTCAGGTTTTTCCCTTATCTTAATTGAAGATTGTCCCTCTCTGCAGTCTACCTGGGCACCTCCCTTCTGCTCTGGCTGAACAGTGTTACATCAGTAAAAGGGGAGGGAGGAGGACACTTTGTCATTGAATTACTCTGGAACTACAACTCTGACAGAATTGAAATAACACTCTCCAAAGTCCAAATACTATGATGATTAATTAGAGCTGCTTATATTATGAAACATTACTATCCCTTTAAATAACCAGTAACTATGTGCAGATGACGTCTCCTTTTTGGGTATATGGAAAGGAGATACATTTAAAGGTTTGAAAGCTGAAGAAGGTCTCCTTTGCATTTCTCTAGAAAGCATTGGAAATAGCTCTAGCATCTAGTGGGTTAAATTACCTGTCTGTACTGATTTAAGTTCATCTAGGGTTAAAAAGCAGAGTATGTGCAATATCCTCTTCTTCTCAGGTTTCTTGTATGTTGATTTTCATTGGCAGTGGTATAAGCATGCTCTGTTGTTTCCTTCTTTAGTGAGAGGTTGCTGACCATTATTTAGATTGGTATTTTATGGACTTCAGTTGTACCATACATACCAGTCTAAATCAACATCTACCATGTACTCAATGTGAGATATAAAAAAACATTCCTGTTGAGTGAAAATCAATAATCTTCATTAGGAAATTGAGGGAGTAATTTTGCCTCTAAAAGGTTCAAGTTTTAATTTGGTACTTCCAGGCATGGATTTATGATGCAGTCTCTGCCATGTCATAAGTTGTCACAGGGAAGGTAGAGCATAGAATGAGGTATCAAATGCTATACTTCTAGACCTCAGAGGGAGCAATAAATGTTACGTGATTATCCCTGCCCATTAATGTATACCACCTCTTTAGGGGATGCTGTTACATTCTGACAGCCTCAGAAAGAGGAATAAAAAGAAGCAAGGCAGTTTTGAAAAGGGAGTAATTAATTAGATGCCACACAGGTCAGAGAGCTCAGCTCTGCTGAGTTTAAAGACTCCAGAACTACTAAATCAAAATCTCTAGAACCATTACATTGATTAAGAAGCAAGAAGCACAGGATTATGAAATACATATTTTTGGGAACTAAAAGCTGTGTAGAGACAGATCAATTTAAATGCTTGATAAGCCATATTTTCGGGGGAAAACTATCTGTACCACAGAGAACAAATAATTCCCAAAACATTTCCAGGAATTTAAAAAGGGTTTTTAATCCATTTAATGCTACATAGGTCTCCAAAGTATTGTGATGCATTGTGTTGAGATGTCTCTATTATTCAAGAAGTTAATTCATTGATTGCCAGAGGAGTACGCAACACATTGCGTTGCATACCCCTCTTTCACTCAAATGGTTAAAAACACTCATTAAATCAGTTTATTTTTTTCCCATGGAGTAGTTGGTTTTCCCCAAAATTATATCACCTTTAAAAGGATAGTAATAATTCGTTTTATCTTTATGTTATTTTGTAGGCATTAAAAAAACATGAAGAATGATATAAGTCTTATCTCTCAAACCTTTATGGTTTAAGAGATATTCACAAGCAAAGTATCCCCCCCCCCCCCCCCCCGTTCAGCCAAAGCAGATGGGAGGTGCCCAGGTAGACTGCAGAGAGGGACAATCTTCAATTAAGATAAGGGATAAAGCTGAAAAACTTGTCAAGGGGGGAAGATTGTCCCCTGCTGTTATCTGTCTGGTCTTACAACCAGATTCACATATGAGAAGAGATGGCTTACACTAGGAAAAAGGGGCTGGAGGGGGAAACTTTGCTTGTGACTATCTCTTAAACCATAAAGGTTTGAGAGATAAAACATAATTCTTCATGTTTTTTTAATGCCTACAAAATAAAATAAAGTTAAAACGAAGTATTACTATCCCTTTAAGTTTGTGCATATGGCACTTAGTTTTAAACATGATTGTTCAGTAAATCATAAATGACCTTACTGGCGTGGAGGGCACCCATAATGATGGGGTTCAACCCCTTCACCTCTGCCTCTTTAATGATATCTCTGACAACAAGAGGCTAATATACAGTGGTGATGACACAGTATAAAGCCATTTATGCTTCTTTTCATTCTTAATATTTCCTCATGCCAGTGGGTTGATTTAAAAACCTTACAGGGTCCACCTAAGGTATGGGATAATCCAAATTAGCTTTCACTTTCACTTCCTAGAGTGACCAGCTGCATCTCACTGACGAGGACTATAGAAGGACAAAACACATCTGAGGTTTGATAGTAATCTTATATAAAGGAGACTTGTCCTACATTTCAGTGCAAGACTGTACTTACAGACAGGGTCAGACTGATGCGTATATGGAATCGTCTTTTACTGGCATAAGGCCTGAAATATTAATATCCATTGTGGAGCAGAGACACAGCCTTAGTAGGTGAGGTCCACCCAGTCTGGGCACTGGCCCATCAACACAGTTGTCCACAATTTTATTTTATTTAATGCATCCTCTAAAAAGTAAAGTGTAGCTATACCTTTTGTCCATCTATGTAAACATCAGGATACTCCAAAAATTAGTGGCATAAAAGAAGAATAAACCATAAGCTAAGGAATTGTTTCTTTTGTAGATTTGACATGAGTATTTTACATTTCTATGGCTTGGTAGATATAGTACATAAGGCTTAATATAGGTAAATGTAAGGTTTTGCATCTATTTTGCTGAAAAAAGCATATTTCATACACAATAAATGGAAAATTACTTGGGAAGTCCTTGTTAGAGAAGGATTTGGTAGAACTTGTAGACAATAGGCATAACACAGCTGCTGAAAGAGCCAATAGGGTGAAATAATGCAGAAAAAAGTGGTTAGGTTGCACGTGCTGGGAATATAATTTTACTTCTCTAAATCCTTGTTTGGATCTCATCTAGAATATGAAACACAGTTGGGGCATCTGTTCTTTAAAAAGTAAATTATTGAACTGATAAAGGGATTGGAAGATTTTAGTTATAGAGCAAGCCCAGCATTCTCTCCCCCCACCCCTCACCTTAGCGCAAGTGCCACCTGTCCGGTTTTCTGGCTTCTGTCTCCTTGAATGCTAGTGAGGCCTCGTGTCAAGGGGTTAAAAGCCCATTTAAAGTAATGGACATTTTTGTTTGTTGCCTTTGGTGCTCGTGGTTTGCCTCAGAATAAACTACTTTTGGTTAGTAAATCAGCTTATATCCTCAAAAACTGGGCCTTATTCATCAAGCTAAAGATTCTTCTAGAAAACCAGCTGTATCTCTATGTAATGTGAGTCTATGGGTGATGTTGGGAGGATGGGCACCTGCTTGTGGTGGGGGACATCTGTTGGGAGGTTACCTATGTTTGTGGGGATGGGGAAACCTGCAGAGGTTTAGAAATATTTTTGTTGTTTGTGAGGGCAGGGGGAGGGAGAGCTAAGAGAGAACATGATTACTATTTACAAATATAGTCAATGCCATATACAAAAAAACTCTCTGGGAACACTTTATGAGTACAAAAAAGGGTTGTCCATTGGAGTAACTTCTCAATTGTGATCCCCAGCACAAAACATTATTTTGGGCCCCCTAACACAAAAATATTCTTCCAGGGGAGAAACTAGAACTGATGGGCCCCCTTGGATATTGCGCCCTCACACAAGTCCTCCTTCCCCTAGAGCTACTCTCTTGAATGACACTTTAAACTGACAAAAAGAGGTGGAATTATTTGCCTACGAAGGCTGTGATCCCAGATAATTTACATACTCTCAAAAATATTGGATACAATTTTAGCTAACAAAAATGTAAAGCATTATGATAGTTTCAATAAAAGTAGGATGTTGATCCAGAGATATATATTGCCTTTTAGAATCAGGAAGAATTGTTTTATCCACTTGGCCATAATGGTTGCCTTTCTCTGGATAAACAAAGGAGATATGGCAAAGTTTGGACTTGATTGCCATTTTTTAGCCTAATCGTCCACATCACCATGTTAGAGCCCCTGGAGTCAGTCTGGTGGGAAGTGATTTAAGGAATAATAATAATAATAGGTTTCTAGACCAGAAGTAGTCAACTGTGGACCTCAGAAACTACTAACAGTGCATGTTTTCAGGATTTGTCTGCTCCAGAACAGGTGCATCAATTAAAGAGACTGAACAAATGACTGATTCTTTTTTGTGAATGTATTTTACCAGGAAGAAAATATTGAGATTGTTTCTCATTTTCAAGTATGCCCTGGACTCATTTTCTCTACTTCAGAAGGGCGAAAGGCTGAACTAGGCTGACTACAACCTCTGACCTTGCAGCTTGAACAGATTCTACAGCTGGTGCATTAACCAGCTGAGCCATCTCACAGGATTCACCTGTTCTTTAATGAGGATATCCTGAAAGCATGCAATGGTGGTAACTCTTGAGGACTGCAGTTGGCTACTTCCGGGCTAGACAAAAATTGAGATACATTAAGTGCATTGATGTCTTTAAAACTGTTGCAATCAAAATATTGATCCTACAGGGTCCTCTTGGTGTGTTTTAGCAGGGCTCAAAATTTCCACTCGCCACTAACCAATGGCGAGTGAAAATTTAGCCCTGGCGAGTAGAAATTCAGTCCTGGTGGATATGGTATGGCTTGCAGTGGAGAGTAACTTTTCATGTCTGGCTAGCAGCAAAGGAGTTCAAGTTTTAAGCCCTGGTTTTAGTGTACGTTGGCGTGCTATGTCTTCCTTTATGAACTAGACACATGGGCATAACAACTACCCTGTTAACAGAGAATGTGGTTGCAATGATGCTATCATTAAATGCAAAGAATATTGAAGAGTGATTAAAGTAGCACCACTTTCTCATTTCTCATGCTTTATAATTTCTGATGTGAGTGGGACTTAGAATAAAGTAAGCAATGAAAGTGGTCTCCTACTGTAAAAGCTCTAGAGTTTCCTACTATCCCCTTTACAAAATGATATAAGCAGGTGAATTTTCAAAAGCAAACTACAGCTAAAGCGGAATAACGTCTTTTTGAGTTTAGCTACTGTGGGTTATTTTTTGTGCATTATTTAGATCCAATTGAGCACAGAAGGTCTCTATGATTGATCAGCAAGCAATTGATACTCTTTGTTTTTAATGGTTTCATAGGAATAACATTGTCATCTTTTTTTGGCATCCTCAATTTTCATACAGAGTATGAAATAAGACACTCTGTATTTACAGAATTCATAAAAGGTTAAGTCTTATGCCAAGAGATTAGATTATATAAAGGGCATTAAACACTGAGGTCTGCACAGCTGCGTAGGTTGGACATTGGGAAATGCAGATCTCTTAGCCTTGTGACAGATCTTACTCTCTTTTTTGTACCTTTATGCATGACAAAAAATTATAAGACCAGGGAGGTGACCACATATGGTTTTCTACAAGTAACTATTTAGATGACTAACAACTGAAAAACTGCAGTCATCACTTTTTTATATAACCATAACATGTAGCAATTTCTACTGGATTAATGCCTTTAGGATTCAGATCTTAACTCTGACAGTAGGTTCAACAGGAAAGAAATGATACTATTTATTTTCTAGATTTTTAACTCCTAGGTGTGTTCCAGCATAGAAAGATATGAGAGGATGAGTATTCTAATGTCCCAGGTTATGAATTTTGGGTCATTCTTACAGGGAAAGGATTTTACATATGACTCCTCCTGGATTATTTCCAGCCAGGTCAAAGACTTGTTACCATTCTAAAATGGTATTACATGGGACCAGTAGAGAAATACACCTTACATTACAGTAATGAAGGCACATTGCATTGCTGATCTTATGTAATACTCTGCTGGTCTCATAAAACTCATGTATTGCTGTGCAGTGCTGGTTTATTATTTACTCAGCCAATGTCCTCTGTCCATATTTCTTCTATTGCTCCCATGAACCTTCTCTATCTTTTTCTCTAATGTGCTTTACCTATCCTAGCACACATTATACACACTAATTAGTTAACATATTTAGCACTAACACAGCCAAGGATGAGGTGACTGGTTACCTCTCTTTTTTAGAAAGAATACTAGTGACTTGCAGGGTGTGTCATAGATAGTTATGCTTCATGCTCTTGATTAATAATGGATAAAAGGTTGTCTGGGGCTGCATGCTACCATTCTGGGCATCACTTGCTGCCACTCCTTCCCACAACACAAACTCTCTTAAATCCTACACAACATACATTCAAGCACATTTTTATTCATTTACTTTCTTTGAGCTCCGTCTTTCCTCCTCTTGCAAAGAAATGGCCAGTCTGCTCAAGAAAAAGGGTTAAGTCACTAGGCATGCCTTTAAATATTAATTAATTAAGGAACTCCAAGGTGGGCCCTGAAGTCAAATACCTTGGCCGGTTCTCCCCTACTGGGCTGGATGGTAGGGAGATGAGCTAATAAGCAGTAGCAGAGAAGTACAGCCACAGAATCACACACATTGTAATTAGATGACAAAGGCAGGGTGGGTACTACCAGTATCTGCCCTCAGGAAGACAGTGGGATGATTCTGAATTGGTTTCAGTGAAGTACCTGCTTCAAAAAGCAGCAACCAAATAGGGTCCAGATAAAGAGCAATGACGATTACACACTGCAAGCTGCAATTTCTGTTAAAAGAGAAATAAGTGGTAAAAATGCAATTTACTTATTTCAAATGCACAGTGAGCTTTGAACTTTTAAGTGCCAGAGGTATGTATAGCTCATTGCTTGCATGCCTCGCTGGTAACAGGTGTCATTTTCTTTCATTATTATTTATCCTTTGAGTGTATTGCAATGATTGACACTGAAGGGGTTAAAACATTTACCGTAAACTACATTGTTTGAATCAGATAAGGGACTTGCATAGTGTCTGAGGTAATTGGAAGGAGGAAGAAAAATCTGTGAAAAGCAGTGTAAGGTTTTTAACCTTTTGAGTGCCAGAGTGGTACGCAAAACAATGCGTTGCGTACCACTCTGGCACTCAAAGGGTTAATTAAATAAAATTACGGATACCAGCTACAAACATACAAGAGGTGGTGCACCAAGTTGTGGTAAATATGCAATATAGAAGAGATAATTTCTTGAGTGAGATAAACGCTCAATCTCTTACATTAGTCTATGGAGCCTATGCACTAAGAACTCTTGCTTTTGGAGACATCTTACTACATGGGCATCCAAAATGCAGATTTGAGGCCAGATGAGGCCCACCTTAGCATATTTTATTTATGTATTTATTCATTTAAGTATTTTTACCTAATTAACTTAGGCCTATAGGACCAAACCACTTGCCCATGGCTGCAGCTGTGTAACTGATACATTACAGTTCTTGAGATAGGTTCAGTCTGTTAAATACCAGTATTCTCATTAAAGGGATAGTAACGTTTCATAATAAAAGCAGCTCTAATTAATCATCATAGTATTTGGACTTTGGAGAGTGTTATTTCAATTCTGTCAGAGTTGTAGTTCAAGAGTAATTCAATGACAAAGTCTCCCCCTCCTGCCCCTTTTACTGATGTAACACTGTTCAGCCAGATCAGAAGGGAGGTGCCCAGGTAGATTGCAGAGAGGGACAATCTTCAATTAAGATAAGGAAAAAACGTGTCAAGGGGGGCAGGGTTTTCATTGTTCTCAAAGGAAGAAGATTGTTCCCTTCTGTTATCTGTCTGGTCAATGGACTGGATTCCACATCTGAGAAGAGATGGCTTACACTAGGTAAAAAGGGTGGGAGGGGAAACTTTGCTTGTGAATATCTCTCAAACCATAAAGGTTTGAGAGATAAGACTTATATTGTTCTTCATGTTTTTTTAATGCCTACAAAATAAAATAAAGATAAAATGAAGTATTTCTATCCCTTTAAGCTGACCAAAATGGATCAATGACCAGCACTTGGTAAACTGTACTTTACAACTGTCCAACCGGGTTTATCAAATTATTTTAATTTTTTTTTAATACTGCTTTTATATTCCTGCTAAAAAAAATAAAATTAAAATTACCAAAAAAATATTTTTAAATAGCAGTCTATAATTTTCCATTAAAAACTAACACGATCCCCCTCTCCCATACCACATATATGTATTTCTGATTATGAGGCCCATAACCAATAAAATTCCCCAATCCTGTGTTAGTACATAGGCTCCATAGAATAGCATAGGTATTGGACAATGTATCACATTGGAGAAGATTTCCACTTTATCACATCTTAGTGCATAACTGCCACAGTCATTCATAAACACTATCTGCATATCTATGAATGATCATGTATGCTTTCTTATCTTGCGGCTGTTACTGAGTGAAAGTATTACTTCTGTGTGAAAAGTCCAAGCTATGATCAAGACTATATTGTAGGTGCAATTCTGGAGCAAACAAACTGAACTACAGGGGAGAAATGAAAATCCCAAATCACTTCATTTGGGCGTTTAACCCCCCCCCCCCCCAAATGCCAGAAAGGACTCCAACACATTTTAAAACAATGCATTGGACAGCTTTCAACCACTCAAGGGTTTAAAAATCTCATTTAAGCTTTGAGTGCCAGAGGGCTACTCAATGTTTTACTTTGCAGTGCAATGCGGTGCATGCCTGTCTGGCACTCAAAGCTTTAAATCAATGGTAGTTTGGGAATTCTTGCTTGTCCTTTATGGTGCTGTTGGCTTGCACCTCTAAGTTATCCAATTGCTTTTAAAGGTATAGTAATGTTTCATAATAAAAGCAGCCTCAATTAATCTTCATAGTATTTTAGCCATGGAGAGTGTTATTTCAGTACTGTCAGAGTTGTAGTTCAAGAGTAATTGAATGATAAAGTATCCCCCTCCCGCCCCTTTTACTGATGTAACACTGCTCAGCTCAGAGCAGCAGGGTGGTGTCCAAGTGGATTGCAGAGAAGGACAATCTTCAAATAACATAAGGGAAAAACTTGAAAAACCTGTCAATGGGGGCAGGGATTCATTGTTCTCACAGTAAGAAGATTGTCCCTTGCTGTGAGCTGTCTGGTCTGTGGACCAGATTCCACATCTGAGGGGAGGTGGCTTACACTAGATAATTACTCTTGAAATACAACTCTGACAGTATTGAAATAACACTCTCCATGTCCCAAATACTATGAAGATTAATTGGAGCTGCTTTTATTTTGAAGCATTACTATCCCTTTAACCCCATGAATAACAGAGTCTCCAATGCATTGTGAAGAAATGCATTTGAGACCTCAATAGCATTCAAGGGCTTAAAAGCTCAATTTAAATGAATGGTAATTTGAATAATTTGTATTTGTCTGCTAGTACACTGTTGGTTTGTTACAGAATTACAAACCCACTGATTAATATGCACAATTTTAAGCACTGAAATAGGAATGTATTTCAAGGTGTTTAACCACTTCCCCTTTGAAAAACAGCCTAGACTTTAAATAGGTTATTAGGGTGTTCTAATAATGATGTATTGACTTCAGTAGCACAATGGATGATTTTCTGATATCAGCAGGATGACTCCCCTGCACTGATAATGGATATATGTGTGTGGGGGGGGGGGACCATGATTGCTTTTCTACAGTGACCATTAAAAACACACTGAAATATCAAATTGAAAATATCCCAAACTATGTTTTAGAAAATGGTGCTTAACACCTTGTGGACTAGAGAGATGTGAAACACTCTAGTTTTCAACTGGGTTACACACCTTTAGATGTCTCAGTTATACATGTGTGATTATCCATGAGTGAAGTTAGTTGTTTAGTGCAAGTGACTATATGCTCACTTGATACACTTAAATGGATAGTAATGTCAGAAAAAAGTATTAACTATATGGTAGTATCACGGTGCCGTGATTCCTTGTTCTGTCGACATTGCTACTTCCTGTTTACTGCCTGCTGATTCTTATTGGCCCCTGGGTTCTGCTCCGCCCAGTAGCTGCCTTTTTTTTACTCTGTGCTGACTACCTTTGGCGCCTTTAGTGTTGTTCCTGATCAGACGTTTATTACTGTGTATCCTGCTCCGTGTATGATCCAGTTCTGCCTGACCTTGCTCCTGTCTTCGTTGCCTACTCCGTTGCTGACCCGGATTGCCTATCGCTATCTGTGTACCGATCCAGATTGTAGCTGACTTCCGCTCTCTGTGTATAATTCCAGGCTTTGGCTAACTACCGCTCTCTGTGTACCGACCCAGGCTGTGGCTGACTACCACTCTCTGTGTACCGATCCAGGCTTTGGCTGACTACCGCTCTCTGTGTACCGATTCAGGCTTTGGCTGACTACCGATCTCTGTGTACCAACCCAGGCTGTGGCTGACGTCCACTCTCTGTGTACCGATCAAGGCTGTGGATGACTTCCGCGCCCTGTGTACCGATCCAGGCTGTGGCTTACTTCACTCTCTGTGTACCGATCTACACTGCTCCAAAAAATAAAGGGAACACTAAGATTACACATCCTAGATCTGAATGAATGAACTGACAACAAAATCACACAAAAATTCTCAATGGAAATCAAATTTATCAACCCATGGGGGTCTGGATATGGAGTCACACTCAAAATCAAAATGGAAAACCACACTACAGGTTGATCCAACTTTGATGTAATGTCCTTAAAACAAGTCAAAATGAGGCTCAGTAGTGTGTGTGGCCTCCACGTGCCCGTATGACCTCAATAAAACGCCTGGGCATGCTCCTGATGAGGCTGCGGATGGTCTCCTGAGGGATGTCCTCCCAGACCTGGACTAAAGCATCCGCCAACTCCTGGACAGTCTGTGGTGCAACGTGGCGTTGGTGGATGGAGCGAGACATGATGTCCCAGATGTGCTCAATCGGATTCAGGTCTGGGGAACAGGCGGGCCAGTCCATAGCATCAATGCCTTCCTCTTGCAGGAACTGCTGACACACTCCAGCCACATGAGGTCTAGCATTGTCTTGCATTAGGAGGAACCCAGGGCCAACTGCACCAGCATATGGTCTCACAAGGGGTCTGAGGATCTCATCTCGGTACCTAATGGCAGTCAGGCTACCTCTGGCAAGCACATGGAGGGCTGTGCGGCCCCCCAAAGAAATGCCACCCCACACCATTACTGACCTACTGCCAAACCGGTCATGCTGGAGGATGTTGCAGGCAGCAAAACGTTCTCCACGACGTCTCCAGACTCTGTCACATGTGCTCAGTGTTCACCTGCTTTCATCTGTGAAGAGCACAGGGCGCCAGTGGCGTATTTGCCAATCTTGGTGTTCTCTGGCAAATGCCAAATGTCCTGCACGGTGTTGGGCTGTAAGCACAACCCCCTCCTGTGGACGTCGGGCCCTCATACCACCCTCATGGAGTCTGTTTCTGACCGTTGGAGTGGACACATGCACATTTGTGGCCTGCTGGAGGTCATTTTGCAGGGCTCTGGCAGTGCTCCTCCTGCTCCTCCTTGCACAAAGGCAGAGATAGCGGTCCTGCTGCTGGGTTGTTGCCCTCCTACGGCCTCCTCCATGTCTCCTGATGTACTGGCCTGTCTCCTGGTAGCGCCTCCATTCTCTGGACACTACGCTGACAGACACAGCAAACCTTCTTGCCACAGCTCGCGTTGATGTGCCATCCTGGATGAGCTGCACTACCTGAGCCTCTTGTGTGGGTTGTAGACTCCGCCTCATGCTACCACTAGAGTGAAAGCACCACCAGCATTCAAAAGTGACCAAAACATCAGCCAGGAAGCATAGGAACTGAGAAGTGGTCTGTGGTCACCACCTGCAGAACCACTCCTTTATTGGGGGTGTCTTGCTAATTGCCTATAATTTCCACCTGTTGTCTGTTCCATTTGCACAACAGCATGTGAAATTGATTGTCAATCAGTGTTGCTTCCTGAGTGGACAGTGTGATTTCACAGAAGTGTGATTGACTTCGAGTAACATTGTGTTGTTTAAGTGTTCCCTTTATTTTTTGGAGCAGTTTAGTTGTAGCTCCATTGAGCGTGCGGCATTGTCCACGTCTCACTGACTCACTAGTTTCCGAGCGTGTGCCTGTGCCTGTCAGTGTTGCCGTTGGTCCTCGGCCTCCCGAGAGTAAGCCTGTGCCTTTCACTGTTGTCTCCAGTTACGTTATCTCTGTGTTAGAGCCTGTGCCTGTCAGTGTTGCCTCCGGTTCCGATTATCTCTGGTAAAGCCTGTGCCTGTCATTATTGCCTTCGGCTGCAATTATCCCAGATATAGAGCCCGTGCCTGTCCGTGTTGCCTCCGGTGTATATACTTCTGAGAGAGAGCCTGTGCCTGTCAGCGTTACCTTCGGTTGCCTATCCACCGGCAGTAGCCTGTGCCTGTCAGCATTGCCTTTGGGTTCATTTGCCATCAAGGTAAAGCCAGTAGCCGTCAGTGTGGCCTAAAGTTACCTATACCGCTGATATAAGCCTGTACCTGTCAGTGTGGTCTAAGGTTACCTATCCGCTGAGATAAGCCTGTTCCTGTCAGTGTAACTTATGGTTGCCTGTATCGACTGAGTGTCGCTTGGGTTGGTCAACTTTGCCTATGGCCACCTAAGCCATCTGGGCTAGTCCTTTTGCCTGGCTTTCTAGTCTCCTACCTGGGAAGACTAATGTCAGTCTCTGTGCTACCTTTTTACCTGGGTCATACTTTGTCTCAGTGCTCCTGTTGCCTTGCACTAGTTCCCCTATTCTATTGGGGATTCTGCCCTGCAGTACCTACCTCCACTTGTGGGTCACTTCCTAAGTGATACTGCTGAGGTTTAATTCCAGTTTCCTGTCTACTGTTCCTGTATTTATATTTGTTATCCTGTTTGCTTATTTGTACCCTGACCTGTGTCAGATTTGGAAGTGCCTTGGCACTGTCTGGATCTGGACCTGTGAAGGGAGTCTGTGTTCATTATTCTTTCAATAAAGCTGATTTTACCTTACCAGATTGTCTGAGCATTCATTAAAACCGTGACAGGTAGATACAATTAAAAGAGAGTACTTGCACTTATTCGTAACTCTCAAACCGTTCTGGTTTGAGAGACATAGGAAAATAAAGTTCTCCGCTCCCTCCCCTTTCTGCTTGTCGAGCTGTAAAGCTGTCAGAAGCAGATTCTGGTTCCTGGATTAGACGGCAGCTCTTCAGCAGCACCATCATAGCAATACCTAAAAATAAATACTTCATCGGAACGGTCTACAACATGTGCCTGGTTTGTAACCACACGTTGTAGACCATTCCAATGTCGTATTTATCTTTAGATATCATTAAATCGGCGCTGCTGAAGAGCCATGCCTGGTCAAGCAACCAGAATCTGCTTCTGACAGGTTTACAGCTTGTCAAGCAGAAAGGGGAGGGAACGGAGAAATTTATTGTCCTATATCTCTCAAACCATAATGGTTTGAGAGATATGAATAAGTGCAAGTACTCTCTTTTAATTGTATCTACCATATAGTTAATACTTTTTTTCTGATTACTATGCCTTTAAGTTGTTTAGTGACTATGCGCTCACTTGCTGATGCACTAAGGTAGTTTAGTGCAAGTGACTATGTGTTCACTTGCTGATGCACTAAGGTAGTTTAGTTCAAGTGACTCTATGCGCTCACTTGTTGATGCACTTAGGTAGTTAAGTGCAAGTGACTATGCGCTCACTTGCTGATGCACTATGGTAGTTTAGTGCAAGTGACTATGCGCTCACTTGTTGATGCACTTTGTTTATGAGTGCATATGACGCGATACAAAAAAATGCTCACATCTGATAAAGACATTTTTGTGCACAGATAGATTTTGCGCATGTTCTAATCCAGGAAGCTGAATACCGAACGCTTCTTGAATTGCGCATAAAAAATTCCTTTTTTACGACCACACTACACAGACGTATAAATTCATTTGCAATACCACTTCCTGCATTAGGCGCATTCGATATTCCTCTCACACAGATTCATTAATCCTGGCCACGCCCACAAATAAGAAATATGTGCAGCTGTTCTCTAATCTTGATTAGTGGTTTACACACTGGAAATAGAGATTGCGCATGTCTCTTGCATCGCGCCAATAGTCAATAAGCAACCAAACAACTCCATCACTGGGGATAAACAGTGCCCAAATTCCCACTGATTTAAAGGCACCGTGTCAACCAGAAACAACTTAAAAACTGGCCATACTTTTTATTATCCACTATTATATTTGGAAAACTAATCCAAGTTATTTAGGTTGATAGCTTTTGCTAATTAAGGCATGCTATCCAGGCACTTATTGTTTTAGCCTACTTCTCCCACTCACTGACACAACCCAATGCATTAGTCAACTACCCTAGTACTGAAAGGGTTAGTGTCACATGATCTGCAGGAGAGGACCTCCAGAAAAGCTTATCTGAAACATAATAAATGTAACTCCTAATTACTTAAAATACCACCAATAGCAAAACACCCATTTGAATCAGTCGGTATCTGGTACAGCTGGTTTGCTCCAGAATTCCACCAAATTTTCTTTAGGCACATGGAACTAAACAACTCTACCCCAGTTTGAAGTTGTTCTTTCTGTCATACTGTTGCTGTTCAAGTGTGCACCAATTTTAGGTATATAAGGATAGGCCTGGTGTTTGCAAGGGAATAGTGTTGAGCGAGCGTGCTCGGCCGATGCTCGGATCGGCTCGAGCATCGCTCTGCTCTGCACATGGCGGTACTCGTACGAGTACCGCCATGTGCTCGCCCGACATGTTCGGGTGAAGAGGATCTGTGCCGGAAGAGGCACAGATCCGAAGACGCTCCGCTGGACCACCAGGGAATGGAGGTACGGGGGCATTGCGGAGATGAAGGGGGCATTGCGGAGATGAAGGGGGACATTGTGGAAGAGGGGCATAGACTCTATGCCCGTCTTCCACAATGTCCCCCTTCATCTCCGCTATGCCCGTCTTCCACAATGTGCCCCTTCATCTCCGCTATGCCCCTCTTCCACAATGTCCCCCTTCATCTCCTATGCCATAGAGGAGATGAAGGGGGACATTGTGGAAGAGGGGCATAGCGGAGATGAAGGGGGACATTGTGGAAGAGGGGCATAGACTCTATGCCCCTCTTCCACAATGTCCCCCTTCATCTCCGCTATGCCCCTCTTCCACAATGTCCCCCTTCATCTCCGCTATGGCATAGGAGATGAAGGGGGACATTGTGGAAGAGGGGCATAGCGGAGATGAAGGGGGACATTGACCAGGCACCCTCCGCTCATCAGAGCAGGGGGTGCCTGGTTTAATGCTCGAGTGCTCCCATTCATTTGAATGGGGCTCGGGTGCTCGGCCGAGCACTCGAGCATCAGGGGGTGCTCGGTCAGAGCACCCGAGCACCCGAGCATCGGGGTGCTCGCTCATCCCTACAAGGGAAAAATAAGAATCAGTAACATATAAACCTGGTTGAAGAGTTCAAATGTGGAAATTTGAACAGCAATCCCTTATTTTACTTAAAGGAGCAGTAAACTTTTGTTATGAAAAAATATATATTGCAGAGATTTTCCCATTGAGTAAAAAAGGGTACTTCCACTGCTGAGAGATTTATATTTCCAAAGTTATTAAAGTTTAAACCCATGCTTTTTTACATTAGCAGTGCCCTCTAGTGGTCAAATTCTAATTAGATTTCCTGTTAGATTCTAATGGAGAGGAAAGTCAGAAAAGTCAGAGACATACAGTTCTCCATAGAATGTGATAGAAACTGCCTGTCACTTCCTGTCAGTTAGAACTATCAGGAAGTAAACATAGTAAATTCCCTTCCTGTTTATTTGAATTGCTATAAATTTCGAATAAAACATTTGGCAGCAGTGGGAGTGACCTTGTTTTATTCAGCAGGAAAAGATCTATAAAATATGTGTTTTCATAAAAAAAGTTTACTGCTCCTTTAACAATAAACACACACACCAATTAGAGGTGCAGGGTTTCCATGGACAGATATAAGTACAGTAGCATTAAAAGGGGGGAAACAGATGTTTTTTATTTTGACCCAGTATCTCTTATTTCTGTTACAAATAAATAAATACTTTTAACCAGTTAAGGACCAGAGGGGTATATGCAACACCATCTGACTCTTAAAGGGTTAACAAGCTATGGGGCATGCAAAGTCTATTCTATTTTTCTGTTGATGTCAGCTGCTTACCCAGCCCTTTTTGCTTATACTCATACTCTTATTTTAAAATGAGCTGAGTCTGAGATTTTTAACATATTTACCCTTTGCGCTCCCTACAACATAGATCATAGGTGATAAGCCCCTTCTTGTTGTAACCCAGAGGTGCTTCAATCAGTCATCAATGAGCCTATAACTTTCTATAACTTAGAAACAAAGAATACAAGGAGGACTACTCCCATTGCCTGTCTGGTAGAAATGGCAACAATTTAGATACTAAAGAAGCAGTTCCCAGGTATGCTCATACTGTTCTTTCCAATTTCCTTCAAACCACGCTGACTTCTGGTTTTGTGTGTGTGTGTGTGTGTGTGTGTGTGTGTGTATGTGTGTGTGTGTGTGTGTGTGTGTGTGTGTGTATGTGTGTGTGTGTGTTTGATAGAGAGCAAGAGAAAGTGTGTGTGTGTGAGAGAGAGTGCAAGAAAAGTGTGTGTGTATGTGAGAAAGCGCAAGAGAAAGTGAGAGCGCAAGAGAAAGTGTGTGTGTGTGAGAGAGAGTGCAAGAGAAAGTGTGTATGTGCAGAGAGAGTGCAAGAGAAGTGTGTGTGTATGTGAGAGAGCGCAAGAGAAAGTGTGTGTGAGAGAGAGCACAAGAGAAAGTGTGTGTGTGTGTGTGTGTGTGTGAGAGAGCGTGCGAGAATGTGTGTGAGAGAAAGAGAGCATGCAAGAGAAAGTGTGAGTGAGAGCACAAGAGAGTGTGTGTGTGAGAGAGAGAGCAAGAGAAAGTGTGTGTGTGAGAGAGAGCGCTCAAGAGAATGCGTGTGTGTGAGAGAGAGCGCTTGCAAGAGAAAGTGTGAATGAGAGAGAGCGCAAGAGAGAGAGAGAGTGTGTGTGTGTGTGTGTGTGTGAGAGAGAGAGTGCGCAAGAGAAAATATGTGTGTGTGTGTGATAGAGAGTGTGCAAGACAAAGTATGTGTGTGTGTGATAGAGAGAGCACAAGAGAAAGTATTTGTGTGTGTGACACAAGAGAAAGTGTAGGGGGTTTAAAAGGGCAGGGAAAGAAGAGAAAAACAGCTGCATTTAAAAGCCCTGGAAACATTGAGAGAATTAGGAAAATTTCAGAAACTGTACATTATTAATGCTATTTTTACTATATTTGTTGCCATTTAGGAGAGTTAGGGATAATCTGCCAATTGAAGTTTTTATTATTTTTTTGTCCCACCTAAGGTGGACTGCCTCTTTAAACCAAACAGCTTGCTGAAATGTATTGCATCTAGTAAACCCAAGTAATTTGTTTAACAATATAGTTTGCCTTTAACACTTTGAGTGGCAAAGGGTTGAGCAATACATTGCAATGCAAAGTGTGGCTTACCTCTGTGGCACTCAAACAATTAATTAATCTTTTAAGGACCAAGGGTGTGTGCATGCATTTTCATAATGTGCTGCACACCGCTCTTGTCCTTAAAGAGTTAATGTGATTGTAATTCATAACAGTAGCTTAATTTTTTTTTTACTAAAGATCGCTTTTTGTCTTGAATGCAAGGTGACTTTGAGCCATTATGACACCATATTCCCCGGATACTTATCTTACCTAACGACACAGTAAAATCAAAACACACTGGAGTTCAGACACACAAGGAATACACCTGCTCTATTCAACCCACTTGAAAGGCTTCAAGAGAAAATTGCTTGGTTTTGTATGCATCTGGAGAATAACGTTTTCAAGAAAAATGATCATTTAAAACCAAGTTCCAAATGGACAAAGAAAATGAGGCAAACTTTCTGGGGCAAGCAAACTGCTCCACAGAGGAGAATTAAAAATTCTGTCTATTTAAAAGTGAATGGTAGAGGGGTCTCACGCTGCACTGGTTAAACGTGCTGGTTAAAGGAGAAGAAAACTTTTTTCAATGAAAAATATATTGTAATTATTTTACTGATGACTAAAGCAAGGATGCTCTTGCTGCTAGGAGATGTTCCATTCAAAAGTTATTGAAGCTAAAATGAGTTATTGATTATCATCATTATTAAACTACAGGTTTTTTTTGTGGCCCCCAGGTGGGGCTGCTCCTGTCACTTACTATGAAGAGGTATAGACTTCACAGGCTGAAATACATTTTAAAGGGATAGTAATACTTCGTTTTATCTTTATTTTATTTTGTAGGCATTAAAAAAACATGAAGAACGATATAAGTCTTATCTCTCAAACCTTTATGGTTTAAGAGATATTCACAAGTAAAGTTTCCTCCTCCCACCCCTTTTACCTAGTGTAAGCCATCTCTTCTCAGATGTGGAATGCAGTCCATAGACCAGACAGATAACAGCAGGGGACAATCTTCTTCCTATGAAAACAATGAAAGCCCTGCCCCCTTTGACAAGTTTTTCAGGTTTTTCCCTTATCTTAATTGAAGATTGTCCCTCTCTGCAATCTACCTGGGCACCTCCCTTCTGATCTGGCTGAACAGTGCTACATCAGTAAAAGGGACAGGAGGGGGATACTTTGTCACTGAATTACTCTAGAACTACAACTCTGACAGAACTGAAATAACATTCTCCAAAGTCCAAATACTATGATGATTAATTAGAGCTGCTTTTATTACAAAACATTACTATCCCTTTAAAGTGGAACTAACACTTAATAATGACATGGGAAAATTCTGAAAAGGCTTCCAAAATTATTTGCTGTGTTTTTATGTTAGCCATTATTTCTTTAAATCTATAGTTTGTGGTATTTAGCTTTATTTATTAGTCGGTTTATTCAAATTAAACAGTTCTTCCTGGTAAGAAGTGGCAGTTTGGAGGGAGAGTGGAATGAAAGTATCTGACACAGTAGGCTATACCAGCCAGTACTGCCTAATTTGCATAAACTGATTAAGATAAATATATTGTAAACTATCATTTTTTAAGAATGACTACATTGCCCAGATCATTATATAATTATAATGTATTAGGTTCCATTTATGTAGTAAAAAAGATGTAATCACTGTAATAGAAGGCACAAAGATTCAAAACCTAATTAGTCATGGTGAATTTTTAAGTTCCTTTTGTGTGTAACGTTTACTAAGAAGCATCCTACAGTTAGCAATTTATTCTTTTTAGTGGGGGGCATTGTTACTATTGAGAAGGTAAATGGGGGATCACAAGTATAATTAGTTGTTGGGAAATCCTTGAAAAGTTTACCTTGTAGAAAGTTGATTAGTGCAACATATAAGTAGTAAAACAAACTTAGTTTAAGGTGACAGGTACATTTTAAATTATCTGGGTGATTATTTCGTTTTTTTAGTTATCATTTTATGCAAATTAGGCAGTAGTTCTTAGTAAGAAGTAGCAGTTGGGAGAGACAATAGAATGTTAGTATCTGATTTACCAGACTGTACCAACATTACTGCATAATTTGCATAACTGATCAAATAAATTAAGCTATATATTTTGTAAAACTACCGTTAAAAAAAAAATATATATATATATATATATATATATATATATATATATATCTCCCTATAGCCAAACAAACATATGTGATCACGGCACCCTGTGAGTCCACTGGTCAACCAATAATTTCAGAAATACATTAATATATATTATAAACAACAATACACAGTGCTTCTATCCTAAGACTCTTCAGTGGGTAGAGTCAAAATTATCCTAAAGAGCATACACACTATAAGGAGAGCACAATATATTGTCATCAAAATACAAATTTATTAAAATCACAGTAAAAATACCTAGATACAAAGATCTAATAATGTCTAAATCTAATACAAGTGCTTGAATATTACTTAAATTAAACATACACACCACAGTGTACACTAGATCTCACCCCAGAACTACTATATACAGTAGACCTGCCCACTAAGCACGAAGATTTCATTAGCCAACAATATTCATCTTATCATTTCGTCTTATTGACTTGCCATAAGAAACAAAAAGGGTTGAAGTCTTTAGCCCTGAAGACCTCTACAGTGTCTAAGAGAATTATATTGTCTCCTCATAGGGACATATAAGTGTATCTCACTATTATCTAATTTACTAGTTTTCATCAGTAATAGAAAAACTCAGTATATTGCTTATTTTACGTAGATCTATTATTGCTCCGGAACACTTTATTGTAAGTAATATACAAGCGCTTGTATTAGATATAGACCTTTGATCTTAGATCTTTGTATCTAGCAATTTTTACTGTGATTTTAATAAATTTGTATTTTGATGACAATATATTGTGCTCTCCTAATAGTGTGTAGATGGTACCAAAACAATGCAAAATATGAACACACGTAGGACTTGATTAATTGGTGAATTTTTGCATTTACTGTCAATGTTTTATCAACATTTTGGCCCCCTTAACCCCTTATGGACCAGGAAAGTCTGAGGTGGATTTCACTTAGGGACCGGAGAAATTCTGACATTTTTGACTATGTCTTTGTTCAACAGTGTTTTCCTTCTAAGGCTTTTACTCCATCCGCATAAATTATATTCCGTTTTTTTTTTTTTACATACAATTTTTGTAAAATTAAAGAAAACTGTAAAAAAAAACACCATTTTTTTTTCTCTTGGGATCATTTGGGCACAATGGGTTACATTTTTGTGGAGACTGCATGAAAGGTATGACCGGTCAGTCATACCTACAAAATGGGCAGTTTTAAGTGGGCACTGTCCCCCCTGGGTGAAAATCCCCATGTCCCTTTTTCTCACCTTATTTTCCCAATTTTTTATTGATGACATTTGGCAGTGTGTATAAGTGTATTACATGGCTCCACAACAATCACACCTCCAATTTTATTGAGATGTTTTTTTTTTTTAATAAAATCTTTTGTTTAAAAAAAAAAAAAAAAAAAAAAAAAAAAAAGGATTGTTGGGAATGGACCAGGCCACTAGTTTGAAGTTTATAATAAGAATGGAGTATCTTCAAATATATTAGGCATGTACAAGTGGCATCTTTGTTTGAGAGAGACATACTACTCACACAGACAAAGTCAGTGTCCATGGGGACTGGATGCGACGGAAGGTGTGCATGCGCCGGAAGTGAGGTGGAATGCCCTGGGACTCCATTTGGGAGTAAGTACGGTCGCATGCGTAAGGTGATTCTGACATGGGGGTTGGATGGATGCCGTACGTAGGTCAGGTAGAGAGGAAGTGTGACGCAAGGAAGGCGAGCCCTCGATACATCCCCACTTTTGCGTTCCAGGAAGGTAGGTGAATAATAACGAAGGAGGGATGTGGCCTTCTGGAACGCAAAGTGTTAGCAATGGGATTTACTTCCGGTATCTCTTAGAAATAATGTGGCGGGATTTTGAGAATAAAAGACAGCTAAGTTAATATGATGTATCTTGGCTTTGATAAAGTAACGCTGTTACGAAACGCATCAGCCATTTTTGATCTATATTTTATATATTTTTAATAAATATTTTTAAGATTTCACTCATTGGTATTATTTTGTAAGTACCCAAATATAGTGGACCCTCCCTGTATATCCAGTAAAGTAGCACCCCGAAGACCCATTCGACCTGTTGAGACATAAGTCCTTGGATAGGGGGACTATGTCGACTGGAACAACTCTGAAGGAGATCTACCCAGGAGAAATATGGTGGGTACCTACGAAGAAATCCAGTGGATTCCAGTGGATACCCAAGACTAAGAGGCAGAGAATAGCCTCTATAAATTGTGAGTACCTTTCCAGTAGAGGTGTTTGACCCACAGAGGTGGTGGTTTGACTGAACATTAACATCTGCACTTAGAGGCGCATGCGCCCTCTTCCTTTTGTTTCTTCTTGCACATTTCTACATATTCTACCCTGGTTCTATTATTGTTTTGATTAAGTTCTTCTCACTTTTTTTAATCATGGCAACTCTTTCTTTTGATATTCAGGTTGGGTTTTCTGGTTTTACAGTAAATGCAAGGGCATAGGCATTGTCTATGATAGTTTCCACATCTTTTTTTCATTGTGAGTTGAGGTGTCTGTCTGGAAGGTCTTGCAGCACACTGAAGCTATTAAACAGTGCTCATTTTTCAATAGCTAGCTAGCGTCAATCTTCATGATTGTTGACTTCAAGGGACAGTAATGTCCCATAAAAAATGCTTATAGTTTTGTAGAGGTTAAAAAATTAAACTATATGCCACAAATCTTATCTCTCAAACCACTATGGTTTGAGAGGTATTCACTTTCAAAGTTCCCCCAACCCTCCTCTTCTCCTGATGTCAGCTGTAAAGCTGACAGCAGGAGATCCGTGTCGGTCAACACGAGGAAGCTCTACAGTAGAGCCACAATAGCGATACTGGAAAATAACTACTTAATTTGAATGGCATACAAAGTGTGCTTGCAAACCAGGCACACTTTGTAGACCTTTACAATGAAGCAATTATTTTCCAGTAACGCGATTTCAGCTCTGCTGCAGAGCCATTGGCTGGTCCCCGGACCGAGATCTCCTGCTGTCAGCACAGTGCATACGTCAGGAGAAGGGGGGGGGGGAATTTGAATGTGAATATCTCGCAAACCATAGCGATTTGAGAGATAGGATTAGTGGCATATAGTTTAATTTTTTAACCTCTACAAAACTATAAGCATTTTTATGGGACATTACTGTCCCTTTCATTATTTTTTTTCTTGCAGTCAATTTTTATTTTTGCTCTCATTATATGATGGCCACTTCCATTGTTAAAATGATTTAAGACTGAACAGTCAGTGAATATAGTTTTATTATTTGCAAGTATGAAGTAGATTTCACTTGTATTACTATTATGGCATTTCCATGTCCATTTTCTCTGGGCCTTTTCCTGTAGAATTAATTCATGATGCACAAATTTTGTTCTTCTGCAAATTTGACGAGTTGGTTGTCTCTATCACCTTTTTAAAGTTACATGTGGTCCAATCAATGTTTCCCCATTTTGTAACTTACCAATTCTCTCCCAAATATGAAAAATAAGAAAGAACAAGAGCCCAGTTAAAGTTCGATGACCCTGATCGCTTATTTAATGTCTCCATGTATCTATGAACAAATTCATTAAAAAGAAAAAATTGAGAAGACTGCTATCTCCCCTTATTCAAAATAAGATATTTGTGGGGCACTAGATGAGTAAAGAGTATCCCAGTATGTTGGACTGTAATTATGTTGGTGAAAGTATCTTAAAAATTAACCTTTATTGATTGCATATTAAAATAAACAAATGTTAAAATGGCATTTCTTCACAACCAACATATAAGAGGGCTAGAATCATATATCAGTATAATCCTATTGTGTACTCTCTCAACAAAGCAGCAAGAGGGGAAAGAAGAGTGAATCAAATTGATAAGTAGATATAATATGATGGTGAGCGTGATTATAACATAAGTAGTTTGAATAATATCAATCTACATTGAGTGATCAATTAAGTAATTTATCACTGTTTAACAACATGAAAAAACTGACTCTAGAGTGCATGGATTGGTCGTCAGGGTCAAACATCTATACCAATCATCCACAGGCAGAAAACTCGTAATGAAAATATCAATGTCTGTCTCATTAGTTAACTGCCAGGAGTGCTGGGATCTTCAGAAGATGTATATATAATAGCTACAGCATAAAGGCAATAAAAAAAGATATCTATAGAAGGAACTGCTGAAGGGATGTTCACACTATGAGACCTGTACCAGACACACAACGGCAGGGAACTCCTATCTAGGACCTTGTTACTAATGGCAAGTCCAAGGTTGCTATTTATTGCCCTGAATTTGCTACCAAGTGTCTCTGGGTCTCTTAAAAAAAAAAATAGCATGAATATATCAAAAAGAGTATCACTGCTGATGAAAGAAACCATCTAAAATTCTGGCGGTTATAGGCACAATAGGTTGTGAGGAAATGCATTAAAATAAAATACCAATGTCTAGCCTATCTGAACATCCTATTAGTAAGGATGAATTTCTGAGTATCATTACAGAGACAAAGTCCCTGGAGTCCCTGTCAGAACATCCTATTAGAGATGAAATTCTAAGTATCATTACAGAGACAAAGTCACTGAAGGAAAAGGCTATCCAGGCAAACATTGTTAGGTAAATGCAGATGCGCGTTTCACCAACCAGCTTTTACCATGCACTCTAGAGTCACGTTTTTCATGTTGTTACACAGTGACAAATCACTTAATCGATAACGCAATGTAAGTGACATTATTCAATCTCACTATCATATTAGATCTACTTATCAATTTTATTCACTCTTTTGTTTCCCCTCTTATTGCTTTGTTGAGGAAGTACACAATAGGATTATACTGATTTATGATTGTAGCAATCTTATACGTTGGTTGAAGAAAAAAAAAATGTTTTTTGTGTTTTATTATGCAGTCAATAAAGGTTAAGTTTAAGATACTTTCACTAATATAATTACAGTTCAACATGATGAGATACTCTTTAAACATCTAATGCCCCACAAATAACTAATTTTGAAAAAGGAAGAGTATTTTCAATTTTTTCTTTTTAATGATTTTACCAATTTTCACATTGAAACTTCCCATTATAAATTTGTAGTGGTAATTGTACTGTTTGTAGAGGAGTAACAAATCATCATAAAATTATTCAACATCATCATCACTGTGGCTACTTGTAGGGGCATAAACCTCAATGCTTTGTAGAACATAGTGATTGTTTAATTTGATACGACTGCAAGCAATTCTTTCAGAAATAATTTCTACTTTCATGACTTTTGTTAATCAAGAATCTGATTACTCCACATAGTGTATCATTGATTTATTTATAGTATAGCCAGTGTCCATTATAATACATATATATACATAAAGTGCAAAAGTTGTACGCAGGTGTGAAAAAATGCTCTAAAGTAACCATGCTTTCAAAAATGATAATCTGTTAATAACATATTTTTATCAATTAACAAAATGATAGTGATTGAAAAGAAGAAAAATCTAATATTTGGTGTGACCACCCCTTGCCTTCAAAACAGCATAAATTCTTCTAGGTACTCTTGCACAAAGTCAGGGATTTAGTAGGCATACAGTCAGAGAATGATTAAACACTTATACCAAGCAGGTGCTAATGATCATCAATTTAATTTGTAGGCTGAAATACAATCATTACCTGAAACAGAAACAGCTGTGTAGGAGGAATAAACCTGGGTGAGGGACAGCCAAACTCAGCTAACAAGGTAAGGTTGCTGAAGACAGTTTAATGTTTAATGTACACCGTGGCAAGACGAAGCACAGCAACAAGACCAAGGTAGTTATACTGCGTCAGCAAGGTCTCTCCCAGGCAGAAACTTCAAGGCTGACGGGGTTTCCAAATGTGCTGTCCACGCTCTTTTGAAGTGGCACAAAGAAACTATGAGGACCGTAGATGCAGTAGTCAGCCAAGAAAACAGTGCAGCAGATCAAAAGACATATTATGCTTACTTCGTTTCACAATCAGAAGAACTGGCAAAAAACAGTGGGTTCCTGGTACATTCATCTACTCTCCAAAGAAGTCTGGTCAGAAGTGGTGTTCATGGAAGACTTGTGGCCAAAAAAAGCATACCTCCAACGTGGAAACAAGGCCAAGCAACTCAAATATCCACGAAAACACAGGAACCGGGGTGCAGAAAAATGTCAGCAGGTGCTCTGGACTAATGAGTAAAACATTTTAATGTAGCATAAGGTAGTTTGTTTGCCGAAGGGCTGGAGAGCGGTACAAGAATGAGTGTCTGCAGGCAAACAGTGAAGCATGGTGGAGGCTCCATGCAAGTTTGGTGCTGCATTTCTGCAAAATGAGTTAGGGATTTGGTCAAATTAATGGTCTCCTCAATGCTGAGAAGTACCAGCAGATACTTATCCATCATGCAATACCATTAGGGAGTTCAAAAAGAAATAGAAAAATTGCCTGGGGCACAGACACCTTTAGGTCATCCCAGCTGCAAGTTAAGGCTGTATGGTAAGCCTGGCAGCTGTACTCCTCAGTTTACCAATGTATTCATAGAATTGTGAAAAAAGAAAAAACAAAAATAAAGTTTACAGAGGGCACATAATGACTATAATAGTGACTAGTATAATACTAAAGAACTGTAATATGCTTGGAAAGACGGCACACTTTTCCCCATGACCCCCTGGGAGAATCTTTACTCCCTAAGGAGTCTAGGATCTCCCCATCAGTATTTAATCCTATAGTGAGAAATGTTCTCTCTTGTTGGTCCTCTTCCCCTGCTGTTTCCAACCTCATCTCCCTCCCTTCTCCTTTCTCTCCGCTATTTCACGACAGGGCAACTCCTTTCACCCTTCTGCAATCCCACTTCCCTCTATGGTCTGCATTACATGATCTTTGTCTCCTGGATGTCTACAAGGATGGTGAAATCAGCGATTTTCCATCATTGCAAACTTGGCTTCACCTCCCTCAGCGAGAAATATGGAATTACATCAGAATAAAAGGACTTCTGTCTTCTAATAGGTTATTATTCAGATTACGCAAACCTCTTTCACCTTTTGAAACCCTCCTTTCGAGCAACTCTAAACATAAAGGTTTCCTAGGTGCCATTTATCAGCTTCTTACGGAACATGATAGCTCTTCTAAGCCTAAATACGCCTCGGCCTGGGAAGCAGACTTAGGTAGCATAATCCCACTGACAGACTGGCAAGGGATCTGGCGTAACATTCAGAGATCCTCCATATCTACACAATTGGTGGAAATGAATTACAAATTACTCTTACGTTGGTATTATACCCCTCATAGGTTCCATAGCTTTAATCATAGTCTCTCTAATACCTGCTGGAGGTGTGATGGAGCTCCAGGCACTCTCCGGCATATTTGGTGGGACTGCCCAATGATTTCTACTTATTGGTCCTCTTGTCTAAGAATTATTAATAAATGCTTACGACTTTCTCTACCAGAAGACCCCTGGCTGATACTACTTTACAAAGACCTCCCATTTACTTCCAAACCACATAAATTACTTCTGTACACTATGTTGAACGCAGCCAAAGCTTTAATCCCTCTTCATTGGAAATCTAGAGTGTCCCCTCCAGTGAGTGCTTGGTTTGACAAAGTGGTAGAACATACTCTTTTCTTGAAAATAGCTTGGAAACGTCAGAAACTTGATGAATCTTACCTCGATAATTGGTTATCGACCTTTTTGACCCTTAATATTAATTAGGCCTATTTATATTTCTGAGTGCCCATATGAGCGGGAACCAGCTGAGCCCGTGCTCCCTTCCCTTTCTTCTCCCCCAACTGTGTTTTTAGCCATTCTAGGACCAATCTCCCCTCTCTTCCCCTTCTTACACTCATCCTTCTCTACTTGTTTTCTGTTCCTCTACATTTCTTCTTTCTGCTTCACATTCTTCCCCACCCCACATCTCTTCTTCCCCACCATTTCCTCTCAAATTTGAATCTCTATGGACTCATTATCTTATGCTAGTGTGGATATACATAATGTTACCTGGTTTTAGAATGTATTTTTTGTGTTTTCTAGCTTTCGGCTATGATTACCGGGTTTCACTCTTATGTCATAATGGGTTTTATCCTCTTATGTTACTTCTTGCATTGTATGTGTCCTATGGAGTTTCTTCAATAAAAAAATATTCAAACAAAAAAGAACTGTAAATATGACTGGGAGAAAGTAAAATAAAACAACTTTTATTATCAAATAAAATCACAAACAAAAACACTAAAAATTAATGTTTCCCTATGTGTACATAAGTCTCACTAATCCGTATCTAGGCCGATATATATATATATATATATATATATATATATATATATCCGACAGTCACTTGGCAATCAAAACCAAAGCTTCACAAATGGGATATTCTAATACTATACAGAGGATGTAGTCAAAGTAAATTAAATCAGAGTGCTACCAAAGGATATTCTTGTGTACTTCATTAACTGAATATCAAATATAGAACCAATCACTTCAGAAGGAAAACTCTGATAAGTAGTATAAAGCAGTCCTGTCTAATAACTAGACTTCAAGTGTAAGAGATCCAATACTCCTATTACACTTACATGTGTGGTGTAATCACATACTACTGCTAATGCCTGGAGATCAAACAGACTAAGTCTCATAAACCCCAGTAAATAACTAGTAATGAATAAAGATCATTGGTTCTTTCTATATATAATCGGCCTAGATACGGATTAGTGAGGCTTATGTACACAGAGGAAAGGTCCACGGGATCGACAAGGCATCCACTGCCATAGCCATGGGATCCGCCCAGTGAGAGCAGAATGTTGGAACCTTCCTGTTGTGTCTGGTTGCCATCAGGGTGATGCATGGAAGACCCCACTGCTGGATGATGAGGTTGAACACATCTGGATGCAGCTCCCACTCTTCGCTGTCCACTGTGTGTCGACTGAGGAAGTCTGCCAGAACGTTGTCTACGACAGGAATGTGAACTGCGGAAATGGCAGGGACATGCTCCTCTGCCCATGATAAAATAGCCAAGCTGCGAGACTTCTTGTGCCGCCTTACTTGTTGATGTAGGCTACTGCTGTGGCATTGTCCGACTGTACCCTGACTGGGCAATCCTCCAGTTTGCGTGTCCAGTGATGTAGGGCATGAACTATTGCACGAAGCTCCAAGACATTGATGGGAAGAGAGATTCCTCCTGAGACCACCGGCCCTGAACATTCAAGTGCCACAGCACCACTCCCCATCCGGAGAGGGTGGCATCTCTCGTCACTGTGGTCCAGAAGGGCACCAGGAATGGTCTGCCTTTCAGGTGATTGTTCAGGTTGAGCCACCACGAGAGACTCTGCTCCACTTGAAGAGAGACAGGGATTTTTCCAGGAGATCTGGATGGCCCCTGCAGGCCAGGATCAGAAACCTCTGAAGTTCCCTGGTGTGAGGCATGGCAAATGGGACTGCTTCTATGGTGGAAATGAACTTCCCCACCAAGGAGGACAACATCTTGGCTGGAACCGGATCCTGAGACAGGATAGTTTGGACCTTCAGTGCTATCTGATGAGCCACTTCTTCTGTCAGAAACACCATCCCCCTCTGAGTGTCAAAGACGAGGCCCAGAAAGACCATCTTCTGAGAAGGAACAAGGCCTGACTTGTCCAAGTTGATGATCCACCCATGATGGGACAGAGCATGGATGCAGTCCTGCACCTGCTGGTGAAGGATTTCCGGAGATGAGGCTTTCAGAAGGAGGTTGTCCATGTATGGCATCACCCAGATGCCATTCTGATGTAGGACGGAGATCAAAGCTCCCAGGTATAACGGTGCCCTGTGATTGCCTCTTGCAGAATTTCCATAGAGCGACATTATTTACTTCCTAGTTGTCGCTCTCGCTGAGTCGCTATTCTTATAGGTCACCATGTTGGTGAGATCATCGCTCCACCCACCTGTCAGGGTTTTTAAACCTCAGCCTGTGTCATTACCTTTGCCCTTTCGTGGTGTACCTGAGCTTATTGCTGTGTTGGTCCATTACTGCCCTGTGTATTACCTGGCTACGTCTGACTACCCGTTCCGGTTCTGACTCCTGGCTGTCTGACTATCCTTTCTGGTTCGGACTCCTGGCTACGTCTTATTTCCTGTTCCGGCTCTGACCCCTGGCTACGTCTGACTACCGTTCCAGCTACGACCACGGACGACGTCTGACTACCCGATCCGGTTCTGACCATTGGCTGCCTCTTGGTATACTCTCCGTTGTTGTGCTCCTTTACCATCTCGTGCCTCGGTTTGGTTCTCGTGTTGCCTGTGCCTTCCGCTCTGCGTTCGCTTCCGCTCTGCGTTTTTCGGTCATTCCGTGTGTTTGACCTCCCGTGGCTGTCCCAGGTTTGTGTGTTGTCTTACCGAGCCTCAGTACTGGCTATCAGCCTATTGTATACCCTGTCTGGGTATTAGTGCGCTCTTTTATTCCTGTCAACTGTGTGTGTGTGTGTGGGAGTGCTCTGCACTGCCCTCACATCTACCGTGTAAGTCCAAGGGCCATTCCGTTACTGTTCACCTGCCTGGTGAAGGGTGAGGAAAGTGAGTCCACTGTTCCTCCCTGGTCTCATGAAGGTGTGCCATTCAGCCGTACGCATGGAATACTCGCACTGTTATTCCATCTACCTGTGTCAGTCCCAGGGCCTTTCCATTATCGCTCATCTGCCTAGTGAAGGATGAGGAAAGTGAGTTCACTGTTCCTCCCTGGTCTCGTGAAGGTGTGCCATTCATTCAGTGTATGCGGCGTACCTGCACTATCCTCGCATCTACCTGTGTAGTCCAAGGGCCATTCCATTATTGCTCATCTGCCTGGTGAAGGGTGAGGAAAGTGGGTCCACTGCTCCACCCTCGCCTTGTGAAGGTGTGTCACTATCGACTGCCACTTCGTGTCATTACCATACTACTTTTGTGTCATTTGTTGCCTAAAGCCTGTTTCCTTATTTCCTGTCATTATTGTACTTAATAAAGTTTTATATTAAATTCATCTGTACTTGTCAGTGTGTTAATTTCCTAGTCATCCAGTGACACCAGGACTTTGTTGAAGACTTGAGGAGCCATGGTCAGGCCAAAGGGGAGGACAGAGAATTGGAAGTGCCCTTTGTCGCAGGCAAAGCGGAGACACTGCTGACTCTCTGGCTGAATGGTGATGTGCAGATAGGCATCCTGAAGATCCAGAGAGGCCAGAAACTCACCAACAGACATGGCTGCTATCACTGTGCGCAGAGACTTCTGGCTGTACAGGGACCTGACCACAAAGGAGTTGAGATCCTTCAGATACAAAATGGGACAACAGCCTCCATCCTTCTTGGAAACCAGAAAGAGGTTAGAGTAGAATTCCAAGCCCCTCTCCTGAGGTGGAACTGGCTCCAGGACCACCTTGTTCAGAAGGGCCTGTATAGCTTCCTCGAAAAGGAGTCTCTTTTCTGCTCCCAAGGGAGAATGAGAAACAAAAGTCCTTGGAGGTGGAAGAGAGGTGAAGGGAATTGAAAGGGAAAATATTTTGCTTTTGCTAGGCCTACATCCATATATCCACTGTATATTGATATTGTATCCATATACTCATATAATCAAAATGAAACTGTGCTAACACATATAGCTTGCTAAGAGTTAATCAAGCAGATGAGATAATCATTTAATACTGATAAGTGACATTAAAAAAGTGCTGAAGACAAGCAGGATACTTCCTCTTATATTTGGAACAAATTTTTATATATAACTTGTTGTTGTCCGGTTGTGGTAAGGGGCATTCTGCCAAATGATGAGCTGATTGGAGGTGCTTGTTTGTCCGAAGCCCTTTAACTAGTGATGTCCCTCTATCTTCTCATTGGTCAACTGACCGACAATGTCCATATATGTTCATGTTTCCTGGGAGGGGAAACCTCTCCCCCCAATTAATATGCTTACCACCCACTGATTTTGTCCTATATAAACTGGTGAATTTCGCTTAATAAATCGAATAAGAGATTATAGCACAAGACTTGTGTCTGCGTGTAGTCATTTCTTATTCCCAGGCCTGCGACTTAGAAGATCTCTGAGGAACAGTGTGAAGGTCTGGGGCCCCCAGGGAGAATAAGGCATACAAGGAATACAGAAGATACAGCCGGTTCTTTCAACTTGGCGCTGCGAGCAGGGTACTTTCACAGACTGGTGAGTTGACTATATACTTTTTATATATATATGTGCTTTTCATATATATGCTGCTATACATATGGTCTACTCACTTGTCTCTGAGGATACTATTTGTTAAAACCGGTCTGTATTGAAGTTGGGTATCCAGTCCCAACTTAAATCAGGTGACACACATGATTTTAGGTTTTAGGTGTTAGGTGTCATGTGTGGATAAAGGCGGTAATATAGGCACCTGATTGGTCTGTATTGAAGTTGGGTATCCAGTCCCAACTTAACCAGGTGACATACACAACCTTAAGTATTGTGTGTGGGTGATAGGCCATAAAGGCACCTGGTTGGGAGGCAGGTTTCAGTCCTGACCTCAGTATATATATATTACGTGGAGTATTTAGTACAGGGTAACCAGGCTCCTGTACATTTTGGACTCACACCCTTCCTCGGGATTGACTAACTCATATTATAACACTACGAGTATTGTAAATATCCTGGTCACTGTTTGTCATATGGTTCTTTTTACTAACTTCTTTTTATATTATATATATGGCACTATAGTCCCTTGTATTTTTTTATCTAAGACTTATTATTAACGACATTTGAATGTCTTGAGTTTAAATCTGTGTCAGAAGGATTATTTTTGGTAATAATATCTGGATACTACACTGTCCTAATAATTGTTATTCACCTATAATTCTTACACATGGAACATAATTAATGATTTGTTCATAAGTGAATTGTTTGTTCCATTAAAAAAAAAAAAAAATTGTCTCCAGATGATTTACGGGGATAAACCATAGTCCATTTTAATTTGTCCCCCAGATATATGTACGGGTCAGAGTAGATAATCTGTCCAGGTCTATCCCCGCGAGATATATATAAAGGCATGAGTAGATAATCTGCCTTATGGAGACAGGAATACTTTATGACTTTTTAGGGGCAGCGTACATGAGCACCCTATTGACCGGAAGGAAAAGGAATTAATTTAAAAGGAAAACACAAAACACAAATACACAAACAAGGAACCTGTAATGCCTGAGTATATAGTATTGGTTTGTTTATCTGTTTGTCTTTGAATTTTTGTCTGCTACAACTAACATTTGCATGATATTATTTTTATTGCTCCGTTGACCTTGGTAAGTGGTCTCACTGTATATATATATTGATACCATTTAAACTTACTTATAATTGTGTTGTTTGTGTATGTATGTATGTATGTATGTATGTGTATATATATATATATATATATATATATATATATATATATATATATATATATATGTATATATGTGTGTATATCAATCTATACTGACCTGACGGACATTGTTTATTTTGGACTGAGACTTTGATATTATTACTATGGGAATTAATCAATCTAAGCCTAGAAATTCTACAATAACCATTAAGAAGTGTAATACTGGTGTAAGAAATTCTACCTAGCCCCTCTTACTAAGGGTACAATTGTTCTTTTGGGCGGTAATGACGAAGATCATACACAGATAAGGGATAATATTGAAAATGTCTGTATTATGTGCAAAATCAAAATACTGTTACAGTTTGGGTGGTATATACATGAACTGAATAATATCATAGATTACAGGTATGGAAAAGATGGAATTGAATTGGATACCAGTAAATTATATGATGAAAATCTCCTCACACCCTCCAGCACAAATCTTGGTTTCTGGTGTCTTATCTGCTGGGCTCACATCTGGACAGGAATCAGGACTGCTGTGCTCAGGCTGCTCTCATTCTGTTCTCCTCTGCTCTCATCTCCTCTGCTCCTGAAGTTCTCCTCAAGGTCTCCTTCCACCCCCAAAAAATACTGCTCCTTTATACCATTTTCACATCACTTGGGTCTGGTGTAAACTGGTCAGCTCAACTGACTTTTCTCCCCACACCCACTTGCCATTTCATGGTGGCCTCAGAGATCTTACTGATGGGAGAAGGCTCCAGAAACAGGTGTATCAGAAGCATGTGTTCCTCTATCTGAAATATTTGTTTAGTTGACAAACAGAGAACGTTTTTACATCTGTCCTCATTCCTTTCTTATATGACCAAGAGAGAGCTTACTTTGAGTCATCAAATGGCTAAATAAGGAATGCATCCTGTCAAGCCACTTGAAACAACCTTTATTTGTGTCATTGTGTGACCCCCTGCTGTTTGGGACAGCTGAAATGGCACTGGATTCTTAATTAAAGAAACTTATTTCCAATTGTATATTCCTAAGCCATAATACAGACATTTAACCATACACATGTGTACATATATACACATACATACACACACACATAATAAATTGCATACAATGTCCATATCCATAGAGATAAAGACATGTATACATACATAAACACAGATATATATCTCCACAGACAAACCCCTGTTATAAATCATATTTGATCCATTTTGGCTTTCTTACATTCCCCGCCTAGAGGGTGAATATTTGTGAAAATAAGAGCCCTCTCAATAACACAAAATGGATGTCCTGGTATGTGTGGATTAACTTTGTAAACAAGAGTTGAAATTGAAACAGTTTACTGTTACAGGAATGACTTGACAACCACCCATAGTATAACATCATAAATTTAGGGTACTGTAAGGTAATTTAGTCTAATTGTCAGAATACTCACAGTTACAATATAACTATTAATTTACAGTCCTTTAGCCACTTTGCAGATCTTGAACCCACTTTCATGACTCCTGCAGCTTTATGCCCAGCTGCTCATATGTTTGGTTATATCCATTCCTGCACGTTTGTACACCTTTGCCACAATCACTTCTTCCACCACTGTGTCCTCCCCTGACCCATGTTTGAGTCTTATATTGGGGTGCAAGTTACATGTGGCTCTCACACCTACCATATATCTCTTAGTACTGTGTAGTGTATTTGAAATAACCACTTACCATAGGACAGTTTATTGAGTGTGATAGGGTGGTGGGTTATTGCTAGTGCTTATAGCACATTTATTTCATGGACAAGTGTACTGAGTTCCTTTATCAGCAATGAACTGAAAGGTGGGCTTGATATTTATTTATTAGTGACTTCAGGAAATTATAAGATACACTACATGTAAATCATGTAGTATCATCTTTGGCCAAATTTCTGGTGGTACATGTCACCCCTGTCTCAGTCTCCTTATCAAATCCAAGTCTGGCTATCTGTAACAAAATGACAAACAGATGTTACTAAAAATAATAAACCGTTGCAATGGTACTTTGCTTCCCTAATATTAGTTAAAATTATTCAGACTGGTGTGGGCATTTGATAAAGAAAAACAAAAGTATCACTTCTTCTGTTGCCACTGTCTATTAATTATAACTAAGCTCTTACTGAAAGACACATTTACATATGCAAACTGGTACTCTTATGCGAAATAACAATAGACATTTTACAGACAATTTACAATTTCTAATTAATACAGCTTCAAGAATCTCCACAAATACCATTTATCTGCATCATTCTCTGAAGATATATGAATACAAATGTGCCCTGTGCCATTTATTCTTATTGGTAGCACCCCACCTTGATAATGTGAGATAGTGCCAAAAAAATGAAGAAAAAATGAGAAAAAAAACAAAATCTAAATAAAAAAACCCAAAATGTATAGATTGAATGCTGCTTTTACATTTTATAATTTAGTCTATTTTAAAGGCACATACAAGCAGCATGCAACCTATGTAAAAATTATATAACCAGGTGTTGCCTTAAAACAAAAACAAAAAAGACAAAATATAACAGAGGATATGTTTATCTTCACCTCAGTATGGCAACAACTCATTACAAAAAACAAAAATCCTTCTTCATTTATCCAGCCATGATTTGCTGGCAGTGCAGGCGATTTGAAACAAAAATAAAAACAATTTAGAATTTAGCCCACCTGACTGTACTTCATAGATTTTAGAGGCTTTTCCTTAAAAATAAAAACACATAAAAATGTAAGGTCCTCTATTGCGGCTGAAATAAAAAAGATTGGTAATTGCAATAACCATTTCTGGTCACATTTCTTTCACTGTCAGTTGTATTTTTTTCTGAAAAACAAAATTTGAGGAAAAACATTAGATACATAAAAAAATTGTTAAGGGAGCTTTATAGAGATAGATTCATTTTCTCCCTTTGCCTGTGCACCTTCACAAATATGATTACACAACACTTTGGACACCTCAAACTTTAATATTCCTAATTCCTCCATATATAATTTCCTTTCATTTTTAAGTTGAAAATTTTCTTTTTCAAGTCTCTCTTTCTCTGACTTTAAAAACTGATATGAGATCCTGGAGGCAGAAGGAGGAATTTTGTTGCTTGCACCTCCATTATTTCTTTTCTGCCCTCTTTTATCTGCTGGAAGGCCTTTACAGTTTCTTGCTAGGTGTCCAATCTTGTTACATGCAAAACACCTAAACACATTACCATTTGTACGATGCCTAGGAAAATTTGCACATCTCTCCCTTCCTTGTGAAGGGGCCTCTAATTTTGACACTCTTGTATGGCCAGATTTATCTCTCCTTACAATTGCCTCAGCCCTTTTGAGAGAACTAAACACTAAAGCAATACTATTTTTATCAGACACAGACAAACCCACTATTTCACGAATTTCTGGTGATACATTCTTCAGCAATGCCTTCTTATAAGTATCATCATTCTTATTTGCCTGCACACCAGTTGGGAGTGTTAGTTTATATAACACAAATAATCTATTACTAAACTCCTGTACCGATTCTCCCATCCTCTGTGCACAATTGCCAAATGCAGAATGATGATCATATTCCTCTGAACCCAGCGATTTCAATATCTCACTCAGAAGTTGCTGCTTTGTTCTAGGGTGCTCAAACACCTCAGAGGACAGACTTGATCTCAAAGATTTATCTAGACTAGACATAATCACATCAAATTGGTCTGCCTCACTTAAATGTCTATGAATTTTTTCAAACTGATCAATTTTTATAGTTACCTCTATAGGATCATCAGTAAATGCTATGCATCCTAGGTCTCTACTCAAAGCTGCAAGTTCATTACAGGAAAGAGATTTGGAAACACTGGTTTCAGATACCAATAATCCCTGTGAATCTACCTTTTTCTCCATGGACACTGGTGCCATTTTCACAGCAGGCGTTCCACATTCATTCATTCTTTCATCACTTCCAAACATATCCAAATCCATTTCACACACCATACTTTCACCACAGTTTGGAACATTAAATGCATCAACAACCACATTCCTCTTTCCTAACTGCTCTTTTAACCTGTTAATTTCTGACAAACAATGAGAATGATCAGCCTCTTTAGTGCTAGAGGATGCCAGAGCTCTAATGGCGCCCTGGGCATCCCTCAGCCTCTCCAAAAGCTGCTCATTCTCAGTAAAGAGTACTTTGTTTTCAGCCATTGTCTGCTGGTTGACAATTTCTGCAGATATTTTGAGTGACTCTATGACATTATTCAGGTCATGCAATTTAGCCTCCAAACTCTCTTTCTGCTTCTGCAGTGATTTGTACTGCTCTGCTACCCAGCGAGCTGCAAAAATCAGTGCAGTTTTACCCTTTGACTTTGATAATTTCTTCTCACTGATTGCCTGGGCCACATAATTCTGAGCTTGGAACCAGGGATCTGACATTCCCTCCATGCATTTTACAATAAGCTCAGGGTTTGAAACCTTGGCAAGCTTCTTCATTAAACCTTCCATTATACAGTGGAAGACTATAGCTATATTACCAAAATTAATACAAAGAGAAAAGGTACTTAACAGTATTTTGAATCAGCACAAAATAGTATATATTATCCACTTATAAATGTATTTCTGTGTCAAACCAAATCCCTCCTACCTGGCTCACCAATCTGTAAGAAATTCTACCTAGCCCCTCTTACTAAGGGTACAATTGTTCTTTTGGGCGGTAATGACGAAGATCATACACAGATAAGGGATAATATTGAAAATGTCTGTATTATGTGCAAAATCAAAATACTGTTACAGTTTGGGTGGTATATACATGAACTGAATAATATCATAGATTACAGGTAAGGAAAAGATGGAATTGAATTGGATACCAGTAAATTATATGATGAAAATCTCCTCACACCCTCCAGCACAAATCTTGGTTTCTGGTGTCTTATCTGCTGGGCTCACATCTGGACAGGAATCAGGACTGCTGTGCTCAGGCTGCTCTCATTCTGTTCTCCTCTGCTCTCATCTCCTCTGCTCCTGAAGTTCTCCTCAAGGTCTCCTTCCACCCCCAAAAAATACTGCTCCTTTATACCATTTTCACATCACTTGGGTCTGGTGTAAACTGGTCAGCTCAACTGACTTTTCTCCCCACACCCACTTGCCATTTCATGGTGGCCTCAGAGATCTTACTGATGGGAGAAGGCTCCAGAAACAGGTGTATCAGAAGCATGTGTTCCTCTATCTGAAATATTTGTTTAGTTGACAAACAGAGAACGTTTTTACATCTGTCCTCATTCCTTTCTTATATGACCAAGAGAGAGCTTACTTTGAGTCATCAAATGGCTAAATAAGGAATGCATCCTGTCAAGCCACTTGAAACAACCTTTATTTGTGTCATTGTGTGACCCCCTGCTGTTTGGGACAGCTGAAATGGCACTGGATTCTTAATTAAAGAAACTTATTTCCAATTGTATATTCCTAAGCCATAATACAGACATTTAACCATACACATGTGTACATATATACACATACATACACACACACATAATAAATTGCATACAATGTCCATATCCATAGAGATAAAGACATGTATACATACATAAACACAGATATATATCTCCACAGACAAACCCCTGTTATAAATCATATTTGATCCATTTTGGCTTTCTTACACTGGTAAGACAATTAAAGAGTTAAATACTGTGTGCAACATAAAAACACCATCTTCCCCACATCAGTAATATGTGTATAACATTACTAGAGTCCAAATAGTTAAGTGAGTAAGAAATAGGTTTACTTTTAAAAGGAGTTAGAAGAGAAATTGTTGAATTTGAGACAGAAAGTAAGACTGAAGAAAAAAAAATTGACCTGGTCCTAGAAATGCCGCTCATGACTGTGGGAGACCAGGTTGTTAATAAGTCCCCAGATATGTTAGTAATGACTGTATGGACTAAATATTGTCTTAATCCCATTTAAATCCCCTAGAATCACAATATTGATTACAAAATATATGTATTAAGAGACAGCAATTGACTACTTCTGATTTTAGATTTTTGTTAGTATAATTACAAAACACATGGGTGCTAGATGACCTGTTAATTGTGATAATTTGAGTGAGAAATATGATTTCCCTTTTGACTGACGTAGGAGGTGATATATATATATATATATATATATATATATATATATATATATATATATATAACAAAAAAAAAAAAAAAAGGGGACAGCATGTAGATAGAAGGAACTGGAAAGTGGATGTTTGTGGAAAAGTTTTGGTAATGGTTGGGAAAATGCATGTGGACTTATTAAGGTAGACGATTTGGGACCACTTTGTTCTGAAGTGGCTCAAGTAGTCAGGATGTGTACTGATAATTTGCATAGCTGAGAAAGTGAAGTCTTGGAAATGGCAATAAGAGTGATGGATGTGACAGGTTGTTTTAAGAAAGATACAGAGAATGTGGAAATATACTCTCAGTCTGAGGCAGAGGGTAATACAGAAGTAGATGGAATTAGGGTGCTAGAGAACCAGAAAGAGGTTTCCATTGATGCTAATATAGAGTATTTGTGGGTGATGGTAAGGTACAGGTTAATACGCCATGCTTGTAATTTGTAGTTTGGTGAGAAGACAGCTTTTCTAACCCTCCGCAGCTGTTGACCCCTCCCTTTTCTTTTTGTCTGAACTTCTGTATATTCTAGGCTTTCTATACTTCCTCTTTTTTTTACTTTCTACGCAACAATTTGAAGTTCGTAATTAAAACTGTTTATGTTATACTAAAATATCTATTGTTAAGAAATTTTTCGGCTAGTAATGCATGGGTGAATAGATGTAATTAAGGGATATATGGATAAGTGTAGATGCTAAGAGATGTGTGTATAATAATGTTGCTCTGTTCTTGGACTACAAATGTATCATGTTTACAGTTTTTAGACCATAATGCATACAGTACTTAAGAATGTCTCTCTAATTACTCCCAATTGCCCAGTTAACATGATAAGACGTGACCTAATGATGTAACTTAAAAATATCACCTATAATGACAAATACGGGTGACGTGATTTGATTCTTTACCCTATAGTTTGATGATTGCTTATTCACACATGACTAATGCCTGCGTGTTCTTTACATTAACCATGTATGTCAGCATATTATTGAAAGGAATATTTTCTTGTTTATGTTTTTCCACCGTTAGAATTAATGCTTGGCTTTGGACACCCATATGTATGCATGGTGATGTATGTAATAATGTTCTAATTTAAGTAATATGGGTGACTCCTGTTAAGGTTTCCATTGTTGCAAATGGAGGAGTGTTTCTATGGGTGTGTGGGGAAAATCTGATTCAGGCATCGGTGTTCATATCATTAGACCCAATTTACACTATGGTATCTATAACACATTTTACCTGACACATTGAACACACTTCCCAATTATTTGTTGGCTGAAAGTTCCACATACAAGGGCAGTGAATGAGTTAATTCAGCACTCTGCACTTCTGGTGCCTGATGTAAACTATATGTTGTTTGCAGTACCATCATTTGCCACTTGCTTTCTTTGTGCAGCACCTTTTTAGCATTCTGGGGTGCCCTGACATGCAACCACTGTTTGCGTTCACGTATAAAGGGAATCAGTATGCGTGAAATAGATTGTGTGATCGATTCCCCCACTGTCTATTTTACTGTAGCCAGGAAAATCCTAGAGACTTGGTCACCTGATTGTGGCTCCACGTTGTTTCCGTATGTGGATGATTTGTGGTTGATGTGTAGCCCATACGAAGAGTCCTGTGTGAAGGATACATCTTCCTTGTTGTAACATCTGGTCATAAGGTATCGCCTGCTAAACTACAGTATGGTCAAGAGACCGTGAACTACCTAGGATTCGTGCTGTCACATGGACAGTGGCTGCTGGCTCCTGAATGAGTAAAAGTCATTATCTTGCTCCCAAAGCCAAATCTGCAATGATATTTTTCCTAGGCATGGTATTTACTGTAGACAATGGATTTCAGACTGTTCTCACCACGACTACACATTGAGACAGGATACCTTGAGAGATGCTCATGATGTAATACAATGGATTATGGACATGGCATATAAAGTGCTAGAAGTCTACAGCCTTATGTTTTGTTTCTGTTCTGGGACTGCCCAACTACTCTCTCCAGTTCATCTGTACTGAAAGGAGGGAGGTCCCACTGTTTCAGGACGTCCTTACAAGGGAAGTGGCTACACTGCAGATTAGTGGTTTATTATTTAAAGTAATATCATCAGTGGTTCAGGGCCTGTCTGAATGCTTAGGAGCAGTAGCAGTCTGATGGTAGGGGCGGTTCAGACACATGAGTGCACAGAAAGGATTTGGTTATGACACTATACATTCAATATTACCTTTCAGTCCCCCTACAAATAGATTTTACACACATGCCCAAATCAGGAAGCATCCAATACCTGTTGGTTATATGTGATTAGATTTTCAAATGGGTCAAAGCCTTTTCCTGTGGCCAAGGAAAACGCCAAAACCATTGCAAAAGTACTATGTACAGAAATAATTCCCGGATTTGGATGCCATCTGATGATCAATAGGACAATAGTTTAATTAAGGATAAATTGAGGAAAGGTACTAGGAAAAGCCACATAAGTGCCCCAAGTCTTTAGGTGACTTGGAATGTATTAAATATGAATATGTATCACAATCTATTGATAAATTGAATGGCATCTATGGTGATGTTAGTCTTTTTCTTCCCTTACCTACAGGCAAACCAGTGCACCCATTCCAACCAGGTAACTCCGTATTAGTCAAATAACTCATCTGAAACAAGACTTTGGACCCCCCATTTGGTGAACAAACTAGCATCCTCGCAGGAACCCGAACAGCTGTATTGACTGAGAATAGCCCAACATGGATACACGCATGTCGCATCAAGAAGGCTCCCCTGATGAAATAACACCCTGTCTTGATGAACAGTCTGTTGATGAATTCCTTGCTCTCTATCTGCCACTAACCCAACAGGAACAACCCCCCTAAGATCACTAGGACAATGACTCTGTTGGCGGGAGAAGCTATACCGGACTGGGGTCACGAGCACCAGACCCAGTATATAGAAACTTTGAACGTGTTTATATGGTGATTTTAGGTGTGGTAATGATAATCACTATGGTCACTATGCTTATTTCTGTACATCATTCTGACACAATGATAACCCGTAATGAGACTAGACACCTTACTTTGAGCCTGTAGACATTTTGGGGAACTAGATACCCCAAATGTACAGTCATATATGGTTTTACTCATAATGCAGACCCCAGATTTCTGTCTATCCTGAATGAGTAGTGTCACAAGCATCCTGACCACCTGCCTTATTAGCATTCCTGTCCCGCTCCCAACCCTCCTGAATTTTACCATTCTCCCAACTGATACTCCTTTTTGGACTATTGTGAATAATTTAGGGCCTATTTATTACCCTATCAAGTTGCCCAAGGGATGTTTTTTCTCTTGTGGGAATACCTCATATTCCTATATCCCAGGGAATACCACAGGAGGTCCCTGTGCCATTAGCAGAATTGCCATAGCACTTCCCTCCAGAGCTGCCCTTTCGACAGAACCAACTAACCTAGATACCGGGCGGGTTAAAAGGCAGACTATTCATATGACTATCTGCTATTAAATCATAATCATGGGTGTGAGGAATTTGAGGGAATGTGTTGCTTCAGTTTATCTGACCATTCCAAGTCAATACATGACCATATCCAGGGATTACATGACAAATCAAACAGAGCTCAGTTGGAGATGATTGGTGGGATTGGTTGGGGTCATGGCTTCCTAATTTTACCTGGCTTAAATCTTTATTTGTAGGTTTCCTCCTTTGTGTTTTTATCCTTCTCTTTGCCTGCTGTTTTGCCCAGTGTTGCCCATTCCTTATTAATTGTGCCCACTTTATCATGCCTTCATTTGATAATGTTAGCTTCCCTGCTGTTCATCCTCCCACAAACCGGTCAGGCAAGGAGTGTGGCTGGGAAGACATTCCTCTCCAAAAGTTAGACTACACCTATGATGTTCCCTTCCAAGCTGTGAGTGACGTCAATGAAAAACTACGCCCCTTCCACCATTACCAGTACCCTCTTCCTCTTATATTTGGAACAAATTTTTATATATAACTTGTTGTTGTCCGGTTGTGGTAAGGGGCATTCTGCCAAATGATGAGCTGATTGGAGGTGCTTGTTTGTCCGAAGCCCTTTAACTAGTGATGTCCCTCTATCTTCTCATTGGTCAACTGACCGACAATGTCCATATATGTTCATGTTTCCTGGGAGGGGAAACCTCTCCCCCCAATTAATATGCTTACCACCCACTGATTTTGTCCTATATAAACTGGTGAATTTCGCTTAATAAATCGAATAAGAGATTATAGCACAAGACTTGTGTCTGCGTGTAGTCATTTCTTATTCCCAGGCCTGCGACTTAGAAGATCTCTGAGGAACAGTGTGAAGGTCTGGGGCCCCCATGGAGAATAAGGCATACAAGGAATACAGAAGATACGGCCGGTTCTTTCAGGAATCCTGTATCCTGAGGCCACCACTTGTAAAACCCATGGGTCCGCCACAGAGGCCTGCCAAGCTGAGAGGTAGTGGCAAAGGCGGCCACCTACCTGCAGGAGGGGACCCGGGTTCGTTGAGTCATGCAGGAGGAGGTTTGGAAGCCTTGGGCTTTGTGGAGGACTTGGATCTCCATTGCTGCTTAGGCTTGGATGAGGAGTGTGGAGCCTGAGGGACCGTCTGCGTCTCTTGGCGCAAGTCTGCTTGAAAGGAATGAAAAAGCCGATCCCTTTTAACAGGTGCCTTCTTGCTCAGGCCCACTGGTAGGTGAGAACTTTTGCCTCTAGTGGCCTTGTTGATGAGATCCTTGAGTTCAGGCCCAAACAGGGAAGAACCCTGAAAAGGCAAAGACAGCAGAGCCTTCTTAGAGGCTGTGTCAGCCGACCAGATCTTAAGCCGAAGACCCCGTCTGGCTACCACAGACATGGTAGATGCCCTGGCTACCATACGCACAGCGTCAAAAAAGGCAACAGAGACATAATGCTGAGCCTCAGCAATGTTAGCGAGAAGACGCAACATATCAGAAGTAGGGGCTCCCTGACAGACTGCAGAATTGAGCTGTTCAGTCCAAACAGCCACAGCCCTATTTACCCATGCAGCAACAAAGGTAGGGCGAAGGGCAGAGCCCGCAGTCGCAAAAATAGCCTAGAGAGAAGTCTCAAGCTTCTTATCAGTCCAGTCTTTAAGAGCAGAGTCAGTTGATTTAGGAATCCTGGAAACTGGAGCATCCACTTTAGGGGGATGAACCCACTGAGTAAGGGCCGTTTCAGAAAATGGATAAAGTATAGCAAACTTTTTAGACACATATGGCTTCTTGTCTGGAAATTTCCACTCCTCTGACACCAAGCGGTCAAGGGTGGGATTAGGTGGAAAGCAGGCATGGGGCCTAACAGGCTCCTGGAAAACATCAGAGGGGTCAGAAGACGCCTCCTGCACCAAAGGAATGTTCAGGGTGGACAACACAGCCCTGATCAGGCCCTCAGCCAAGGGAATGGGGTCCACCTCGAAGGGATCCCCAAAAACTGAGATGAAGGAACAGCTGAACAGTCATCATCATCAGAGTCCACCAATAATTCCTCCTCAGAGGAATCAGACACATCAGGTACACCTGGTCTGCAACAAATTGAAGACCCCCTGTAAGGTGGATGGAAGGCGTTATAAAGTGGATCTGAGGTCCCTGGTAGCAGCCTTAAACTCTTGCAACAATATTGGCTCTAGTGCATGGCTGGAGGCCCCAGCAGGGGATTCAGGGGCAGCAGCGCATGCTGGGCAAACATGACCTGAGTATTCTCTAGGTAACCCTTATTGACATGAGAAGCAATGAGGGACACAGACACCCCAGTATCTTTAGTCTTAGGTTTAGCCCCAAGGTCTAACGGAGTAGACATTCTCACAGAGTCAAAACAATCAAAGTATCAAAACACTCACAATAAAGTGTGTATGATAATTACTGCAACCCAGAAACACTAAAATAAGGCTTATCTGGTAGGCAAAGGGTTAAGCTGCGGAGGAGAGAAGGACAGTTCAATGCCTGTGTAGGATACTCGATCTGTGAATACACAAAATGGCTGCCGCAACGAGAGCCAATCGGAAACGAGCGTGCGAAGCGGGCGCTCATGGGAAACTTAGTTTCGCTGACAGAGTACCCCAACAGTGCCCAAAGCCCCCAGCATCCCCAGAACGTTGACCGGATGACAGAGCAAGGGAAAACCAACAATATATGAGCCATCTCTGACCACGCTTTTTTGAGCAGTTGCAGAGATACGTCCCAAACTGTAAAGTCCCATAGAAGTGAATAGAGCAATGGCGTCTATGCGGTAAACGTGCGCCTTAAAGGCATGGAACATAAAGTTAGCGAAGTGAATATGAAATGTGAAACCACTCAAACACTGAACCCAGCAGGGAAAGTGCCCCAAAACCCCTCAAAAGGTGCTAACCAGCAGCAAAAGGGTTAAGTTACCATAGAAACTTGATCCAAACACCTCACAGACATACAGAATAAACCCAATGAGTGCATGAGTATGTAATAGGAACTCCAAATGAGACCCCTGTGAGGAGGGGAAGCATGGGACATGTGGATCTCAGCACTCAAAGGGTGCTCAACTTTTTTAGCAAGTCTTCTGTCTTTAGATTACCATATATCAAGAAGCCGCCTCAGAGGGCAACTCCTGGGGAAAGAACTTGCAGCCAAGATTCCCCCCCCCCCCCCCCCCCGGGCTTAGGTCCACAAAAGCACCTGGTAAACTGAGCTATCCTCATTTGGGTGATGGGATGGGAATCGTCAGTGATGGTGATCCGCCTAATGGTGGTATTCCATGTCTAATAGAAAAAATAATAAAAACCTAAAACTATAGCAGAACTATTCTCTTGCTTGTGTCTTGACCTAGGAACAAATCTTACTGGTTGGGGATTAGCTAGCTGCAAGCTAAGGAGAAAAGGTAAGCTCTACCCAGCAGTCAGAATTGCTACTGCCTATTAAAGGGGCTGATCACCTACCCAAAGCTACCAGTAACCTGTATTGGACGACAGAGAACTATTGATTTGATTTAGATTTTTTTTCACTCACTATGCATTTTGTTAATTGATACAAATAAATTATTAACATGTCTATTTTTGAAAGCATTCTTACTTTACAACACTTTTGCACATGATATATATATATACACATACATACATACATACACACACACACACATATATACATACATATATTATATATGCACACACACACACACACACACACACACACACACACACACACACACACACACACACACACACACACACACACACACACACACACACACACACACACACACACACACACACACACAAGTTTCAATTTCAAGAAATTCAGGTTCTGGTAGTAGCAGGACTCTTCTGGTTAGTAGTAGCCAAGGCGGACATAGACATTCGTACTAGATCCGCATACCATATTCTTCTTGACCACCCTGGGGCAATTATGACATTTGCTTTGTCTCATCTTTCTTAACATTTCGCTATCATCGGTATGGAGGAAAAATGTACGCTAGCTATTGGTCCCACTGGAACCTTAGATCGCCTTGCTCCAGAGCTGTATGATACTTTAACCTGGAAAGGAATGTCTTGCATTTGCTGCTGTTCTTTGTTGCCTTGAGATCTATTTTGTGATTTCCCCATTTTTTAACTATTTGATGGAATACTTCTAGGTTCAGAGACAATTCTCCCTGATCTAGGTGACATCTGCCTGTGCGTTCTTTTTCCCCGGCATATGGATAGCTGTAATTGCTTTTACTTTCTTTTCTTCAAAATTCAGTACATTTTCTGACTTTAGAAACAGTGTTTTGCTTCTGATTCTCCATTGTTTCCTCAGATATATGACTGCTGTCATATTGTCTGAGTGAATGCGCACTGGTTTTCTCTGTAATCTTTGCTTGAGACAGGTTATGCAATTCATCACTTTTCACAGCTGCAATATGTTTATATGGAGTTATCATTCCTGTCTTGACCATGTGCCTTTGACTGGCTGTTGATTCCACAGTCCTAACCAGTCTTGCTGGCTGGAATCCATTTTCAATTCTTCCCAGATCACCATGTGCAATGGTGCTTCTTTTGACAGATTTGCATTCTTCAACCATCATGATAAATTCTTCTTTATCTTGGATGGTAATGTGATCCTCTGTGATCTGTTTGTGTGATTCTTGTTCCACTTTTTTAAGAAGAATATTTATATGTTCTTCATATGAAGTCTTGCCCAAGGAAGTATTTGAACTGAAGACGTTAATACTCCAAAAAGCTGCATATACTCCCTTACTGTATGAAACAGAGTCCTGAACTTTGAGACATGGTGTCTGATTCTTGTCATCCCGCTGGATGAGAGAGATTCTCTCCCTTCTATAGTGTTTAGATCCCCAGAAATACTAGATTTTGTAGAGTGCCGTCTGACTTTTCTGAGGACTGATGAGTCACCCCAACTTTTTGTAGATGATTGATGGCATAAATATGTATGGTTTCTGGCTTGTTGTTCGGATTCGGAGATGATCAATAAGTTGTCTATATAGGGAATTATTATTATACCTCTCTCTCTCTCTCAGATGCTCTTAAGGCCGCTGCCAGGACCTTTGAGAAAACCTTTGGTACAGATGATAGGATGAACAGTAAGGCTGGAAACTGGAAATGAACATTCCCTGTCGCAAACCATAGAAATGTTTGATGTGCTGTTTTTTTTCGAAATATGATCATATGCATCCATCAGGTCTATGGTGGTCAGAAAGTCATCTCTTGGTACTGCCTTGATCAATGAGGTTACTGTCTCCATTTTGAAGGATAGGCACTGTATGAAAGAACTTATGAACTTTAGGTCTAACTTTAGGTCTAAGATGGGTCCTGTAGCCTACGGACAGCTTCTGTACTATGAAAAGGACTGAGTATAGTCCTAATTTGTCCTGATGGAACTTCTTCTATTAGATGTTTTACTTTCAAAGACTGGATGACTTTCCTCCACCCTTCTGCTTTGAGGATTTATTGGGGTTCTTGATGACCATTAGAGGTTTCTCTATGGTACCTTGCTGATTTCTATAGGATACCCTGCCTCTAAAATCTGAAGCATCCAGAGATCTTTGTTGGAATATATTTGCCAATTCATCAGACATTTTCCCAGACAATGCCCAACTGGGATTAGAGGCAAGACCCCTGATCTTCAAAGATATTCCCTTCTTGAACTGACCCCTTCCAGAAAATTCTCTCCTGAAAGTTGCTCTCTGGCCAAAGGTTTGTTTCTTTTGTTCAAAAGGTCTGTTAGGCTAATATGTCTTGGCTTCTCTGAAGCTTTGCTTCTTTGTCTTGTATGAAAAAGACCTACTTAGGTTGCTTGATCCTATCTTCTGTCTTGCGGTAAAAAGGTGCTTTTTCCTCCCATCAATTTCTTCATAATTTCTTCTAAGTGATGTCCAAATTGAAGAGAACCTGCAAATAGTAGTGACATGCATTTGTTCTTTGATGAGGTATAAGCCCTCCAAGACTTCAACCGTTGTGCCCTTCTTGAGGTAATTGGCAGGGACGAGGAACACAAAGTTAGTTTAATGACATCTAAAGAGGCATCACATGCAAAGCTCACTGCCTCTGATTCTTGTGATCTCATTAACTAATCTGGATCTAGACACTGAAGATTCCACTTCTAGCTCAGATAGCCATATCCTGATTGTCCTGGATATACAGGCCATTGCTGTAGCCTCCTTCAGATTTTGTCCCAACAGAGGAAACTACTTTTTTTAAGGAGCTTTCTATTTTCCTCTCCGTGCTGTCTCTTATAAAGAAGAGCCATCCTCCATGGGTATGCTGGCACGTTTGGCTAACTGAGCTATAGCTTTGTCAGTCTTTGAGGGATTAACACAATCTTTAACCTCTTCTTCCGTAAATGAATACATTTTGGTGAACCATGTTGACGTGGAGATTCTCTTATCTCCTCATCCCCACTCTGTCTTGATCATAGCTAACACAAAGTGGTGTATAGGAAACACTGGAGAATCCTGTCTACTACCTAGGAATGCAGCGTCCAAACAAATCTAATTAAATGACCCTGATTCTTCTGTTATCTACCCCACTTCTTCTGAGGAATATTCCGATAGGATATCATGTATACTTGCCAGGTCCTCCATTTCCTCATATATGTTAGGGTTTCCTTCATCTGGATCTTCTAATCTTTGCCTTTTTCTTGTACTCACCCCCTCCTGCATTGCTGTAAATGTGTCTTGCATGGAAGATTGCATCCAAAACACTCCTGAAATTGTGCTAGCATTTCTTAGCCTGCAGCCTTCTAAAGACAGCCTGGACAAAGCTTAGTAGTATCAGACACAGCTAATTTTGTTTCACAACCTAAACAACTCAGACTTCTGCTGGGTCTTATCCTCCTTCTCTAGAACAATGCTTCTCATTGACAGAAGTCTACTTAGGAGCCACAGACACAGTAGTTTAAAAACAAAACTTTTATTAACAACTATTAAAACTAACAGTATCCTAGGCCAGAATCATGGCCACAGAATGCCTCATTTTTATAGTCTTCATGCATTCCACCTGTGGAATGCATGGTATCCAGCAATGCAAATATTGCCAAAATGCAGTAACACACCAAACAATTTTCAAGGTCAGAAAAAGGAAAACACTTCCCTCCATGCATGGATCACTTATTACTTCTCTGACTGGGTCCCCACATCAGGCCTTAACTGGCACTTGCAGTACAGTATGCGTTCCACAGTGGAACACATGACCTTCCTGGATGAAGCACTGATGCATCTGCCTCCTGAAACCCACCCCCAGGCCATCTGCTGATGCTGGGCAAGCGATTACTCCAAGTTCATAAAAAGTTGCTCTCCTTGCTGGTGCAAAGCACGAGGACCAATGGCTTCAGCCGCACAGCCTGGTAGGGCGGCACTTTGGTGGCCAAACACTCCCATTCCTGGGCCTTTGCAATATTTTGATCTCTCTCCATTCTCACAGCTGTGTAGGACCCAAATACTATCTAACCTAGAGCCCAAAATTGATTGGTCCTACGTAGCTGAGAGGTAGAGACAAGAGCCTCTTTTCAATACCAAGGACACTGATGATGCTACTTAGGCTCAGTGAGAAGATGCCACTGAAATAGCAGTTACCAAGGGCCTTATTTGTCAAGCTGAAGATGTGTGATTATTGTGCAAACAATAATCAAATTGTATAATGGGAGAAAACCAAACGCTGCTCTAGTGTTGAAGGCCTAAAAACCCATTTACATCAATTGAAATGTTCTATATGTTCTGTTCCCCCTCATGACCAAGTTGCTTTGCTCCAGAGTTACAACTATTTAGCTTCATGAACAAGGTCCAAATATATATATTATATGATAAAATGACTTACATGGGGTTTAACATCTTGACTGCTAGAAAGGTCTTCAGTTCATGGTTGTATTTTAATAAATTACATTTAAAGTTTGGAATATTGTCTTGACAGCAGCTTTGTTCCAACTTCCCCTTGATGCTGCTTGTGCAAAGAGAAGGATAATGTGGTAGTATATGGGTGATGCAAGACTTTCCTTGTTTAATGTAATTTATTAAAACAGGAGAATAGGAAACAGTAACTTTACTTCCCTGTGCATACAAGAGGGGAGGCATACATGGCTTGTTGGCACTAAAGTCACTGGTATGCACTAAGGCAACTGTATATGCAGGGTCACATACCCAATGTCAAAGTTTGGCTGAGCTGCTCTAATTCTGCTATTGATTCTGCTGTCTGAGCTAATCTAGAGCTCTGCTATCCATTGCTGATGCCTTCCCTTTTCTGGATCAGGCTGGATCAGCTGACCATTCTCTGATTACTCACCTGACTTATCAGCCAACCCTCCCAGGGTATTTAAAGCAGCTTGGCTCACTTCCTGATTCGAGAGAACACAGGTGGAGGCGCTCACGGTAACCACCTGAAGCATCAGATCACAGCCGTCAAAACAGATAAAACACCGCTTTTATTCAGTCATTTAAAAAAACATGGAGGACGAAAAAAGATTGAGAAATAATCTGAGGACATACAAAACGCCTAACGCGTTTCATAAACGTAAAGTTTACTTAATCATAGGCTTAATCTCACAATACAATGCACAACCCTTAAATACCTTCCATTAATTCAAACTATCCAATGGGGCAAATAAACAAGTGAAAAGGTGAAAAAAGTATCCACCCCATCCACTCAACTGGTCCACCTCCTAACCAATACTACGTCATACCCCAGTGATTAGTTCAAAGTAAATAACATTACATCAATCCATATATATCCAAACATACAATCACATTACAAAACTAAAAAACGGACAATAATGTACAATATATAGAGATTAAATCCGGAACAAGAGATGCATATAGACAGCACACCGACAAAAAAGAAAAGAAGCACATAAATACAAGAGAGACCCAATCCAAGACATACGTGTCTGGCTCACCTATGTCGGTGTACAAATAATGCAACATCATGCTCCGAATTAATGCCCTCAGGAGAGTGGGTCCTAAGGAGAAGGATCCACTTGACCTCACACCTGTCAAGCAGTATCCTAATATCACCACCTAGCTCAGGCAAAACTACTCTCTCAATACCCTGAAAACAAAACTTACTCATGTCCCCTTGATTACAAGTATGAAAATGCCTAGCAACCGGTTTACTTAAATCACCGTTTTTTATGTGGAGAATATGTTCACGCATACGATCTTTTAATGCCCGTGTGGTCCTTTCATTGTTGTATTTTAATAAATTACATTTAAAGTTTGGAATATTGTCTTGAGAGCAGCTTTGTTCCAACTTCCCCTTGATGCTGCTTGTGCAAAAAGAAGGATAGTGTGGTAGTATATGGGCGATGCAAGACTGTTCTTGTTTAATGTAATGTATTAAAGCAGGAGAATAAGAAACAGTAACTTTACTTCCCTGTGCATACAAGAGGGGAGGCATACATGGCTTGTTGGCACTAAAGTCACTGGTATGCACTAAGGCAACTGTATATGCAGAGTCGCATACTCAATGTCAAGGTTTGGTTGAGCTGCTCTAATTCTACTATTGATTCTGCTCTCTGAGCTAATCTAGAGCTCTGCTATCCATTGCTGATGCCTTCCCTTTTCTGGATCAGGCTGGATCAGCGGACCTTTCTCTGATTACTCACCTGACTTATCAGCCAACCCTCCCAGGGTATTTAAAGCAGATTGGTTCACTTCCTGATTGCCCTTGTGTCTGCTTCTGGCTGCAAGAGTGTTCTACTGAGTTCCTGATTACCTGTGCATGACCTGGTTTCCTCTGGCATCCCTTCTGGCTCCTGACATTGCTGATCTCCGTATTCCTGACCCTGGCTTGGCTGAGTACCTGTCTTGGCTCCTGACCCCGGCTTGTCTTTTGGTTTATGCTTCTGGCTCACGATTTTGCTTGATTTGCTTTTGGTTATTTTAATAAAGGTGTTTTGCATTTTACATTTTTGTATCTGTCTGGCTCCTGGTCCCTAACACCCAAAAGGGCAGGTGGAACAATACACAAGTTTATTTTTACAGCAGTACACAACCCTCTGGCACCAAATGGGTTAACCAACCTTCAAACTACCATAAAAGATATTTTCTTAAAGTGTGAAATATAATTTTTATATGCTACAGTATACTCCAGGGTACTAGTTCTCAATCTTTTTTGTTCAAGGAGAGCCCAACGTGTAATTTTGAATTTTAAGGGCACTAACAAATTTTATGCCATTTGACAGGAGGAAACAAAGGGTACAACACAAATATAGTTATTCTTGAGTCTTACATTCAGATTAAAAAAAAAAAAAAAAAAAAAGTATATGCATACTATTTATATAAATAAAACACTTTTTGTCAAAGTCTTTATGGAAAAAAGGGGCACCTAAAGTAGATTTCTGTGGCATACCATAGTGTCAACACCCTGACTGAGAAACACTGCTCCAGTGCATTTAGTATTATCTTTCTTTTTTTCAAATAGATACCAGAAGTTTACAAAAGATTAACAAAAAGCGTATGTTCATAATATTTTATTATATAGACTACATTTTATTACAATGTAAGCAACAGCCTCAGAATAAATATATAGGTTTAACCTTTATAGTGCTTGACCATGAATAACGAATTGCTATTCAAGGCATCTGTTTCAAGTACTAAAAAAGAGGATTCACAGAGTTGGAGGGGGTATCTGTGCATAGAAATTATCTGCATCCCAGTGCCTCCAGATAACTCTACAAGAGAGCCATGTTATCCCATAATTACAAGAGGAGCATGCCACACGCTGAAATTGGTAGGCTTGACAATAATAAAAAAAAAAAAAAATTTCCAAAAGCAATACTTGGGAGTACAGTTTAGGGCCTTATGAAGGAAGTTAAACTTGAGTAATTCTGGAGAAAAAACAGCATTACCATGTGCGCCATGGGGAGGGTTTTTTGATACAAAAATTCCTAAAATTCTCTTTGATTTACATGGGGATCCTGATGCCTTGAACATAATACGTTGCAGACATTTTAGCATTCAAGGGGTTAAAGTCCCAAATACATTTATGGAAATCTTAATTTCTCCCCTAGTGTGCAGTTGGTTTGCTCCAGAATTGCACTTTTTTAGCTTATGGAATACAACAACTGGGGGCCTTATTCATGCAAAAAGATATCCTAGAGTAAAGAAACTATACCATAGAGGACAAACCCCTAGAATGCTAGAAAGAGATCACCAATATATTGCTACATAATACATCTGTGCCCTTTCAAGCATTCAATGTGTTAAAAGCCCCACTTAAATTAACTGAAAGTGTTATCTTTCCTCTATAGCACAATTGGCTGCTCTAGAATTGCTCCTCATTTCTTTTGTGAATAAGGCCCTTAGAGCGCAATGCAAGAAAAATGCTCGATCACTATTTAAAATGTAATTTTGATGAAAAATGTACTATGTACGTTTGATGGAAAAAAATATTAGCACCAAAATGTTACTGAATCGCATATTTTTTTTTTTTTTTTTTTTAAACAAATGCATTTCAAAAATAAAACATTTACTGATTTGTGAGGGGATTTCTGATTGTGCCTAGTTCATCAAAGCAGTTAGCACACAATTTTAATTCAGAAGCATATGCAAACTGTGCCCTTAATTTAGGAGAATATGCTTTTATTCAGTATAAAGGTATTAGGATGTTTCTTGCATCAAAATGTGAGCAGTTTCAAAAAGTTCATTTACGGTTTAAAAAAAAAAAAAAAAAAATGTAGTGCTCCACTTTTTTGCATTCCGCCCTTAGTTTCTAATCCACCTCAATGTGCAATTCATAATATTAATAATCCTTAAGGAAATGAGACTGCATCAATCACTCTCCCACAGTGTGCAACGTAGAAGAGGCGGCCTGCTATGCACAGCAGCACAATTTATGCAGGATCACGTTGTAGCGAAACAGTTTGCAATGTGGAAGCTGGAAAGTTAACCCTTGAAGGGCCAGAAATCTATGCAATGCATTGTGATGCAGGGCATTGCACAGCCTTCTGGCCTTTAAAGGGTTAATAATGTTTTGCTAAAATATCCATTAAGCCATTACTATCCATTATTATAGGCACAAATTAAAGAAACAGCAAAGTTTTGTTTTGGAAAATACATCCTGCAGAGTACCCCCACAGAGGGACGATGTTAAATCCAATAGTTTTTATAACAAACTTGTAACTGTATGCAACAATACCAACTGGAGACAAGAGGACTTCTTTTACATTGCTCTCTTCTGACAATTTCTAACAGCCTAAAGCTTTTCACAGAAAGTGATAGCATCAAAGCCACCTGGAGGTCACAGTAGAAAATGTCAGTTGAATTAAAAGAAAAACCATACTAAAACTTTAACCTGCAATCAGGTTTGAATGAAGCATTGTCCCACAGACAGAATACTCTTGTTTTATAGGAAAAGCCTTATAATATATATATATATATATTTTTTTTTTTTTTGAGAATGAAACATTATTGATCCTTTACCTAATCAAAAGACTAAAATCATTGTTCAGGAAATAACAGTGATCTTTTTTGGAAATACACCAATTCCACAGATATTCAAATTCACTTCATGTTTGTTTGGATGCCGAGATGTAAAATAAATATTCACCAGCTGTAACACATTTCAAATACACAGAATACTGCTGTGTTTTGCAATCTTAAAATAATAAGAGAATATGCCTTTAAGAAATCAAGAGTCCTGGTACAGATTAAGAGTGTGTATGTATACATATGCAGTCTAAACTGTGAGTTGTTATGCAAATACAAGACCTACAAAACTGACCAATCAAAATCCTCCATTCAGAGAAGATCATCTCTCAAACATTTGAAGAAATGCAGCACTATAATTGGCTAAAACTGTTCCATGGAGGAACCTTTAGCGCAACCTTATTGTTTAGATAAGAGATATTCATGATCCCAACATTAACAGTATTGCCTCTAAGCGTCCATATAGCCATAATATAAAAGCACAGGGATCTGTTTCCTTGTGAAATACTGTTTGGTCTTTTCACAGCCCTAAGGATTTTTGTACAGTCTGCCTTGCAATCTTGTTAAACTGTTCACGGTCTTCTCTCCACATTTTTGAAGCATCAACGTTGGCTCCACTTTCGTCATTGGGTTCTGCAGAAAAAAAATTAAAGAAGCAGGTATGTAAATAACAAATTGTAAAGCCTCCTAACATTTCCTAAAACTAATCGCCCACTTATTTTCCTATGGCTTGCATACACCCCCAATTAATTTCGGACCTTGTGCTTTTATTTTTGAGATAATCAATCCTGAACACCATGTCTTGTGCATTCTGCCTGCTTCAGTTTGAAAAACTGCCAGCAGCTGTCATGTTTGCCTCAATGGACATGGAATCCAGGACTGACAGAAGAGGTTATCACTTGAACAAAGGCACAAGAGCAAAGTCATAGGGGCAGTAAGGATTTTACGACCATAGCAAGATAAGCGTGCGGTTGATATTAGGTGGTGTTCATTCTTCCTTAACACTAAGCAATTGATTTTAAAATGACATCAGTCCAATTGTTCCAGAATAAATTACTGGAGATGATTTTCTAAGGTGTTTGAGCCTGGCTGTTTAACTGAAATACTAAGTAAAACTGGAGCAATTTGGGGACACATAAGCTGCACTAGAGGGGACAAATTAACTGTTATTGATTTAACCTCTTGAATACTAGTGAGGTTTCCAATGCATTGAGCCCAGAAAAGTAGACTAGAAGCGACATAACAGTTGCTCTATAGCTAGAAGACAAAGACACACAAATTCCACCGATCTGAAAGTAGCTTTTACAACCTGATTGCTAAAGAGGTTGTCAATACACTGCTGTGCAATGTATCAGAGAGCTCTTTGGCATTCAAGAGGTTAAAATTTCTTTTAAAGGGGATCACCCCAAATAAAGTCCCTACCATATAATTAACTATCTAGCAACAAACTTAACAGGAGTAGTGTTATCCAGAATAATTTCCCCGTTACCGAGAAATTCTACTTGTGCCGAGACTGGAGGCCAGGCAACAGCACAGACATCTTTGCTTACAGACATCTGCATGCCTGCGCGTTGCATGGTAACTTTAGGTACCAGTAAGGACTGACGGAGTAGGCTTGCAGATGCCTATAAAGCTCTGTTGCCTGGCCGTCAGTCTCTGCAAAAATAGGATTTCTCAATAATGCTGTAATTATTCTGGATAAAACTACTATTGTTAAGCTTATCCCCAGATAGCTAATTATATGGGGGAGGACTTTATTTGGGGTGATAGTTCCCCTTTAAATAGGAATTTATTTAATAAATAATGGCATTTAATAAATAAATGGAATAGTTTATTTGCTCCCTATTGTGCAGCTGGTTTGTACTAGCATTGCTCCACTTTTGACTTTATACAGATCCCCTTTTTACTGCTTCTACTATATGGATACTTTGACTAAACTAAAAGACACTAATTGAGCATTCTAGAGTTTGATTTCCTTAAATTAACATGCACATGGAAAAGAAAAAAGGTAGGCTGCAGGCTTAAAACACCAACAATACCCTTAACTGTTTAAGGACCAGACGGATGCGCAACATTTCTTTCCAATGAACTGCGCACCCTGCTGGTCCTTAAAGTGCTAATAAGGATTATACGCATGAGGTTTGCCTAACAACGACTATCGTTTTCTCTTAAACATGGGGACTACAGATGTTAATTTGTGTCCTCTGTGCGTACAAAAGATTATATACACACATGCATACACACTAACAGATGTGTGGGACACCTTTGCTCGTGTGGCAAACTTTTTTTTTTTTTTTTCTATTGTATTAAAAGTCCAACGTCATGGCAGGGCATCAGGATCTCTTCCGATGCCACCCATCTACTGATCTACCAGCCAATTTGGCTGTGAAAGCTATAGAGGCGACGCAGGAGAGCAAGAGAGCTCCCCTGCTTCCATTCTACCCAGAGCCGGGTAGCAATGAACAGGAAAGGCAAACCCTTTCACGTCAATCATGGAAAGCCCCCCTCAATGATATGAGAGGGTTTCCTAATTTCACCCACTTCTACCGGGTGATCTGGGTACAATGAAAGCAGGGGAGACTTGGCTAGCCTGGAAATTGGGGGATCCACAGACGGAGGAGAGGCCCACTGCGTTAAAGCTGCTTCAGAAAATGGGTACAGCTTAGAAAACCTCTTAGAGATAGAGAACATCTCATCTGGTGTATTCCACTAATTCAGAAGAATCTGATAAAGAGTGGCGTTAGGGGGAAATGCAGTGTATGATTGCCTATGACTCTGGAAAACATCTGTAGGAGATCTAGCCTCATCAAGTGTGTCATGGACCTGGAGGATCCTCAAAACAGCCCCTCAGCAGAGGGTAGGGGGGTCAGCCTCATACGAGTCACCATAGGAGTAGGAAGAGAATCCATATCTTCATATGCCCCTTCCTCTAATTCGTCCTCAAAACAGTCCTCCTCAGAGGAGGTCCCTATGAGTGCAGGCAAACTCTGAGCTCTAGGGGCCACATACATAAAAGTGGTAGGGGGCTTCCAAGACTGAAGAACCCTGTGGATGGAGAGAGGAAATTGGGCTATAGTGAAAAACAATGTCTTAACCCAAGCTAGCTCTTCTTCAGCGCTGGAGTGGCCTGGTGGAGTAGTAAAGGCCACAGGACAAGAGGGGCAGAAAGATACAGAATACGCTGTAGGGAGGTCAGAGATGCCCCCGAGACCTTCACTTTAGGTCTAGCCCCATGTCCCGTAGGATCCGAAATCCTGACAAAAGTAGTGTCTAAACTAGTATAAATTACTAGTAACAGTTCCCCAGATTAATAGTTCACCCAAGAAAATACTAGAAAGTACTTATTTAGCAGGCTAAGTTTTTATCTGGAGATGGAGAGCAAGGAGAGTCTGCCTCTGCATAGGATAAGCAAGGGAGAAGTAAAATGGCGACTGCAAAACAGGCAGCCAGTCGGAAGAAAGCCTTCAAAATGGGCATTCTGGATATTGTAGTCTTCTCTGTTGCCGTTGCCTAGCAACGCCTACAACTCCATCTGCGGACCCCCCAAGACACTAAGGACATGAACCGGATGAAAGGGCAAGAGGAGACCTCTGTAGGACAAATAGATGTAGAGATATGTCCCAGAGAAGTTCTCCCATAGAAGTCAATGAAGCAAAGATGATGACTGCAGTGCAAGAAGCGCCCTTAAAGGAGCCATGTGCATGAAAAAACTGACAAATTCTAAGTTACCCCAAATTACCCACTGACCCCAGGGAACACGAGGGGGAATTAAAGAGACAGGCCCCTACAGGGAAAAGCCTAGGAATAGCCCCAAACACAGAGAAACCAGGAGGGAAGGGGTTAACTAGTCTCAATGCAGTCATCCATGCTCCATAACTCAGGGAATGCACAGTAATAACATACCCAAAATGAGTGCAACAACCCAAAGCTTCAGAGAAAACCTTGCATGAAGAGGCACAAGTAGGAACAAAGTGGACCAAGTCACTCAACGGTTATTCAGCAATCTTTATATCTTGTGTCTTCAGGTTACCATTGTGAAGGAAGCAGAGACTGGGAGTGAAAAAATTTGGTTACTAGATTCTCTCCACAGGGCAGCAAGGGTACACACAGCACCTGCACATTGGTCAATCCAGTCCAGGGGAAGTCCAGTAATGGTAACCTCCTAATGGGAGAATTGTAACAGCTCCATTTCTAAGAAAAATAATACATAAACTAAAACTAAGCAGCAGTGTTCCAAGCCAGTCCTTACTGTTAGGAACACATCATAAAACTGGAGGCGGGGAGGGGTTAGCCTGCAGAAGGTGAGAGGCTCCACCCCCAAGAACTTGTCTCTCTTTTTTTTTTTTTTTTTTTTTTTTAATGTGTTCTGCCTTCCAAAAGAAGCTCAACCCACATGGTACCAGTGTTCCATATTGGACGATATGCAGAGTGTTAAAAGGATAACCACCTCTTTATAATCATGATGTCAGATAGTTTAACCCCTTAGCGACCCTTGACGTACCAGGACCGTCAAGGGTAAATGTGATCCAACGACCCTTGACGGTCCCGGTACGTCAAGGGTTAAACTCTTCCATCGCGGCCGCACGGAGCGATGGAAGAGTTCAAGCCGCTTGTTACTAAGTGTCCCGGTATCTGGACACTTAGTAACCAGCGGCAGAAACATTGTTGCAACATGCGATTCACTTCAAAAGCGAATCACATGTTGCAAAACCTGAATGACAGGGACAGTATTTGTAAATACTGTCCCTGTCAGATCTCTCTGCCTCACTCCACCTTGCATACTGCTGAGGTGGAGAGAGACAGAGAGACATGGTGTTCCAGTGTACCTGTAAAAAAAAAAAGTAAAAAAAAAAAGTTTAAATAAAGAAATTTAACCCTTTGATCACTGTTCTGCAGTGATCAATAAGTGCCCCCCCATCTGATCACTCTTGGAGTGATCAATTTGCTGCAGATCAGTGTTTTCTGATCTGTGGGACACCCCCCATCCCCCTTGAATTTTTTTAGATTTTTTTAAAATGTTTTAAATTTTTTTTTAATTTTTTTTTTAATTTATTTTTTTTTTTTTAAATAGTAAATATAGTTTAGGTATTTTGGTAGGTAGTTGGGTAGGTTTAGTGTAGACGTGTGTTAGGGAAAGTTTTAGGGATAGATTTAGGTTTAGGGGGAAAAAAAAAAAAAACCAAACCCCCCCCCCCCCCCCCCAAAAAAAAAATATTTATAATAAGCGCAGTTTAGATAGGTAGTTCAATTGGGTTAGGTAGGTTCAGGATATATGTAGGCTAGGGTAAGTTTTAGGGTTAGATTTAGGTTTAGGGATAGCGTAAGAAAATAAAAAAATAAAAAAGTTTTTTTAGTGGGCAAAATGCAGCGCAGGTACAGCGTTGAAGAGGCATATGCCTTTTTGGCGTCTGACTCTGAGGCAACAGACACTGCGTCAGATTTTGACATAGAGCAGTTTTCAGAAAGTGAGAGCAGCTCTAGTGATGACGCTGGGCCTTCTGTCAAGAAAAGACGCACTGCCCCAAGAGCTGCTCTGGCAACTGCCCCAGCACCTGCCAAAAGAACTGCCCAAAGACCTACCAAAATACCTACCCAAAGAAATGCCCCAAGTGCTGCCCCAAGAGCTGCCCTGGCAACTGCCCCAGCACCTGCCAAAGGATCTGCCCAAAGACCTACCAAAGAAATGCCCCAAGTGCTGCCCCAAGAGCTGCCCTGGCAACTGCCCCAGCACCTGCCCAAAGATCTGCCCAAAGACCTGCCCAAAGAAATGCCCCAACACCTGCCACTCCGGATCCTGATGAATGGGTATCAGTTTATGCCCACAAATCTCAGAATTCACAGGCAACCCAGGGATTCAAATTGATGTGGAAGGATTTACCCATGATCATTTTTTTGATTTGTTTTTGGGGGAAGACATTTTAGGTGAAATTGTTTCCCAAACCAATTTGTATGCAGCCCAGTATACTGCCGCCAACCCTAAGTGTGAAAAACGCTGTTTTTTTTTTTTTGTTTTTTTTTTTACTTACGTCATGGTTTACGAGGGATTGGTGGTAAAACGGCTGTGTATAAAATTGGAAAACACACCTAAAACGAGAGCCTGGGGGTGTCTACTTTCCAAAAATATACACTTTTGGGGGGAAATCTTAAAAAAGAGCACTGTTACACAGCCCCAAATGAGACATGGCACCAGTAACGCAAGCTGTGAAGATTCAAAGTGTGAACCTGGAAACGCGCATGTTCCAATTTGGCCCCCGTAGCTCCCCCAAACCATGAGAAAGCTATGCATATGGGGTATTGCCGTACTCAGAAGAAGGAGCTGAACAGTAATCAATTCAGTTTATAAAATCTTCACCTATTCTGTGCTTGAAATTCACATCAACATTGAAGGCAAAGTGTGAAAAACGCTGTTTTTTTACTTACGTCAAGTTTATGAGAAAGTGGTGGTAAAATGGCTGTGTAAAAAATTTGAAAACACACCTAAAATGAAAGCTGGGGGTGTCTACATTCCAAAAATATACACTTTTGGGGGGAAATTCTAAAGTGCAGCACTGGAACATAGCCCAAAATGAGTAATGGCACCAGTTAACGAAGATGTGAAAATTCAATATTTGTTCAAAATTGGGCCCCGTAGCTCCCCCAAACCTTGAGAAACCTATGCATATGGGGTATTGCCATACTCAGAAGAAGGAGCTGAACACTAAACAATGTGCTTGAAATTCACATCAACATTGAAGTGCAAGTGTGAAAAATGCTGTTTTTTTAACTTACGTCAAGATTTACGAGCGATTGGTGGTAAAATGGCTGCGTAAAAAAATTGAAAACATACGTAAAATGAAAGCCTGGGGTGTCTACTTTCCAAAAATATATACTTTTGGGGGGAAATCTTAGAGTGGAGCACTGTTACACAGCCCCAAATGAGACATGGCACCAGTGATGCAAGCTGTGAAAATTCAAAGTGTGAAACTGGAAACGCGCATGTTCCAATTTGGGCCCCATAGCTCCCGCAAACCTTGAATAACCTATGCATATGGGGTATTGCCGTACTCAGAAGAAGGAGCTGAACACTAAACAATGCATTTTTAAAAATCTTTACCTATCCTGTGCTTGAAATTCACATCAACATTGAAGTGCAAGTGTGAAAAACGCTGTTTTTTTAACTTACGTCAAGATTTACGAGCGATTGATGGTAAAATGGCTGCGTAAAAAAATTTAAAACATACATAAAATGAAAGCCTGGGGTGTCTACTTTCCAAAAATATATACTTTTGGGGGGAAATCTTAGAGTGGAGCACTGTTACACAGCCCCAAATGAGACATGGCACCAGTGATGCAAGCTGTGAAAATTCAAAGTGTGAAACTGGAAACGCGCATGTTCCAATTTGGGCCCCATAGCTCCCACAAACCTTGAATAACCTATGCATATGGGGTATTGCCGTACTCAGAAGAAGGAGCTGAACACTAAACAATGCATTTTTAAAAATCTTCACCTATCATGTGCTTGATATCAACAGTAGTATTGAAATGTAAGTGTGAAAACTGCAAAAAAACAAAATATTACCACAATTTTGAATTTTTTTGGGGGAAAAATAGCTGCATGAAAAACTCCAAAATTCTCCTGATTATTTACTTTATGTTGTGTAGTTTTCAGAAACATATACCTTTGTGGGACATTTTTGGTTCTGGCACCGTCAGCTAAGCTATGATGCTCACATGCCAATTGTTGAGAAATTACAAGTTGGAAATAATGGCATCCATCTTGTAATATTTACCTTGTAAATGTGAGGAAGTGATTGAAATACTAGGCATATGGGGTATTCTTATATTCAGGAGAAGCAAATGAATATATTTAGGGGTATTTTTTGTCATAAACTAATTGTATGCAAATCCTGACACGAAAATATAAGCAAAATGTTGTTGTTTTTTTTAATTTTTTTGCTCTTTTTTTCTATTTTAATCAAATTAAATGATGAGGTATTCATATAATTGTGGTATCAAAAGAAAGCCCTACTTGTGCTTAAAAAAACAGTATATAATTTATGTGGGTGCACAAAAGGAATTAAAGAGAAAATATGGTTGAACAAAGACATAGTCAAAAAAGTCAAAATTGCTCCGGTCCTTAAGTCAAATCTAACTCAGATTTTCCCGGTCCTTAAGGGGTTAATGAACCATTCTGTGCATGTTGGAGCCATTTGGGATTTCCATATAACAGGATACATAATTTAGCAGCATTTAACATGTGTATAAACAGTTAGAGTTTTGGGGGGAGGTATAAAGGAGGGAGCGGAGACGTATCTTAAAAAAAAAGAATGCTTCTGGTGTGAGAGGGACCGATACTCCCAAGATGCAATTCATATGTTTAGATATTGCTAGTCAGTAGGACTGTAGTGCTGAGCAAGACCACTAGACATGGACAAGTGACCTGGGTTATATCCGTATCAACAACAAATATTAAGTGCTGAAAAGGTACAATTTGTGAAGGACCTCTGGGATCCTGTACCATCTGTAGGTATGGCTGAGGAAAAGTTGGTAGTGAGCAAAAGCTTATATACTGAGGAGATATTACAGTGTTTAGGGTTTTTGTCTAGGCCCAATTTTTTCAAATTGGAGGTGGTCTCGAAGAAGTTCCCCCCTTTTAGGATGAGAAAGAATAAAATTATGTACTTGTCTGAATTGCCAAGAATCATTGCAGGATTTTGATTGCAAGTCAGAAAACGGAAGTACATTGTGCTGAGATGAAGCATAAGGGTGGAATCCAAGTGGGAAGTACGCATTATATAATAAAGATGTTAAAGGGATAGTAATACTTAAAATGTAAACAAAAAATGTTGTGGGGTTTATCCCCCTGAGTAAACAAGAGTACTCCCACTGCTGAAAGGTGTTTTATTTCAAGGTTATTACAGCTCAAAGTTTAATTTTTTAGGTGCAATATCACATTGGCCTGAAACTGTACAGTGGTGCTGTTGCTACACCATCCTATGGAGATTTATGGTCCCGGGACCAGAGCTGTCCATAGGATGGTATAGCAACAGTGCCACTGTACAATTTCAGGCCACTGTGATATTGAACCTAAAAAAATAAACTTTGAGCTGTAATAACTTTTGAATAAACACCTTTCAGCAGTGAGAGTACCCTTGTTGTACTCAAAGGGATAAATCCTACAACATATTTCTTTTTACATTTTAAGTATTACTATTCCATTAAAGGTGAGAGGCAGGAGGATATATGACAAGATCCTTCAACAAAGAGTCTCAGAGATAGGGAGAAGCTGATAGGAGAGAATTGCTTCTGGCTATTAGTGGCCGGGATTCACCAAGAAGCCAAGGTAGACTTTTAGGAGTAGAGGGTAAGTTACATCAACATACCGCACAGTCACTTCTGAGATGCATAGCAAGATTACTATGATAATGGGAGTCATGAAACCTTGGCAAAAGAAGGAATGCCCCCCCTCCTCAGGGCATGTTTAAGACTATATTTTAGGACTCAGGAAACAAACAGATCACTTTTACCAATTCTAGCATGTAGTGTTCAGGTAATTTATGTGTATATAAACCCAGATCTTTTTTTAGGGATTAGTGTTCCTTAATAGGCACTATATTGACTAAGGGCACAGCAACCATACCATACTCATGCAGCTTCACTACAATGTATTTTAGAGAGAGTTTGGGGCAAGTAATGATTAAAATATACAACAGGAACCTGAAATAAATCAGAGATTACATATGTGACCAGTGATCATCATTGCTTGCAAGTCCAGGGCAATGCTAATATATTACTTAAAGGGATAGTAATACTTAATAATTACTAATCCCTATATTAAAGTCATATTAAAAAGAAATGTATTGCCCCCAGTGTCATCTCTCATCTTTATGGTTTGAATGATAATCACTCCTAAAGCCCCCCTCCCTCCCCATTCCCCGAAGTCCGAGTTGTAGCTGACTGAAGGGAAATCCAGTCTTACGATCATCAGGCAGCTCTGCAGCAGAGCCAAGATCACGTTAATAAAAAAAAAAAAAAAAAAAAAAAAATCTTTCACTAAAACGGTCTTCTACATGTGCTTGCAAACCAAGCACACGTAGAAGTACATTTCAGTGAAAGATTTCTTTTTTATTAACGCGATCTTGGCTGTGCTGCAGAGCCGCCTGATGATCATAAGACCGGATTTCCCTTCAGTCAGCTACAACGCTGACTTCGGGGAAGGGGGAGGGAGGGGGAACTTTAGGAGTGATTATCATTCAAACCATAAAGGTCTGAGAGATGACACTGGGGGCAATACATTTATTTTTAATATGACTTCAATACAGGGGTTAGTAATTATTAAGTATTACTATCCCTTTAACTTCTGTAAATATTGAACCTCCTTTTGGAAATACCAGATGCAGATTGTATTAAGTGATTAAAATGGATATGTTAGAAGGAGTCAGCACAAAAGAGAAATATGCTCACCTGCCAGCATGCTCACAACTGACAGCAAAATCTTCTCCACGCTCTGTACAGGGCTCCATCTCTCTGCACTGCTCTCATAACCCATTGGATCATCGCCTGGCGCATGCAGGATGGATATGCAGACTCTACCATCCGGATATACTGGGGAATAAGGAAAGAATTAGGCTCATTCACATTTGCTAATAAAAAAACAAAAATTAGTACAGAACAAGGTCAGCAACCCCACTGCAGGCACCAGCTAAGTCAGTGGCAGGTACCCTTTGGCTCCTCAGCTTAAAGGGATAGTAATACTTCTTTTTATCTTTATTTTATTTTGTAGGCATTAAAAAAACATGAAGACAGATATAAAGTCTTATAGCTCAAACCTTTATGGTGTGAGAGATATTCACAAGCAAAGTTTCGCCACCCGCCCTTTTTACCTAGTGTAAGCCATCTCTTCTCAGATGTGGAATGCAGTCCATAGACCAGACAGATAACAGCAGGGGACAATCTTCTTCCTATGAGAACAATGAAAGCCCTGCCCCCCCTCGACAAGTTTTTCAGGTTTTTCCCTTTTCTTAATTGAAGATTGTCCCTCTCTGCAATCTACCTGGGCACCTTCCTTCTGCTCTGGCTGAACAGTGTTACCTCAGCAAAAGGGGCGGGAGGGGGATACTTTGTCATTGAATTACTCTTGAACTACAACTCTGACAGTATTGAAATAACACTCTCCATGGTCCAAATACTACGATGATTAATTAGAGGTGCTTTTATTATGAAACATTACTATCCCTTTAAGGCTATAGCTCCCATCACTTGCTTAAAGGAAAAGTAAACTTTTGTTAAGAAAAAAATATATATATATTGTAGGGCTTTTCCTTTTGAGTAGCATCTGGGTACTCCCACTGCTGAACAATGCATATTTCCAGGGTTATTACAGTTTAAACCTGTGTTTTTTTTACATTAACTGTGCTCTATAGTGGTCAAATTCCAATTATTTATTCTGTTACATTGTAATGGATAGGAAAAGTCAGTGACATACAGTCCGCCAAAGAATGTGATAGAAACTGCTTAAGAAAACACACGGTAAATTCACTTCTTGATTATATATAATTATAACTTTTTAATAAAACAACGGACAGCAGAGTACCTTTGTTTTACTCAGCAGGAAAAGCTCTTTAGTGCAGATTTTTTATATTAAAAAAAAAAAAAAAAAAAAAATGTTTATTGCTCATTAAAGGAGCAGTAAACTTTTTTTTTTTTTTATGAAAACACATTTTATAGATCTTTTCCTGCTGAATAAGACAAGGATACTCCCACTGCTGTCAGATGTTCTATTCAAAATGTATAACCGTTCAAATAATCAGGAAGTGAATTTACTGTATTTACTTCCTGATAGTTCTATGGAGAACTGTATATCACTGACTTTCTTGACTTTCCTCTCCTTTAGAATGTAACAGGAAAAACTAATTAGAATTTGACCACTAGAGGGCACTGCTAATGTAAAAAAACATGGGTTTAAACTGTAATAACTCTGGAAATATAAATCTCTCGGCAGTGGGAGTACCCTTATTTTACTCAGAAGGAAAATCCCTACAATATATATTTTTTCATAAAAAAAGTTTACTGCTTCTTTAAAAGCTCTGTGTAAACTGGGAAGTTGCACTGATAGAAGGCTGTGCACTACAATAAAATATCCCTTGTAATATTTCTACCAGGTCATCAAGCCTAAACCAATTATGTTAAGACAGCGGTATCATAAAATCCTGGCTTGTTGCCGTCTTTGAGTACAGCATTCAAGGAACAATTAAAGGAGCAGTAAACTTTTTTTTATGAAAAAATATATATTGTAGGGATTTTCCAATTGAGTAAGATAAGGGTACTCCCACTGCCGAGAGATTTATATTTCCAGAGTTATTACAGTTTAAACCCATGTTTTTTTACATTAGCAGTGCCCTCTAGTGGTCAAATTCTAATTAGTTTTCCTGTTAGATTCTAAGGGAGAGGAAAGTCAGAAAAGTCACAGACATACAGTTCTCATAGAATGTGATAGAAACTGCCTGCCACTTCCTGTCAGTTAGAACAATCAGGAAGTAAACACAGTAAATTCACTTCCTGATTATTTGAACTGCTATAAAGTTTGAATAAAACATCTTACAGCGATGGGAGTGACATTGTTTTACTCAGCAGGAAAAGCTCTATAAAATGTGTTTTTATAAATAAAAGTTTACTGCTCCTTTAAATATATGAAAATCAATAAAAACATATAGGTGGTCATAAAACGAAAAGTGTGGGAACATTACATTTGCTTAGCCAGCTAGAGAATGTGATATGACCAAGATGTTGACTGACTGAACACATCTTTATGCATTCTTAACTTGCATTTTTCTCTTGCAAATGGAAAAAATAGACATGACTTGGGATACATGTTTTTGCAAGAATACATCAAAAACACACCCAAGATTTAGTGGAGTGATGAGGCTAATAATAGAAGATGACCAAGTTATTTCTCAATATAGTCACTTACTATTTGGATGAAACATCTCACAGGTAAATCTCATTTTGGGAGGACTGAGTGGATAGTCAAGAGGGAAGCTGAGGATTGCTGGGAAAACCCCACATTCAAAACAAGTGTCTTCTGGGCCCCTGCAGCAGGAAAGAATAAAGAAAGCTTCTATTCACTGTTGCATCTCATGCAAAACCCCACAATTGTAACAATACCAAAACTTATATAGGTCTTAGAAAAGAATGAGTTCTGAACTAGGTTTCTTTGCTCCATAGCATCCAAAAGAGGATAGTAACAGTGTTATTGGGACAGCTGAAGCAAAAGGAGATTCAATGAATAGCAAAGGCAGTCTGAAAATTATAATTCAAAGGGAAACATTCCATTATTTCTAATCCTATTTATTTTGTATACACAGCTTTATAAATATACTATTGTTTAAGTTATGTTTTGCTTTACAGTAGTACTAACTGGCATACACTTTAATATTTGGGCTGTTCATAAAGGAGCAAGGGCTTCTAAAATGCCACTGCAGGCTCCTAAATTCTGGAGTGTATTATACTGTATAAACTTGTGTGTGCAAACATCCGTCTGCTGGCTCCTAAAATGTTTGACTAGCTTAAGCTTGTTACATTTTGTCCACCCCTGTCTATAGATACATTTTTTAATTTGTGTAACAGAAACTCTTACTTAGGCAGGATTCCTTTGTACAGCAATCCAATGTATGTGTTTAACATAGTAATACTGAAAAAGTGGATAGTTTATGTAAAGTGATAGTAATGTTTCACAAAAACAGCAGCCCCAATTAATCTTCATAGTATATGAGCCATAGAGAGTGTTATTTCAATACTGTCATAGTTGTAGTTGTAGTTTACCTAGTGTAAACCCCCACTCCTCAGATGTGGAATCCAGTCCATAGACCAGACACTCACATCAAGGGTCAATATTGTACAGTGAGAACAATGAAAACCCTGCCCCCTTGACAGGTTTTTCAGATTTTTCCCTTATTTTAATTGAAGATTGTCACTCTCCACAGTCTACCTGGACACTTCCTGCTGCTCTGAGGTGAGCAGCGTTACATCAGTAAAAGGGGTTGAAGGGGGATACTTTATCCTTCAATTACTCTTGAACTACAACTCTGACAGAATTGAAATAATGTTCTCCAAGGCCCAAATACTATGATTATTAATTAGAGCGGCTTTTATTATGAAACATTACTATCCCTTTAAAAGCAATGTAGAAAATGAAAACTTCTTCAAAAGCTTAAAACCAACCAGAACAGTAAGGGACATATGCACAATGTGAAAGGTTGCATACATTGTAATAGTAACACACATTCACTTATGAGTGACTGCAGTCTCAGGTATTTTAGAAAAACATCTTATAAACTAGAAAGATTATGCAAAGAGCTAGTCAGAGATGCTCAACTAGGAACGAGCCTGCCCTTAAAGTGATGAGGCTCTATAGGATAAGTATCCTACCCAGGGTGCAATCTCTTTTAACTCACTAGTGCCTTTCACAGAGAGAAAATATCCTAAAGCACATCATACTGATTCCACCAAAAGGCAGTCCAGCCACGAAGTACCAGGCAATTCCCCTCTGAACAAGAGAAGCAGCCAACCCCAGATGTATGTTTCGGCCTTGTTGGGCTTCGTCAGTGAGGTGCAGCTGATCTCTCTAGGCACAGTGAGCAAGGGGTCAGCTGACAGATAGGCTTTAGGGGAGTATCATTGTCCCCACAAAAGTATGGATCTTGATACTCAGAAGGGCTGCTCCTCCAAACACTCCACAGAAGTTCAAAACATGCAAGACAACAAAAGAGGGTGCTCAATAGTGCCTGTTTTCCTTAAAACTGCAAAAGTTATTTAAAATGAGAATGTACTCACAAATATGATGGTTACTGCAGGGCATATACCCAATTGCAACAAGTAAGGCATGCAGAGAAATTCTCCCGTCTCTGCTCAGGTAACCTTGCTCTAGAATAATGAACTCCACAACGTGCTGCTAGTAGATCTTCAATTTTAATTTTGATTAAAATTATCAATACAAAATAATGATGAATAAATAAAATCAACAATAAAATACTCAAAATAAAACAAAAGGGTTTGCTACATAACGTTTCGTGGTCTCCCAGACCACTTCCTCAGAATAAGCTTCACCCAAACAAGAAGCCCTGAGCAGAGACAGGAGAATTTCTCTGCATGCCTGAATTCTTGTAGTTGGGTATATGCCCTTCAGCAACCATCATATTTGTGAGTACATTATTATTTTAAATACCTTTTGCTGTTTTAAGGATAACAGGCACTATTGGGCACCCTCTTTTGTTGTCTTGCATAATTACTGGCTGGCTTGCTGACTCAAGCGGTGTCCGTTGAGCGTTCTCTTCTGGTGCTATACTGTCTGTCGAAATCTTCCCGAGATTGTCAAGGTCTATACCAGACTCTCTAACACTACATAGCTGGATGAACCTCTGTGTTTATTATTGTAGTGTAAACGTTATTCAGCATTTAATATTCCCCCTCCCACCCCTTTCCATGACATCAGCTTGTCCACCCAGAACAGATTTTGACTCACACAAATGAGTGGCTGTCTTGGCAATCCCCCACCCCAGCATTCCCTCCCACAGACAGAGGGAACTGGTCTGTCATTTTAGAACCAGACCACCTTTTTTGGGCAGTATTAGTCTGATATGTACATGGACATTTGCCTTCTGTAATAGCACTAGAGAGCTGAAATGTGATGCTTCTGCAGCAGTAACTAGCCATAGAAAAAGCAATATTAGCTTTTGACTGTCCTCAGTGAGCATCTCACATATTTTAGCTTGACATTTGGGTTTCATATAGATACATAATAGATACATATGTAATGAGGTTCAAAAAGGCAAGTCCATCAAGTTCAAACTTTTCCGGTTATCTGTTGCTGATCCAGAAGATAGCAAACCCCACTGAAGCAATTTCCAATTATGTCTCAAGTGAGGGGAAAAAAAAAATCCTGACTCCAAAGGAAAATTAGATTACAAGGAAATGGGTAAAGCAGAAGGGCATCTGACCAGTGTACATTGTGTAGGGACTAAACAGGAAGCTTTCTATAGGAAAAGTCACTTGCATGGTAGAGGGGGAGTCACATTTTCAGCCCCTGATAGCACCAGAAATAAAATTCACTTATCCAGACTGCTCTCTAGAATATGAAAAGAGATTCTTGTGCTCAAATGTCATGTGATGTGGGGCATATCATTTATGTGTACATGAGTAATGAGCCTTGACACACATTTCATTGAGCTCTACTGTCAACAGAACATTACACCTAAGCTGAAGAGGCTTGAGAGAACACTTCAGAAAAGCAGAGGGGTAATATAGAAACAGTTTTGGTGGAGATGAAAAGGTCTGTTGAGTTCAGTGACACATTATTCATTATCATAACGTTTACAACATTCACCTGCAAAGCCAGCAATGTGATATATGTTGACAGTTTCTTTCTGCTGCCATATCACTGGTATAGCTGTTGCATTCTGTCTACTCCCTCCCATTTTACAAGTTGTTGATCTTCCCAGCTCCACCCTTTGAAGTAGTATTACTTTACTCAATGGATTGTAGAGGGTAAAAAGCGCAAGACTCGGTATAGACATTGGTTATCCTAAACATAGAATAAGGCCAAAGATCAAACATGCTTTGAGGTCTTAAGATCATAGAATGGCCAAGTGGTTCTTACTCTCTATCAATCCAAGGTTATTTTTTTACATTTAAGAAACATACTGAGGAAAACTCTGATAGATGTCACATATTTAAAGGTAGTGGGGTGCTTCCAAGACTGCAGGCCCCCCTGAAAGGAGAATGATTTTGGCCACTGAGGACAGCAACTTTTTTTTTACCTAAGCTGGCTTTCATCAGTGCTGGAGGGCCCCAGTGGAGAAGTAGGGGCCACAGTACAAGATGGAGAGAGTGTTCTGGAATACTCTCTACGAAGCTGTGGTTGACATGAGGAACATTAAGCAAAAAAGTGGGGGGGTCTGAGTCCAAAATCTTGGATTTACTTCTCATGTTCTTTAGAATCCGCAATGTGTCTCAAACTAGTCTGAAAAAAATTCAGCCATAAATCACCCTAGAAAGCACTTATCTGGAAGCTGAAGGGTTAATCCAGAGAAGGAGAGTGTGTCTCTGCGTAGGATAAGCAAGAGAGAAATAAAATGGCAACTGCAAACTTGGCAGCCAATTGGCAGAAAGCCCACAAATCGTTATTCTGGGAAATGTAGTCTTCTCTTTTGCTGTTGCCTAGCAATGCCTACCCTCTGTCTGTGGAATTGCGGTGGACCCACAAGACACTCAGGACATGAACCGGATGAAAGGGCATGAGAAGACAAAAAGAAAGAGCCCACTCTGACTTCTGTATGTCAAACAGGTGCAAGAAATGTGTCCCATAATTGAAAGTAGAGGAGGTGCTTCCAGGACTGAAGAACCCCTGGAGAGAGAGAGGAAGTTGGGTCACTGTGGACAACAGTGATTTCACCCAAGCTGGCTATTGTTTAGGGCTGGAGGGGCCCAGTGGAGTAGTAGGGGCCACAGTAAAGGAGGGGCAGAGAGATCCAGAATACGCACTAGGGAGCCCGGTTTGACATGGTCTAATGGTGGGATTTTGACAGCCATATTATATATATATCTATCTATCAGAAAATAATAAAAAATCTAAAGGCTAAGAGAAATGTCCTGGCCATGTTTTCACCTCAGTGAACACATCATAACTGAAGGCGGTTGAGAGTTGAGCTAGAGACGAGGATGGGAGTCTCTAACCACAAGACTTTTGAGAATGTTTTCTGCCCTCCCGAGGA